>CM057343.1:610629146-611229146 GCA_030015575.1 Agapanthus africanus | reverse complement strand
TGGGCTCGGTTGATTTTAAAATCAAAGAGGTTTAACCTCAGAAAACTTAGCCAATTTTGGACTGAAATTGAGTTTCCATAATTACCCAAAAGTGCTAAGCACTGGGGCATATAACGCTCACGTGTGAAACACGTGAGGCGCTGGATTAGTGCTAAGCACTAGAGTCCCGTGGTGCTCACGTATGAAATATGTAAGACGTTCAGATATGAGCGTTGCCCCAATCAGTGCGAAGCACTTTAGACATTTTGACTAATCTTAAAGTGCTGAGCGCTTTGCATGGTACTCATGTGGGAAGCACGCGAGCATTGGGTTTCATTTGTTCACTTCCCCTCTTTTTATAGAAGTGCTAAGCACTTTAGGTTTCCAAGTGCGTTTCACGTGTATTACACGTGACTACTTTCTTTTGGGGTTTTATTTGGTGGCTGCTTAATTGACAAAGGGGTTTTTCTTTGCTCTTCAGGCGCCCACATGGGAAACACGTAAGGCAGTTTTAGCTTTTCTTTTGCTTGTTTTAAGCACTCACGTGGGAAACACGTGAGGCTCCATAACAGTGCTAAACACTAATGAGACGCCAAGTTATCCTTGTTATTTGTTTTCAGAGATATTGATATTTATTAATGACAATTTTAGTCATTGATGATCATCAAAATTTCTGTTTTGAAGATCTTGAATCATCATCATTGTTATTATTGGAGAACTAAGTTCTCTTTTATTTTTATAAGAGCTAAGTTCTTTATGTAGGGTTAAACACTAATATTGGGGGAATTAAATTCTCAGAACATATGTTCTTTTTCTTTTTCTTTTTAACTTAGTTCTTATCTCTAAGTTTTGTGTCTGAAGAACAAAATCTCCCCGATGAGAATTAAATTGTTAACTTGTGGAGAGATTTGCTCTTGCAAATCTCAAACCCAAGGAAGAACTAAGTTCTTGTATAAAGGGTTAAATCCTTATATAGGCAAATGAGAGACAATATGATCTCTGTGTTTTCTTTACCTAGGGTTTTAACGAGGAAAATCTTCTTCTATGAGAATTAAATTCTTTCTTCTCTCAAGAGCTCACTATATTCTTTTTTGCAGGAGCTTGTGGGAAGTTCTCTCTTCTCTTTGCTCTGTCTTTTCCCCTCCGTCTTCTTACTCCTATTTATAGGAGAAGAAAAAATATCAACTTGTTAAGAAAATCTCTGATTGAGAGATCATGATTGATTTCATAATCAATAAAAAATGATTTTTTAGATTACTTGGTGAGTTTTATTCACCGTTGGATTTTTAATCCAAAAGCTCTCTGTTTAACAGAGAAGTTTTTTTTTTTTAATAAGATTAGGAAATATTTTTCCTAAGATATAATTTCATACTATCAGATGATCGGTGGATGATTTTATAATCACCGTTGGATCTTTGATCCAAGAGTCCTATGTTTAACAGAGAAGATCTTTCTAGTTTGAGAAAGATCAAGGAGATATTTCCCACGTAGAATTTAATCCTATCAGATGATTTAATTGGTGATATTTTATCACAATTGGATTTTAAATCCAAGATTCTCTGTTAGAGAAAAATCTTTCCATATTAGAAAGACCAGGGAAAATATTTCCCAAATAGAATTTAATTCTATCATATAGAATCAGATGTGAGTATTTTAAAATTGGGACAGTCACATGCTTTGCATGTGAGCGCTGCTAATTTATGTGGCAGGAGAACTCACGTGTTTAACACGTGATAATTAGCGTGAGTTTTGGCTTGTTTATTTTCAGCGCTCCTATGGTTTGCATATGAGCGCTCACGTGTTTAACACGTGGGGCCTGTTTGGCCTATCAATTGTTTGATTGCAATGCCTATATGCTTTGCATATAAGAGCTCACGCGTTTAACACGTAAGGATTATTTAGCATATGATTTGTTTTAACTGCAGTGCCTATATGCTTTGCATATAGGCGCTCACATGTTTAACACGTGAGGCTTATTTTGCCTATGAGTTGTATTAACTGCAGCGCCTATATGTTTTGCATATAGGCGCTCACGTGTTTAACACATGAGGCTTGAGAAGGAGGGGGGATTTTCTCCCCTTCTCTTTTTTTTATGAGGGAACAAATGCCCTCCAGCGTTGCTCTCACATGGCTTGCACGTGAGTGCAACGCTGTCCATCCTTACAACCGTTGGATTGCCTAAGGGAACGGGGAGATGAACTGCTCCCTATCACGTCTTATAAATGGGGCCTATGGCCCTTGAGATGACCACTATTTCTTCGTCTTCTTCCTTGAGAATTTAATTCTTTTTCTAGAGCTTAGTTCTCTGCCCCTAGCATTTCAGAGTTAAACTCTGCAAACACTTCTTTTGGGTAAGGATTATGAACGGCATTCACCTCTTAGGAAACCCTTTTCATTCCTGCCTTGGATTTTAAATCCATCAATAGAGGTTTGCTATTTTCTTGAACTGATATCTTAGAGATCTATTAATGTTTTCTTTTAAGTAGACTCCGGGGTCTTGAATTAATGAGGATTGTTAATTCTTCTCTTAGGGTTTTACCCTATCACCGCTCTTTGAGGATCCTTGGAATTTAATTCCATTTTCTTTGTTTCCCCCACCACAGGGCGTTTCTAGGATTTAATCTCAATATTGAAGGAATTTAATTCCATTTTCTTACAGAGCCTTAGCTCTGAGAGATCTAGGGACTTTTGGGAATTTTATTCCCCTTCTGTTCTTGAGAATTTTTCTCTTTTAGGATTTTAATACCCTTTTCACAGATTCGAATCTGTTGCCCATTTTAATAGAACTCGCTTTTCGATGATGTTAAAAAAAAACTCCATTGTTTATTAATGAGAATCCTTTTGGATTCTCACAATGATTATCTTGCCTCATCATTGGCGAGCCGCCATTTTGATTTTGTGGGGCCCACTGGCTTTGTAGTTAGTAATCTCATGAGACAAACTCATATATATATATATATATATTAATGGGTCCCTTTTTTTCAGGTACGATGGCATCACTTCCCTACTTTTTTTACACACGCTCGGAGGCCGCTTTCCCACAGTCGCCATCAGACGAGAAAGTTATGGCAATGATCAGGGAACATGATAAGGACAATAAGAGCCTTCTTATATGGGGAGTTTGGTACGGTCACATTATCTTGGGCCGTCATAGTTTCACATGTGAAGTACCAGCAGAACCCATCCGCTCAATATCATTGACAGAGTGTCCACATACTGCTTATGCGGTGGAAGCGACTAATTGGACCCCCGCGGGCCGTCTTGAGCCATCAATGATAGGGATCCCCAATCAACCCATGATGGCTATCGATATCTTGGGACGCCGAATATGTCAGGGTGAAGCTCGACCCTGGGGGCAGATTTATAAGGTAGGTGTTATCCCGCGTCATCCAGTGGACTATCTTCCCTAAGCCCGGTACATTCTTTCGTCCCAACGCTCACGGCTGCAGAAAGTTAGGCTGTATCAAGCGGTGTATGCGTCACTGTTCTACTATTATGCTCCCCATGTCTGGTGGGTCAAGGCTTTTTTGAACCAGTGGAACCTTCCAACGAATACTTTTCTACTAGGGGACCGCGGAGTCTCAATTTCGTTGGAAGAGTTCCGTGAAATTTCAGGGCTGCCAATTAGGGAAGAGCATTATGAAGAATTATTACCTCCTGATGAATATATATTTGCCACAATACCAGCTGTACTTGAAAGTTTAACAACCGAGAAAGCTGTTCGGCACAAGCACCCGAGTCTAATTAAGGCCTTGGGCATTTTTGAGAGACCATTCGTGGTATCAGAAGGACAAGGTGTCACTTTTGACGCTTTCATTGCTTGCTTTCTCCGTGAAGATGTTCTATCCAAGAAAGATCCAAAATTTGCGAAGGTCGAGAACCCCTTCGGATTCGGTTTGGAGAAACTGCCGGCCAAAGAAGAAGACCTGCTGCAGTTTTACATTCCAATTTTGTCAGCCATGACCTTTGACGCAATTGCTGCCCCTGGAATAGACGAAGAAAATTTCTTTGTTGGCTTCATCAGTCTCTGGCTTAGCTGGTTTGCCATGCCGATACATCGCCGTTTTATGAGAGCCTCCGTCTTCTATCCTGTCCATCGCATAGCCGAAGGAGCGCGATTGGCTATTGGCGTTGCAGGATTATTACACATATA
Organism: Agapanthus africanus; assembly: GCA_030015575.1. Lineage (NCBI taxonomy): Eukaryota > Viridiplantae > Streptophyta > Magnoliopsida > Asparagales > Amaryllidaceae > Agapanthus > Agapanthus africanus. Next base: position 611,225,014 of record CM057343.1, on the reverse strand, counting down.
CTACGGTTTAAGTACTGCTGCCAACACTTCAAACCGAGGTGCAGACACTGTGAATTTATCCCTCCACTACTTCACGTTATGGATTGAGATGCATGTGTTAGGCGCATTTGCTGCACACCGACGTCCTGCTTTCTATGAAGCATATACCTTCCCACGGGTCATGAGGTTGGTCGATATTTCCGCTCCTGATCCGACTCAGTTAGAGGCTCTGCGCGTATTGCTTAATCCGTATTCAAACGAAGGCGGGATTGTTTTCAGTGATCGAGTCTTTTTTGCTCCAGTGGGGCCCGTTCAACAGTTGTTCGATTTGTCAAAGAATGGAGATCCGGCTTTAAAGCCCAAAAAGATCATGCATTTATATTCGATTAGGCCAGGGTACTTAGTGTTCCGCCTAAACGATACGGCTCTCTTCATGCAATACAATCCGCATTGCTTCGCCCAGCAGTTAGGTAATAACTAGGGCGTCCCCTAGAAGCCTTTTTAGTTGAGCCCACTCTCTCGCTGGAGATCACCCGCGACGTTATCCACCACTTCATGCGGTTGAGTACTGGTTCGCTCTTCATGATTCCCGAGCCTGACTCTCTTCCGAGGCCCGTGGGATCCTTCAAGGGTTGGAATCGCCACTGGGTTAGTCCCTGTTGGAGATAGTGCCCTCAGAGTCAATTATTGGATCACAGGCACGTGATTGCAATGATTGAGGGAGGACCTATCCCGGTAGGACAATCTTACTCGAGATGATAGTACGCTATCTGGTTTACCTTTATCATCGTGTACTGCTTTAGGTGACCTGACAGGTCGCTATTACACGTTGATAGAGCCCCTAGGATTCTTGCTTGACTGCCAGCAGTATGAGGGCGATCATATAAGTGAGAGCTGGAGTCTATAAGCACATCCTTAAAAGGTCCCTAGTCGTGGGAGTTTCGAGACAGGGCATCGATTCTCCAGAGTAGACTAGTGTATACAGTCGAGACCCCGACAAGGGGCGGTGGCCGGTCTCACAAGCCACTGGTGTCAGTTGGTTCACCTAAGATGTATACAGGTGCTCATTGGGTTATGAGTACACCGGACAGGACTCGCCGGGAACATGCTAGTTGGTCTTATACCTGACGTCAGATAGCAGTTCCCAGGTGACATGTGTACATGTTAGTTCATCGACCTGGGGATCGTCATTTGTCTCGTGTGAGTTCCCACTGTGCTTTGATTACTACCCTACCACGGCTCAAAGGAGTCGTGCAAACAGGTTTTAGTTGGGTACAGTCCCGAGCCACATGGAGGCAGTGAGCGGATCTTCAGGGGTTCGTCTCTCCCGGTATTGGGGGTGAGGTCGCGCTGTGTGTAGGAGAGCCATTACACGAAGTCCTTGGCCAAGGCAGGAGATTTACTGGTAGGTATTCCAGTAGTATCTCAGGGTGTTCTGGGCTACACTCCGACACGACTTGTACCGCTTTTGGGGGTCTGACTTTTACCAACCCCCTAGGCCCGACATGCGATGCTCATAGACGAACGGACCGGACTGTACGGATATTGTCACTGACAGGCTCAGTAGGGTGTCAGGATGAGTTCGCTCATCGACGTCCCTTTTAGTCAATAGCTGGTGGCCCGTCACGTATTGGCTTATACCTCTGACGTGCTAGTGGTTAAATCCACAGCCATAGTATTGACGAGTCTTTAGAGTCCACCACACTTACAGTTACTCAAGTTTCGGGCGAAACACTGTAGAGGCCGTATGGAGATATGGCAGGGTTCGATCAGATACGTGCGGTATTGCACGGATCAGGATCGAACGGTTTTTACTAGCCGGCTTTGGCTTAAGCCGGATCCTAATATTAGATAGTGTAGTTTTGTCTCATTGCATTTGTATCCGGTCGGAATACAGATGCGGGTGTGTATGCACAGTATCGGGGTTTTCCTGTAATTTATTACGGGACCAGTTTTCTGGAGTTGCCAGTTTGCATTCCGTTCCGGCCGGTTTTCCTTTGTTCTTTCCCGGCCGGACTTTTCCGATGGAGGGGGTTATTTGCAAGTTTGCAAATAACACATTGTGGAGGGGTTTCTTGCAAACGTATTGATTATGATGGCATCTTTTCTTTTCCACCATCATTTTGATTCTCTTTACATCAACCTTTTGCATTAATGGTGATTAGGGTTGATTTGGAGTTGATGTGAGTTTTGTTATGATGATGTTTGGTTGTGGTCACCCATTCTCTTCTCCTACACTCACCTCCCTTCTTGTTATGTTTCATATATTCTTTCCTCCACCATTCTAACATGATAAGGTTTCATTTTGAGAAAAGAGAAGAAGAGGTTTTCATTCTTGAGAGTTTCATTCTTGATCTCATTTTCATGCTAGAAAAATGCAAGCACCATTTTTCTTATCTTGATTCCTCCATCATCTTCAAATGGCAACAAAACCCCAAATGAGACATAGCCTCTACACTACACATTCTACAGCAAATCTTGGACGCGTCGGCCAGCCAACTTCGCGCCCGAGTTGCCTCGGTATTGAGGTAGGAGCCCGTAAATGATACAGGCGATGTGGTGCCCTTCCGGCAAGGAGGCGGCGACCGGAGTTTCCGCAGGAGATCGGGACGATGACGAGAAGACCGGAGGACTCGGATCACTCGGTATATCTCTAACTCGTCTTGTAGTTAGCTTAGACTAGTTAATGGTTCGATCCGGGTGTTTGGTGCGCGGTGGTGCCGGTTTGCTAAGTTCGCAAAATTAAAGTTTATCACCGCTTCCGCATTCCGGCGTCGGATTGACGGCCGGGGCGCCGCCGTGCACTTACAGTGGTATCAGAGCCTCGCCATTAACTTCGTCTAGCTTTGTTTGATGTGTTTGCATTTTCGATCGACCAAAATTCCAAAAAACCACATTTTTCTCACATCAGTTTTCTGTTGAAATTTTTTGATGTCCAAAATTTTTTCAGGTTGTCTCAGAATGATGTGCAGGGAGTTCTAAGACTGCTGTAAAAATTCGACGCAGTGAGTCGATCACTGAAGCGCGGAACCGCGGCCAAACCCCCCTTGGGCCGCGGTTCCGCCGCACATTGGTGTCCTCACTGTATCATTTTTTTCCAGTGGGCTTCTGGGCTGATTTTGGGGGTTTTGGAATATTAATATTGGGCCCAGAATTTCTGTGAGTGCTACAGTATTGCTTTGGGGCCCACTTGTTAATTTTTGATCGAACGGATATTTTAAACACATTATTTCACAGTATTTACATTATATCTGCGACCGTGAATGTCACTCGATCGGTAAATCCGGTCTAACTGCTATAGCCCGGTTAGACGGATTTGCGAACGTGACTTTCACGTTGATGTTCTGTGATTTTGCTGTGATGTTGCGGATCGGTCGTGGGGGATAGCCTGGATGCAATACTAGTACAGTGCTGTTGTATTATGTACATTTGTTATTGCGGGGCGAGCGTCCGACATGTGGACTGCCGTCACTGCCAGTTTGTATTATTCTTTTGGGGCACGACCTGGTTGCGGTCGATGTACCCGTTGTATGTATATTTTACTTTCTGTACTAGGATTACCCCGCGGAGGAGTGCACGGATAGCCGGGTTCTAGAAGGCAACAAGCCCGCATCTCATGGCATTGAGACGGAGGGGGCTTCACTCTAGGATTGGCGGGCTATTCGCCGCACTCGTAGGGGGTACAGGTTGACCCAGGAGGGGTGCCCAAGTTGCCGGATTCCGTGAAGTGCTGGGTAGTCCATTCACGGTGCTGAAGGGGGCTGCCTCGCTTCAGGTTTTGGCGGGTAACTTGCCGCGCCCGTAGGGGTCTAGGATTTCATTGCATAGGCTATCCACACGACCAGGGGAATGTCGGGTTTCAGTAGTGGCTCTGTGAAACCCGGGGATCCCAGATATCTGTTTTGTTCTGTGATGCTGTACATTTCTGTGATGTTGCATTTTTATCATGCCTTGAGCGAATATAATATATTGGTATATATACTAGTAGATGTTGTATATGCTTTTCATCCACGCTAGTCCAGTCCCCGCTCTGCCGTTAGTTAGCTAACCTAACGGGTGATGACGGGACCCAGTGGCGAATGCGGATGGCATATACGTACGTCAGTATATTTTCGTTCTTTATTGGTGTGATCAATTGATGGGACTGCGTTGATTTGGATCAATGCAAGTTAAAACAAACCTATTCTGATGTTGTTGGAACACTTTTCAAAAAGCTGTTATTGCAAGGACGTTCACTTTTGTTTTGCATCGTGGTATTCATTTGGAATATCCTTCTCCTCAGTCGACGAGGCAAGGGCCGAGATCCCTTCACCGGGAGTGACCCCTTGGACAGAAGTTTGCGTCAGGGCATTAACTTCACTATAGCCGATTACTTTTGCTTTGCATCGTGGTATTCATTTGGAATATCCTGCACCCCATTCTACGGGGAAAGAGCCGAGATCCCTTCACCGGGAGTGACCTCTTTAGTAAAGGTTTTCGTCACTATATTTTCTAAAAAGCTATCCGTTCCTTCAACGATATCAAGTTCACTACGTTAAAGGTTTTCGCCAGAAACCATTCGTAGCCCTCCGTCGTTTCATATTGGTAGTCAATAGTATTCAAGCTGTGTTTGTTGGCCATAGTCAAGGCACAGTGTTTGGTTGCTATTGGGTATTCATATGCTGCATAGATAGATGCGTTGGTTTGGGACAGTCGTATAGCCTTGTTGGCCCTAGTCAAGGGCTTGTACGGGTGGGTTCAAATCAACCTGGACAATGACGGGTAGAACTTGACATGTGACTTATGATTTGTTGGCCTTAGTCAAGGTCATAAGAGCATGGGGCAAAAATCCACATCGGGAGTTTCAAAAGAACTGAAACTTGCCAGATATGCGCATACCTTCTGGAGTGTGATACCGTGAGCGGATTCCGTCACGTTGTCATGCGATGATAGTTGGATCCCGATTCCCACTGATGAGTTGGTTTACTCCTCGGGTGACCCCGACTAATTCTTCTTTCAAGTTTGGAGGAGAATTTGAGGTACAGTGGGAGGTTTCCAGATTAGATAAATTGGTAACCATTCTGATATAGGATAGAGTGCACGCTGAGTGTTTCTTTTCTCTCTCTCTCTGGCAGCGACCATTGACCCGACCCTAGACTATGACTCAGTGACCAAGTTGACCGAACCTTCTTAACACTGGCTTTTGGATTGTCAGAGTTGCAAACCTCGTTGCCACTCCTACATTTACCCTTTTCTCCAGGACACCCCGTATTACTACGAACGTCCACTTCCATTGGACAAAACCATCGTATGGTTAGATACGAACTCGAAGGAATTTATTCGAGGATGGTTTCCGGATCTGGAGAAAACGAATAGGACTATTCAGTTGTCTTTTCCTTTTACCTTCTCTCAAGTTGCGAGTACTCCTTGGTTTAGGAGATAGTACACCTATTACGCAAATTGGATAGTCTTCTTCCAAACCTTAGGCTGGTGTCGAACGGTGGGGAATGAAGAAAACCAATTAGCATAACGATGGTGTGCAGAAGGTATTAAGTTAAGACAAAGCAAGGGATTAGTAAGAGGGCAAAGTAAAATGCGACTGCTATTCACGACCAAACCAAGTATTTCTTCGCCAATCCTAAATCACCTTTGTATTTCTCCAGGACACTCCGTATCACTACGAAGATCCACAGTTTATTGGATACTCCATCGTATGGTTATATACGAACTCGAAAGGAACTTGTTCCAGTTCGGGGATGGATTCTGGTCCAGGAGATATAGGAATATGGTTTATTCGGTTGTCTTTTATCTTCACCTTCTCTCGCATTGCGAGTGCTCCTAGGATTAGGACAGTTGTCGGGACCCGGTTCTTGCTCACGGAGCAAAGTGCCACATGGAACAAAGTGCCACGCCAAGTGTCGTGTTAAGTGGGCGGGGGCCACCTCTTGAATCCGTGGGGGCCACCTGTTAAGTCCGTGAGACCCACTGTAGAACAATGGGGACTCTTCGGAATACATTCCGAAAGGGGGTAGATCTGTACTATAAATGGAATGATACCACTCTTCAATACGGAGGCGCCTTTTAAGTGAACCAGAACTACATGAGCTTAAGAACTCCGTAGTTAAGCGTGCTCGGGCCAGAGAAGTCTTGGGATGGGTGACCTCCTGGGAAGTGGCCCCTGGTCGGGTCCGGTTCGCTCTAAAGGGAAAAACCGTGCGGTTTCGGCCAAAGCGGACAATACTCTCTGTATTGGGGGTGGAGCGTTACAGAATGGTATCAGAGCTGGTCCCTCAATAGTAGGTCTGTGGTTCGAGGACGAACCGTTGTTCAAAGGTGGGGAGAATGTCGGGACCCGGTTCTTGCTCACGGAGCAAAGTGCCACATGGAACAAAGTGCCACGCCAAGTGTCGTGTTAAGTGGGCGGGGGCCACCTCTTGAATCCGTGGGGGCCACCTTTTGAGTCCGTGAGACCCATTGTAGAACAATGGGGACTCTTCGGAATACATTCCGAAAGGGGGTAGATCTGTACTATAAATGGAATGATACCACTCTTCAATACGGAGGCGCCTTTTAAGTGAACCAGAACTACATGAGCTTAAGAACTCCGTAGTTAAGCGTGCTCGGGCCAGAGAAGTCTTGGGATGGGTGACCTCCTGGGAAGTGGCCCCTGGTCGGGTCCGGTTCGCTCTAAAGGGAAAAACCGTGCGGTTTCGGCCAAAGCGGACAATACTCTCTGTATTGGGGGTGGAGCGTGACAACAGTACACCCATTATGCTTACTGGATAGTCTTCTTCCAAACCATAGGCTGGTGCCGAACGGTAGGGAAGGAAGAAAACCATTTGGCCTAAGGGGTGTGCAGAAGGTAATGACTAAAGACATATAAAGGGATTTGGAGAGGTGGCAAAGAATTATACGGTTATAGTTGTGAATCTGGATAATGGAAGAGGCATTACTAAGAATACCGGGATACCCCACCGAAACATTTCAATGTTTCAGTTTCACTGTGTAATGTTAAAAGAAAACTGATTTCCCGATTAGATACTTACTCCAGGGTATGTATTTACCAGGTATGATTCTCACATCTGTATGGTTTTACAGATGATGAGTGGGAGTAAGTCATTAGGAATTGGGTGATCATCCTCATTATGTCGGGATTCGTTGTAATCGGTGATATTTGAGGAGATCACCTGGGCTGTTTGCCGGTCGGCAAATATTTGGTTTTGAATATCCGCTGTTGTGCACCAATTTCAAATTGATATATCTGTACGTCTATTTTCATAGAGTGAGATATACCTTTTGATATTATGTCGATGACATTTACCTATATCAGTGGATGGTTAGGTAAGGAGCATTAAACAGCGGTGTAATTCTTCTTAACCATAAGTACAGTTTTCAACCTACGACACACAGTGAAAGAGTTGTTAGACTCAGCGGACTCATACAGAGTATTGTATGTTGTCCAGTGTCCATTAGGACAGAGGGGTTGGTCCTCATACTATATTCTGTTTACTTTTAACTTCTCTAGTTCTTAGACATGTGTTTCGTAGAAACACAGGGTCTGAGTTTTGAGGAGTTATAGGTATTTGAATAGAGTAGAGAACCAGGTGTAGCAAGTGTCGGGATTTTTCAAAGTGATCGAAGATGTAGATACTTGTGTATGGTATTCAGTTGATAGTAATGATAAAGAGAAATTACTTCTCTTTCAGGTTACTCATAATTGGAAGCATTCCTAAGTTGAGTAACGCTGATCGGCCTCCTCCCATTTAGTTGACATGCACTGGAGATAGCTGCATGATTTGAATCTGGTTCAATTAAATCAGTGCCTCTGGTTCTATATTGGATATAGAACAGTTCATATCTTAACGTTGTTAAGGTATGGGGAGTTGTCCGGCTTATGATTAAAACCAGACACTGGACAACTCAAGGCACGTTTCTGTAATGGCTGTTTGTGGGTTGACCCAGGCTATGACGAGGGTTGACTTTCTACCATTTGGCAGATCAATAGAAATATTGTTCTAGACTCGCCACAGTTTTATTAAAAATGGATTTTTTCAAAAACAGAATTGGGAGTATGGTAGAACTGGAAGTGATTCCAGAACCGCAAACGATTACTGAAGATTTGATAAGGAACCTAAAGATTCAATCTGATTTGACATTCCATTGGCCACTCCGCAGATAAGGTGGGTAACTTCAGGCACCCGAGAGGTACTCCGGTAGCCTCAAGGACGGTGACAGGGAAGTTCTTGTTTACCCACACTTGCCATTGTTGTTGTTCCAGGCTGCGAGACCCGGCAGGAGGATGAGTATAGCGTCGTTCTAAACTAGCTTTAGAAGTGCACGTCTATATGACTCTGCCAGAGGGTTGTCGTAGTCAGTGGGAGCAGCGGAAGCATTGGTGGACATCAGGCTTATGTCTATTTATAGACTAAAGCAGATGTAGCGGAGATAGATCATCTATTTCTGATATGACAGTCATAGGTTTGACGTCATCAGAATAGGGGATGGATCTGTTGAGAAGGTAGTAGGAAGTGATATTCCTATACTACGATCGGTTATACTTTGGTCGTCACACAGTGGTTTCTCCATAAAGGACTTGGACATTATATCAGACATACTGGTTACTAGATCTATGGTTTTAGATCTAGATTTGGGTGGTTTCCCAATCAGGGTACTTTGACAACATTCTAAGAGTATTTAGAATGGACGACTCCTGGCATGGTAGTGTACCTGCAGGTGATGGAGTTACCCTCTCTAAAGGTGTCTTATAGACTAAAGTAGAGAGGGATGTGCATGATTGGCAGATCACTTGCTTAGGCAATTGAGTCAATCATGAGATGTCAAGTACCACACCAGATGTTGTTCTTGCACTAGATGCAATAAGTTGATATTGATCCAATCCTGGAGGAACAGTCGGAAGCAGTTTTAGAACATAAGTGGATGTTCTAAGGATATGATAACGACAGCCTCATTTGGGAGGCAGTTATCATTCCAGGCTTCCAAGGTGACATAGACGACAGGGTGATCGTCAGAGTTATAGTTATCCTTCTGACGAGGGGCAGTATTTTGGACAGGTGGTCCAAGGGAATACTGAGGGTGGCATGGCGCAGGATACTGATTAAGTTCAGTTGACGATACAGTCTAAGAAGTTTGGATTTGGAGTTCATTTATGAGCTAGGTCCCATCAGACATCCAGACATTCTAAGACAGGTATTGCTCATTTCGGGAGATGGCTTTCTCCGCGAACTTGAGATAGAGAGAGACATAGAAAGAAACATCAAGGCGGATCCACTCACTGAGGCTATTCCTCGAACGCAATAGTTTCACAAACGGGATTTGTGAGACTGACTAATAGAGGAGTTGGGTGTTCGGTATCACACGGGCTGTGAGTATGCGACATCGCAATAATTAGCCTTGAGTGCAAGTGGGAGATTGTTGGAGATAGTGCCCTCAGAGTCAATTATTGGATCACAGGCACGTGATTGCAATGATTGAGGGAGGACCTATCCCGGTAGGACAGTCTTACTCGAGATGATAGTACGCTATCTGGTTTACCTTTATCATCGTGTACTGCTTTAGGTGACCTGACAGGTCGCTATTACACGTTGATAGAGCCCCTAGGATTCTTGCTTGACTGCCAGCAGTATGAGGGCGATCATATAAGTGAGAGCTGGAGTCTATAAGCACATCCTTAAAAGGTCCCTAGTCGTGGGAGTTTCGAGACAGGGCATCGATTCTCCAGAGTAGACTAGTGTATACAGTCGAGACCCCGACAAGGGGCGGTGGCCGGTCTCACAAGCCACTGGTGTCAGTTGGTTCACCTAAGATGTATACAGGTGCTCATTGGGTTATGAGTACACCGGACAGGACTCGCCGGGAACATGCTAGTTGGTCTTATACCTGACGTCAGATAGCAGTTCCCAGGTGACATGTGTACATGTTAGTTCATCGACCTGGGGATCGTCATTTGTCTCGTGTGAGTTCCCACTGTGCTTTGATTACTACCCTACCACGGCTCAAAGGAGTCGTGCAAACAGGTTTTAGTTGGGTACAGTCCCGAGCCACATGGAGGCAGTGAGCGGATCTTCAGGGGTTCGTCTCTCCCGGTATTGGGGGTGAGGTCGCGCTGTGTGTAGGAGAGCCATTACACGAAGTCCTTGGCCAAGGCAGGAGATTTACTGGTAGGTATTCCAGTAGTATCTCAGGGTGTTCTGGGCTACACTCCGACATGACTTGTACCGCTTTTGGGGGTCTGACTTTTACCAACCCCCTAGGCCCGACATGCGATGCTCATAGACGAACGGACCGGACTGTACGGATATTGTCACTGACAGGCTCAGTAGGGTGTCAGGATGAGTTCGCTCATCAACGTCCCTTTTAGTCAATAGCTGGTGGCCCGTCACGTATTGGCTTATACCTCTGACGTGCTAGTGGTTAAATCCACAGCCATAGTATTGACGAGTCTTTAGAGTCCACCACACTTACAGTTACTCAAGTTTCGGGCGAAACGCTGTAGAGGCCGTATGGAGATATGGCAGGGTTCGATCAGATACGTGCGGTATTGCACGGATCAGGATCGGACGGTTTTTACTAGCCGGCTTTGGCTTAAGCCGGATCCTAGTATTAGATAGTGTAGTTTTGTCTCATTGCATTTGTATCCGGTCGGAATACAGATGCGGGTGTGTATGCACAGTATCGGGGTTTTCCTGTAATTTATTACGGGACCAGTTTTCTGGAGTTGCCAGTTTGCATTCCGTTCCGGCCGGTTTTCCTTTGTTCTTTCCCGGCCGGACTTTTCCGATGGAGGGGGTTATTTGCAAGTTTGCAAATAACACATTGTGGAGGGGTTTCTTGCAAATGTATTGATTATGATGGCATCTTTTCTTTTCCACCAACATTTTGATTCTCTTTACATCAACCTTTTGCATTAATGGTGATTAGGGTTGATTTGGAGTTGATGTGAGTTTTGTTATGATGATGTTTGGTTGTGGTCACCCATTCTTTTCTCCTACACTCACCTCCCTTCTTGTTATGTTTCATATATTCTTTCCTCCACCATTCTAACATGATAAGGTTTCATTTTGAGAAAAGAGAAGAAGAGGTTTTCATTCTTGAGAGTTTCATTCTTGATCTCATTTTCATGCTAGAAAAATGCAAGCACCATTTTTCTTATCTTGATTCCTCCATCATCTTCAAATGGCAACAAAACCCCAAATGAGACATAGCCTCTACACTACACATTCTACAGCAAATCTTGGACGCGTCGGCCAGCCAACTTCGCGCCCGAGTTGCTTCGGTATTGAGGTGGGAGCCCGTAAAAGATACAGACGATGTGGTGCCCTTCCGGCAAGGAGGTGACGACCGGAGTTTCCGCAGGAGATCGGGACGATGACGAGAAGACCGGAGGACTCGGATCACTCGGTATATCTCTAACCCGTCTTGTAGTTAGCTTAGACTAGTTAATGGTTCGATCCGGGTGTTTAGTGCGCGGTGGTGCCGGTTTGCTAAGTTCGCAAAATTAAAGTTTATCACCGCTTCCGCATTCCGGCGTCGGATTGACGGCCGGGGCGCCGCCGTGCACTTACAGTCCCATCATCGCAGAGGAGAGAAGGGTGCTCTTTGAATGTAAAGCCCCTCCCTATTGCGGCCATGGTCGGTTGTTTGCCCTCCTCTGAGGGATATCGATTCAGTGATTATTCCTAAAGCCGCTCGAGCGAAATCAGTCACCCACACTGCTGTTATGCCGATTCGCACTAGGTCCGGGGAAGAGATTCCTGAGAAAGTACCAGCAGTGGTATCACCAAAATCAGATACCGAAGGCGAGGTTGGGCAGCACCGTGCAAAATTTCCAAAGAGGAGGAAGCGCCTTTCTTCTAGTGCTAGCTCGGGCCTTAAAAGGAGGAAGAAATCGGTCACCGGTTTACTTGATACCTTGCTTGAGTCTGAGCCTCTTCATGACGAGCCTATATCTACGCATGAACCAGACGATGGTCTCCTCTTTCCTGGCATATCCGCCGAGGAATCCGCTCAGCTGGCCGATGCCTTGAAGTGTTCACAGTATGATACTGAAAACGTGCGCCCCAAGAAGGGATGCTTTCCCCCTGTTGAATTCCATGATGTTGATCCGGTACCAACTAGGTTACCAGTGATTCCTTTGATGCTGAAAGAAGAACGAGCCCTCAAATAGCAAATCTCGGCCGCTTCTGAAGACGAGGCTGCTCCGAAGGCGGGCAGGGATTTACCTTCGATCGAAGCCTGACGAGCGCGATTAAATAGAAAAGAGGAGCGGCTCGAAAAGGCCATACTTCAAGCTCCCTGGCGTATTTGTATGTATCTTTTATGTTCTTCTTAGCAGATTAGTTTCATATCGTATTCGTCTTTATATATTTTTCCTTTATAGGGCCTTCTATGGCGGACGCAGCTTCGAGTCTAGACCGTGCCTCAGAGCCTCCGGCGACGGCCTTTATTCCTTCAGCGGAGATCACCGGAATGGCCATAGACTGTGTGAATATTTCTAGTCACGCACCGGAGGGTGTAGAGGAGATTACTGAAGTTGCTATCTCTCCAGTCTAAAATGGATGAAGAATTGAAGGTAATCCTATATATATATTGCTCAATATATATATATATATATTGCTCAATGAGCCTTCCATATGTCTAACCCTTTCGTTTTCTCAGAATTGCGGGAGTTGGTGGCTTCTATTGTAGATTGTTCTCCGGAAGAAACCTTCCCGCGTCTACTTAATATGGCGGTGCCGCATGTGATATCCCCTCAGAGCCTTGTCCTTTTCTCCGGTTAAGGTTAGTATTCCTTTTCTTTTTGTATCATAGTTTCATAATGATGCTGATGTGCCCCTTTTTTTTATATTTTAAACCACAGTCCTAGAGGCTGACGACGAAGTTGAAGTTCTCGATGGGTCTGGGGATCTCTCAAATCCGCCCTCTATGGCCGTGGGTAAGTGACGCCTTAGCATTGGCATTCTTTTACTTATTCTTTGTTCGGAAAGGTGACTAACAATACATGTATCTTCACAGTTTTTCCCACCCTGACTCCGTTAGAGTTCCAGATTTCCATGCCGCCAGGCCCTTACGCCCGACGCGTGTCTTAGAGGATGGCAAAACAGAGTGTTCATTCACCGACGACTCTTATTGAAGATCTTTGCGCTGGCACTTCCATCACGCCTGAAGAATTCGCTGTTGAAGCCAACGCTTCTTTGTCTATTCTTGCCACCTATCACGACGAGGCGCTGGTGCATACTTGGGTCGAATATTGTTGTCAAGTGGAGGCTTCCCTACATGGAGTTGAGTGCATACACCTCCCTTCTGATATCCTATCCGTAAAGGCCAGCTTGCGTGGGTGGATCGATCGGTGCGCAGCCAATCTCCAGTATTGCGAGAAGAGCCTCAACCGGAAGTTTTCAGCAAGGGAGTTGGCTTCGAAGGTTTTAGGAGAACTTCAAGCCCAGCTCACCACCAAAACTATTCGGGCCTATGAAATTTGGCAGTTCCTTCAGGAGGCCATTACGGAGGTGGTGGCTCTTGATAAAGCCATCATTTTTACACGTGAGATGGTTGAGACCCACAAGACTGCCGAGAAAGAGCTTGAGAATCGGTTTTCCTTATACCAAAAACAACAGGCACAGGTAGGGACTCAGCTTGCGGAGTTGCTAGAACTTGAGGCCGAAGCCCGGCGGAAAAATGACGATCTGCCTAGCTTATTGAATCTCCCATCGTCTTAAATACCTTATCGCTGTATATCTTTCTTTCTACTTTTCTTTTCCTCTTTTTTGTATCTTGTATTCATTTGGATTTATTTTAACAACTCTGTTTCAGTGTACAGAAAATTGTTTAAAAATTAATGTACAAATGGAGTAGTTGCAATCCCGTGTATGCTATAAGTATTTAAATTGCTTTTGAACAGCAAGAAACAACTTGTAGCTCATTGGTAAAGCTTTGCATTGCTGTGATGTAGCCCCTGTGTTCGAATCCCCCCAGCCACATATTTTTTTGATTTTCTTTTAAACTTTTAGAAGCTCAAAAGTTTACACGTGCAAAACACGTAAAATGAAAAGTCACAACAAAATCAAACAGGTGCATTGAGGTATATGAGATGACATGGACACATGGCATCAATTCCAATCCCAACCCATCGGATATGGCCGGCGAGATGTTGAGGGGGGACCGGCACCACCGGGTATATCCGTAGGGAATACCTCCATATTTAAACCCTAGCACTCCTTGGCCTACCCTACTACCCCTATGCTGTTTGATTTTTCTGCATTTATTCAGAGAGTGCTTAAATCCATTTTTATTGCACATTTTTAATTCTCAATTCATTACCCTAAACCCTAATTTTCCCTATAAATACCACACTACATTTTACCCCTCCTCATTCAGAAATCCCATGCTAAAACTCTTTAAAAATTCTAAGTCCAAAAGATTATACAAGTGGAGTTAGCAAAAGTCGATGTTCCGGTGACGTTTCGGGAAGAATCCGGCGACGAAACGACTCCCCGATGCCTTCCTAAGTTCACACTACCTCTTCCCTTTCTTTCTAAACTATAAGTCCTCTCTCCCCTTTTTAATCCCTAGTCTAAAACTTCTACTTTTCAAAACTCGTCGGAAGCGGAGTTATCCAACCTTCCGACTCTCTTTTCTTTAAAAACTCAAATTTTTCTTAAACAAAAAATTACCACCTCTTCTTATATTGTTTAACAAATATAAAACAATATTCACAACAAGTTTCAATTCAAAATAATATGTATTGCAACTTCTATTTCAATTTTACGGTAAAATACCATCATGTTTACATACAACATTGCTTAAGCATTTTTGATCATATTACCTTTAGAAAACTCACGAGATAATGACCTATCTCGTCACAACACACATTTTTGACATAGAACGATGACTTTTGAAACATTAGTTTGTGGAAAAATACGAGTTTACATTTAAATACCATAAATATTCAAAAAACCGTTTTCTTTAAAAGTGTATTATTTAATTCCTTGCAAATGCGCCTCTACAACCTATTTTGGGGAACCCCGATCGGGATGGTGTGGGTTAT
This sequence comes from Agapanthus africanus, assembly GCA_030015575.1. Classification (NCBI taxonomy): domain Eukaryota; kingdom Viridiplantae; phylum Streptophyta; class Magnoliopsida; order Asparagales; family Amaryllidaceae; genus Agapanthus; species Agapanthus africanus. The sequence goes on along the minus strand of CM057343.1, from coordinate 611,209,992 downwards.
CGCATATCCTTGGACCTAGTAGAGCGAGATGCAGACCTCCTCACGGAGCATCCGATTTCGATAAAATTTTTAATGTAATTTTTAAGAGAAATGTGATTTCTATTTAATAAATGAGTTCTATTATTTATATATATATATATATATATATATATATATATATTATCAAAATATCTACTTTAAGTATACAATATATATATTCTATGTTTTCTAAATCAAAGGAATCAAAAATTACATGAAACTACCATTACAATCAGTACAATCATAATATTACACTAAAATACCATATACAATGAAATCCAGGTTCTATTCACTAGAAAACTTCATTTTATAAAAATTACAACTATGAAAACCCTAAAGACGATAATTAAATACTTGAGGTGTATCAAAACTATTTTTGATAAACCCCCCTCAAATTATATTAATTTACAATAAGGACCCTAGTAAACATAGGTTTAAGGGGGACCAGTTCTCTTGAACCTCAGGGAGCCGGACAATATGGGTGCTTGCCTATCTAAGGTATACAATCTAAAAACGGTGTTATCAATACGGTAATTGTCTTGGAAAAAGACACAAATTCTGCCGTCCATGAGCAGCAGTTACCGATAATATCAAAACTAATTCAGGACTTCAATTTGTTTTAAAGTGTCTGACTCAGATAGAGTCTCAGTATAATATGAAACCAATCTATCCTTGAATATGATTCAAGTATAACTCCATTTCAACATGAATCCATTTATACCAGAATTCAATCAATATCAACATGACTCGACCGAACCAAACCATGGATATACTCTGATTACATGACTATCCATTTATATCCATTACGTTTACATGATATCATGGTTTCAGCAAGTCGAATACAACCATTCATTAGATCAATACAAAACAATACAATCAATACAAAAGACATTACGGGGTTTTAAAGGGGTAGACTGGTATGGAATGTGTTAGAAGTGGCACGGGATGGTCACTTTAATACACCTAACCTGAATATCCATTGCTGTTGTACCATGGCTTAACGGTTCATTGTGCTCCGTATACCTTAGTCTCCAGAATAGTGGAACTCCTCTCGTATACACTGGCATATTCTGTACCAAGCTACAAACAACTGCGTTAACATAACAATCAGATAGTATACAGTTATATTCTTTTTGTCTATTCTAGTTCTACCTATCTTTGGGACTTACCGAGCGATTGTTCGCTGACGATATTCCTTCTCTTCTTTCTTTGGAATGTTATCAGGTGAATCGGACTCTTTGGAGCTCGAGCCCAGTACTGAGTTCGCCATTGACCCAGAGCTCTAGATACTTGTATATATTTTCTTTTCAGTTCATGCCATTGTTTAGGCATTGCTTTCCATTCCTGTATTTACATTTTCAGTTGTACTTGTAAAGAAATGTTTAATAAATAAAAGTTGATGTTCAGTTACATTTATTGTCATTTTTTCTTGTGTACATTCATTATATTGCTTAGTTACGCTTAGCGTGTTTACTTCTGAGTAAATACGTATCGGGCCTCGTCGCGTCTTCTTACCCGTACACTGGGAAGCGGGGCATGACAGGTTTTGTTGGCGGCCCATGCAGGTCAGTTCTGCATGGACTTGAAGGTCAATTCTGCCTGAAGTCCTAAGCAATATAACACAAGAATCAACAACTAAAAACATTCTTTACATTTCATATTCCTTGAATCTTACAATTTCATATTGTTTGAATCTATCATAACCCTGTTTTTTCTTTCAAGGTTATGGATTCTCCAAACAATACCAGCACCAACTTCAACAACACACCACCACCTCTACCGCTTATGCCTACCATTGCTGCTCCGATCAATGACCAGACGGTACTTCTTGAGGCAATCCGAAGCCTCCTGGAAGGACACCAGCAGCAGACCGCTATCTTATTGAACCGTCCAGTAGCAGAAGCGCCGGAAGTGAAGCAATTTCGGGCATTGCACCCAAAGCAATTTTCAGGGAAGGAGAGCCCTTTAGAAGAGGAAGAATATGCTCAGAGCATTGAGGACGATCTGGTAGCAGCACAAGTGCCAGAGATCGCTTAGGTACGAGTTGCAAAGCTACAACTCACTGACAACGCCTGAGTTTGGTAAAAGGCGGAAGAAAGCCGTCTTGACCAGCTGATCGAATGGAAAACTTTTCGCGACATGTTCGATGCAAAGTACTTTTTAGAGACTGCCTGATTTGACATGGAGCAGCAACTCATCCACCTACAACCGGGTTCGATGTGGACCAAATCTGTGGATGAGTATGATGCTGAGTTTACCATGCTCAGTAGGTAAGATATGTCTCAATATTCGATTTTCTTGTATCACATACTACACAGCTAACATAAAACCTTATCAGATTTGCGGCACACTTGATACCGACTGCTGAGATCAGGTTCAGACGATTTCAGTAAGGGTTAGATCCGAAGATCCAAGATGCCTTAGCTACAGGGAATTTCCCAACCCACGAACTGGCCTAGAAAGCTGCCCGTCGATATGAGACAGTGGTGAAGATGAAGGGCAGACCCCAATCTGCCAGGATGAAGCGCTGTGCCACCCAGATGGCAGGAGGAGCCTCTTCAAGGCCATCTTTTGTACCCAGGAGACCGGGAGTACCAATCAACCGGCCCAGCCCAGCCTTTTGCACCTACTGTAGGAGGGATGGACACCTGGCGAAGGACTGCCGGTGTGAAAATCGCCTTTGCTTAGTCTGCGGCTCAGCCACACATGATATTGGATCTTGTCCTTATAGACTCAATCCAAATGCTGAACCCAGACCAGCAATTAGCTATCAGCAGCGACCAGCCATCCAGGCACCTGCTCCACGACTCACTCTCCCAGTTCCACCACCTCGTGGAGCGACTGCACCTCCTCCTCGTCAGTTACACCAAGCACAAAGGAACTTACCTCAAGCATAGAGGAACGGACAGAGGAATGCTCTTCCAGTAAGGAGGAATGTACCGAGGCGACAGAATTTCACAATGACCATGGAAGAAGCCGAAGCCACTGGCCAAGTTATCACTGGTAACTCTTTTCTTTCAAGCTTTCTTTCAATCTTTATACAAACCAATATATCTTTATCTTATACCTAAAACCTATTCCACATAACTTAGGTGAGATCTTAGTAGCATCACTTCCTGCATTAGCACTCTTCGATACTGTAGCATCTCATTGCTTTATGTCACAACGGTTCGTCCGAACTCATGCGATTCCAGTCAAACCTCTCGTATCCAGCTGGAATGTCAGTTCAGGGAACGACGTTCTAAAGGAAATAATGGGATACGACCTGTGTCCAGTGGTCGTCTGCAGCAGAGAATTCTATGCTGATTTCAAGGTGCTGGACATACCGAATTTCGATGTCCTTTTGGGTATGGATTGGCTAGGAACATTCTATGCTATCATTGACTGTCGTCAAAGGAGGGTAGTGTTTGAGATTCCAGAGCATCCGGTCTTTTATTTCAAAAGTGAAGACAGTACCCTGAAGCCAAGTACATACAAAGCAAAACCGAAGAAGGCAGTGATTGCAACACTTCAAGCGGAGGAAGGATCGAAGCCATAGGTAGTTTGAGAGTTCGATGATGTATTTCCTGAAGACATATCAGGTTTGCCTCCCGATTGAGCTCTTGAATTCAGCATTGATTTAGTACCTGGAGCATAACCGGTGATCAAAACACCGTATCACCTAAGCCCTGAAGGTTTGAAGGAGGTCCGTACTCAGCTGGACGAACTTCTGCAGAAATGATGGATTCGTCCCAGCACTTCAAGTTGGGGATCGCCGGTTCTACTTGTGAAGAAGAAGGAAGGCTCATATCGAAGGTGCATTGATTATAGAGCTCTGAACGAAGTAACTATAAAAAGAAAGTATCCACTTCCGCGCATCGACGACCTATTTGATCAGCTAAGTGGATCTTACGTTTTCTCCAAGTTAGAAGTTCGTTCGGGATATCATCAGGTGAAGGTCAAAGAGTCTGATATTCCGAAGACGGTATTCATGACACACTATGGTCATTATGAGTTTCTTGTGATGCCATTTGGAGTGACCAACGCACCAGCTATATTCATGAACCTAATGAATCAAGTTTTCCGAGAGTACCTAGACAGGTTTGTTGTCATCTTCATCGACGACATCCTGGTGTATTCTAAGAGCCGGAAAGAACATGCCGAGCATCTACGGATTGTCCGGGAGACTTTAGGACAACATCAACTCTATGCCAAGTACAACAAGTGTGAGTTTTGGCTAGATCAAGTCGGTTTTCTTGGACATATTGTATCGGGCGAAGGAATCTCTGTAGATCCAGCTAAATTATCAGCAATAAGCTAATGTCCGACACCGAAGTCAGTGAAGGACATTCGAAGCTTCTTAGGATTAGCAGGGTATTACAGAAGGTTTATTGAAGGATTTTCGAAGATTGCAACATCCCTGACCAAGCTCACACGTAAAGATGAAGAATTCGTGTGGTCAGAAACATGCGAACAAGCTTTCGTAGAACTTAAGTCAAGATTGACATCAACACTTATTCTTGTCATACCGTATCAATCTGGAGGTTTTGAAGTGCATTGCGATGCATCCGGTAAAGGATTAGAATGTGTTCTACATTGGCATGGTAAAGTTGTAGCTTATGCATCAAGACAGCTGAAGATTCATGAGCGCAACTACCCGACACATGATTTGGAGTTGGCGACCGTTATCTTTGCTCTTAAGATTTGGCGCTATTATCTTCTTGGTGAACGAGTGGACATATACACAGACCATAAGAGTCTAAAATATGTGTTTACTCAGAAAGAGTTGAATATGAGGCAGAGAAGATGGTTACAACTTATGGCGGACTTCGACATCAACCTACAATATCATCCAGGAAAGGTGAATGTAGTTCCTGATGCACTTAGTTGCCAACCACTATCAATGAATCTCACCGCACGGTGCAAGCTTCAACAAGATTTACATCAGATGGAGATAGAAGTAGTCATGCCAGGTAACGCTTCAAGATTGATGAACTTACAAGTTCAATCTACCATTGTCAATCAGATAAAGCAGCTCAAGAAAGTGATGCAAAGTTGAAAAAGATCAGAGAACAAGTAGAAAGTAGATTTCGAACAGACTTTATCATACACGAAGACGGATCTTTGAGATACGACAGTAGGTTGGGTGTACCAAAAGGTTCTGTGCGGGAAGAGTTGATGAAAGAAGCTCACAACTCTCCCTATTCAGTATACCCTGGTGGCACAAAGATGTTCAGAGATCTGTGTCAAAATTACTGGTGTCATGGAATGAAGCGTGAAGTAGCCAGAAGCGTCGCTAAATGCTTGGTGTATCAGCAAGTAAAGGATGGACATCACAGGACAGCTGGTTTACTTCAACCGTTACCTATCCCAGAATGGAAGTGGCAACACATCACTATGGATTTCGTGACTGCACTTCCTCATAGCACGAAAGGTAACGATGCGGTATGGGTTATTATGGATCGACTCACAAAGTCGGCTCACTTCATCCCATTTCGAGTTGGCCAACCTATTGAGACACTAGCAAAGAAGTATATGGAAGTAAGTATGAATTTAAGTAAGATTTAACTCTTCATAGTGTACTAGTTCTGATACCCATGAACTCATGCAGGAGATCGTGAGATTACATGGTGTACCGGTTTGCATTGTCTCCGATCATGACATCAGATTTCGATCGCAATTTTTGCAGAGTCTGCAAGCTAGCTTAGGAACAAGTTTGAACTTTAGCACAGCTTACCATCCACAAACAGATGGAAAGTCTGAGCGAACTATTCAGATATTTGAAGATATGCTAAGAGCTTGCATCTAGACTTCGGAGGATCGTGGGAAGTTCACCTACATCTTGTGGAGTTATTATACAACAACAGTTATCAAGCAAGTATTGTAATGGCACCCTTTGCAGCTCTATATGGAAGGAAGTGTCGTTTACCATTAAGTCGGTACGACATCGGAAATAGAGAACTCCTTGGACCTGAGATGATAGTAGCAACAGTGGATGTGGTTCGCACTATCAGGGAAAGAATGCGCATAGCCCAAGACCGACAGAAGCACTGGGCTGATGCAAAGCACCGTCACTTGGAGTTCCAACCAGGAGATCATATCTTTTTAATGATCTTACCAAACTGTGGAGTGATTCGCTTTAGAAGGAGGGGTAAGATAAGTCTGAGGTACATTGAACCGTTCGATATACTAGAACGAGCAGGAGAAGTGGCTTATCGCCTGGCACTTCCACCCTTATTGGAAGGAATGCACAATGTGTTCCACACCAACTTAGAAGGTATGTAAGTGACCCCAGTCTCATTCTTGATCACTTCAAGCTCACTGTACAGACGGATTTATCTTGAGAGCAACAACCCGTTGAAATCTTGGACAGAAAGTTGAAGTCACTTCGGAAAAAGAAAGTAAACTTGGTCCGGGTGATGTGGAGAAAAGACACCAGGAGAATCAACGTGGGAAAGAGAAGATGACATGCGTGCAAAATACCCTCACTTGTTTGTAAATTAGTCCTTAAAATAAATGTAAATTTCGAGGACAAAATTTTTGTAAGGATGGTAGAATGTAACAACTCTATTTCAGTATACAGAAAATTGTTTAAAAATTAATATACAAATAGAGTAGTTGCAATCCTGTGTATGCTATAAGTATTTAAATTGCTTTTGAACAGCAAGAAACAACTTGTAGCTCATTGCTAAAGCCTTGCACTGCTGTGACATAGCCCCTATGTTCGAATCCCCCTAGCCACATATATTTTTTGTTGATTTTCTTTTAAACTTTTAGAAGCTTAAAAGTTACACGTGCAAAACACGTAAAATTAAAAGTCACAACAAAATCAAACAAGTACACTAGGTATATGAGACGACATGGACACGTGGCATCAATCCCAACCCCAACCCATTGGATTTAGCCGGTGAGATGTTGAGGGGGACCGGCACCGCCGGGTATATCCGTAGGGAATACCTCCATATTTTAACCCTATCACCCCTTGGCCTATCCCACTACCCTTATGCTGTTTGATTTTTCTGCATTATCCAGAGAGTGATAATTCCTCTCTTAAATCCATTTTTAATGCACATTTTTAATTCTCAATTCATTACCCTAAATCCTAATTTTCCCTATAAATACCACACTACATTTTACCCCTCTTCATTCAGAAATCCCATGCTAAAACTCTTTAAAAATTCTAAGTCTAAAAGGTTATACAAGTGGAGTTAGTAAAGTTCGAAGTTCCGGCGACGTTTCGGGAAGAATCGGGCCACGAAACGACTCCCTGACGCCTTACGAAGTTCACACTACCACTTCACTTTCTTTCTAATCTATAAGCCCCCTTTCCCTTTCTCAATCTCTAGTCTAAAACTTCTGCTTTTCAAAACTCGTCGGAAGCGGAGTTATCCCGACTTCCGACTCTGTTTTCTTTAAAAACTCAAATTTTTCTTAAACAATAAATTACCATCTCTTCTTATATTTTTTAACAAACATAAAACAATATTCACAACAAGTTTCAATTCAAAATAATATGTATTGCAACTTCTATTTCAATTTTACGGTAAAATACCATCATGTTTACATACAACATTGCTTAAGCATTTTTGATCATATTACCTTTAGAAAACTCACGAGATAATGGCCTATCTCATCACAACATACATTTTTGACATAGCACGATGACTTTTGAAATATTAGTTTGTGGAAAAATACGAGTTTATATTTAAATACCATAAACATTCAAAAAACCGTTTTCTTTAAAAGTGTATTATTTAATTCCTTACAAATGCTCCTCTACAACCCATTTTGGGGAACCCCGATCGGGATGGTGCGGCTTATCATACATCCTCGGGCCTAGTAGAGCGAGATGCAGACCTCCTCAAGGAGCATCCGATCTCGATGGAATTTTAATGCAATTTTAAAGAAAAATATGATTTCTATTTAATAAATAAGTTCTATTTTTTTTTATAAATATATATATATATATATATATATATATATATATATATATATATATATATATATATACACACACATACATACATACATACATACATACCTATATATATATATTATCAAAATATCTAATTTAAGTATACAATATATATTCCATGTTTTCTAAATCAAAAGAATCACAAATTTCATGAAACTACCATTACAATCAATACAATCCTAATATTATACTAAAATATCATATACAATGAAATCTAAGTTCTATCCACTAGAAAACTTCATTTTATAAAAATTACAACTATGAAAACCCTAAAGACGATAATTAAATACTTGAGGTGTGCTCTCCGCCGAAAGACGCGACCGGGACATTGGGACGTCTGGCCTGAATTTTAGGGGCAGATACTATTTGGATTTATCTGTCCACCTCTCCGAAGATGCCAAGTTGATTTATGGCACCGTGTATCGAAGGTTTAGACAGATGCGGTCGTTGTAGCAGACTTCGTCAGATTCCCCCTCATCGTGAGGGTTTTTTTTATTGTGGGGACGCTCTTCCCTGCAGGCGCAAGCCCCTGCAATTAATTACGTTATTGCATCGCGGTAACCACTTTCTCCTGCTCCAGAAGGTCACTTCGTGTTGTGTGCGTTTGTTTTATTTTTGGTTGCCCGTGGATTGTATACGGAGACTAATTTATGTTGTCGCCCGTAGGGCGTGGATTAGTCCAAATCCGTATTTTCATAGATTTGGGTTTGGATTGGTTTAAGGATCATTAACTTCATTTGAGATTAAGATCAACTTAAATGTTTGTTGAGGATACGTTGGTCTAATTTTAGACTCAAATCTACTCAATTAGATCCAACGAAAGAGCATTTCGGCTCTATCGTCTTAGTTTAGGGACGTTGCGGTCCATTGGGTTTAAGGACATCATAATCCACGGGTTTAGAGACATCATAGTCTCTAAAGTTTAAAGACATCATAGTCTATAAGTTTAAGGACCTCATAGTCCATAAAATTTAAGGACATCATAGTCCATGAGTTTAAGGACCTCATAGTCCATAAAGTGTCTGGTTGTCGGGACCCGTCACCTCTCTGAAGACGTTGAAGAATTACAACGACACATATCATAGGAATGAAGAGATGTACCCTTGAACCAAGGTTGGTTGGGAGATCTATAGTCAGACTTGGGACCAAGACCAATTGTGAGCACATGGGCTCAGCTGGTCTGAGCTAGGGACTTGTGGCCAACTTGAGCTCAGCCCATTTAGTTCTGGTTAAACTGTTGAACATTTGTTTGGGTGTTAAACATTTGTTTGGGCTTAGCCTCTTTTGTTCAATAATGCTGAGCATTAATTTGGGTTCTGACACTTCTTTTCTTTTGTCTTTTATTGAGTGTTGAACACTCTTTGTAGTGCAGATCGCTTTATGTATAGAGCCTTTATGTACAGAGCACTTGGCGCTGAGCGCCAGACTTGGAGCGCTGAGACACTTCTTACGAAATAGCGCATACGTGAAGAGCACGTGGTGCGCTTGGCGCTGAGCGCCAGACTTGGAGAGCTAAGGCGTTTCTTATGAAATAGCGCACACGTGAGGAGCACGTGGCACGCTTGGCGCTGAGCGCCACACTTAGAGCGCTAAGGCGCTTCTTATGAAATAGCGCGCATGTGAGGAGCACGTGGCACGCTTGGCGCTGAGCGCCAGACTTGGAGCGCTAAGGCGCTTCTTATGAAATAGAGCACACACAAGGAGCACTTGGCACTGAGCGCTAGCCAATGAGTGCAAAGCACTCTTGATCAATTCTGTGCTCTGAGAATTAAGTTCTCGTTTATAAGAGACTTTGTCTCGTGGATCTAAGAACTAACTTCTTATTTTAATAGGAGATGTTACAATCTTTTCTGTTTTTTGCGAAAGACTTTGTCTTATGGATCTGTGATCTATATAAAGAACTGAGTTCTTATGATGTGAGAGTTAAACTCTCAAAAATTCAGGAGATGTTATGATCTCTCTTTTTTACCTTGAAGAAAATTTCTTCTTTCGATAGCTTGCTCTTCTCTTTGAAATTTCTTAAAATTTGTAGGGGGGTTCCTCTATACGAAGCTTATGGGGAGTTTCTTTTCTTCATCAAGACTTGAAGTCTTGATACCTTTATATAGTGGCGGCTGATTAGTTAAGGCAATCTTTTTCTGATTGATTTGGGGATTTTCAAGGCAATCTTTTTCTGATTGATTTGGGGATTTTCCCACCGTTGGATCTTTGATCCTAGGGTTTCTTTTTTACAGAAGACAATCTTCTTATTTTTAACAAGATTGGGAAATTATTTTCCCATACAGAATTTATTCTGTATCTTGGTGATTTTTAATAACCATTGGATCTTTGATCCAACGGTGCTCTGATTTACAGAGCACAATCTTTCCTGTTTGGAACGATTTTGAGGAGTATTCCCTCAACAGAATTTAATTCTTTACTTTGGTGATTTTTAATCATCTTCGTTGGATGTTTGATCCAACGGTAAAGAACTTTTAGTTCTGGCACCAGCGCGCTCGTACTTTGCACGTGAGGCGCTGCCTCAGAGTTTTTGACTCTTAGCGCTTAGCGCTCTTGGCGTGCTTTGCACGTGAGGCGCTGCCTTAGAGCCTTTACTCTTAGCACTGGCGTTGCTAGCGCTCTCGTGCTTTACACGTGAGGCGATGCCTTAAAATCTTTGACTCTTAGTGCTGGCGCTGCTAGCGCTCTCGTACTTTGCACGTGAGGCGCTGCCTTAGAGCCTTTGACTCTTTGTGCTGGCGCTTTTGGCGCGAGTGTTTTCTATGAAGCGCTGCTTCATGTCAAATTTCAAAAATTTGAACAGAGCTTTGCTCTGATTGAGGAAACAAATTCCCCCCACCGTTGTGCTCACGTGGCTTACACGTGAGTGCAGCGGTGGCAGCCTCTCCACCGTTAGATTTTCTTGGAAGTTAGATCGACTTCCAGCGCCTATAAATAGGGCCTTTGGCCCTTGAGATGACCCCTGTTCGTCTTCTTGCTTTCTTGTTTTCTGAGAATTTTATTCACTTTCAGAACCAAGCTTGCCCTTGAGATGACGGGAGTAGTCCTTGTCGATTACTGAGTCTTGGACTCTCCCTCAGACCCTATGAATTTTGGTGGACAGCCGCTGAGGGGGCTACTCCGGCTTTGCCTTTGTGGCGTTCTCCACAGGTGGAGGAGATCTTTTCAACACAGCAGTCGGAGAGTTTTTGCGCACCCTCCTAAGTGGTTCAAAGTTGGAACAACAACATTAATTTCCACCATTGGAGCTGGTGGAGTCAGTCCAGAAGGGGAACTGCCCCCAGCTTTCCTCACTCGGCGCCAGTAGCGACGTCGAGTGTGTCTTGCAGATGGGATCACTTCCGTTATCGAGGTAGCTGCATTGTGCTTCATGCTTTGATGAGAAACTGCTGTTGGTGCCATCCTGTCGAAGACCGACGTCCGTTGAGAGGGACCGTCTAATCTGTCGAAGACCGATTTCTGGGCAGGGGAAGCAGCCTTGGTGATTTCGCCTGACGCGGGAATTGGAGCTGACAGTCTTGTGAAGACTGATCCTTTAGCGGGAGAAGCCGCTCTGATGATTTCGTTTGTTGGAGCCGGAATGGCTATCCGCTTCTGGATAACCCCTTCAGGTATTGTAGGCATTTTCACGGGCCCACCTGAGCTTTGGCCTAGCCTGTTGAAAACTGAGGCGCTGGATTCGGACGACCCGTTGAGAGGGGCCACGGTGGTTGTAAGTCGATCAAAGACCGACTTCTTTGGAGCTTCTTACGACGGTAGTGGGGCGTTGAAGCTCATTGATGGGAGCATGGTCCCAAAGAACAGCCCAGTGGTGGCTTGCGTCACCTGTTCCACTGGCATCGCGAAAATAGAGGCCGCTTGAGTCCCGTAGGTCACTCCTCCAGCGAGGACAGAGTGGGTGTTATTGTTGCAGCTGGTGCAGTTCGAAGCCATTTTCTCTGCACGGGAGCAAGACACCAAATCTTAGTACCTTGAATCCAGGGGCAACCACATTAAACCGCGATTCGTTCGAGAACACGACACACGAAGTGTGGAGTGGAAAGAGGAAAAGGTCCTACCGGGCGTGCCAGAATCTGTTCACCGCCGAAAGACGCGACCGAGACGTTGGGACGTCTGGCGTGAATTTTGGGGGAAGATGCTATTTGGATTTATCCGTCCACCTCTCCGAAGATACCAAGTTGATTTATGGCACCGTGTATTGAAGGTTTAGACAGATGCGGCCGTTGTAGCAGATTTCGTCAGATTCTCCCTCATTGTGAGGGGTTTTTGATTGTGGGGACGCTCTTCCCTGCAAGTGTAATCCCCTGCAGTTAATTACGTTACCGCATTGCGGTAACCACTTTCTCCTGCTCCAGAAGGACACTTCGTGTCGTGTGTGTTTGTTTTATTTTTGGTTTCCCATGGATTGTATACGGAGACTAATTTATGTTGTCGCCTGTAGGGCGTGGATTAGTCCAAATCCGTATTTTCTTAGATTTGGGTTTGGGTTGGTTTAAGGATTGTTAACCTCATTTAAGATTAAGATCAAATTAAATTTTTGTTGAGGATACGTTGGTCTAATTTTAGACTCAGATCTACTCAACAGGGTTTTGGGATCATTTAGATCCAACGAAAGAGCATTTGGGCTCTATCGTCTTAGTTTAGGGACGTTGCGGTCCATTGGATTTAAGGACATCATAGTCCATAGGTTTAGAGACATCATAGTCTGTAAAGTTTAAAAACATCATAGTTTATGAGTTTAAGGACCTCATAGTCCATAAAATTTAAGGACATCATAGTCCATGAGTTTAAGGATCTCATAGTCCATAAAGTGTCTGGTTGTCGGGACCCGTCACCTCTCTGAAGACGTTGAAGAATTACAACGACACATATTAGAGGAATGAAAAGATGTACCATTGAACCAAGGTTAGTTGGGAGATCTGTAGTCAGACTTGGGACCAAGACCAATTGTGAGCACATAGGCTCAGCTGGTCTGAGCTAGGTAATTGTGGCCAAATTGGGCTCAGCCCATTCAGTTCTGGTTAAACTGTTGAACATTTGTTTGGGTGTTAAACATTTTTTTGGGCTTAGCCTCTTTTGTTCAATAACGCTGAGCATTAATTTGGGTTCTGACACCCCTTTTCTTTTGTCTTTTATTGAGCGTTGAACACTCTTTGTAGTGCAGAGCGCTTTATGTACAGAGTCTTTATGTACAGAGCACTTGTCTCTGAGTGCCAGACTTGGAGCGCTAAGGTGCATCTTATGAAATAGCGTACACGTGAGGAGCACGTGGCGCGCTTGGCGCTGAGTGCCAGACTTGGAGCGCTAAGGCGCTTCTTATGAAATAGCGCACACGTGAGGAGCACGTGGCACGCTTGGCGCTGAGCGCCAGACTTGGAGCGCTAAGGCGCTTCTTATGAAATAGCGCACACGTGAGGAGCACGTGGAGCACTTGGCGCTGAGCGCTAGCCAATTAGTGCAGAGTGCTCTTGATCAATTCTGTGCTCTGAGAATTAAGTTCTCATTTATAAGAGACTTTGTCTCGTGGATCTAAGAACTAAATTCTTATTTTAATAAGAGATGTTACAATCTCTTCTATTTTTTGTGAAAGACTTTGTCTTATGGATTTGTGATCTATATAAAGAATTGAGTTCTTATGATGTGAGAGTTAAACTCTCAAAAATTCAGGAGATGTTATGATCTCTCTTCTTTACCTTGAAGAAAATTTCTTCTTTCGAGAGCTTGCTCTTCTCTTTGAAATTTCTTAAAATTTGTGGGGAGGGGGGGTTCCTCTATAGGAAGCTTATGGGGAGTTTCTTTTCTTCTTCAAGACTTGAAGTCTTAAGACCTTTATATAGTGGAGGCTGATCAGTTAATCCAATCTTTTTCTGATTGATTTGGGGATTTTCCTACCGTTGGATTTTTTATCCTAGGGCTTTTGTTTTACAGAAGGCAATCTTCTTGTTTTTAACAAGATTGGGAAATTATTTCCCATACAGAATTTATTCTGTATCTTGGTGATTTTTAATCACCATTGGATCTTTGATCCAACGGCGTTCTGATTTACAGAGCATAATCTTTCCTGTTTGGAAAGATTTTGAGGAGTATTCCTCAACAGAATTTAATTCTTTACTTTGGTGTTTTTTAATCATCTCCGTTAGATCTTTGATCCAACGGTAAAAAACTTTTAGTGCTGGCGCCAGCGCGCTCGTGCTTTGCACTTGAGGCGCTGCCTCGGAGTCTTTGGCTCTTAGCGCTTAGCGCCCTTGGCGTGCTTTGCACGTGAGACGCTGCCTTAGAGTCTTTGACTCTTAGCGCTGGCGCTCTCGTGCTTTCCACGTGAGGCGCTGCCTCAGAGTTTTTGACTCTTAGCGCTGGCGCCCTTGGCGCCAGCGTTTTTTATGAAGCGCTGCTTCATTTCAAATTTCAAAAATTTGAACAGAGCTTTGCTCTGATTGAGGAAACAAGGTGTATCAAAACTATTTTTCATAAAACCCCCTCAAGTTATATTAATTTACAATAAGGACGCTAGTAAACATAGGTTTAAGCGGGACCAGTTTTCTTGAGCCTCAGGAAGCCGGAGAATATGGGTGCTTGCCTATCTAAGGTAGACAACTTAAAAACAGTGTTATCAATACAGTAATTGTCTTGGAAAAAGACACAAATCCTTCCGTCCATGTGCGGCAGTTACCGATAACATCAAATCTAATTCAAGACTTCAATTTATTTTAAAGTGTCTGACTCAGACATAGTCTCAGTCTAATATGAAACCAATCTATCCTTGAATATGATTCAAGTACAACTCCATTTCAACATGAATCCATTTATACCAGAATTCAATCTACATCAACATGACTCGACCAAACCGAACCATGGATATACTCTGATTACATGACTATCCATTTATATCCATTCCGTTTACATGATATCATGGTTTCGGCAAGTCGAATACAACCATTCATTACATCAATACAAAACAATACAATCAATACAAAAGACATTACGGGGTTTTAAATGGGTAGACTGGTCAGAATGTGTTAGAAGTAGCACGGGACGGTCACTTTAATACACCTAACTTGAATATCCATTGTTGTTGTACCGTGGCTTAACGGTTCCTTGTGCTCCGTATACCTTAGTCTCCGGAATAGTAGGACTCCTCTCGTATACACTGGCATATTCTGTACCAAACTACAAACAACTGTGTTAATTTAACAATCAGATAGTATACAGTTATATTCTTTCTGTTTATTCTAGTTCTACCTATCTTTGGGACTTACCGAGCGATTGTTTGCTGACGACATTCCTTCTCTTCTTTCTTTGGAATGTTGTCAGGTGGATCGGACTCTCTGGAGCTCGAGCCCAGTACTGAAGACTTGGAGCAGTTCGCCATTGACCCAGAGCTCTAGATACTTTTATATTTTTTTTCTTTTCAGTTCATGTCATTGTTTATGCATTGCTTTCCATTTCTGTATTTACATTTTCAGTTGTACTTGTAAAGAAATGTTTAATAAATAAAAGTTGTTGTTCAGTTACATTTATTGTCATTTTTTCTTGTGTACATTCATTATATTGCTTAGTTACACTTAGCGTGTTTACTTCTGAGTAAATACGTAGCGGGCCATGTCGCGTCTTCTTACCCGTACACTGTGAAGCGGGGCGTGGCATTTATGAATAAAAGACATATTTTATTTCTTGCTTGCGCCTCTATATCCTTTGATGTCTTGATTTGGCGTAAGTAGTTTATATACTCATTTCAGAGTCTCTAGTTTATGTACTCATTTCGGAGTCTCTAGTTTATGTACTCATTTAGGAGTTTATTTAGTTTACCTCCCTTGGGTTTACAGGCAAACTTGTCCTCATGTTATATGCAGATAACCTCCATTCTTTATGACAGAGGTCCGTTGGGTTTGTGGTACTAGGGTTTTGGTCCGTGCTACCGTCGCGTTGGCTGATGTATTCCTCGATATGCAGTCTTCAAGCTGTTGTTCGAGTAGCCCTGCGATTGTCGTGTCTCTGATCACTTCGGGGGTTGGACAAGATGTCTTCAAGTAATCTCCTTAGGTCTTATTACCGTCGAACGGACGAGCGTTAGGAATTTACCATGACGCTTCTTAATTGAGGTTAGGCTCAATTTGGAGCCCCAATGAGTCATAACCACTCCGCACTGGTGTGGGATGATCTCTGATAGTCTTTTACGTTTTATATGAGTTGCCTTCAAGACCCGAAGCTGGGAATATGCCGTTGCTTCATTTTTTTTTGAAGATGTCGCGCCGATTCTTTGCTGAAGTAGGGTAGACATCTGTAAGACTTCTATGCCGTATGCATTGCAGTTGAAGTCTGGAGCTGGGAATATGCCATCGCCCCATGACTGTCGTGTCTCTGATCCCTTCGGAGGTTGGACAAGACGTCTTCAAGTAATCTTCTTAGGTTATATTACCGTTAGAAGGTCAAGCGTTAGGAATTTGCCATGACACTTTTTACTTGAGGTTAGGCTCAGTTTGGATCCCCGATTAGTCATAACCGCACCCTTCTAAGGTGGGATGATCTCCAATGGTCTTTTGGGTTTTTATATGAGTTGCCGTCAAGAACCGAAGCTAGGAATATGCCATCAATTCGTTCTTTTATTTGACCACATCGTGCCGATTCTTTGCTGAAGTACGGTAGACATCTGTAGGACCTCTATGATATATGTATTGCAATTGAAGTCCGGAGCTGGGAATATGCAATTGCTCCAATTTCATTTGATAGTCTCGTCCGCATCGTGCTGAAATGAGGGGGAACGTCGAGATATTCTATGGGTTGTATATGAACCGACTAGACTTGGAGCCAGGATTTTGCCGTGACTCCATCTTTTGTTGACGTTGCATCTGCATCCTGCTGGCATAAGAAGTATGTCGAGCTGGAGTCTAGATTTTGCCGTCACTACTTTTGATTTGGCTCCTTGGAGCCTTTGTTGACGTTGCGTCTACATCCTATTGGAATGAGAAGAACGTCGAGCTGGAGTCAGGATTTTTCCATCACTCTTTTTGATTTGGCTCCTTGGAACCTTTGTTGACGTTGCGTCTACATCCTATTGAAATGAGAAGAATGTCGAGCTGATATCTAGGTTGTATATGAACCGTCGAGATCTGGCTCTCCCTTTGACGGAGCTTGGTGGGAAATACGGTACCCTTTCTTTCATTTGTACCCATAAATTGTATACAGTGGTCGGTGTGGACCTATCTGCAGGGCAGAGGAAATATTATTTTATTTCATTTTTTTATTTCCGCGATACTCTATCTTTTTAGCTTTTCATATCGCGAAAGTCGTAATTGCCCAATCATTTTGGCTTTTTATTCACGGTGCCCAATCATTTCAGCTATTTTCGTTTTTTTTACTTGCTGTTTTTTATTGCGAGTTGCCCAAACATTTCGGGTGTTTTTATATGCATATTTTTTTTACTCGCTGTTGATTTTATTGCGAGTTTGGAATCTGATATCAAACTTAGCATCAGCACCCTACGACTGGAATATTGCCAAAAGCGAATCATCATTTGCAGGGAGCGGACTTGGAGTTTGATACCTTTTTAGGCATCGGCATCACTGCAACTTGGATATTGCCAGAAGCGAATCATCATTTTCCAGGAGCGGACTTGGTGTTTGACATTTTTTTAGGCATCGGCATCGCTGCAACTGGGATATTGCTAGGAGCGAATCATTATTAGCCGGGAGCGGACTTGGAGTTTGATACCTTTTTAGGCATCAGCATCGCTGCAACTGGGATGGTTGCCAGGAGCGAATCATCATTTTCCTTTGTCGATTTGAACAAAGATGGCTTAGTAAACGGGGTTAGGACCCTGTCAACTATGACTTTTTGACTTTATGAGCCGTAAGGGTCTCATAAGGATATTTCTCCCTACGGGTCGTAAGGATCTCGTATGTGTTTTTTCTCCTTAGGAATCGTGGGGATTCTTAAGTGTGTGTTCTCTTATAAGTCGTAAGGATCTTATAAGAGTATTTTGTCCTTATAAGTCGAGAGGACTTACAAGTGTCGTTCACCACATGGGGACTGTTGGGGTCAAAATTTGCACCCCGGTTGACCAAGTCAAAGTCAAGGTCAACCCTAAGCTGTTGGATATAGTGCCCTCAAAGTCAATTATTGGATCGCAGGCACGTGATTGCAATGATTGAGGGAGGACTTATGCCGGTAGGACAATCTTACTCAAGATGATAGTATGCTATCTGGTTTATCTGTATCATCGTGTACATGCTTTAGGTGACCTTGCAGATCACTATTACACGTTGATGTAGCCCTTAGGATTCTTGCTTGACTACCAACAATATGATGGCGATAATATACGTGAGAGTTGGGTAGTCTATAAGCACATACTTAAAGTGGTCCCTAGTCGTGGGAGTTTCGAGACTGGGCATCGATACTCCATTAGTAGACTAGTGTATACAGTCAAGACCCTGATAAGGGGCGGTGGCCGGTCTCACAAGCCATTGGTGTCAGTTGGTTCTCCTAAGATGTATACAGGTGCTCATTTGGTTATGAGTACACCGGACATGACTCGCCGGGAACATGCTAGTTGTTATTATACCTGACGTCAGATAGCAGTTCCCTGGTGACATGTGTACATGTTAGTTCATCGACCTGAGATCGTTTTGTCTTATGTGAGTTCCCACTGTGCTTTGATTACCACCCCACCATGGCTCAAAGGATTCGTGCAAACAGGTTTTAGTTGGGTACAGCCCCGAGCCACATGGAGGCAGTGAGCGAATCGGCAGGGGTTTTGTCTCTCCCTGTATTGGGGGTGAGATCACGCTGTGTTTAGGAGAGCCATTACACGAAGTCCTTGGCCAAGGCAGGAGATTTACTGGTAGGTATTCTAGTAGTATCTCAGAGTGTTCTGGGCCACACTCCGACACGACTTGTACCGCTTTTGGGGGTCTGACTTTTACCAACCCCCTAGGCCCGACATGCGATACTCATAGACGAACGGACTGGAATGTACGGATATTGTCACTGACAGGCTCAGTAGGGTGTCAGGATGAGTTCGCTCATCGGTCTCCCTTTTGGTCAATACCTAGTAGCCCGTTACGTACGGCTAGTACCACTGACGTGCTAGTGGTTAAATCCACAGCCAGTGTATTGACGAGTCTTTAGAGTCCCCTACAGACAGTTTCTCAAGTTTCGGGCGGAACGTTGTAGAGGCCGTATGATATTATGGCATGGTTCGATCATATACGTGCAGTAGTGCACGGATCATGATCGGACGTATCATACTAGTGGGCTTTGGTTTAAGCCGGATCCTAGTATTAGATTTGTTGGATTACTTTAGTCTCATCGCATTTGCATTCAGTCGGAATGCGGATGCAGGTATGTATATACAGGTAATGGGTATCCTTGTGATCCGTCACGAGTTTACTTTGGTAGATGCCATTCTCTTTTTATTGTGGTAAACATTTAGATAAATGGAAATAATGAGCTCAAAGTCATGATTAGGAGCATTAATTGTGACACATGTACAAGTGATGACTCGTGGTCTCTTTATTTGTGTATATGTCACATTATTGCTTGATTTATGTGTTGAAATGATAAGAGGAGAGAGAGAGGGCAGCCATATGGTTGGGGGTTAGCTCTTGTATGATAATTCTAGCTCACTCTCATTATCATGACAACACAAAAAGAAAAAGAAAGCTCTTCTTCTTCCTCTTTCTTCTTAAGCTCACTATCTCCATTAATGACATCCACTTAAACCTCCATCCATACACTCTCATGCGTTGAGAATCAATGGATGCTTGAGACAAAGTGATCACACACATTCTCTACTTGACCTTGGACACGTCGGCTAGCAAACTTCGTGTCCGAATTGCTTCGGTTCGAAGCGGGAGCCCGTAAAAGGATTCATCGACGTGGTGCCCTTTTCGACGAGGAGACCGGAGATCGAGCGAGATCGGAGATGCCGCAAGGAGCTAAAGATGGTGGCTAAAGACCGAAGGACACGGATCGATCGGTATAGCCTTTCTAACCTTCTTGTAGATTGCTAGTTTAATATTAATGGTTTGATCCGGGTTATAGTATACGTTAGCGCCAGTTTCAAGTTTAGAAAAAGTTTTTGTTTCCGTATTTTGGCCTCGGATCGACGGCCGGGACGCTACCGTAAACTTACATAAGCCAGGTGGGCCCAAACCCAGGTCAAGCGGGCCCATACCCAAGTCAAGCCCGCGACCAGCCTCCCCATGCCAACATAAAAATCATGTAATAAATAATTTTAATGTAATTTTTTTATGCATGAATGGGCATAAAGCCAAATTTTTGTAAAGCCCATGGCTTATGTGCAAAAAGAAATAGCGCATGAGCCATGGGATGGGTAAACTGCCATTTTGTAAAGCCCAAGGGGCTATATGTAAATGTGTAAGCCTATATAAGGCAACATGATGATGAATAAAATATACACTCTTCCATTCTCTAAAACTCTAGGGTTTTGTGTCTCTTTTTCCTTCCTCAAGGTTCTAAACCTTCTCCTTTCTTTGAATTAAATCAAGAGTTTTACTCTTCCTTTTCCAAAACTAAATAGTTTTTCACCATAAAACCCACAAAGGGGTGCTCAGATCTTCCATTAGATCTTAAAAGGGGAGATTTTGGAATCTCACCCCCTTTCTCCAAGATCTGGCCAACCGACAGGAAGAAGAAGGAGACCTGTCTCCAGAAATCCCATCTTGGGAAGATCCAGAGCCAAAGGGAGAAACAAAGCAGCCCCCTTTGATCATTTCTAAATTTTTTTAGGAGTCTAACTCCATTCAAGATCCATTGGAGTTTAACTCTCTAAATTAATCTCTGTCAGGGGTTTAACTCCATAAGTCAAATCGGGAGCACAGCTTCCAGTGCAGGGACCAAGTCCCTTTTGCTGCTGACGCCTAGCGCCCGCGTGCCAGGCATATGGGGCGCTGGCGCTCTAGCACACAGCGCCCGCGTGCCAGGCACGTGGTGTGCTGGCGCTCTGGCGCACAGCGCCTTCGTGCCAGACACGTGGCGCTCTGGCGCACAGCGCCTTCGTGCCAGACACGTGGCGCTCTGGCACACAGGGTCCGCGTGCCATGCACGTGGCGCTCTGGCGCACAGCGCCCGCGTGCCAGGAACATGGTGCGCTGGCTCTCTGGCGCACAATGCCCGCGCCTGGCAAGTGGGGCGCTGGAGCCTTCTCCCACGCATCCTTTGGATGCTCTTTCCCTTTGTGTGTCTGTGTGTGTATACACACATACTCCACACTAAATATACCTCCCCCGTTAGAAATTTTCATTTCTAATGGGGCGCTGCCCCGCACCCCGCAAGGGGGCTGCAAGCCCCCTTGACCCCCGGCCCGCTATCTGGCTAGCGGGACCCCCGTAAAAACTCTGCGGGCCCCCCGATATATCCAAAACCCCTTCAAACAAGCTCACTGCATATTGAGTTCGCATGAATACTTGACCCATCAATCGGAGGTTCTTTCGCTCTAAAGGTGAGGGGTAATTAACGACAGCTTAGTCCGCGGCTGCCGGAGATTCGGATCCCCACAATCAATAAACCCCAGCCTATCCTAGGCAGGAGGAATCTGTAATGCGCCTGACAAGCGTGCGCATATTCCCATCTCAATAGGGTGATGAAAAACACCCTACAGATTCTGGCACGCCCGGTGGGACTTTTCTCTCCTCCCATATTTATGGTTAAATATCCATGCGAAGTCAATCAATATACATATCGACTGCCTGTACTGAAATCATGCTTCTTTGTGCAGGTTAAAAAATTTCAAATTGCAATCTCCAGACGCAGCAAAAATGTCTCCTAGGACAAGCTCAGCTCTCGACACAGCTCCCATCTCCTACACGATGAAGATGGACGCCAGGACGGTCCTCCCGGCCAGTCTCGGGCGACAATAGGAAGAGCCACCGCTACCATTTGGCTCTATTCTTTTCGTGTCAGCTAACGCCATCCCAGCTCTTCAAGCCCCGGTGACAGACAAACCGGTCTCGAAAGGCAAGAGGCCAAATGTGGTGGTCTCGAAGGCGCCCCAACTCAAACACAAGTCAGTATTTGAACGACTTTCCTTGGCCCCAGCTGGGGGCAAGGCCATCAACATGAACAAAACAACGAGGCGTCTCGAGCAAGCTCCAGCGGTGCCTTCGACAACTGCTCGATCGGGTATCTTCTCTAAGCTCCCCTCCAAAGATAAAGAGACGACTGGATATGTTGTCCACACAGTCTACTTGGTGGGCACGCGCAGCAAGAGCAAGGACGGGGCCACCACATCCCAAATCCAATCTGGTGTGAATATGGCTTCCACATTCTAAGACCAGCCTCCTCTGGAAGGTAATGAAGACCCTTCCAGTGAGGCTGATAAGCAGGGAGAGCCCTCAGTTCATGATAAGTCGTGCTCGGAAAGTGAAGATGAACCAACTTTCTATCCTAAGACCGCAGAGCAGCAACTTCTACATGAGCTCCGAAAACAGCTCAAAAGTAAAGACAAGGAGATGGCCAAGCTCCACTCAAAAATTGACCACTTGACAAACGTCGTCTTACGGCTCACGGCCCAACGTGCTTCTCAGCCGCCCAATCAAGCACAGGGCTCTGCTCATGAACCGAGAAATGGTGCCTCGAGACAGCCGATGCCTATTCCCTCAAATCTAAAGGTGGGCGGACCGCATGAAAGTCAGCCGCATCCTATCTCGGGAAATGTCTTGGCTGCCGATGACGGTAGCCCGCTAACTCAAGATCAAATTATGGATTTGGTTGCCAACAAAGTCAAAACATTGGTAGCCGAAGCTGAAGCGCAAAAAGATGTTAGCAGTAGCGGGAGACCATATCCTGCTCAGTATGATCTGGTAGAATTTCCTAGCGGCTATGTCATCCCTAAATTCGGAAGATTCGATGGGACGGGAAATGCGAATCAGCACATCGCCCACTTTAAAGTCTCATGCGGGAATACTGGGGGCAATGATGCGCTTCTCCTCCGCCAGTTCGTTAATAGCTTGGCCGATGTTGCTTTCGACTGGTGCGCGAGCATACCAGATGGCTCCGTCACAACTTTCGTCCAAATGGAGTCTCTGTTTCGGCAGATGTTCATGTGCGTCAGCGATAAGATCACCATCGCCGACCTCGTAAGGACCAAGTCAAAGAACAATGAAAGCAGCACGGATTTTATAACCCGATGGCGCAATCACTCCGTCAAATGTGAACCGCCGATAGAGCAGGACCAATCCTTCAGTCTCCTCGTCGGAAATCTCAACAATTGGATGGACCCATTTCTATGCACCGCGGGTCTCAAAACATTCCAAGAGCTGACCAGAAAAGTCCATATGTTGGAGCGCTCAAAGCAAGAGTCCTCCTCGGATTCCCAAAATAACAATAGGTCCTGGAGAAACCGAAAGGACGATAATCACAAAGGCGGAAATTCCGACGATTCTGAATCTTTTAACACTTCGGCTAATCGAAATAAGCAAGGGATGAGCGGGCCTAATGCCAACCAGTCTCGAAAGCCAGTTTTTGGAGAGGGAGGAGAATCTCCACTGAAAGAGAAGCTAGATAAGGTCTATTTCTTCAGAAGGGACAAAACCCGTAAAATATTCAAAGACACCCTGAGGAACGGTCTACAACTACCAGAGTCAAAAAGACCGCAGGAAGCGAATATGACCGACGACCCCAAATACTGCCCCTATCACAGAGTGATAGGTCATGCCATTGAGGACTGCTTCGTATTCAAAGATTGGGTTGAAAAGCAATACAAGGCAGGAGAGATAGAACTGTCTAAAGGCGTGTTAACAAACAGTCCAGCTGCGACCGCCAATTTCATACAAACGGAGACCGAAGTTCTTCGTGAAACTGATTCTCTCGCCTTTCTCTGAAAACAATCGACCACCACGTCATTAAACTGGGAACAGTAGACCTCCACGTCTTTAAACTGGAAACAGATGACCTCTAAGTCGTTAAACTGGGAATGTAAAAAAAATGTGTAAATAAAAAAAAAAGGAATGTGTAAATAAATAAATAAAAAGAAAAGCCGAAATGATGGGGCAACTCGCAATGAAAATCAGCGAGTAAAATAAAAATGAAAAATAAATCCGAAATGATAGGCCAACCGCGAATAAAAGCTGAAATGATAGGGCAATCGCTACCTTCGCGATGAGAAAGCTGAAATGATAGAGCAATCTCGGTAAAACAAAAAGAAAACCAAAAAAAAAACAACGGCGAATGATGAGTTGCTCCTGGTACCATATTTCAGTGCAGCGATGCAGACGCCAAACAAAATCCGATTTTCCAAAATTCCCCCAGCCCTACGGCCAGTCCCCAAATTGATTACCGTATACAATCCACGGGCTCAAATAATTCTCATCATACCCATGCCCTACCGAAGTCGCCCGTCCGGCGGCCGGTCTCCGCCCTTGGAATTATGCTCCATTTGGGAAGACCCACTCATGTGGCCTCACGATACATGAGGAGAACAAACTTTTGTGGGATCCTTACGACTCACAAAGGAAAAACACACTTGGGAGTCCCCACGACTCCTAAGGAGAATACACCTATAGGATCCTTTCGACTCGTAGGGAGAAAATGCTTTTATGGGGCCCTTTCGGCTCATAAAATTGAAAAGCCTTAGGTGATAGGGACCTAAACCTGTTTCCTAAGCCATCGCTCCTGACAGGAAAAGGCAAATGATGAATTTCTCCTGGCACATATTCTTCAGTGTTAGCAACGCTGATGCCGACCCCTACCCCAAAATTCCAAGCTTCCGATCTAATAGACTCCTAAGTCTTTAAACTGGGGACAGATGACCGCTAAGTCGTTAAACTGGGAACAGATGACCGGTAAGTTGTTAAACTGGACACGATAGACCCCTAAGTCTTTAAACTGGGAACAGATGACCACTAAGTCGTTAAACTAGGAACAGATGACCGCTAAGTCGTTAAAATGGGAACAAATGACCTCTAAGTCGTTAAACTGGGAACAGATGACCGCTAAGTCGTTAAACTGGGCACGATAGACACCTAAGTCTTTAAACTGGGAATAGATGACCGCTAAGTCATTAAACTGGGAACAGATGACCTCTAAGTCGTTAAACTGGAAACAGATGACCCCTAAGTCATTAAACTTGGAACGAAGGGAATCCACTCATGTGTCCTCACGATGCATGAGGAGAATAAAACCTGCGAGATCCTTACGACTCGTAAGAAAACGCCTTCGTGGGATCCTTACGACTCACAAAGGAAAAAACACACTTGGGGGTCCTCACGACTCCTAAGGAGAAAATGCACCTACGAGATCCTTATGACCCGCAGGGAGAAAATACTTGTGAGACCTTTACGGCTCACAAAATTGAAAAGTCTTAGGTGATAGGGACCTAAAACCTGTTTCCTAAGCCATCGCTTCCTGATAAGCAAGCGCAAATGATGATTCGCTCCCGGTACCATATTCCAGTGTAGCAATACTGATGCCAAGCAAAAAACCAATTCCCAAATCCTCATGGGGCAAATGATGAGTGCTCCTGGCATTATTCCAGTGCAGCAGTACAGATGCCACCAAAAAAAAATCAAATCCCCAAATCCTCTCATGAAAGATGATGATTCGCTCCCGGTACCATATTCCAGTGCAGCGATGCCGATGTCAACCTAAATCAAATCAAACCAACAAGCTCTGCATCGGAATCATGCTTCGTCTCAGAGTGTACCTCACGTCGAAATTAAGCTTCGCCTCGGTGTATCTGCCCTCCCTGTCGGAATTATGCTTCGGCTCGGAATCAACCAGCAACCTCCTCGTCGGAATTAAGCTCCATCTCGAAGTCAAGTCAACCAACAAGCTCTGCGTCGGAATCATGCTTCGTCTCAGAGTGTACGCCGCGTCAAAATCAAGTTTCGCCTCGGTGTATCTGCCCTCCCTGTCGGAATTATGCTTCGGCTTAGAATCAACCAACGACCTCCTCGTCGGAATTAAGCTCCGCCTCGGAATCAAGTCAAACAGCGAGCTCTGCGTCGGAATCATGCTTCGTCTCAGAGTGTACCCCATGTCGGAATCATACTTCGCCTCGGAGTACCTGCCTTCCCTGTCGGAATTATGCTTCGCCTGGGAATCAACCTCTGCATTGAAATTATTCTTCGGTCAAAATATCTGCCACTCTTCGGAATTATGCTCTGACCCCTTTGGAATCATGCTCCGCTCGTCGGAATTATGCTTCGACCCACTGGAATCATGCTCCGCTCATCAGAATTATGCTCCGATCCCTGGAATGATGCTCCGCTCTTCGGAATGATGCTCCAATCCTCAGAATTATGCTCCGACTCTTCGGAATGATGCTCCGATCCCTTGAATCATGCTCTGCTCTTCGGAATGATGCTCTGATCCCTGGAATCATGCTCCACTCTTTGGAATGATGCTCCGATCCCTGGAATCATACTCCGCTCTTCGAAATTATGCTCCGACTCTTCGGAATGATGCTCCGATCCTCGGAATTATGCTCCGATCCTCGGAATTATTCTCCGACTCTTCGGAATGATGCTCCGATCCTCGGAATCATGCTCCGATTCCTGGAATCATGCTCCGCTCTTCGAAATGATGCTCCGATCATCGGAATTATGCTCCGACTCTTTGGAATGATGCTCCGATCCTCTGAATTATGCTCCGATCACTGGAATCATGCTCTGCTCTTCGGAATGATACTTCGATCCCTGGAATCATGCTCCTCCCTTCGGAATGATGTTCCGATCCTCGGAATTATGCTCCGACTCTTCGGAATGATGCTCCGATCCTCAGAATTATGCTCTGATCCCTGGAATCATGCTTCACTCTTCGGAATGATTCTCCGATCCCTGGAATCATGCTCCGCTCTTCGGAATGATGCTCCGATCCCTGGAATTATGCTCTGCAAATCGGAATGATGCTCCGATTCCCGGGAATCATGCTCCCGAAGGATCCTCCGCCCCCGGAATGATGTTCCACCTCGAAGTCCATCTTCAAGATCCATCAATTTCATGCACACAACTCAAATGTGCGGTGTGCATTTATTGATGGGGGGCACTTTGTTGGGGTCAAAATTTACACCCCGGTTGACCAAGTCAAAGTCCAAGGTCAACTCCAAGCCAATGTCAACTCCAAGCCAGGTGGGCCTAACCCCAGGCAACCGGATCCATGCCCAAGTCGAGCCCGCGGCCAGCCTCCCCATGCCAACATAAAAATCATGTAATAAATAATTTTAATGTATTTTTTATGCATGAATGGGCATAAAGCCAAATTTTTGTAAAGCCCGTGACTTATGTGCAAAAAGAAATAGCACATGAGCCATGGGATGGGCAAAATGCCATTTGTAAAGCCCAAGGGGCTATATGTAAATGTGTAAGCCTATATAAAGCAACATGATGATGAATAAAATATACACTCTTTCATTCTATAAAACTCTAGGGTTTTTGTGCCTCCTTCTCCTTCCTCAAGGTTCTAAACCTTCTTCTTTCTTTTGAATTAAATCAAGAGTTTTACTCTTTCTTTTCCAAAACTAAATAGTTTTTCACCACAAAACCCATAAAAGGGTGCTCAGATCTTCCATTAGATCTCAAAAGGGGAGATTTTTGAATCTCACCCCCTTTCTCCAAGATGGCCAACCGACAGGAAGAAGAAGGAGACCCATCTCTAGAAATCCCATCTTGGGAAGATCCAGAGCCAAAGGGAGAAACAAAGCAGCCCCCTTTGATCATTTCTAAATTTTTTTAGGAGTCTAACTCCATTCAAGATCCATTGGAGTTTAACTCCATAAATTAATCTCTGTCAGGAGTTTAACTCCATAAGTCAAATCAGGAGCACAGCTTCCAGTGCAGGGACTAAGTCCTTTTTGCTGCTGACGCCTAGCACCCGCGTGCCAGGCACGTGGGGCGCTGATGCTCTGGCGCACAGCGCCCGTGTGCCAGGCACGTGGGCGCTGTGCACCAGACACAGCTCCCGCGTGCCAGGCACATGGTGCACTGGCGCTCTGGCGCACAACGCCGTCGTGCCAGGCACGTGGTGTGCTGGCGCACAGCGCCCGAGCGCTTGGCACGTGGGGTGCTGGCGCCTTCTCCCACGCATCCTTTGGATGCCCTTTCCCTTTATATATATATATGTGTATACACACACACACACACACATACTCCACACTAAATATACCTCCCCCGTTAGAATTTTTTTTTCTAACCGGGCGCTGCCTGGCACCCTGCAAGGGGGTTGCTAGCCCCCTTGACCCCCAGCCCGCTATCCGGGTAGCGGGATCCCCGTAAAAACTCTACGGGCCCCCGATATATCCAAAACCCCTTCAAACACGCTCACTGCATATTGAGTTCGCATGAATAGTTGACCCGTCAAACGGAGGTTCTCTCGGTCCAAAGGCGTGGGGTAATCAACGGCAGCTTAGTCCGCGGCTGCCGGAGATTCGGATCTCCACAATCAATAAACCCTAGCCTACCCTAAGAAAAGGGGAATCTGTAATGCGCCTGACAAGCGCGCGCATATTCCCATCTTAATAGGGTGACGAAAAACACCCTACAGTGACATTTCTCACTATTGGAGGAACCTGGTGGGGGAATATTTATTTGTGCCTGTGGATTGTATACAAGGGTCAATATTGAACCGCCTGTAGGGCAACTTGGGGGATATAACGGCTTAAGAACAGGTTCAGATCCCTGTAGCTTAAAGCTTTGAATCTTATGAGCCGTGAGGGTCTCATAAGGGGAATTATCCTTACGAGTCGTGAAGCTCCCGCAAGTGTAATTTCTCCTTAGGAATCATGAGGATTCCTAAGTGTGTTTCTTCTAGGTGAGTCGTAAGGATCTCACACGGGTATTTTATCCTCACAAGGTCGAGAAGACCTTGCGAGTGCACATGAATTTTTTATTTTACAAGTTTACGCCCTATTCGGGTTTTCACAAACTTGCTGGCAGTCCTGCTGTTTTTACTCATGGCGCCCTTTCGGTTTTTCATCCGTGCCCAGTTTGCTTATGGACATACCCTTTTTTATTAAATGAGATCGCGCCCTTCTGGGTTTTCAAAAACTCGTCGATAGCCATGCTGTTTTTACTCACGGCGCCCTTTCGGGTTTTAATCCGTGCCCATTTCACTCGTGGACATACCCTTTTTTTTGCGAACGATGGAACTCTCAAAAGTAGTTTCACCGCGGGTGACCCATCTATTTACTAGTGGGATTTAGGGGTGGCTTCATCGCTAAAGTAGCTGCGTAGCCAGTGGGACTTGAGTTGTAACCTCTACCGTTGAGACTTCGATTGCAATATAGATCTCAAGGAGGCATACCACCATTTTGGAGGCGATGTGCTAGTTTAGGGACATCTCGGTCCGTTATCGCCATGTTTTGAGGGAAATTTTTAGTTTTAAGGACTTCTCGGTCCATTGCTGCCATGTTTGAAGCGAATAATTAATTTAAGGACTTCTCGATCTGCTGTCGTCTTGTTTGAGGTGAACAATTAGTTTAAGGACTTCTCGGTCCGGTATCACTGTTTTTGAGACGAAGTTTTAGTTTAAGGACATCTCGGTCCGATGTCGTCATATTTGAGGCGAATTTTTAGTTTAAGGACATTTCGGTCCGTTATTGCCATGTTTGGGGAGACAGAGTTTCTTTGCATACCACTCTTAGAGTTTTTGACTCAGGAAGATAGCGAGCGAACACGAGCGTCATAATCTATCATTAACCTAGGTCATGACTCGTTAGGCGTAGAAATTTTTGAGGAATCGGCCGTTTATTGGCCGGAAGGGTCTTTTTCCATGCATATCCATGAGCAGGTAGGCTCCACCTTGGTAGACTTTTTCTATGATGTACAGGCCTTTATAGTTTGGCTCGAATTTCCTCCGTTTGCACGATTGGGGATCATCGGTCTTTTGATGATTAGCATGAGCTCGCCTTGGCGGAATGTTCTCGGCCTAGTCAGTCTTTCGTATGACCGTTTCATCCTTGCCTTATAAGCCTCCAAGTTTTGCTGTGCTTTAAGGCGAGTTTCGTCGAGGGCATCGAGCTCCTCAAGCCGAAGATGAGCGTTTTCTTCATCTGTCAGCTCATATCGAACCGCTACTTGTAGAGAAGGGAGATCTATTTTCAGGGGAAGCACTGCTTCCGTGCCGAATATCAACGCGTATGGTGTTATATTCGCT
This sequence comes from Agapanthus africanus, assembly GCA_030015575.1. Lineage (NCBI taxonomy): Eukaryota > Viridiplantae > Streptophyta > Magnoliopsida > Asparagales > Amaryllidaceae > Agapanthus > Agapanthus africanus. The sequence continues at coordinate 611,179,913 of CM057343.1, read as the reverse complement.
GCCATTTTGAACGTTGTTCGCTATGCCCAGAGAGCTTCATGCAGCCTTTCGTTCCAGTCTTTTTTGTTTCTGGACACCATTTTCTTTATAATCTTTGTCAATGTCTTGTTGAAAGCTTCAGCTAGACCATTGGCACGAGAATTATAGACTAAGGAGTATCTCCAATATATCTTATACTGTTGTGTGAAGCAGCTGATTTTATGGCTTCTGTAGGATGGCCCATTATCTGAGATAATTCGTCGCGGAGTGCCGAACTGATAGATGACATGTATCTTGAAGAAATGGAGGATATTCTCTGCCTTCACTTCCCTTAGCGGTACTGCTTCTGCCCACTTAGAAAAGTAGTCGGTCGTTGCCAGTATGAACCGATGTCCTTTCGACGATACTGGTTCAATGGGGCCAATTATATATGTCCTCCACATTTCGAATAGCCAGCTAGCTACCATTGGGTGTAACGGGTTTGGATGCTGGTGGATGAAGTCCCCGTGAATTTGGCACGAGTGACACTGCTTCGCATATTCAAGGCAGTCATGAATCATTGTGGACCAATAATAACCCATTCTTTTGATCTTCAGCTTCATTTTTGGCCCAGCTTGGTGAGAACCGTAGAGTCCGTCGTGAGTTTCTTAGATGACTCTCTTCGCTTCTTCTGGTCCCAGGCATCTTAGCCACAGATAGTCGAACGATCTCTTGTATAGAGTATCATTGACTAAGGCGAAAGACAGAGCTCGTTTCATGAGCTGATGTCTAAACGACGCATTTTTGGGCGTTTGTTGGGATTTGAAGTAGTCTATCAAGACATCCCTCCAATCCTTGAACTTTTCTTCGTTCTCTATTTGGAGGGCTACTTGTTCGGTCGTTTCTTTTCCTTTGGATGGCTCGGTTAAGTCCCCTGAAGATATTTCTGTCGGCGCGAGGATCCTGCGACTTTGCACGATGATCTTTATGTCATCGAGGTCTTCGTTGGCTAATGCTTTAGCCAATTTGGCCAACGCATCCGCCTTAATGTTTTCTACACGCGGTATACTCTCCAGGATGTAGGAGAGGGTTTGTGTCAACAGTTGTTGCACCCTTTCGCCATACCTTATCAGCTCCGTCATGCATGTCTGATAGTCGCCATCTTGCTGGGTCTCGAAAAGGTTAGTCAGTGGTACGTAGTGGTAATAGTACGCGCCCCGCTCCGAAACAAAGAAAAAGGTGCGTGCCGCACTCACGAGGGACTGCCAGTGAGATACTGGAGGAAGGTGGGGATGACGTCAAGTCCGCATGGCCCTTATGGGTAGGTTTAATTGAATTCCCCAAAGAAATCTTCTTGCTTTTGACCTCCTAGTTAGCTCCCGTCTTACTATTCCCGGTAGCGAGCCAAATTTAAGTCAAACTTATACATTGCATAATTATGCGAGGGCGAAGAGCAATGACACTATTGGGCATGTTGTCGCTTACGACTTGGGATGTATGGGACATTCCCTCATGATGGCCTTGTTTGTGTTGTCTACTCAAGGGAAGAGCGGGATACTTAGCGGAAAGGGTGGAGTCTCTCTTTACCTGGAGTTTATAAGCAAGTAAATTTTCTTTGCTCCAGAGTGCCCTCCTGAATTTCTCTAGTTGAGGCATGATTGATTGAGAAAAGATTATAAAAGAAAGAAAAAGACCACTCACCTTTCGAACTGGGCCTTGCAGTGGTAGAACCTGGAAGCCTATCCTCGATATTGTTCTCCGCGACGATGGCTAACGATTAGCTGGGAGTCTCCATGTATGAGTAGGTCTTTGATTCCCATATCGATAGCAATCTTGAGACCTGCTATCAAAGCTTCATATTCAGCTTCGTTATTAGTCCTCGGCTCCATTAAGGAGAAGGCATAACGCAATATCCCTCCTTGTGGAGTCACTAAAATAAGGCCCACCCCATCTTTGATTATGGGGTGTTTTGCTTTCTTCCTTCTCTCCTTCAATTGTGTCGAATGCATGTTCATCCAGCAACTCGCAATTTAAGGAGGAGTCAGCTAGTATCGGATGCTCGGTGAGAAAATTTATGATCCAGTCGGGATATTGAACTTCTTGGATGAAGCCAGAGTCAACTAGTTTCTTGACCTTAGCATTTATACTCATATCAAGTTCGAGTCACATTTTTCTTGGTGCCTATTTGACTGGCTTTATGTCTGGCGATATGGCCAGTTTATGTACTGCTACCTTTGGATCTAGACCCAGCATTTCAGAATAGTTCCATGCGAAGCAGTCTTTATACTGCATGGGCATGTCTTTTAACGTGGCTATCTGTTTTTTAGATAGTAGCTCACTGACGAACGTTGGCCTCAGATCGTTTTCCGTCCCTAGGTCAATTTTCCTTAGGTTATCCGCCGTAGTGTGTATCCCGTCTTCCAGCACTTTTGGTGCTGGTGGAAACTCTGAGATCACCTCATTCTCATCTTCACTTGCGAAGAACTTGAAGGGGTCATCTATAGTTTCGTGCCCTCCCTCCTTTGAGAGTGTTATCACATGGCAGGTACGAGTTCGCTTCCATCCTTGATGTTGAGCTGGTCCTATCCTGGCGGTATAGGTTCTCTCCAGCTCATGCTTTTGCGGTGGGGTTACCCTCCAGCTGTCGGATAACGCGAACTTGCCTTGTCGATACTGGTCTTCGACCCAGTCTTTGAAGGTAAAGCAGTCTTCAGGGGATGACCTATTGCTCGGTGATAGGAGCAATAATCCGGGTGATGGCCCTCGTTTATTTGTTCGAGGCGCTAAGACTCCGGAAGTGTTATCATATGGTGTTTCATGATAAGGTTGACTATTTTCCTCGTCTTGTTTTGGGGGAAAGAGTATTCCCAACCCATCTTCTTTATAAAGGACGGGTTCCAATCAACTTTTCCTCGATTGCACGGCTTCTTGGATCCGCTTCGTTGTTTTCGAACGTTATTTGAGCTCTTTGTCTAGTTTTTGCCTTTATTTCGGGATTTTTCCTTTTTTCGAGGACATACAGGGAGCTAGGGATGGAGGGCATTGTAGTCTTCCTTTTCCGCAGACTGATGATTGAGGCATTGCGTCTTGGCTTTTTCATAGATAGCCATTTCACGGCCGTGGTTTTCTTGACTCCTTTGACAAGCCTTCTTTATTAGCTTGTCTATTTGTTCTTTGAGCGACGAACTTAACGTTCTGAGAGCGGGATTTCACTCTGTTTCAACGTCACGTCCATTCGGAAGAGCATTTTCCTCTTTCCTGGAGCTGTTTATAACACAGCAGCTGTGGAACTGCTCTCGTCTCCTGGATCGAACATATCTGAGCACGGTTGTCTCCATCTTCCTGTTGGGCAACTTTCGCTGGGTCCCAGAGATATCCCAAATCTTTTTGTAGAATTGGGCTTGCCGAACAGTTTGTTCGAGGGGTACACCTTGACAATGTTCCCCTCCGAAAGACGGCGCGACATGACGTCTTGCCTGAAATTCGGGGCAGATGCTAATTGGTGCTATCCGTCCACCTCTCCGAAGATGCCAAGTTGATTTATGGCACCATGTATCGAAGGTTTGGACGGATGCGTCCGATGTAGCAGACTTCGTCAGATTCCCCCTCGCTTGAGGGGTTTTTGATTGTGGGGACGCTCTTCCCTGCAGGCGCAAGCCCCTGCAGTTAATTACGCTACTGCATCGCGGTAACCACTTTCTCCTTCTCCAGATGGTCACTTCGTATCGTGTGTGTTTATTTTATGTTTTGTTGCCCGTGGATTGTTTACGGAGACCGAGTTATGTCGTCGCCCGTAGGGCGTGGACTAGTCCAAATCCGTATTATCTTAGATTTGGGTCTGGGGGTTTGGTTTAAGGATACGTTAGCCATTTTTGAGGCTAAGATCAACTTAAACGTTTGTTAAGGATACGTTAGTCTAGTTTGAGACTAAGATCAACTTAACGGGATCGTTTAGATCCGACAAAAGAGCATTTGGGCTCCATTGTTCCAGTTTAGGGACATAGTGGTCCATTGCATGTATGGCCGTCGGGACCCGTCACCTCTCTGACGACGTTGAAGGATTACAACGACAGATGTCAGAGGAGTTCGGAGATGTACCCTCGAACCAAAGTTAATTGGGGGGATTCATAGTCCAGTCTGTTTGAAGGTTTAAGGATACGTTAGCCATCTTTGAGGCTAAGATCAACTTAAACGGGATCGTTTAGATCCGGCAAAAGAGCATGCGTGGCTCTATTGTTCCAGTTTAGGGACATTGCGGTCCATTGGTAGTTTAAGGACATTGCGGTCCATTGTTAGTTTTAAGACATCTCGATCAAGGTTAAGGACGTCGTAGTCCATGGGTTTAAGGACCCCACAGTCCGTTGTTAGTTTTAAGACATCTCGGTCAAGGTTAAGGACGTCGTAGTCCATGGGTTTAAGGACCCCACAGTCCGTTGTTAGTTTTAAGACATCTCGGTCAAGGTTAAGGACGTCGTAGTCCATGGGTTTAAGGACCCCACAGTCCGTATCAATGCGTGGTCATCGGGACCCGTCACCTCTTTGAAGACGTTGAGGGATTACAACGCCAAGTATCAAAGGAGTGAAGAGATGTACCATGGAACCGGAGTGGATTAAATAGTCTTTGGCCCAATTTGGGATCAAGACCAATTAATTATGTTATGAGCCCATTAGCCCAGTTAATTACGAATTGAGGACTTATGGCCATCTTGGGCTAAGTCCAATCATGTCCGGAATATTGGCTTCCTGTCGGTCCCTTGAAGGAGAGGCTTTGCCTCTATCCATTTGGCCAATTGGGCCAATGCCTAGTGTTAAACACTAAAGGCCAATGAAATTGATAGGTCAGTGTTTAACACTAAAAGGTAGTTGGTGTCAAACACCAGCAAAAAGGCTTTCAAATTAGTGTTAAACACTAAAACAGACCAGTGTTAAACACTGGCAACAGAAATCCCAAATTAGTGTTGAACACTAAGGTAATCAGTGTTGAACACTGCAAATGAAGTTCTTTGCTTAGTATTGAACACTAAGGCCAAACAATGTTTTAATACTGAATTCAGGGGTTCTAATTTAGTGTCAAACACTAAGGCAGGAGGGGTCACGTAGCAACACGTGAGAGCGCCCTCCCTTCATTTGTTCTTCTGAGACTATTGCATCTTTTAGAGCATCACGTGCCATCACGTGACGGGCACTCAAGCGCTTGTGTGTTAAAGCTTCTGTCAAGGGTCACGTGGGTCACGTGAGGCACTGCCTCAAAGGGGCTTTCTGTAGATCTTTTGGGGGGGTCACGTGGTGACACGTGACCCTGCTTTTCTGTAGTTGTTTAGAAGATCTGTTAATCCCTTTCAGGAATTAAATTCCTCGTAGGGTTGAACCCTGACAATAATTTCAGAGGAATTAAATTCCTACTTCCTTTTGAAGAGTTGAACTCTGAATTTCCTGTAGTAATTAAATTCCTCATATATGTGAGGAACCGAATAGGGTTAAACCCTAATAAAAGCTTTGGGGAATTAAACGCCCACTCTCTGTTAAAGAATTATGATTAAGGGAATTAAATTCCCGTTGTTTCAACAGAACTAAGTTCTTAATTAGGGTTAAACCCTGTTTCTTTTTGTTCTGAAGGAATTAAATTCCCATAACACAGGGTCAAGCCTTAATTTTATTTTAAAGGAATTAAATTCCTATAGTTCTGTAAGAATTAAATTCTCGTGCTTCCATTCCCTCTCTATGCTTTGGATCTGTATGGCAGGATCTCAACCCATTGAGAATTAAATTCTCAACTTCAAGGGGAGATGTGCACTTTACAGATCCTCTATCAAAGTGAGAAGAAATATGTCCTTCTGTTTTATATAAGAGTTAAACTCTGTTGAGAATTAAATTCTCTTTTCTTTCAAAAAGCCTTCCCTTTCTTACCAAGGGTTTTCTTTTACAGAAGATCCAAATTCCTCAAAGTATCAAGGCTCTCTCTCTTTTCTTCCCTCTGCGTATGTATCTCTTCTTTGTGTGTCTCTTGGCTCCTATTTATAGGAGAAGCAGCCGAGTCAATTAGTTTTGGTGAATCTTTCATTGAGAGATTTGATTTGCATCCATCATTCGTTTTGGACCTTTGGATTATTAGGTGAATTTTATTCACCATTGGATTTTAAATCCAGAGATTCTCTTTTGTTATTTCAGTTAGATTTAGAGGGGAAATCTTTCCAAATTCGAGATTTTCCCATAGATAGATGATATTTAATCACCTCTAAATCTTTAATTTAATCGGTTGCTTATAATCTTTTTCCTTTGGAAAGATTTAAGTGATCTCTCCTCAGAATTTGATTCTGTTAAAAGATAGGCTTTGAAAACCGGTCACGTGTGGCCACGTGACCCTTGGTCACGTGTGGGCACGTGACCCCCTTGGAACGAGCTTTCTTCTTTCTTTCTGCGCTCTGCTTTCTGTTTTCTTCGTTCTGAAGTCGGTCACGTGTGGCCACGTGACCCTTGGTCACGTGTGGGCACGTGACCCCCTTGGAACGAGCTTTCCTCTTTCTTTTTGCGCTCTGTCTTCTGGTTGTTGCTTAACCGTCACGTGCCATCACGTGATCCCTGGTCACGTGTGAGCACGTGACCCTTGTCTGGACTCTTTTTCTTGATTTAGCCGGAGAACAAATCTGCTGCTTTTGATTATCACGTGCCAACACGTGACCCTGGTCACGTGGGAGCACGTGACCTCTTCTGAAGCCTTTTTCTTGATTTGATCAGGGAACCGGTTTGCCTTTGAAGCCGCTTTTGATTGTCACGTGCCAACACGTGACCCAGGTCACGTGGGAGCACGTGACCCTTTCTGAAGCCCTTTTCTTTGATGTAATCGGGAAGCTGAATTTGCCTTGCTGATGCTTTTAGGTGTCACGTGTCAACACGTGACTGCTGGTCACGTGTAAGCACGTGACCCTTTTCTGAAGCTTTTTCCATAAGCTTTTCTGATTTTAAATCAGGAAACAAATGCCCCCACAGCGTTGTTCTCACGTGTCCGCACGTGAGTGCAACGCTGTCACCTTTTGTGACCGTTGGATTCCTCTAGGGATTTGGGGAGATGAAACGTCTCCATCACCTCCTATAAATACCCATGTCTCTTCAGAAGAGCCTTCACTTTGCTCATTTTCTTCCTTTGAGAGCTTTTTCCTTTGAGAATTTAATTCTCGTTTCTAGAGCTTAGTTCTCTGTCTCAGACATTTTCCAGAGTTTAACTCTGTTGAAGGATCCCTTTTCCTCAGGTAATAATGTTGAACGGCTGAAGCACCTTTGTTTTAAAAGAACTCTCTGGATTTTAAATCCACATTAAGGATTTCACAAAGAACCCATTTTTCTTCACTTTCTTTAACCAAATATGAGACCACTTAACCTCCAACAGTAGATCTCTTAGGGTCGGATGATCCTTGGGGAGATGATGATGGCGGTTCAACTCCATGGAATTTAATTCCATCCCAAAAATGCTTTCTGGGAATTTAATTCCCTTTTCTTAATAAGGAATTTAATTCCAATGAAGAACTCAGTTTCTTCACACGGAGGCTTCTTGGGGTCTCTTGACCCGAGGTTATCCTTCTGCAATTAATGAAATAGGAGCTTTGTAATGATGTCTTCTGTGGGAATTTAATTCCTTTGATCTTGTTGGATCCATTGTAGAGCCCGAGACAGATCCTGTTGGGGGGAATGTGCATGGTCATCATTCTTTATTTAACGAGGGTATTCCCTTTGTTTTATTGTAATTATTTGGTCTCATTATTAATGAGCCGTCATCCGGATTCTGTGGGGCCCATGTGTTTTGTAGCCAATGGTCCCAGAAAACTCTGCTGTTGCTTTCTTTAACTAGTCTTCATGTTCATGTATGAATATATATTGCTGACTTTTCTTTTAACGGTCTTCTTTTATTGGGTTTCAGGTGCGATGGCTTCTGTTCCGCGCTTTCCCTTTTCTCGCTCGGAGGCTGCTTTTCCTCAGTCACCATCTGATGAGGAAGCGATGGCGATGATTCGGGCCCATGACCCGAACTGCACCAACCTTCTTCAATGGGGATCTTGGTATAGTCAGATTATTCAGTGTCGCCGGAGTTTTCTTTGCGCGGTACCGACGGAGCCCACTTTCCCATTCTTACCGATGGACCCTCCGAGGACGGTTTTTGCTGTGGAAATGCCCAACTGGACTCCAACGGGGAGGCTCGAGCCTTCGACGACCGGTATTCCGAACCATCCGATCCCGGCCATAGACATCTTGGGGCGGCGTATCTGCCAGGATGAGGCCCACCCGTGGGGGCAAATTTATAAGATAGGGCTTACTCCTCGGCATCCTACGGGCTACCTTCTCTGGGCTCGCTACATCCTTTCTTCCCATCGTGCGCGGTTGCAGAAAGTCGGGCTTTATCAGGCCATATACGCGTCACTATTCCATTATAAGTCCCCGCATGTCTGGTGGGTTAAGGCGTTTTTGAACCAATGGAATCTTCCCACCAATACTTTCATTCTAGGAGATCGCGAGGTCTCGATCTCTCTAGCAGAATTCTATGACATTTCGGGGTTGCCAATCAGGGGTAGTTTGTATGAGGAGTTGCTGCCTTCTGACGAGTACATTTTTGAACCCGAGCCCGCCCCAGTTGACGGCCTGTCTGCTGAGAATGTCGTTCGCCACAAGCGCCCCAGTTTAATCAAGGCGCTAGGTATCTTCGACCGATTATTCACCGAATCCGAAGAGCAGGGTGTTACTTTCAAGAGCTTTATTGCTCGTTTCCTTCGCTAGGACGCCTTATCGAAGGCAGCCCCGAAGTTTGCCAACATTGGAGACCCCTTTGGGTTCGGTCCGAAGAAGCTGCCGACCACTGAATCAGATTTACCTCAGTACTACATCCCTATTATGTCGCCGATATCTTTTCAATCCATTGCTGTCCCAGGCATGGACGAGGAGACGTTCTTTGTGGGGTTTGTTATTGTTTGGCTCAGTTGGTTCGTTATCCCCATGCATCGCCGCTTCATGAGAGCCTCGGTCATCTACCCGGCTCATCGTATTGCTGAGGGGACGCGGTTGGCCATCGGCATCCCGGCCTTGGCGCACCTCTATCATGGATTGGGCACCGCAGCTAATACCTCTACACCTGGCGTGGATGTAGTGAACTTTTCGCTTCATTATTTCACGTCCTGGGTCGAAATGCATGTGCTGGGGGCTTTCGCTATGCATCAGAGGCCCGCTTTTTACGACGCCTATCCCTTCCCGCGACTTATGCGACTGGTGGGTGCTTCTGCTGGTGACCCGACTCAATTCGGGGCTATTCGGGTGCTGATTTCTCCTCATGCCACCGCTGGCGGGTTGGTTTTTAATGATCGGGTCTTGTCTACTCCTTCGGGTCCCGTTCAACAACTCTGGGACCAGTCGAAAGACAACACACCTTCTTTGAAGCCCCGGGAGACCGCTCATTTGTATACAATTAGACCGGGCTACTTGGTGTTTTGCCAGGACAGTGCAGCTCTTTTTATGCGGTACAACCCGCATCAATTCGCCCGGCAGCTTGGATACGACCAGGGTATTCCTTTCGAGGCTTTTATAGTCGCCCCGATCCCTTCGCTCGATGCTGTTCGCGATGCCGCTCATCATTTCATGAGGCTGAACACCGGCTCCCGTTTCATGGTCCCTGAAGCTGAGTACATGCCCCGGTGTGTGGGTGCATTTACGGGCTGGTATCTTCATCAGATCAGCCCAATTATTCTTGAAGAAAGAAGGGTGCTTCTTGGTCACGACGCCTCTCCTCAGGTTTCGGGGGCTAAGCTACGACCGAGGGTTCCGGTCCGCTTCCCTTTGAGGGAGATTGGCACCGCGCTCATTCCGGGGGAGTCAGGGGTAGACCTTACTCCAACAGTTGGTATGCCCTTGGGTTCCCGATCGCGGGGTAAACGGGCACCAGTAGTAGCACCCCTGCCGGTGGCGGCACCGCCCCCTGTGGCGTCGACAATGGCGATGTCATCCTCGGTTGTGGCACCGAGCGAGAGTAACAGGGATGAGGGCGCTGAGGGCGATGTGGGCCAGTGCCGCCCTAAGGCTTCGCGAGGGAGGAAGCGGTCATCCTCAGCGACCGGATCTGGGTCTAAACGGCGGAGGAAAGCGGCCACCACCCCGCTTGATTCTGTGGCGGAGTCTGAGCCTATCCTTGAAGACGAACCATTGGCCCTGCAAGAGTCAGACGCTGGACTTCTCTTCCCGAGTTCGGCTGATGAGGAGGCCGCACAGTTTGCTGAGGCCATACGGCGTTCAAAAGACGCGTCTCATAACGCCAAGGTTCCGAAGAAGTCTTATCCCGCTGTAATTTTTTACGAAGACCCTTCGTGGATTCGGCGGCGATTTATCGGCCCTTTGGAGGAATGGGGGGAAAGGGCTTTGAAGCAGGCCGCTTCAGAAGACGCAGCTGATGCACTTTCTTTATGGACCGGCGGTCATGAGTCTACCCTTGAACCCCGGCGAGCCTACCTCCTTGAGAAGGAGCAGCGGCTTGAAGAAGCCATATTGAGGGCTTCTTTGAGTATAGGTACGTTGTGCTTCTTTTGTAGTCTTTCCGATTATTTATGCCCGTGCATATGTATCATTATTCTTATTCGAATCGTGCAGAATCTTCGACGCTGGGGGAGCTCCCTACTGGCCCATTAAAGCTAAAGCCCGCCGAAATTCTCAATGAAGCCTTGCTTGATGTGGAGGGGGCTGATGAGGCTGCTCCTCTCATGGTAGAACCTCCAGCGGCGGTTCTTGATCAGGGAGCGCTTGCCCCTTTGGGGGAGGCTCCTTTGGAGGTCGCCGCCCCAATGACTCTTACTGAGGGCGGCCCAGAGGCTGGAAGAGAGGTAGTCGGGACTACTCTTCCTTTGTTGGAGCCTGAGGTCACGGCGGAGACCGTTGAAGCTGCTATCCCCTCGGCTCAGAATGGGAGGAGTGTTGAAGGTATCCCTCTGCGTTTTAATTTAGCAACCCTTTCATAGTCTGAACTCTTTTATCTTTCCCAGAATTGCGCGGTTTGGCGGCCACTATCGCGGATCTGTCGCCTCGACAGTCATTTCAGCGTTTATTGGAGATGGCGGCTCCGCAGGCGATCTCCCCTCAGCGTATTGTCCTTTTCTCTGGGCAAGGTTAGTGTCATTCGCCATTTTTTTTACCATAGCATTGTTACTATTTCGCGAAATGACGTTGATGTCTCTTATAGTTTTGGAAGCTGACGATGAGGTCGAGATCGTTGAAGGGCCAGGGGAACCTTCAGCTCCTACTTGCATGACTGTCGGTGAGTGACATTTTATTATAGTCCCGTTCGTTCTGCGTTTAAGAGTTTTACTAACATTTGCCAAATTTGAACAGCCCTGCCAGTCTCCATGGCTTTGGAATCGCGCATCGTGATGCCGCCCGGCCCCTACGCTTTGCGGGCTTCAGAACGCTTGGCCCAATTGAGCCTTGTCTCCCTATCTTCTTTCATCGAGGAGCTCCGTGCTGGTAGCGCGACCACAGCCGAAGCGTTTGCCGCTGAAGCTAACGACTCCCTTCCTTTTCTCGTCACCTATCATAGCGAGGAGGTGGTGCGGGTCTGGGTGGAGTTCTGTAGGAAGGTGGAGGCTTGTTTGTACGCTCTCGAATGTTCTCGCCTTTCCTCGGAAGCCGTGGCTGCAAAAGCGGAGTTGCGGGGTCTGATAGCACGATGTGCGACCAACATGACGTCGTGCGAGAAGAGGCTTGGCCGCAAGTTCTCGGAGAGGGAATTGGCTTCTAAGGCGCTGAGCGAGCTTCAGGCCAGCCTCACAGCCAAGGCCAACAAAGCGTACGAACTCTGGCGAGTGCTCTAGGAGTCCATAAAAGAGGTGGTGGCTCTCGATAAAGCTGCCACGTTCACTCGCGAGAGGGTCGAGGCTCATAAAGCCACCGAGAAAGAGCTCGAAGCTCGGCTTGCTTCGTATCAGGCTCAGCAAGCTCAGGCGGAGGCTCGTCTTCTGGAGATCTTGCGTCATGAAGCCGTGGCTCAGCAACAGAACGATGAGCTGGTAAAATTATTGCACCGCCCGCCGGCTTGAGGACTTGTATCTTTTCTCCCTTTTTTTTGTACATACTCATGGATGAGAGTATCCTCTTTTTTTTGTTTCTTTCATGAATTGTACTTTGTATCCATTTTGGCTTATGAATAAAAGATACATTTTTCTTCTCAATGGTGTGTCCCTTTTTTATTGAATGTATTCTATCTTGATCTCCTTGCAGGACAGAGATGGCTTAGGATTCAGGGTTAGGATCTGCTTCCTAAGGCTTTTGCATTTTATGAGCCACGAGGGTCTCATAAAGAGTTTTTCTCCCTACAGGTCGAGAGGATCCCATAGGTGTAAGTTCTTCTTAAGAATCGTGAGGATTTTTAAGAGGGTTTTCTCTTGAGAGTCGTAAGGATCCTACAGGAGATTTTTTCTTCCTTACAGGTCGTGAGGACTTGTAAGTGCTGGATGTGGTCACCCTTGTCCGTGTTTTACGGCGTCAGGGGTTTCTCCAGGTATTGTAGTTTAAAGACGTCGCGGTCAAGGTTAAGGACCTCATAGTCCGTGGATTTAAGGACTCCACAGTCCGATGTTAGTTTTAAGACATCACGGTCAAGGTTAAGGACCTCATAGTCCGTGGATTTAGGGACTCCACAGTCCGATGTTAGTTTTAAGACATCACGGTCAAGGTTAAGGACCTCATAGTCCATGGATTTAGGGACTCCACAGTCCGATGTTTGGTTGCAGGGACCCGTCACCTCTTTGAAGACGTTGAGGAATTACAACGCCAGGTATCAAAGGAGTGAAGAGATGTACCCTTAAACCAAGGCAGAATCCGTAGGGAATCGGGGTGGTTGATCGTTAGTTTTAAGACATCACGGTCGAGGTTAAGGACATCATAGTCCGTGGAATTTAAGGACTCCATAGTCCGGTATTTGCTCTGGATGCTTCACACGGGTTCACTGCCGTGCTCTGCGAGGACCAGGATCCGCTCTGGACGTTTTCCACGGGGTCAAAGAGTGACGTTATCCGTGTTCCACGTAGCCAGGAATTTTGCACTAGATGCTTCACACGGGTTCACTGCCGTGCTCGGCGAGGACTAGGCTCCGCTCTGGATGCTTCACACGGGTTCACTGCCGTGCTCTGCGCGGACCAGGATCCGCTCTGGACGTTTTCCACGGGGTCAAAGAGTGACGTTATCCGCGTTCCACGTAACCAGGAATTTTGCACTAGATGCTTCACACGGGTTCACTGCCGTGCTCGGCGAGGACTAGGCTCCGCTCTGGATGCTTCACACGGGTTCACTGCCGTGCTCTGCGAGGACCAGGATCCGCTCTGGACGTTTTCCACGGGGTCAAAGAGTGACGTTATCCGCGTTCCACGTAACCATGAATTTTGCACTAGATGCTTCACACGGGTTCACTGCCGTGCTCGGCGAGGACTAGGCTCCGCTCTGGATGCTTCACACGGGTTCACTGCCGTGCTCTGCGAGGACCAGGATCCGCTCTGGATGTTTTCCACGGGGTCAAAGAGTGACGTTATCCGCGTTCCACGTAACCAGGAATTTTGCACTAGATGCTTCACACGGGTTCACTGCCGTGCTCGGCGAGGACTAGGCTCCGCTCTGGATGCTTCACACGTGTTCACTGCCGTGCTCTGCGAGGATCGGGATCCGCTCTGGACGTTTTCCACGGGGTCAAAGAGTGACGTTATTCGCGTTCCACGTAACCAGGAATTTTGCACTAGATGCTTCACACGGGTTCACTGCCGTGCTCGGCGAGGACTAGGCTCCACTCTGGATGCTTCACACGGGTTCACTGCCGTGCTCTGCGAGGACCAGGATCCGCTCTGGACGTTTTCCACGGGGTCAAAGAGTGACGTTATCCGCGTTCCACGTAACCAGGAATTTTGCTGATTATATCCGCATTTCACGGGATGGAGGTTTGACTGTTGGCGATACGTATACCACCGAGCCATGGAACTGGGAGTTGCCGCTTAGCTTGAAGTTGTGTCCGTCGTTATGAGACGAGTGTTGGGATGATCTCTAGGTGGCTTGTGGCCCGTCGAGATTTAGCTTCTTTCTTTGGTGAAACCTGGGGGGGAGGTATGTTCCCTTTTTGTTTACGCCCTTGGATTGTGTACAGGGTGTGATGGAACATCACCTGTAGGGCATAAATTTTATTTTTATTTTATTTCTTTTTCCGAGATGCTCTATTGTTTCAGCTTTTATATCGCGAAGGTCGCGATTGCCCCATCATTTCGGCTATTTTTCGCGGTGCCCAATCATTTCGGCTATTTATTTATTTTCTACTCGCCGCTTTTTATTGCGAGTTGCCCCATTATTTCGGTTATTTTTTATGCATGTGTGGCTTGCTAGCTTTTTCGCCGCAAGCTTGGATTTTAAGCACCGATTTCGGCATCAGCACCGCTACAACTGGAATATTGCCAGGAGCGAATCATCATTTGCCTCCGTCGATGTTGAACAAAGGTGGCTTGGCAAACAGGGTTAAGGGTCCTGTCGACCAAGGCTTTTGACTTCATGAGCCGTAAGGGTCTCACAAAAGTATTTCTCTCTACAAGTCGTGAGGATCCCTAAGTGTATGTTCCTCTGTAAGTCGTAAGGATCCTACAAGAGGGTTTTCTCCTTATGGGTCGAGAGGACCTACAAGGGTTGCTCATCATATGGACATATCCCTAGTCACGGGTGGGACTTTGCTGGGGAAATGTTTATTCGCGCCCGTGGATTGTATACAAGGGTCAGTATTGAGCCCCTTGTAGGGCAGTATCGAAGGTTGTGGGGGATTTGCTTAAGAACAGGTTTAGGTTTCTGTAACTTAAGACTTTCAAATCTCATGAGCCCTGAGGGTCCCATAAGAGAATTCTCCTTACGAGTCGTAAGGATCTCGCAAGTGCATTTTCTCCTTAGGAATCGTGAGGATCCCTAAGTGTGTTGCTCCTTTGTGAGTCGTAAGGATCTCACGCAGGCGGTTTCTCCTTACAAGGTCGAGAGGACTCTGTCAGTGTTCTTTAACGAGGTTGCGCCCTTTCAGGTTTTCACAAGCACTCGCCGGTAGTCCTGCTGTTTTTTACTCACGGAGCCCTTTCGGGTTTTCATCCGTGCCCATTTTGCTTATGGACATACCGTTTTTTTTAATTCTTTTTCTCTCTTTTTTTTTACAAGGTCGCGCCCTTTCGGGTTTTCACGAACACTTGCCGGCAGCCCTGCTGTTTTTACTCACGGAGCCCTTTCGGGTTTTCATCCGTGCCCATTTTGCTTATGGACATACCGTTTTTTTTTATTTTATATATTTTTATTTTATTTTTTCTTTCTCTTTCTTTTTTTTTATCCCGTCAGCCTAAAGATGCTGCGGTAGTAGTTTTAGGGACGTTTCGCTCCGTCGTTAGTTTAAGGACGTTTCGGTCCGTCGATAGTTTAAGGACGTTTCGGTCCGTCGTTAGTTTAAGGACGTTCCGGTCCGTTGTTAGTTTAAGGACATTTCGGTCCGTCGTTAGTTTAAGGATGTTTCGGTCCGTTGTTAATTTAAGGACATTTCGGTCCGTCGTTAGTTTAAGGACGTTTCGGTCCGTCGATAGTTTAAGGACGTTTCGGTCCGTCGTTAGTTTAAGGATATTTCGGTCCGTTATTAGGGGAAGGCCGACTGCTGCTTATAAGGTCTGAGCTTAGGAAGATAGCGAGCGGACATAGTCGTCGTCATCTATCATTGACCCAGGCTGTGGCTCATTAAGCATAGTATTTCTTTAAGAAGCGGCCGTTTATTGGCCTGAAAGGCCTTTCACCGTGCACGTCCATGAGTAGATAGGCTCCACCTTGGTAGACCTTGCCTATGATGTACGGGCCTTCATAGTTCGGCTCGAATTTTCCCCGCTTGGCACGATTGGGGATCATAGGTCTTTTGACCACTAATACGAGTTCTCCTTGGCGGAATGTCCTCGGCCTGGTCAATCTTTCATACGAGCGCGTCATCTTTGCTTTGTAGGCCTCTAGATTTTGTTGCGCTATGAGCCGGGTTTCATCGAGGGCATCAAGCTCCTCAAGCCGAAGGTGAGCATTTTCTTCGTCCGTCAGCTCGTAGTGGACTGCCACTCGTAGAGAGGGTAACTCTATCTCGAGGGGGAGCACTGCTTCCGTCCCAAATACCAACGCGTACGGCGTTGTGTTCGTGGCCGTCTTGAATGTAGTTCGATAAGCCCAAAGGGCCTCTTGTAACCTCTCGTGCCAGTCTCTCTTATTCCGGGAAACGGTCTTTTTTATGATCTTCGTCAAGGTCTTATTGAAGGCCTCGGCCAGACCGTTAGCTCGTGGGTTGTAAACTGAAGAATATCTCCAGTCTATATTGTGCTGCTGCGCGAAGCGGCTAATCTTATGGCTTCTGTAGGCTGGCCCATTATCGGAGATAATCCGTCGTGGGGTTCCAAACCGATAGATGATGTGCGTCTTGAAGAAGTAGAGGATATTCTCCGTCTTCACTTCCCTCAGTGGTACTGTTTCTGCCCATTTGGAGAAGTAATCAGTTGTCGCCAGGATAAAACGATGTCCCCGGGACGATGCTGGCTCGATGGGGCCGACTATGTCAGTCCCCCGCATTTCGAATGGCCAGCTAGCCACCGTTGGGTGTAGTGGATTCGGATGTTGGTGGATAAAGTCTCCATGAATCTGGCACGAGTGGCACTGCTTCGCATACTCGAGGCAGTCTTGGACCATCGTGGGCCAATAGTAACCCATCCGTTTAATTTTTAACTTCATCTTCGGGCCTGCTTGATGAGAACCACAGATTCCGTCATGAACCTCTTGAACGACTCTTTCTGCTTCGTCCGGTCCTAAACATCTTAGCCATAGAGAATCAAACGATCTCTTGTATATAGTGTCGTTGACGAAAGCGAAAGATAGAGCTCGTTTCATGAGCTGATGTCTTGAGGACGCTTCTTCGGGCATTCGGTGGGACTTAAAGTAGTCTATGAAGACTTCCCTCCAGTCCTCAGCCTTCTCACGGTCTTTTATTTGTAGGGTCATCTGCTCAGTCGCCCCCTTTTCTTTGTATAATTCCGGAGATATTTCTGCCGGGGCGAGCACTCGACGGCTTTGTACCACGATTCTGACGTCATCGAGGTTCTCGTCAGCCAGTTCTTTAGCAAGTTTGGCCAACGCGTCTGCTTTGCTGTTTTCCGCGCGCGGTATGTTCTCCAAAGTATAGGAGGGAATTTGGGTCAATAGTTGTTGCACCTTTTCGCCATACTTCACCAACTCCGGTTTGCACGTTTGGTAGTCACCATTTACTTGACTAACAACCAGTTAAGAATCCCCGTATATAATGAGGTCTTCAATTCCCATGTCGATGGCGATCTCGAGGCCTGCTATCAGAGCTTCGTATTCAGCTCCATTTTTTGTCCTCGGCTCTGTTAAGGAGAAGGCGAAGCGCATTATCCCTCCTTGTGGAGTTACAAAGATGAGGCCTATCCCCGATTTGATCATTGGGATACCTTGTTTCCGTTTCTTTACGGAGGACGCTCCATCGAAATATAGTTCCCATCGGGTACTGCCGCCACCAATCGCATCAAATGCATGCTCGTTCGGCAAATCGCAGTTCAGAGGAGAACCGGCAGGTACTGGATGCTCAACGAGGAAGTCGGCAATGGCCTGGCCTTTCACTGCCTTAAGAGGTCGATATGTTATTGAGAACTCCATCAGGAGTAGAGCCCATTTAGCGAGTCGACCCGTCAATATAGCCTTTGACATCAGATATTTAAGAGGGTCCACCTTCGAGATGAGACGGACTTCATGTGCCAACGCATAGTGCCTGAGCTTTGTTATCGCGAAGATTAACGCCAAGCAATGTTTTTCAATGGGAGAGTAGTTGCTTTCTTCCCCCAGTAGAACTCGACTTAAGTAGTAGAGTGCTCTCTCTTTCCCTTGATCGTTCTCTTGTGCCCATAATGCGCCTAAGGAACCTTCGAGGGCGGTTGTATAAAGAATGAGGGGTTTTCCCTTGACCGGCGCGGCCAACACCGGAGGGTTCTACAGGTACTGCTTGATCTCGTCTAGTGCACCTTGGCATTTGTGATCCCAAACGAATGTGGTTCCCTTTTTCATCAGGTGGCTGTAAGGACGGCATTTGCCTGAAAGATTAGCGATAAACCGCCGGATGTATGCGAGCTTCCCTTGGAGAGACCGCAACTGTTTGAGGGTTCTTGGCGGAGGCATTTCCATGATCGCCTTGATCTTAGATGGATATATTTCGATACCTCGATGTCGGATGATGAATCCCAGGAATTTACCCGAGGAGACTCCAAACGCGCATTTGAGGGGATTCATCTTCAAATTATATTGCCGAAGGCGTTGAAAGACAGTCTCCAGATGCTTTAAATGCTCTTCGTATGACATGCTCTTCACTACAAGGTCATCGATATAGCACTCGACTATGTCATGTATCAGATCGTCGAAGATCTTTGTCATGGCCCTTTGATAGGTAGCGCCGGCGTTCTTTAGACCAAAGGGCATAACCCTGTAGCAGAATATACCCAAAGGGGTCCGAAAAGCGGTGTGCTTCTGGTCTTCGGGATGCATCTTTATCTGATTGTAGCCTGATGAACCGTCCATAAAGGAGAAAACCTCGTGAGTGGACGTGTTATCTATAATTAGCTCGGTTACCGGCACCGGGAAATCGTCCTTTGGACAGGCTTTATTGAGATCCCAGAAATCCAGGCATATGCGTACCGTCCTATTCTTCTTCATTACCGGGACGATATTGGCGATCCAGTCGGGATATTGTACTTCTTGGATAAATCCAGAATCGATCAGCTTCTTGACTTCGGCGTTGATGCTTATTTCGAGCTCGAGTCGCATCCTTCTTGGCGCCTGCTTGACTGGCTTGTGTTCATACCAGAATATTGCATTTTATGCCTCCCATTCTTACGCTCGTTTGTTTATAGGCAGGTGCTTTTAATCAGTGTTTGCTACATATTTACAGGATACTGGTTCTCAGCTCTAGACAGTGAAATTCATAGAAAAGTACGTCAAATTCCGGATTACTGCCAACAACAGATAAAACACGGGTCTCCGCTCTCTATCCGTATGTTGCCACACACCAGTTTAAGGGACAAAATGGCAAATCGATGTCATTTTCGTGCACAAAGCTCAATGTCAACACAAGATCCAACATATCTACGCGGAGCTCGAGGAAATCTTGGCAAAAGATCCACATCACACCATCTTTTGATCTACTGAAATTCTGGAAGAAATGGGAAGAGTTTCTGAGAAAAAGTCATATACCACACTGAAGAGTACTAAAACCTAGGGAAAACCACCAAATTTCATGGCCTAACTCCTCTAAACGGCCGCGGTTCCGCGGCATAAGCGCTCTTAGGCCGCGGAACCGCGGCCATTTAGTCTCCTCTCGTTGTCGTTTTTCAGGGGCATGTTGGTCTTTTCTTGTAGGGGAAGATTCTTGCCCTAGGTTTCCAGTTCCCCTCCTATAAATACCCCAGAACTGAGCCAAACCAAGGTGTTAATTTCTTTAGCCTCTTTTTGTTAGGTTTTAGTTTCTTTCTTCTTCTTCTTCATTCTTCCTCCATGAAAATGTAGTGAGAGCATTGAGTGGATGTTAATGAAGATGAAGGTTTTTGTATCATTCTTGTTTGTTTAGCTTCTCCTTGAGATTTTTGCTTTCTCTTGATCTTTCAACCTCTTCATTGAGCTTGAAAGGTTAAGGGTTAGTTATTGATCTCAAGGGTCGTATTTTATTATGGAATTAGTTCTTCACTTCACATGAGTTCTTTACCCTTCTCTTGATCTTGTAACCTCTTGATTGAGCTTGCAAGTTTAAGGGTTGGCTATTGATCCCATGCTTGTCTTGAGTTCTAGTTTCTTGTTCTTTTTATTGCTTATTTATTACTTGCTTTTTATTACCTTGCTTTACTTACTTGCAATTTAAATTCCATGCACTTAATTACTTGTAATCTTTTCTTTTCTTTGTTCTTTTCTTTTGCTCTTTTTGGTTCTTTTTGTGAATGGTTGTAATTATCGTTGTTGTTAAGAATCAATACGATATTGTAAGTTAACATCTCCTTGCTCATTTCCTTTTCCCGTTATTTTCCATTGAACTCCGCCCAAACGTTACGCAAGCGTTCCGTTAGGCACCCTACCCTAACAAGGTAACGGTGATTCCTAACCGCGACCGGTTGCGTTCGGTTTGGCCGGAGGCGAAAGCAAGAGACAAGAACGGAAGTACAAGGGTAAATAAGCCGGATTCCATGAATACCGCGCTTAAATCCCCTAATCCACGTTGTTGCCGATTGCTCTAGCTTCAATTGGTCAAGACTCGGCTCAAAGGTTTTGAGTACGGATTTTCTTAGCTTACACTTTCGTATCTTTTCTTAACAACTTAATACTTGCATATAACACATAGGTTAGATTGAACAAACATATACTCATTCTTTATTGACTCGTCTAAGACAAGAACGGACATACAACCATCTCCCTGTGGATCGACCCGTGCTCAACCGGCTAGCTGCATAGCGACACCGTCCTGATCGCGGTTATACTTTAGAACTTTGAACATCCGACACGCCAAAAGCGTGCGATCAGCTTGATATCTGGGGATATTGCTAATTTATGCACAGCAATCTCCGGATCTAATCCTGGCATCTCGGAGTAGTTCCACGCGAAGCAGTCTTTATGCCGTAGAAGCACGTTCTTTAACGCAGCCACCCTTTCTTCAGATAGCAGTTCGCTGACAAATGTCGGTCGCGGATCATCTACCGATCCTAACTCAATCTTCTTGAGGTTATCTGCAGTAGTATGTATACCATCTTCCAGTTCTTTTGGAGCTGGCGGAAATTCTGAGATCACCTCATCATTGCTGTTCTCAAAGCACCAGGGAAGGTCATCCATGTTCTCGGGCTCTTCTTTTAATATCGTAATTGTATAACAGGGGCGAGTCCGCTCCCAGGGCTGAGGTGGATCCGGTTCTGCTCTTGCGGCTTTGGGTTCGTGCTTTTGTGGCGGCGTTACCCTCCAGCCGTCGGATAAAGCGAATCTGCCCTGTTGGTACTGGTCCTCGACCCAGTTCTTGAAGGTGAAGCAGTCTTCGGTAGGATGTCCTATGGCTTGGTGATATGAGCAATAGCTCAGATGAGAAGCCCTGTTAGCTTGCTCAGGGTGCTTAGACTCTGGAAGCGTGATCATTTGATGTTTTATAGCGAGCTCGAGTAACTTCTCCGTCTTGTCTCGGGGGAAGGAGTACGCTTGACTCATCTTCTTCATGAAGGACAAATCCGAGCCGCGCAATACCCGATCATGTAACTCTCTAATCATGCGTCGTTGTTGTCGGCTCCTCTTTCCGCTTCTTGATTTATTTCTGTCTCTGCGTCGGGCCTTTCGTACAACGGGTTGACAGGGATGAGCATCTTTGTCTCTTGCAGCCTGTTGAAATAGACGTTGCGTCCTGGCCTTCTCGTAGATGGCCATCTCGCGGTTGTGGTCTTCCCGAGCTTTTTGACCCACTTTCCTGATAAGCCTGTCCATTCGTTCTTCAAACGACGGACTCGGCATTTCAATCGCGGGGTGTAGTTTTGATGAGGGGTTGGCATTTCCTGACAGGGCGTCCTCTTCTTCATCAAAGGTATATATAGCGTAGCTACTGTGGGCCCGTTCCCGTTTTCCGGTTCTCGCGTATCCAAGCCCAAGTGTTTCCATTTTCCCGTTGGGCAATTTGCGTTGAGTCCCAGGGACATCCCAAATCCTGTTGTAGAACCGAGCCTGTCGAACAGTCTGTTTTAAGGGTACTCCTTGGCGCTTCAATAGCCTCTTTAATCCATTTGTATAGTATCTGGGCAAACGGATGGGTTGGAGCCTGTCGAGTGTAGCATCCGTGCCATGCCAGATCTCTTTCTCTACTTTCGACTCTGAGGATCGGTAGAATAGGATCACCTTCTCACCCCTTTGCCTTGGGGGGACGTAAAATGTTTGCAGGTCCTGCACATTGTGAGCTTGAAGTGTGTCGAGATCCTTGTAGTGTTCTCGCGGTACCATGGTGATTTGCAAACTATGGTCATCGCTAGGGGGTGCTTGTATTGACAGCCGATTGGAGAACACGGCGTTAACCTCATCTTCTGAATCACTTCCGAAGACCAACATGGGGCCGGACGTCCCCAGGTTGTTGCGTTGAGATGGACCGGCATAAACTATCTCTTCCTCTTCTTCAGTATCGCTCCCGAAAACAGGGATGGTGGCGGCGGCTTTGTTCTCCGGGTTGCGACACCTTTCTGTATCCTCGAAATCTGGCAAAAAGTACTTCGCATCTTCGTATTTGCGGACTTCGTTCACGGAAAATGGGTTCAACTCACCTATTACGGTATATTCGAAACCATCCTTAAAGTACTTCATACACTGATGTTGTGTAGAAGGGATAATGTTGTACTCGTGTAGCCAAGGACGACCGAGCAAGGTGTTGTAGCAGGTCTCGGCGTCAATGACATGGAATTTGATGTCTGTGACGAGGAGTCCAAAGCGTAATGTTAGTATCATGGATCCGAGAGTCCATGACGATTGTGAATCGAAGCCGGAGATAGTAATTTTGTCACGAGCGAGGTGTTGCACACTCATGCAGATTTCCTTCAACACCCGAACATTAAGGAGATTGACGGAGGATCCATTATCCACCAGGATCTTTCCTATCTTGATATCATGGCAGTATCCAGAGACATATAGGGGACGGTTGTGGTCGCACGTCCCGAGAAGGAGGTCTTCGTCACCGAAAGTGATGTCGGCCGTATGCACTTCCTCCAGTTCATCCTTCATCCTTTCAGTGGCGAGGAAGGCTTAGAATTGCTCAGGTTCTTGTAGCGCCTTAATTAGTGAGTCTGTGCTTCTTTTGATAATAGGAGGGCATCGAGAATGCTAAGCTGAGAAGGTAGCTTCCTTAGGTGCGCTAGGATATTGTAGTCCACCTTACCCTTCCTGGGAGGGTCTTTGGTAGTCAGTTCTTTCATGACCTGGTCATCTAAAGTGATATCCTCGGTGACCTTTTCCTTTCCCTTATCTTTTCTACTCGCAGGCCCAAGATTCTTTTCCGGGAGCGTACGATTGCGCAGCTGAATGTTCTCGCAGGCCTCCGATCTCTCCTCTTTCCCTAAAACGGATTCTTTAAAGAGAGGGCCCAGAGCCATTTCTTCATCAGAGTCGCTCCCAAAGGTGAGAATTTGTAACCCTCCGGCGTTAACCATGTAACAGTTGCCAGTAGTTCTGTTGTGCCCATCGACAGTACTTCTTCGTTCCCGACAGATCTTGCGTTTCATGCGCTTAAAATGTTGCCAATGAGCAACATATCCTTGCTACCATATCTTAAAGGCGTCGCACTCCTCCATGGGGTATGAAATTTTCCGATGATATGCGTAATAATCAGGGTGCCTCTCCACCCCATCGAGCGTGTTTCCTTCCGAGGGTGGTAGCTTCATTCCCATTGACATGGCTTTGGCAAACCTTTTCCTCGTCTTGAATATCTTCTTGTCTACTTCGGATGCCTTTCGATCTGGCGGGGGTAGTTCAACTCTTTCGTTCAGTTGCCTGCATTTGGCTCCTTCCGATGCGGCCATCTCACGCTCCTGATCCGCTTTACTCTTTAGACGAATCTCGTCTAGAAAGGCATTGATCATTTCATCTGTTGGCCACACACGCTCTGGTTCAGGCTCTGTCCCCAGTTTCCTAGTGCCAGGAGTTTTCTCATCGTCAGTAAACGAGTGGGAGATTACGTTACAACTCGCCACATATCCTTCGGATTCATCCGACGAGCTCTCTCCATCATCTCCCTCTTGAAAGATATGGTTGAGGAACTCTTGCAGTGTGACAGGAGTTCGCGCCTTTTGATTGTAGTCTTCCAGCGCGTCGATTTGCTTCTGCAAGTTCGTGTGCTCGTCTCCAAGCTTCACGGGCTTCTTGGATTTCTTCTTCTTTTTCTTCGAAGATTCTGACGGTTGGGCGTGAGTATTTAGGCCCTTATCGCGAGTCTTCGTAGTTGGGCGGGGCTTCAACATCCCTTCGATAATTTGAGATTCAAGAGGGTCCTTCCATTCGATCGCAGGGCACGCATGAAGGTCTCTCAGCATTCTTTTGGTTTTAGTTGATAGCACGACCTCCCATGGAGCTTCTTCAATAAAGGAGCAGGTTGCCCCCGGTGTATCTGCTTTCTTAGGAGTATGCGGTTGTGGTGGGTTCACCTTCCACTTTTCGGATAGTACAAACTTCCCCTGGAGGTATTGATCTTCAATCCATCCTTTGAAGACGAAGCAATCTTCAATCGGATGACTTACCGTTTGATGGTAAGGGCAATAGTTAGGGTTATTCACCTCAGTGGGTTGCGGCGGTCGCCTTGGATTTGGTAGGTTTATAAGTCTGTTGCGTACTGCCAGCTCGAATAACCGTTTCGTCTTGTCTCGTGGGAACGAGTAGGGACGCTTCATCTTCTCATTTTAATACCGGCGTCTCTCTTCCAATTGATCTGCCGGCTTCGGGGCGTTAGGTTGCTGCTGGGCATTCGCGACGAAGGTTGCCCTTCCTTTACCCTTGTCATTCCGAGGTTCCGACTTCGGGGGAGGTGGTCTATGACCCATCTGGTCCATCTGAGCCAACTTGTCGATTAAAGCCTGGAATGTGGTTGGCTTAAAGAACATCATAAACTGGGAGATAGTTGCGTGAGGGTCTAGGGTTCCCACGAACATGCCCACTGCGGGTGCTTCCTCAATGCGTTGTTCGCATCTCGGCCACAAATTCCGCCAGCGTATAGCATACTGGACCCAGGTTTCGCCTGGTTTTACCCTGGCGTTAATCAGTGCTGTTATTGGAGTGCGTTCGCTGGCGCTTGCGAATCGCTGAGTGAATAGCAGCTCCATTTCAGCGAACGTCTTGATAGAATCGTTCAGGAGTTCCGAATACCATTCGAACGCTGTTTCTGATAAGCTGCCCATGAACTGGCGAAGCAACAGTTTATCATCACCGCCGGTGTTACCGCAAAGGGCCCGGAACTGGGGAACATGTTGATGGGGATTGCCGGTCCCCTTATACACGTGGAATTTTGGTATTGTATAGCCCGGCGGGTATTTGATTTGGTCGTACCAGCTTGGATACGGCCAGCCCGTCTTTACGACTTGACCAGCTGCCTCAGTCGCATGATGAACCCGGATTTGCTGGGCTATATAGTCGACCAAATCAGCCTTAGAGATTGTCTCCTCTTTGGCCGTTGAGAGGGCCGGTGGTGGATTTGACGTTTCTCCCCGGTCGTCTTCAAGAACGATTGGGGGATCCTCGGCGGGTAGGTCCTGCTGGATCATCATTCCTATCATATCTTGGAAGATAAGGCCCATACGCTGTATGTTGGCTGCTTGTTCAGCAGCCTCTTTATCTTTCTTCTCCAGTATCCGGCGAAGGAATTCAGCGTCGGTTTCTTCCTCCTGGCGTGCGTCTGAGGACGTTTCTGGGTTTTCTTTTGTCCCGGTAAGTGCAGCCATAGCATTCATCATTTCCTGGAGCTTTTGCTGTTGCTCCTGAGCTTTGGTCACCGACCGTGTGAGCGGTCTATGACCTATAGACGCACGGCTGTCTTCTTTTCCTGACGCCATGTATACGGTGTGGACCATTATGCCCCCAAACTTAGGACGTCTGGGCTCAGTGCTTTTAGCTGTCGTTGCAGGCTGGGGGATCTTCTCTGGCTTCCTCCTTTTATGAGCAGTGGAGGTTGAAGGGGCCGTTGAGGTGGGCGTCCAGACAGCCTTTCGTGGTTTAACCTGGTGACCGGCTTCCGGTTGGATTTTCAGCTTCTTGTGCTGGCGGGAGAAGTTTGGATCGATCATCGAGTCTCGGGCCTGCCGCCAAACCTTATAGATTCTGGAAGAAAGCCGTTGAGGGGATCGGGGCTGTTCTGACTTTATTTCCGCAACCTTTTTTAGTGGGGGAGGAGACCTCTTTAGCACTGCAGTAGGAGAATTCCTTCGCACCTTATTTAGCATCTCGAAGCTGTTCCCAGTTGGAACAGCAACATTAACTTCTGCCATTAGGGCTGATGGAGTTAGCCCAGAGGGGGAGTTGCCCCCAGCCTTCCTTACTCGGCGCCAGTGGCGACGTCGAGCGTGTCGAGTGGACGGCGTTGGTTCAGCGGTGAGAATGGCTTCGTCTTGCCCCCTGTGTAGGTGGGGGGTCGCTGCTGGTGTTAGCCTGTCAAAGACCGATGTCCTTTGGGTAGCAGGAGCGGGAGCTGAAGCCGTCAATCTTGTAAAGACCGACTTTTTGGCCGGAGAAGCCGTCTTGGCGATTTCGGGAGCAGGAGCGGCCACTTTCTTAGAAGCAGCCTTCTCTGGGATTGTAGGCCCCATGATGGGTCCACAGGATTTCTGGCCCAATCTAGAGAAGACCGAGGCGCTGATGTTGGGCGACTCGTTGAGAGGAGCCGCGGCAGGGGTAAGACGATCAAAGACCGACTTCTTGGGAGCTTCCTTTGTCAACACCGGCGCCGCGAAGCTTGTTGGTGGGAACATAGTCCCAAAGAACAATCCGGTAGTGGCCTGAGTCACCTGGTCCACCGGTATTGTGAATAACGAAGCGGCTTGGGGTCCGTAGGCTATACCTCCTGGCGAGGTAGAGCGTTGGTCGCAATTGCAGTCCGAGCAGTTGGAGCATTTCGCAGAAGTAGTAGCCATCGATCCTTTGCTTTCTGCAATAAGAAAGACGCCAATTCTTAGTATCTTGAAACCCCAGGGCAACCATTAGCGAACCGCGATTGGTTCGCGAATCACGACACACGAAGTGTGGAGTGGAATGAGGAAAAGGTCCCACCGGGCGTGCCAGAATCTGTTCCCCTCCGAAAGACGGCGCGACATGACGTCTTGCCAGAAATTCGGGGCAGATGCTAATTGGTGCTATCCGTCCACCTCTCCGAAGATGCCAAGTTGATTTATGGCACCATGTATCGAAGGTTTGGACGGATGCGTCCGATGTAGCAGACTTCGTCAGATTCCCCCTCGCTTGAGGGGTTTTTGATTGTGGGGACGCTCTTCCCTGCAGGCGCAAGCCCCTGCAGTTAATTACGCTACCGCATCGCGGTAACCACTTTCTCCTTCTCCAGATGGTCACTTCATGTCGTGTGTGTTTATTTTATGTTTTGTTGCCCGTGGATTGTTTACGGAGACCGAGTTATGTCGTCGCCCGTAGGGTGTGGACTAGTCCAAATCCGTATTATCTTAGATTTGGGTTTGGGGGTTTGGTTTAAGGATACGTTAGCCATTTTTGAGGCTAAGATCAACTTAAACGTTTGTTAAGGATACGTTAGTCTAGTTTGAGACTAAGATCAACTTAACGGGATCGTTTAGATCCGACAAAAGAGCATTTGGGCTCCATTGTTCCAGTTTAGGGACATAGTGGTCCATTGCATGTATGGCCGTCGGGACCCGTCACCTCTCTGACGACGTTGAAGGATTACAACGACAGATGTCAGAGGAGTTCGGAAATGTACCCTCGAACCAGAGTTAATTGGGGAGGATTCATAGTCCAGTCTGTTTGAAGGTTTAAGGATACGTTAGCCATCTTTGAGGCTAAGATCAACTTAAACGGGATCGTTTAGATCCAGCAAAAGAGCATGCGTGGCTCTATTGTTCCAGTTTAGGGACATGGTGGTCCATTGGTAGTTTAAGGACATTGCGGTCCATGGGTAGTTTAAGGACATTGCGGTCCATTGTTAGTTTTACGACATCTCGGTCAAGGTTAAGGACGTCGTAGTCCATGGGTTTAAGGACCCCACAGTCCGTTGTTAGTTTTAAGACATCTCGGTCAAGGTTAAGGACGTCGTAGTCCATGGGTTTAAGGACCCCACAGTCCGTTGTTAGTTTTAAGACATCTCGGTCAAGGTTAAGGACGTCGTAGTCCATGGGTTTAAGGACCCCACAGTCCGTATCAATGCGTGGTCATCGGGACCCGTCACCTCTTTGAAGACGTTGAGGGATTACAACGCCAAGTATCAAAGGAGTGAAGAGATGTACCCTGGAACCGGAGTGGATTAAATAGTCTTTGGCCCAATTTGGGATCAAGACCAATTAATTATGTTATGAGCCCATTAGCCCAGTTAATTACGAATTGAGGACTTATGGCCATCTTGGGCTAAGTCCAATCATGTCCGGAATATTGGCTTCCTGTCGGTCCCTTGAAGGAGAGGCTTTGCCTCTATCCATTTGGCCAATTGGGCCAATGCCTAGTGTTAAACACTAAAGGCCAATGAAATTGACAGGTCAGTGTTTAACACTAAAAGGTAGTTGGTGTCAAACACCAGCAAAAAGGCTTTCAAATTAGTGTTAAACACTAAAACAGACCAGTGTTAAACACTGGCAACAGAAATCCCAAATTAGTGTTGAACACTAAGGTAATCAATGTTGAACACTGCAAATGAAGTTCTTTGCTTAGTATTGAACACTAAGGCCAAACAATGTTTTAATACTGAATTCAGGGGTTCTAATTTAGTGTTAAACACTAAGGCAGGAGGGGTCACGTGGCAACACGTGAGAGCGCCCTCCCTTCATTTGTTCTTCTGAGACTATTGGATCTTTTAGAGCATCACGTGCCATCACGTGACGGGCACTCAAGCGCTTGTGTGTTAAAGCTTCTGTCAAGGGTCACGTGGGTCACGTGAGGCACTGCCTCAAAGGGGCTTTCTGTAGATCTTTTGGGGGGGGTCACGTGGTGACACGTGACCCTGCTTTTCTGTAGTTGTTTAGAAGATCTGATAATCCCTTTCAGGAATTAAATTCCTCGTAGGGTTGAACCCTGACAATAATTTCAGAGGAATTAAATTCCTACTTCCTTTTGAAGAGTTGAACTCTGAATTTCCTGTAGGAATTAAATTCCTCATATATGTGAGGAACCGAATAGGGTTAAACCCTAATAAAAGCTTTGGGGAATTAAACGCCCACTCTCTGTTAAAGAATTATGATTAAGGGAATTAAATTCCCGTTGTTTCAACAGAACTAAGTTCTTAATTAGGGTTAAACCCTGTTTCTTTTTGTTCTGAAGGAATTAAATTCCCATAACACAGGGTCAAGCCCTAATTTTATTTTAAAGGAATTAAATTCCTATAGTTCTGTGAGAATTAATTTCTCGTGCTTCCATTCCCTCTCTATGCTTTGGATCTGCATGGCAGGATCTCAACCCATTGAGAATTAAATTCTCAACTTCAAGAGGAGATGTGCACTTTACAGATCCTCTATCAAAGAGAGAAGAAATATGTCCTTCTGTTTTATATCAGAGTTAAACTCTGTTGAGAATTAAATTCTCTTTTCTTTCAAAAAGCCTTCCTTTTCTTACCAAGGGTTTTCTTTTGCAGAAGATCCAAATTCCTCAAAGTATCAAGGCTCTTTCTCTTTTCTTCCCTCTGCGTATGTATCTCTTCTTTGTGTGTCTCTTGGCTCCTATTTATAGGAGAAGCAGCCGAGTCAATTAGTTTTGGTGAATCTTTCATTGAGAGGTTTGATTTGCATCCATCATTCGTTTTGGACCTTTGGATTATTAGGTGAATTTTATTCACCATTGGATTTTAAATCCAGAGATTCTCCTTTGTTATTTCAGTTAGATTTAGAGGGGAAATCTTTCCAAATTCGAGATTTTCCCATAGATAGATGATATTTAATCACCTCTAAATCTTTAATTTAATCGGTTTCTTATAATCTTTTTCCTTTGGAAAGATTTAAGTGATCTCTCCTCAGAATTTGATTCTGTTAAAAGATAGGCTTTGAAAACCGGTCACGTGTGGCCACGTGACCCTTGGTCACGTGTGGCCACGTGACCCTTGGTCACGTGTGGGCACGTGACCCCCTTGGAACGAGCTTTCTTCTTTCTTTCTGCGCTCTGCTTTCTGTTTTCTTCGTTCTGAAGTCGGTCACGTGTGGCCACGTGACCCTTGGTCACGTGTGGGCACGTGACCCTTGGTCACGTGTGGGCACGTGACCCCCTTGGAACGAGCCTTCCTCTTTCTTTTTGCGCTCTGTCTTCTGGTTGTTGCTTAACCGTCGCGTGCCATCACGTGACCCCTGGTCACGTGTGAGCACGTGACCTTTGTCTGGACTCTTTTTCTTGATTTGGCCGGAGAAAAAATCTGCTGCTTTTGATTATCACGTGCCAACACGTGACCCTGGTCACGTGGGAGCACGTGACCTCTTCTGAAGCCTTTTTCTTGATTTGATCAGGGAACCGGTTTGCCTTTGAAGCCGCTTTTGATTGTCACGTGCCAACACGTGACCCAGGTCACGTGGGAGCACGTGACCCTTTCTGAAGCCCTTTTCTTTGATATAATCGGGAAGCTGAATTTGCCTTGCTGATGCTTTTAGGTGTCACGTGTCAACACGTGACTGCTGGTCACGTGTAAGCACGTGACCCTTTTCTGATGCTTTTTCCATAAGCTTTTCTGATTTTAAATCTGGAAACAGACATCTTAACAGCCTTTTCAATCCCTCCATATAGTATCTTGGCAGACGGATTGGTTGAAGCCTGTCGAGTGCAAAATCGGCATCGTGCCAGACTTCTTTCTCTACTCGGGTCTCCGTAGATTGGTAAACGAGGATTGACTTTTTACCTCTTCGCCTGGGAGGTACATAGAAAGTCTGTAGTTCGTGTATGCTGTATGTATCGAGCGCATCAAGTTCCTTGTAATGCCGAGGCAGAACCATTATGATTTGCAGGCTCTGATCTGCTTCGTCGAGGGTTTACACTGGCGGGCGGATGGAGAACACTGCGTTAGACTCATCTTTAGAGTCGCTGCCAAAGACCAAAATGGGAGTAGATGGTCCAGGCTTGTTGTCTTGGGGTTGCCCCAAGTAGATTATTTCTTCATCTTCCTCGGTATTGCTACCAAAGATCGGGATGGTAACGAAGGACTTCTGTTTATCATTCGGCTTATGACACCTTTCTATATCTTCGAAATTTGGTAGGAAGTATTTTGCGTCTTCATATTTCCGGATATCGTTTACGGAGAACAGATTCAGCTCCCCTGTGACGGTGCATTCCAAACCATCCTTGAAATACTTCATACACTGATTTTGTGTAGAAGGGATGACGTTGTACTCATTAGCCAGGGCCTGCCGAGCAAATCGTTATAGCAAGTCTTGGCATCAATGATGTGAAATTTAATGTCAGTGACGAGCAACCCGAAGCGTAATATCAGAATTACGGACTCAAGTGTCCGCAACGATTGTGAGTCGAACCCGGAGATGGTAATTTTGTCTCAAGCCAAGTGCTGAACGTCCATGCAAATCTCTTTCAGCATTTTCACGTTGAGAAGGTTGACGGAGGATCCATTGTCGACAAGGATTTTCCCTATCTTGATGTCGTAGCAGTACCCGGTGACGTATAACGGGCGGTTATGCTCGCACGTACCGAGGAGGAGGTCTTCATCGCTGAATGTAATGTCAGCTGTATGGAGCTCTGCCAGCTCGTCCTTCATCTTCTTTTCTGTAAGGAAAGCTTGGAATTGACCGGGCTCCTGTAATGCCTTGATTAGAGAATCTCGTGCCTCTTTGGACAGGAGGAGAGCATCCAATAAGCTTAGTTGTGAGGGCATTTTCCTCAGATGCGCTAGGACGTTATAATCCACCTTGCTTTTCCTAGGTGGGTCCCTGGCCGCGAGCTCTTTGACAACTCCATCGTCAAGGGTGATTTCTTCAGGGATTTTTTCTTTACCTTTATCCTTTTTGCTCGAACATTTGTTTGTAGGTCCGAGGTTCTTCTCAGGATGTGTGCGATTACGCAGCTGAATGTTCTCACAGTTCTTCTCCCCCTCTTCATTTTCGGAGATGGAGTCTTTGAAGAGAGGGCTGAGGGGTATTTCGTCCTCTGAATCGCTCTCGAAAGTAAGAACTTGGGGCTTTCCCCCTTCTGAACTGGTACCGACCATATGACAGTTGCCAATCGTTTCTTCATGCGCGTTTGCCGCACTCTTTTGCTGTCGACGAGCTCCGCGCTTCATCCTCTTGAAGTGGTTTTTATGGGCAACGTATCCCTGCCACCACTTCTTGAAGGTACTGCATTCTTCGGTGGGGTAGGTGACGCTCCGATGATATAGGCAGTAGTTTGGATATGAATCCTCTCCGTCGGGGAATATAACCCCAGGAGTGTTTCCTACCAGAGGTGACAGCTTTATTCCCATTGACATGGCTTTGTCGAACTGCTTCTCTGCCTTGATCCTGCTCTTATTTGCGGCAGGGTGCTTCGGTTTAGTTGGAGTACTTTACGACTCATCCTTGCCGCATCTTCTTCATCCTGACGCTGATGCTTAGACTTTTCGTATATGGCTGTTTCGCATTCTCGGTCAGCTTTTCTTTTTTTGAAAGGCTTCGTTTAACAGCCTATCAATCGGGTCTTCTGACAGTTCCAGGGATTTTAGCGTTGATCCTACCCCCAGTTCCCCTGCGCTGTTTTCTGACGCTGAGGGAGCTTCTTCGCCATTTAACGACGAATAGGAGACCATGTGGCAACTTTCTACATAGTTCTCAGTTTCTTCTGATGAGCCATTTTCCTCATCGTTGTCACTATCTTCGTTCTCAAGAATATGCTTGAGGAACTCTTCAAGGGTGACCGGTATTCGCTCTTTCTGGTTGTACTCCCCCAACGCATCGATGTAATTTTGTAGGTTTGTGCGCTTGTCGTCATACTCGGCAGGCTGCACAGGTTTTTTGGTCTTCTTCTTTTTCTTTGAAGACTTTAAAGGCTTGACTGAGGAATTTTGCCCTTTGTCAACAAATTTTGGTATGGGGCGCGGTTTCAGCATCCCTTCGATGATTCCAGGTTCAAATGTTCTTTTCCACCTGACTGTTGGACATGCCTGTAGATCCTTCAACATTATTTTGTTCTTTGCTGAAAGAACGACTTCCCATGGAGTTTCTTCCACGAGCGAGCATGATGCCCCCGGTGCATCCACCTTTTTGGGAATGTGCTTCTGTGGCGGGTTCACCCTCCAGTTCTCAGAAAGTGTGAACTTCCACTGTTGATACTGATCCTCGACCCAGTTCTTAAAGATGTAACAATCCTCAATTGGATGCTCACCATTCTGTGATAGGAGCAGTAATTGGGGTTGTTGATGTCGCCGGGTTGCGGTGAACGCCATGGGTCTGGCAATGTGATGAGTTTGTTATGCATTGCCAACTCAAATAGTCTCCTCGTCTTATCACGGGGAAACGAGTAAGCGCGTCCTAGACTTTCTTCTAGGAATAGGCGCGGACGTGAATTGTTTTGGTGAACAGCTGGTTTTGGGTCACTCGGTTGTTGTTGAGTGTTGGCGACGAAGGTTGCTTTATCTTTACCCTTGGCGTTTCGAGGGTCCTTGTTTGAGGAGGAAGGCCCATGGACCATCTGGTCCATTTAGGCCAGCTTATCGATCAGAGCCTGGAAGGTCATCGGCTTGAAGAACGTCATGAACTGGGACAGAGTCGTTTACGGATCTAGGGTCCCGATGAACATGCCTACGGTGGGGGAATCTTCGATGCGTTGTTTGCACTTTGACCATAGGTTCTGCCACCGGATCATGTATTGGACCCAGGTTTCACCCGGCTTTACATTGGCATTGATTAATGTCGTGATCGGGGTGCGCTCGCTTGCGTTGGCGAACCGCTGTGTGAACATCAGTTCCATTTCTGTGAATGTTCTCATGGAGTCATTTGGAAGCTTCGAATACCATTTAAAGGCCGTCTTTGACAGGCTGCCAACGAACTGGCGAAGCAACAATTTGTCATCGCCTCCAGTGTTGCCGCTCAGAGCTCTGAACCGCGCGACGTGCTGGTATGTGTTGCCCGTCCCCTTGTACACATGGAACTTGGTGATCGTATATCCTAGCGGTTATTTAATTTGGTCATACCAGCCTGGATACGGTCGCCCAGTTCTGACGATTTGGCCGGCCGCTTCATTTGCTTGATGAGCTCGTATTTGTTGAGCAATGTAATCATTAAGAGAAGTCTTGGAGATCGTTTCCTCCTTAGCCACTGATAAGGCCGGAAAAGGGTTTGATGTTTCCCCTCTGTCATCCTCGATGATTATCGGCGGATCTTCGGCTGGGGGTTCTAGCTGGATCATCATTCCAACCATGTCCTGGAACAAGAGAGCCATCTGCTTTATGTTAGCAGCCTTCTCTGTGGCTTTCTTGTCTTTTCTTTCAAGCACCCTTTGCAGGAACTCTGTATCGGTCTCCTGCTCCTAGCGCTGTTCGGCTGCTGGTTCCAGACTTTCTTTATGCCCGGTAAGTGCTGTCATTTTGGTCAACATCTCCTGGAGATTTTGTTGTTGCTCCTGAGCATTTGTCAGTGACCGAGTTTGCGGTCGGTGACCTACGGAAGCACGACTTTCTTATTTTCCGGAAGCTATGTAAACCGTGTGTACGATCATGCCCCTAGACTTGGGGCATTTGTATCCATCACCTTTGGAATTTGCTTCCGACGGTGGGATTTTCTCCAGCCTCATCCTTTTGTGGGAGGTCAAAATTGAAGGAGCCGTTGTAACAGACACCCGTATGGAAGAAGTCCCTCGCTGTATGGTGGAGGGATGGTCTTCCTCTTGCCAAGCCTTCAATTTCTTCGGTCGACGAGAGTAGTTTTGATCAATCATGTAGTCCTGGACTTTTCGCCAGACTCTATGAATTTAGGAGGAAAGCCGTTGACGGGGCTGCTCCAGTTTTGCCTGCACTGTGGTTTCTACAGACGGGGGTGATTTCTTTAGCACCGCCGTTGGAGAGTTCTTTTGCACCCTCCTAAGCAGATCAAAGCTGTTCCTGGTTAGAACAACAATATCAACTTCCAACATTGGAGCTGGCGGTGTAAGCCCAGAGGGGGAGTTGCCTCTTGCTTTTCTCACCCGGCGCCAGTGGCGACGTCGAGCGTATCTTGCAGAGGGGACCGCCTCAGTTTTAGAAGCGGTTTTTTCATGTCCCTGGCTTTGGTGAGAGACTGTTGCTGGTATCAGCCAATTGAAGACTGACGTCCTTGGTAGGGTTTGCGGAGGAACGACCAATATTCCGAAGACCGATCTTCTGGTAGGGGAAACACTTTTCACGACTTCACCTGCAGGAGGAGTTGGGAGGGCTATCCATTTTAGGGTAGCCCCTTCAGGAATGACGAGCCTCTTTGCGAGCCCGTTTTGGTTCTGGCTCAGCTTGTTGAAGACTGAGACGTCTGAGCTTTGACTCATCCTGTTGAAGACTGAGGCATCGGATTTGGACGGCCTGTTGAGAGGGGCCGTTGTGGTTGCCAGTCGATCGAAGACCGACTTCTTGGGAGATTCGTCTTGCGGCGCTGAGACCCTGAAATACGCTGGTGGGAGCATAGTCCCAAAGAACAATCCCATAGTGGCTTACGTAATTTGCCCCACCGGTATTGAAAAGATAGAGGCCGCGTCGGGCCTGTAAGTCACTCCTCCAGTTGGGGCAGAGCTCTTTGAAGATAGAGGCCGCTCATCGGCCTCCCTTTGGTCAATACCTGGGTGCCTGTTACGTACAGTTAGTACCACTGACGTGCTTGTGGTTAAACCCGCTGCCAGCATATTGACGAATCTTTAGAGTCCCCCACAGAAAGTTTCCTAAGTTCGGGCGAAACGTTGTAGAGGCCGTATGGTTTTATGGCAGGGTTCAATCATATACGTGCACTTGTGCACGGATCATGATCGGACGAATCATACTAGTGGGCTTTGGTTTAAACCGGATCCTAGAATTAGATTTGTTGGATTACTTTCGTCCCATTGCATTCGTATTCAGTCGGAATGCGGATGCAGATATGTATATACAAATGAAGGGTATTCTTGTGATCCGTCACGAGTTTACTTTAGTTGATGCCATATCTTTTTGTTGGATTAAACATTTAGTTTAAATATTTAGTGGAGGAAAATGTGAGTGCAAGTTTTGTCCATTTGCATCTTTTCATGCCACATGCACATGGTGACTCATGGTCTTGGTTTGTGTGACCATTATTGTGACATGGATTGATTTATAGGCTAATTATGATGAGTGGGGATATTTTGGAGAGAGAGGGCTGCCAAGTTGAGGCTTGGGGTTGGATTATTGATATATATATATCTCTCTCTCAAAATATTTCACACAACATAAGCCATTTCGCTTCTTCTTCTCTTGAGCTCACATCTTCCTCTAATGGCTTCTTCTTCAACCTCCACCCATCCCTCTCATGAGTTGAGAATCCATGGGTGTCTTGAGACAAAGTTATCACACACATTCTCTAAATCACCTTGGACATGTCGGCTAGCAAACGTCATGTCCGAGTTGCTTCGGTTTGAAGCGGGGGCCCGTAAAATGGTTCCTTGACGTGGTGCCACTTCGACGAGGAGATCGGAGATCGAGCGAGATCGGAGATGCCACGAGGAGCTAAGGATGGTGGCTAAAGACCGAAGGACACGGATCGATCGGTATAGCCATTCTATTATCTTTGTAGTTAGCTAGTTTAGTGTTAATGGCACGATCCGGGTAAAAGTCTGCGTTAGCGCCAGTTTATAAAAGTTTTTGTTCCGCGTTTGGCCTCGGATAGATGGCCGGGGCGCTACCGTAGACTTACATGGTATCAGAGCCACGCCATTAACCCTTACTAGCTTGTTCTAACATGTTTAAAATATTGATTGAACGAAATTTCCAAAACCGAAATTCCAAATTCAAAGTTTCTGTCGAATTTTAAAAGTGGTCGAAAAATTATTTTCAGTATGCAAGAAAATCGTGCAGGCTTTTATAAGACTACAGAAGAAATTTGGGGAACTGAACTAACAAAACGGCCGCGGAACCGCCGCACAGCCCATGTGTTAGCCGCGGTTCTGCCGCCGTTTTGGGGCAACAGCTCACCATATTTTTTCCGGGTGTCTTTCATGTGGAATCGTGGTTTCTGGAATATTTAGTTTAGGCCCAGATTTATTTGAGTGCTGGGTTTTGCACTTGGGGCCACTTTGGGAAGTTTTGTCGATCGAAATTTTAAATATGTTAGTTTACAGTACTTACATTACTATCTGTGACTGTGAATGTCATTCGAGTGGTAAATCTTGTCTAATTGCTATAGCTCTTTTAGACAGGTTTGCGAACGTGACATTCACGTTGATGTTCTGTGTTGTGCTATGATGTTGCGGATTTGTCTTGGTGGATAGCTTGGTGCAATGTTAGTGCAGTTTAGATTTATTTGTATATTTTATATCGCGGGGCGAGCGTCCGATATGTGGACTGCCATCACTGCCTGTTTGTATATTATTCTTTTGGGGCACGACCGAGTTGAGGTCGATGTCACCGTTGTACATATTTTCTTTTCTGTACTAGGATTACCCCGCGGTGGAGTGTACGGATAGCCGGGTTCTAGAGAGCAACGGGCCCCATCTTATGGCTTTGAGACGGAGGGGGATTCACTCTAGAATTGGCGGGCTATTCGCCGCACTCATAGGGGGTACAGGTTGACCCAAGGTGGGGTGCTCAAGTTACCGTATTCCGTGAAGTGCTGGGTGGTCCATTCACTTTGCTGAAGGGGGCTGCCTAGCTTCAGGTTTTGGCGGGTAACTTGCCGCACTCGTAGGGGTCTAGGTTTCATTGCACAGGCTATCCACATGACCAGAGGAACGTCGGGTTTTGCTTGCGGCTCAAAGGAAATCCGGGGCTCCCAGATATCTGTATTGTTCTGTGATACTTATTACTTTTCTGTGATATTGCATTTATCACGCCTAGAGCGATTATTATATATTGTTATATATATACTAGTAGATATTGTATATGTTTTACACCCGTGCTAGTCCAGTCCCCGCTCTGTTGTTAGTTAAGTAACCTAACGGGTGATGACGGGACCGAGTAGCGAATGCGGATGGCATATACGTACATCATATTTTCGTTCTTTATTGGTGTGATTAATTGATGGGACTGCATTGATTCAGATCAATGCAAGGAAAACAAACCTATTCGATGTTGTTGGAACAATTTTCAAAAAGCTGTTATTACAAGGACGTTTTCTTTTGTTTTGCACAGCGGTATTCAGTTTCGAATATCCAGCACCTCATTCGACGAGGCAAGGGCCGAG
Source organism: Agapanthus africanus (assembly GCA_030015575.1). Classification (NCBI taxonomy): domain Eukaryota; kingdom Viridiplantae; phylum Streptophyta; class Magnoliopsida; order Asparagales; family Amaryllidaceae; genus Agapanthus; species Agapanthus africanus. Next base: position 611,141,886 of record CM057343.1, on the reverse strand, counting down.
ATCCCTTCATCGGGAGTGACCCCTTAGGCATTGAGTCAGGGTAATAACTTCACTATATTCGATTACATTTTTCTTTGCATCGCGGTATTCAGTTGGAATATCCTGCACCTCATTCTACGGGAAAAGAGACGAGATCTCTTCACCGGGAGTGACCTCTTTAGCAAAGGTTTTTCGCCACTATATTTTTGTAAAAAGCTATCCAGTTCCTTCAATGATATCAAGTTCATTACGTTAACGGTTTTTCACCAAAAACCATTCGTAGCCCTTCGTCATTTCAGACGGGTAGCACTTAGTATTCATGCTATGTTTGTTGACCTTCGTCAAGGCATAGATATGGTAGCTGTTTGTTACCTTTCTGTTGCATAGATAGATGCGTTGGTTTGGGACAGCCGTACAGCCTTGTTAACTTTCGTCAAGGGCGGGTACGGGTGGTTCGAATTAACCTGGAAAATGACGGGTAGAACTTGACATGTGACTTATGATTTGTTGACCTTCATCAAGGTCGTAAGAGCATGTTGTAAAAATCACATCGGGAGTTTCAAACATAAAGGAAACTTGCCAGGCATGCGCATACCTTCTGGAGTGTGATAACGTGAGTGGATTCCATCAGGTTATCATGCGATGATAGTTGGATCCCGATACCCACTGATGAGTTGGTTTACTCCTCGGGTGATTTTAGATGATCCCGACTAATTGTTCTTTCAGGTTTGGAGGAGAATTTAAGGATACAGTGGGAGGCTTCCTGATTAGATAAATTGATAACTTTCTGATCTAGGTTAGAGTGCACGCAGAGTGTTTCTTTTCTCTCTCTCTTTGGCAGCGACCATGGCCCGACCCTAGACTATGACTCAGTAACCAAGTTAACCGAACTTTCTTAAAACACTGGCTTTTGGATTGTCTGAGTTGCATACATCATTGCCACTCCTTTTATCCTTTGCATTTCTCCAGAACACCCCGTATCACTACGAATATCCACTTCCATTGGATAAATCCATCGTATGGTTATATACGAACTCGAAGGAACTTCTTCCAGATTCGAGAATGGATTCTGGTTATGGAAAGATTGAATAGGATTATTCAGTTGTCTTTTCCGTTTACCTTCTCTCAGGTTGTGAAGGCTCCTAGGATTAGGAGAGGGTACACCTGTTATGCTTATTGGATAGTCTTCTTCCAAACCATAGGCAGGTGTCGAACGGTGGAGAAGTAAGAAAACAAATTAGCTTAAATGTGGTGTACAGATGGTGATAAGTAAAGACAAATAAAGGGATTAGAAAGAGGGCAAAGTAAATTGCGACTGCAATCATTCACGACCAAACCAAGTATTCCATCGCCACTCCTACTTCACCTTTGTATTTCTCCAGAACACCCCGTATCACTATGAAAATCCACGGTTATTGGATAATCCATCGTATGGTTATATACGAACTCGAAGGAACTTGTTCCAGTTCGGGGATGGATTCTGGTTCAGGAGAAATAGAATAAGGTTTTATTCAGTTGTCTTTAATCTTTACCTTCTCTCAGGTTGCGAGTACTCTTAGGATTAGGAGAGTACATCTATTACGCTTTTTGGATAGTCTTCTTCCAAACCATAGGCTGGTACCGAATAGTAGAGAAGGAAGAAAACCATTTAGTCTAAAGGTGGTGTACAGAAGGTAATGGCTAATGACAAATAAAGGGATTTGGAAAGATAGCAAAGAAATATACGGTTACAGTCATGGATCTGATAATGGAAGAGTCATTACTAGGAATACCCGGATACCCCTTCGAAACATTTTCATGTTTCAGTTTCACTATGCGTTGTTAATAGAAAACTGATTTTCCAATTGGAACTTTACTCCAGGGTATGTATTTAGCAGGTATGATTCTCACATCTGTCTGGTTTTATAGATGATGAGTGGGAGTAAGTTATTGAGAATTAGGTGATCATCCTCATTACATCGGAATTCGTTGTAATTGGTGATATTTGAGGAAATCGCCTGGGTGTTTGCCGGACGACAAATATTTGGTTTTGAATATCCGTTGTTATGCACTAATTTCAAATTGATATATCCGTACGTTTATTTTATAAAGTGAGATATAACTTTTTGAAATTATGTCCATAACATTTACCTATATCAGTTGATGCTAAGGTAAGGAGCATTGAACAGCGGTGTAATTCTTCATAACCATAGTATAGTTTTCAACCTACGACGCACAGGATTTGAGTTATTCAACTCAGGGGATTTATACAGAGTATTGTATGTTGTCCAGTGTCCATTAGGACAGAGGGGTTGGTCCTCATACTATATTCTGTTTAATTGTGACTTCTCAAGTTTAGACAAGTGTTTCGTAGAAATACAAGGTCCAAGTTTTGAGAAGTTATAAGTACAAGAATAAAGTAGAGAACCACGTGTTGCAAGTATCGGGATTCTTCAAGTTGATCGAAGATGTAGATACTTGTGTAAGATATTCAATTGATAGTAATGGTTTTGAGAAACTTGTTTCTCTTTCAGGTTACTCATAATTGGACGCACTCCTAAGTTGAGTAATGTTGATCGGCCTCTCTCCATTTAGTTGACATGCACTGGACACAGCTGCATGATTTGAATCTGGTTCCAATTAAGTTAGTGCCTCTGTTTCTATATTAGATATAGAATGGCTTATATCTTTAGTGTAAAAGTTGATTTAAAGTTATGTTTCATGATATTTTTAGTGAAAGTTAGTTCTAAACATTAGTTTTATGTTAACAAGTAAGGTGTATAATATGAATGAGCAATGCTTAAGAAAAAGTGTAATTTCTAGGGTTTAGAATAAAATGTCGGTATTAACTCCACTTACCGACATGTTTTGAAAAAGAGATTTTTAAAGAGAAAGAAAAGAGGTTGGAAGGGACTTACAAGCTAAATAGATGAAGAGAAGGTAGAAGAGGGAGTGTTGAACTTCGGGGCGTCGCGGGGTCGCCGGAACTTGCTTTGATCCTCGCCAGAAGTTGATCTCTTGCTAACTCCACTTGTACTCTTCTTGTACTTAGAAAACTTTAAGAATTTTGGCTATAATTTTCAGAATGAGGAAGGGCTAGGGTATGGGTTAGTATTTATAGTGTGAAATTAGGGTTTTGGAATTAAAAAAATGCATTAAAAAGGTGATAAATGGGGAATTAAGGGATCTTTGTTTGATTGCAGAGTAATCAAAAAGTGCAGGGGAGTTAGGGGTAGGCCAAGAGACTTGTGTGCAAAGACCGGGGCTTATTGCCCACGGTTGGACTATCCCTGCCGGCCAAAATGATGTTTCCGCCGGTTGATTGGTGAAAGGGAGCCGGTGGATTTTAGACACGTGTACTCGTTTGTATTTAAACCCTTTTGCACATGTTTATTTCTTCAGACTTTTCATTTTTATGTGTATTGCACGTGTAAACTTTTTGATAAACTTTTGGACTTCCAAAAAGTTTAAAAGAAAAATCAAAAAAATATAATGTGTCTGATGGGGTTCGAACATAGGGGCTACGTCACAGCAGTGCAAGGCTTTACTAGTGAGCTACAACTTGTTTCTTGCCGTTCTTACACAAAATTAACTTATAAAATGTCTACAGGCTTGCAAACTCCTTTTTGTACATTAAATTAAAAATTATTGTATAGTAAATTCAGAGTCGTTACATTTCTAGACCCCGACGATGGGCGATAGTTGGTCCCACGGCCATTAGTCTTTCGCACCTAAGATCGAATACAGGTGCTCACTGGGGGTGAGTACACTGGACAGACTCGCCGAGAACTTATAGATGGAACTATACCTATCGTCAGATAGCAGTTCTCAGGTGACATGAGTACATGTTAGTCTTCAGACCTGAGATCGTCATTTTGTCTCGTGTGAGTTCCTACTGTACTTTGATTACTACCCTACCACGACTCTACTAAGTCGTGCAAAAAGGTTTTAGTTGGGTACAGTCCCGAGCCACATGTAGGTAGTGAGCGATTGTTGGAGATTCGTTTCTTCCGGTATATAGAGTCGATATCTCACTGTGTTCGATTGGCTAGCACCATAAGACCTTGGCCAAGACAGTTGGGATTTACTGATAGTTAGATCAGTAGTTTCCCGGATTGGTCCTGAGCCATATCAGCATAAATTATCGGGTTTTTAGGGTCTGACGTTTACCACCCCTAGACCCGGTATGCGATACTCAGACGAAGAGACCGGACTATACGGAGATTGTCACAGATAGGCTCAGTAGGGATCCGGATGAATTTGCTCGTCGACCATCCTTTTCGATAGGTACCCGGGTAGCCGTTATGTTTATCTAGTGCCGCTGACGTGCTTGTGGTTATGGATTTATCCATTAACTCACTGCCGGCATACTATCGAGTCTTTAGAGTCTCATACAGAGGGTTTCCCTGGTTCAGATGAAATGATGTAGTAGCTGTATTTTGATACGTGCAGGGTTCTGATTTAATGATTGTACTAGTTAACCAGACTTTTGATCGGACGGTTGATAATGCTAGCCGGCTTGGGATTGAGTCGGATTATTAAATCAGGTATTGATTTAATAATTTACGTATATATATTTCGATATATATAATCTAGTATTATGTTCTTTGTGTTATTCTATCTCTTTGAGTATTCGTATTTTGATACGAATACGGGTATGAATATACAGCAGAGTGTATTCCGTATTTATATGGAAAACATTCTAAAAGTTGGACGCCTCATTTTAGAATTATCCATTTATTTTAAATGGAAAATATGGTGTAAAGGTAGTGAGGTGCGTATGGTGAGAACCATGCTTCAATAGTGTTGAGAAATGAATTGAATATTCATTTGTGCAAATTATTCAAGCATGGTTGTGTTTATATATTGAAACAATGGTTTTACAAAACTATGGTTGTGGTTTTTCTCTCTCATGAGAGATTTCATTCTCACCATTTTTGCTTCACTCTCCTCACTAGCCTTTCATGAGCTCCTCCTCCTCCTTCTTGAACTTCCTCTCTACAATCTCATGTCTTAATAATCAAGAGAGGAAGTGAGATAGATATACACTAAGAACCACTTACTACATCCTAGAAACTTTAGATTAGAAACCTAAAGTCTCTAGTTGCTCCACTAGAATTTTTGTGTGGAGCTAGAGCCATGGACTACATCTCTCGGGTGGATCATCTTCGACGGAAGAAGACCGACGATCAAGGAGATCTCAAGGAGTAAACGAAGAGAATAGAAGACCGAAAGACACGGATCTTTTAGTGAGATACTTCTAACATAGTAGTTAAGATCTCCTCTTTGTTAGCTAGTTTCGGTTATGGTAGATTCTAGGACGGGTTTGTTTACAGCCGAAAACCGGGAAGACAAACGTCTTGCCTGAATTTGGGGGCAGATGCTATTTGGATTTATCCGTCCACTTCTCCAAAGATGCCAAATTGATTTATGGCACCGTGCATCGAAGGTTTGGACGGATGCGGCCGTTGTAGCAGACTTCGTCAGATTCCCCCTCGTTTGCGAGGGGTTTTAGATTGTGGGGACGCTCTTCCCTGCAGACGCAAGCCCCTGCAGTTAATTACGCTACCGCATCGCGGTAACCACTTTCTCCTGCTCCGGAAGTTCACTTCGTGTCGTGTGTGTTTATTTTATTTTTGGTTGCCCGTGGATTGTATACGGAGACTAATTTATGTTGTCGCCCATAGGGCGTGGATTAGTCCAAATCCGTATATTCTTAGATTTGGGTTTGGTTTGATTTAAGGATTGTTAACCTTATTTGAGATTAAGATCAACATAAATGTTTGTTAAGGATACGTTAGTCCGATATTGGACTAAGATCTACTTAACGGGGGTTTGGGATGATTTTTGATCCAACAAAAGAGCATTTGGGCTCTATCGTTTTAGTTTAAGGACGTTACGGTACGTAGATCACCATTTTTGGGGTGAGGGTTTAGTTTAAGGACGTTGCGGTCCATAACAAGTTAAAGGACATTACAGTCCATTGGGGTGTGCTCATGGGTTTGGGAGTGTACCAAAAGAGCTGTTGGTTGTCGGGACCCTCCATCTCTCCGAAGACATTGAAGAATTACAACGACATGTATCAGAGGTATGGAGAGATGTACCCTTTAACCGAACTCCAGGTTGAAGGGAGAGATCATGGTGGAACGAACATCATTTTAGACGCCATGTGTTAGGAGATCATTAGTCATCTTTGGAACTAAGATTGATTTGGGGGAGACCTGAGTATAGGAGGGCTCGGTTGATTGATGGTTAAAAGGTTTTTGGCCTCGGGAGACTTGGCCAATTTAGGCTAAGGTTGGCTCCTCATGGTGTTAAACACCAATATCTGCTCGGCGCTCATGTGCTCCCACGCGAGGCTTTTAAAGAAGTGTTAAATACTGAAATTTGGAGAGCTCACGTGTAGCACGTGAGGCGTCTGAGAATTAGGCACCGCTTCTTTGGGTTTATTCCTTTTTTTTGTTTTATAAGTGTTAAGCACTATTGGGGGTCACGTGGGCTCAAGTGAGACGCCCAAAAATATGAACTGTCCTTGATTTGTTCCCCTTTTCCTTTTATAATTGCTAAGGACTATTGGGGGGTCACGTGGGATCACGTGAAGCGTCCCGAAAATGTGAACTGTCCTTTATTTATCAGGTCCCTTTTCCTTTTATAAGTGCTAAGCACTATTAGGGGGTCACGTGGGATCACATGATTCAATCATAGTCGTTCCTTAGAGGTGCTCACGTGGGAACACGTGATCTGTTGTTATAGCGTTGGACGCTGATCGTTTCTTTTATGTGAATGGATATCTTGATCCGAGTTTTGAGAATTCCAGGTTCCTTTTTTTTATAATAATTAAATTCTTATGCAGGGTTAAACCCTAGTTTTATCAGAGCAATTAAATTCCTATATCTTTTGGAAGAATTAAATTCTTCAAACTTAGTTCTTTCCCTTAAGTTTTAAGTCTGCATGACAGAATCTCTCCGATGAGAATTAAATTCTCAAATTGTGGGGAGATCTGCTTCTGCAGACTTCAACCAGAGGAAGAACTAAGTTCTTTTTTAGAAGAGTTAAACTCTTGGATTGGTGAAGAAGAGATAAAATGATCTCTATGTCTTTCTTCTTACCTAGGGTTTCTTTTTCTAAAAGAGAGCTCTTTTTTGTTTCTTAAATCTTATGAGGGGTCTCTTCTCTGCAAGACTTGAAGTCTTGGGTCCTTTATATAGTAGAAGCAAGTTTGTTGATTTAGTTAAAAAAATCTCTCATTGAGAGATCCTTAATTGATTCGGGGATCTTATCCACCGTTGGATCTTTGATCCAAAGACTTTTGTTTTACAGAAGATATTTTTCTTGTTTTTAACAAGATTAGGGAAATATTTCCCAAGACAAAATTTTTCTGTAGATAGGTGATTTTTAATTACCAATGGATTTTTTAATCCAACGGTGCTCTGTTTTACAGAGAATAATCTTTCTTGTTTAGAAAGATTCAATGAAATATTTTCCAAATAGGGTTTTGATCACTTTATTTAGAATTTAATTTTATCGGCTCAGAAGGCATTTAAGACCACTCACGTGTAGCACGTGACCCCACAGAGTTAAACTCATTTTCTTATGTGCAACAATCCAAAAAAAGGCATCACGTGCTGACACGTGAGCTTCTCTGGCCTGTTACTTATTTTAAAAAGGCGCCTATATACTTTGTATATAGATGCTCGAGGCTCAATTTCAGCCTTAATTGTTAAGCGCAATGCCTATGAATTTTGTTTATAGGCGCATCACGTGTGGGCACGTGATGCTCTATCAGGGGAACTTTTCCCATTACTTTTTCTTTCTTTTCTTTCTTTTTTTTATAAGGGAACAAATGCCCCCACAGCATTGTTCTCACTTGGCCTGCACATGATTGCAACACTGTCACCCTTATAGCCGTTGGATCTGCCTAGGGGAATGGGGAGATGAACCGCCCTCATCACGTCTTATAAATGCAAGGGTCCTATCTTTGGGAAGCTTCTGTTCTTTCATCTTCTTCCTTCCTTGACTTTTTTGAGAATTTAATTCTCTTCTTCAGAGCTTAGATCCAAGAGATTATTGGGAGTTTCACAGTCCAGGTACATAGAGACCGTACTAAAGAGATTTAGTATGGAAGATTCCAAGCACGGTAACATACCCGTATTGCACGGAATCACCCTCTCCAAAGAGATGTCTTCCAAGACTGATGAGGAGAGGGTTCGCATGAGCACTATACCCTACGCTTCGGCGGTAGGATCTATAATGTATGCGATGCTATGTACCAGACTAGATGTAGCTTACGCGCTTAGTGTGGTGAGCCGGTATCAGTCAAACCCAGGAGAGAACCACCGGACAACAGTGAAGAACATTCTTAAGTACCTGAGACATACTAAGGAACTATTCCTGGTATTCGGTAATAGGGACCTGCAGGTGGAGTCCTTTACCAACTCGACCTTCCAGAGTGACAAGGATGATAGCAAGTCTCTCTCGGGTTTTGTGTTTACTCTCAACGGAGGGGTGGTCTGTTGGAAGAGCTCCAAACAGGACACCGTCGCAGACTCGACGATAGAGGCTGAATATATTGCTGCCAACGATGTCGCAAAAAAAGCTGCCTGGATTAAGAAGTTCATTACTGAACTTGAGCTGGTTCCATCCATTGTTAATCCAATACCTTTGTATTGCGAAAACAATGGAGCTATGGCTTTAGCAAAGGAACCACGGTCCCATCAGAAATCCAGACACATCTTGAGGCGGTATCACCTGATCAGGGACATCGTTGATCGCCGGGAGATCGAGGTACGGAGAGTGGACACAAAAGGCAACACGGCGGATCCATTCACCAATGCCCTCCCTCAAGCACAGTTCGAGAGACTATTCAAGATGTTGGATATGCGATACGCCAACAACTGGCCCTAGTGCAGACGTTGGATACTCGATACGCCAATATATGGCCTTAGTGCAGACGTTGGATACTCGATACGCCAATATATGGCCTTAGTGCAAGTGGGAGATTATTGGATATGTATGCCCTAGAGGCCATTATTGTATATGTATATATGTAGATGCTTGGACATATGTATGTACATGACAATCTTGCTCGATATGGCAGTATGCTATTTGGTTTGTCTTTATCTTAACATGTGCATATGTTTTACTTGTTATTACATATCATTTATACATGTTGATAAAGCCTGTAGGATCATTGCTTGACTACCGGTGTTGTGATGATGATCATACTTGTGGAAGCTAGATAGTCGATAAGCACATTCTTAAAGTGTCCCTAGTCGTGGGAGTATCGAGACTGGGCATCGATATTCCGGAGTAGACTAGTGTATACGTTTATATACCCTAATGAGAGGCGATGGTTGGTCCCACAGCCATTGGTCTTCCGCATCTAAGATCGTATACAGGTGCTCACTGGGGGTGAGTACACTGGACAGACTAGCCGAGAACTTCTAGATGGTACCATACCTATCGTTAGATAGCATTTCTCAGGTGACATGAGTACAGGTTAGTCTTCAGACCTGAGATCGTCATTTGTCTCGTATGAGTTCCCACTGTACTTTGATTACTACCCAACCACAGCTCTACTAAGTCATGCAAACAGGTTTTAGTTGGGTACATTCCCGAGCCACATGGAGGCAGTGAGCGATTGTTGGGGATTTGTCTTTCCCGGTATAGGGTGTTGATATCGCACTGTGTTCGATTGGCCAGCACCATAAGACCTTGGCCAAGGCAGTTGGGATTTACTGATAGTTAGACCAGTAGTTTCTCGGATTTGTCCTGAGCCATATCAGCACAAATTATCGGGTTATTAGGGTATGACGTTTACCACCCCTAGACCCGGTATACGATACTCTCAGACGAAGAGACCGTCCAGAGATTGTCACAGATAGGCTCAGTAGGGATCCGGATGAGTTTGCTCGTCATCCTTCCTTTTCAACAGGTACCCGGGTAGCCGTTACGTACAGCTAGTGCCGCTGACGTGCTTATGGTTATGGATTTATCCAGTAACTCACTGCAGGCGTACTGTCGAGTCTTTAGAGTCCTATACGGAGGGTTTCCTTGGTTCAGGCAAAATGATGTAGTAGCCATATTTTGATACGTGCAGGGTTCCGATCGAATGATTGTACTATTTACCCGGACTTTCGATCGGACAGTTGATAATGCTAGCCGGCTTGGGATTAAGCCGGATTATTAAATCAGGTATTGATTTAATAATTTACGTATTTATATTTCAATATGTATATTTTAGTATTATGTTCTTTGTGTTATTCTATCTCTTTGGGTATTCGTATTTTGATACAAATACGGGTATGTATATACAGTAGAATATATTCCGTATTTATACGAAAAGCATTCTAGAAGGTAGAAACCTCATTTTAGATTTATCCATTTATTTTAAATGAAAAATAAGGTGTAAAGGTAGTGAAGTGAGTATGGTGAGAACCATGCTTCAATAGTGTTGACAAATGAATTGAATATTCATTTGTGCAAACTATTCAAGCATGGTTGTATTTTTATATTAAAAAAATGGTTTTACAAAACTATGGTTACGGTTTTTCTCTATCATGAGAGATTTCATTCTAACCATTTTTGCTTCACTCTCCTCACTAGCTTTTCATGAGCTCCTCCTCCATCTTCTTGAACTTCCTCTCTACCATCTCATGTGTTGAGAATTAAGAGAGGAAGTGAAATAGATATACCCTAAGGACCACTCATTACATCCTAGACATTTTAAATTCAACCTAAAGTCTCTAGTTGCTCCACTAGACTTTTAGTGTGGAGCTAGAACCATGGAATACATCTCTTGGTTGAATCATCTTCGACGGAGAAAGACCAACGATCAAGCTCAATCAAGGAGATCTCAAAGAGCAAACGAAGAGGATAGAAAACCGAAGGACATTGTAACACCCTAGTTCATTTATACCAGTTCTAGTTAATGTATTTCTTTATTTATGGTATTTTCCTGATTTACTGTGTTTTGGGTGCGAATAGTATATTTGACATCTGTATTTGCATCCGACTCGACCCGCTTCCTTGAAACCAGTCTTGATTCATGTTTATGATTTATCCTGGCTTGTTATGTGGATCTGTGCACTTTCATTATTTGTATACTGCATACTGGCATTTTATCTCACATAAAATATTTTAAAAATATCTAGCATGGCCTGCCTGTACCCCTAACCCTGTGGTAGTATCCGCGCATCTTGTTCTCGTCCCGTTCAGTGAAACAGACTTGTTTGGATGGCTACGTGCACGTACGTGCATCCGTTCTTGGAGGTATGCATTTTCGTTACCCGGATATCTAATTTTAATTTTAGTCGACATGTATATTTTTCGTATTTTAAAACTGAATTTTAGACCCGACCCGGGCGTGTTTTGGACTATGTTTGTATTTACCAGAATATCAAAATTTATTTATATAATATTAATTTTATAAACTGATACAAATTAAAATTTAGTTAACTAATAAAAGATTTTTTAAAATTTAAATCTAAACTAATTTCCTAACAAACTAACAACCACTTTTTCTCTCTCCTCTCTCTCCCTCTCTCTCTGTTACTTTATAAATATTAATTCTTTCAATATTTACAACCCCTGCGTCTCTTCTCCACATATATATATTTAATATACTTTTTAAATCCCAAATAAAGAAAAGCACTATTCCCTTTCTTCTTCACATTTTCCCGCCTACGAACGAAACCCACGCCTCGCCTCTGCCCTCGTCCCGCGTGCCGTGTGTGCGTTGCCACGATTTACCGATGTCGGACGTGTTGTGCGTATCCGTATTGTGATCCAATCGAGGCAAGTTAATCTTGCTACATGCTATACTACAATATATTGCACACATGTGAATAAGAACATTACTTATTGTATAATTATGCATCTCACATTACCACTTTACTATTTTACTGTCTTCGGACATCCGTGTGCATCCATATCACTATTTACATATCTAGTCGCATGCTAATTCATCTTGCTACATGCTATGTATCTTATTTTGCATCCATATGAATAAAAATATCACATGTTGATTGCACTGTACATCCATATTAAAGTTTTACCGTTTTCGGATACCCGTTTGCATCCATATCATTTAAAATATATATCGTCGTAATATTTTTTATTATTATCTTTAATTAGTTTATAATCTGCATTTTATAATGTTATACAAAATTTAGTTTGAAAATATTATAGTTTACACATGAAACATCATTGCAAAGCGGATACGACAAATCTGAAATTTACTGTACACCTTACCTTATAAAATTCATTATAAATCATAGAAAAATCATTCGTATATGTTCTTTAGTTCGTTACGAAGCTAACTCAGAATACTATAACTCTATGAAATATTTACTTGCAAATTAAATTGTTTACATAACGTAAAATTCAAATGAAAATATCTCTAAACTGCTGTCCATGGAAATTCCAGCAGCAAACTTTCAATTTCGAATGTTCATAACTTTTTGTAGGAATAATCTGAGATATTTCAACTTATAAAAATGAAAACCTTATTGAATTATCTTTGTTTTGGTTTAAGACACGTCCCTTTTGGAGAACGTTTGTTATTTTTAAGCTATTTTACAAATCAGGGTGACGCTGAATTTCTGAACAGAACTTTCTTGTGCATGGTTAATCAATACCACTTTTATAGTTATTAATCGGTTTGAATATATTATCCATGTTAATATTATTATATCAATATCTATTTAATAAATATTAGTGCTTGTGTTTTAATATTCAGCAAATTTTACCGATTTACAGTTTTATAATATCCGTCTGTATCCGTACGGTTTATTACATATCTAGTTGCACGCCGAGACCATATTATTTCATATTACTATTGTATTAGTGCACCATGCTTGATAATTGTGCATACTACTTAGTCATGATGTGACCCCTGATCGATATTTGTGCATCCATACTTTTTTGTACATCCGTACTTTCACCTTGATTCAATACTTGCTACAGTTTGATTATGAGCACCCGTTTGACACTTGTGCACTACTTGACATGACCTGATACACCACTAATTGACATGACTTGATACATGTACACTACATGACCTGATATATCACTACTTGACATATTACCTGATCCTGTTTCTAATGCCGACAATCCTGACATGTCGTCCCGATGGACATATCCTGTTGTTTGTATAGACAAACATGTTCCTGCTTGATCCTGTGTTGGCATTAGCTTCAGATTTATCAATACCTGACTTGAATACATAACTTGGGGGTAAGGGGAAATCAATGATGAAACCTGACTTGTAACTAAACAGTTTGACGCTTATACTGATCAATTTTGGGGGCTAGGCCAGTCCCGGAATGATGTTGCTGACATTATTCATCTGTACATGTTTCCTGTTTGTGTTTAGCGGCACGTCTCGGATTCAGCCTCCGTGGTCCCGGGTACGCACGGGATACTATTGAGTTACATCGACGATTCATTAAATTGATTTCAAAGACTTGAGAGTAGTTAACCCAGTATTTTGTTCAGATTACTCACTGCACGTCACATGTGATTTTACCCTTCACTGTTCCATATTTATGTTACTGTTATACTCTTATTACTGTTTATACTCATGCCTACATGACTTGTTGCCTCCTAATTATATTATTGTTGATATTATGACGCACTGACGTCTAGGTTTTGCATGGCCCAGATCCTCTACCTTTGTCACAGGCTGGTCAGGAGTACTTCCGCCGTTAGGCCGAGCAGTGATGATCCAGTTATTATCCAGTTTAGTTATGTTTTACTTTCCAGATGTTTTTCTCTTTAGATTTATTGCTTCCGCATATTATTTCTTGACTCGTTTATTCTGGCATATGGACATGTACTAGATAGTTTATTTTATTTCTACTGTTTTTGATATCTTATAGATAGCCGTAATGTGACTGTGGAGGGATATTTCCTAACCACAGGTAGTATGGTTGACTCTGTCATGTACCGATCTTAGCACACTCTGGGAAGCGGGGCGTGACAGACATGGATCTTTTGGTGAGATACTTCTATCATAGTAGTTAAGATCTCCTCTTTGTTAGCTAGTTTCGGTTTATGGAAGATTCTAGGATGGGTTTTTCTAACGCCGGTTTTTTAAACCCCAAAATTTTTGTTCCGCAATGGCCACGGTAGATGGTCAATGCGTTAGGAAACCCCAACAGATGGAATATAGCACCCCCGAAACCAAATTCTTGTGAACACATATTATTTATTATTAATACATAAGTTGTCACGCCTCGCTTCTCAGATGACGATAACGGCACGTGATAAGGCTCGCAACGTATTTACTATAAGAATATCATTTCCCTTAATAAATATGTTAACCGTATGAAAGCAATATAAGAGTAATTAAAATTTAGTAGCAATTTTATTTACGTTCATTTTCATAGTCTGGATACATGATAAGTGAAATAAAAGTGCAAATGCGAAAAGGTGCCTAAATAATGGCATACTAAAACTAAAAGTTGACGAAAAAGAACTAGTAGTCTGGCTGAGTGCTTAGCTGCTCGAAATCCTCCTGATTAGGCTCGATTTCTTCAAAATCCTTTCCACCTGACGAAATTCCCAAGGGAAAGAAATAAAAAGGAATGTTGTCAACGAACTAGCGCTCGGTAAGTCCCCAAACAAAAAGTACTGATGAAGGAGGGTATGTAAAATGAACAAAAAATCAAATAGTAATGAACATGTAAGAGTGTATGTAAAGGTATCTTAAGTATGATATGTATAAGATTAACTATTCTAACATGGTTATTTGTAGATTGATAAGAAATGTAAGCGTGTATACGAGAGTGGTCCGTCAAATCCACGAACCTACAGCACAAGAGAGTACAAAGCCCCGTTAAACCTATGGGATAATGGTACAAGAATATTCTAGTGGTGACTTTTAGTTAACTTTTGTGCCACGTCAAACATTTCTTACCTACTTACCCCTTATCACCGTGTATTTTATTATATAGTTCAAGCTTGTAGGTCTTGACCGATTCCATGAATAGAAGGAGTACAGGTTCAAGTTGTGTTCAAGTATTCATGTCAAGTTCAAGTCAAGTCATATTTATGGTTCGGGTCAAGTCAAGTCAAGTTCAAATGTTCAAGTTCAAGTTGAGTTCGAATTTAAGTTCGATTGGAATTTAAGTCAAGTTCAAATTCGAGTTCAGGGTTTAGATATATCTTATTAAAAATATTTAACTTTTGAATTTTAAGTTTGGAAACAATCAGGCAACTGCTGCATATGGACGGCAATATTTGTGTCTTTTTCAAAGACAATTGCTATTGATAATTCCTTTAATATTATCGAGGCTAGATAGGCAAGCACCCACTTTCTACAGCTCCCCGAGGCCTAGATAATTGGTACCTCTTATGTCATGCCCATCTTCCCAAAAGTACGGAAACAGTGATGTGCCAAGGTCCGCAACCTAACTGTGTCAAGGGTGGTCTTTCTCGACACAGTTACGTTAAGCGTGTAAATAAATCATGCAGGAAATTTACCAAAACTAATAATAAAAGTAGAAGTATTTATTTCCATTAACTAAAATTATTACATCCCAAAGTACTGAAAGAAAACTAAATAGTTTGATTACATTGATTAATAAAAAGCAAGTCCTAAAGAGGTGGGCAACTGAAAAAAGATAACTACTCCTAGTAACTGGTCGTGAGCTTTGCGTAGTCTTCATTAATATGCTCCACTCCATCGTCTCCTTCTTCATCAACCTCGTCCTCGTCTAACGGACGTTCCAGGGATAGAGAAAGAAAAGGAAGTCCGTCAGCGAGTTACATTCGGGTAAGATCTTCTCAACATAAAATAATGGTAAAGAGAACATGTGTAATGTATGATGTCATATGTTTATAGAGGTATAATGTATGTGTTGTAGGTATCAGGTAAAGTATGGTATACTGTGTAAGGTAATTACAGGTAATATGTTCGTTTAGTTTGTTAGACAAGGGTAACAGGTTCTCGAGATTATTTCGTTCTAACCACGGAACAACGATTGGGGAAAGTGAAATTTATTGTTCCACATTACCGGATTTGATCGAGTAATAGAAGAATTCGAGTCCGTATACTATCTTGTCTAATAAAACTATATCATCTAGGCATGGAATTTCCACATTAGTATGTCATCCATAATTTGGATTATTCTCCCTTAATGTAGAGTTAGTCTCCTCCCGAATATCGGGTTGGTAGTCTCTGCCAGATTATCGGGTTGGTAGGCATCCGTATATTGGACTGTTCATATCATTCGTAATAGTATTCCATACACAGGTTCGCGCATTCTAACCCTAACCGTATCGTAGGTCATGTCGTGTGATGTATCAAAACTTGGAGTCAAGTAGATGATATCTCAGTCGATATGGACTTCCATGTCCGTTGGTTATATCTCGTTCCATTATAGTTTGTAAAGTAAACACGCTATTTTATAGAAACCTTAGTTTATAATGGACTATGGTATTTTATCGTAATTATTATTTGTGTGGAAGCCATTGTATTTTAGTGAAATTGTTCGTTTATAAAAAGACCATGGTATTTTAGGGAAATTATCTTTTAATAAAGATTGTGATATTTAATAAAAATATCTCCTTATAAAAAGAGCATGGTATTTATATGATATATTAACGAAAATTATCCTTTATTGTAAAGCTTGTAGTATTTTAACTAAAGAATATTTTTTATAAAAAGGTGAGGGTATTTCAATGAAATTCCAATTTAAAAGCTTCACTTTTGAAGTTAGGGGCATTTTTGGTAAGGTTTAACTTCTTAAAGGTATTTAGTAAAAATCTAGTTCTTAGGGTTATTATTGATTTTTAAAAGAAAACCCCAGCTTTTAAAAGTTCAGGATATTTTAATAAAACTAATTATCCTACCAAGTTCATTGTATTTTCGTAAAAATTATGATTTAGAAAGCTTCGTGGCATTTTAATAAAAATATCACTTAAAATTTTTTAGGGTATTTTAAGGAAAATACTATTTTTTCAAAATTCGTGGTATTATAACGAAAATATAAATTCTTAGGAATTGATGGTATTTTTGTGAAATGGTGATTTTAGTGAAAATATGGTTTTGCAAGTTTACCATCAATTTTATTTAAAAAATAACTAATATAAAAAAATTTACGATAATTTTTCCATATTTTAAACAATCAGGGAAAAATTATCGATAACCTTTATTTAATATCGTAGAATAATTACATTTATTCATGTAAAAGTTGTCCCGGTCATGATAGCCACTTGACAACTTAATTCCATATGTTCAAGCATGAAATGGGGGTTTTCCATTACCCCGTGATTTTTTCGTGAAGGAGAACTGCTAAAAGTTCATTATTTAATTAGGGTTTAATATTGTTTTTAATTATCATAAACCGTAAAATAAATAATCTAGTTAAAACCTCATAATTAGGTCTTGGAATTTTTTCACTGATACATATTATCATAATGAAGATAACAGAGGATCAAGTGTTGAGAGATCCTATATGAAATAAGCTAGGAAAATGAAAGTCGGCGAACATCGGGTTGTACGAGAAAACATATATTTGGAATCCAAGAATTATTTAGCCTCTGGGGTTAGAACTAGTGTCTAGAGAACTCGAAAAGAAAGCTCTAAAAACTGTTTTGGGTTATTTTGTCAAGCATATTTTTTTGGAATTTTTACAAGCTCAGAGGTATTTATAGGGATTTTCTGAGATTAAAAATCCATATTTTACTCCCTAGCCACTACAGGAGCCAGCCCCACGAAGCCGACCAGATCCGTCCGACCGCCCCTACGATCCAATGACTCTCATCAATGCTAGCTAGGCCGGTGGCGTGGAACCCTAATGGCGTTGGCGCTGCTGATCTGGGCCGTTGGATCAAATCTTAGATCCAACGGTCCAGATCAAAGGCGCATGTGTGTGTGTGTGTTTCTTTTTCTTTTATTTAAAAAACAGTCGGCAGGATCTGACCCGTTAGTTTCCAGATCCGACGGCATAAATTCATTCCCACTCGAAAAATTAGTAAGAAATTCGTTTTTAATATTTAAAAATGTTTTAAAATTAGTTTTTGGCTATTAAAAATATTTTAAAATATTTGGAAAATTACAGAATATATATTTTGATGTTTTCTTCCATTTGCAACCAAATTTGGTCCAAAATAACTTCCTTTGTTGGTTTTAAAAACTTTTCCCTTCGAAAAAATTCCATTTCAATTCTTAAAAATTCCCAAAAATTCCTAAAAATCATATTAATTCATTTTAATTGTATAAAAATGTTTTAAAAGTGTTTTCTACCAATAGATACAGTAAAATAATTGTTTTGACAATGAAAAAATTATAAAACGTTTTTTATTATGTATGTTGAGTACACGATCGTTACAGCTTAAACCCAATATTAATCTAAAGCCTTTAAAGATTTATTAATTTGCTTATTGTATGTTTTTGCATGTTTGCATTTTTCAAGGGGGTTTATGTAAAAAAATTTAATAAAAAATAAATCTCGAGGGTGTTTTTGATAAAAACATGTTAATTAGAAAATCAAGAGTTTTTATAAAAAGTATTTTATATTTTGTGATATTTTAGTATCAAAACCTAACTTTTAAAAATGTACGGTATTTTAATGAAAAATCTATCTTTTGAAAATTTGAAGGTATTTTCTTAAAAACTTTAATCTTTTCATTTAAAAAAATTTCACAATTTGTTTTATTTGGAAATACGAATATATGATTTAAATAATTTTCAAATTATTTAACTTGTTTTAAAATATCGTATTTTCTTTAAACCGTATTTTATTCATTTCGAGACCGTTTTCTCCGTGAGGAATTCTGAATCTCACTCTGCTATCATAAAGATGTGTGATAATCTGCACCAACCATAAACGGGTCCCCTGACGAGTGTTGTAGAGGCGTATTTGCAAAGGATTTAAAAATAACGATTTAAAACCATATTTAAGGATATTTTAATGTAATACGTTTCTTTCGAAAAACATAGAACTATAGTATCATGCTATATTTTCCATGTGTACGTGAGGGTTAGGTCGTTATCTCGTGCATGAAATATATGAAAAATAAACGTCTATGGTATTTACTTGTTAGCTTAATATGTCACAAAAATACATTTTTAAAGGGAAAGAATGTTCATCGATTAAGTGTAGCATAAGGTTTGCAAGCAGGGTAAAATAGATATTTTGTTTTTTTTAATCTTTTAGCAAGAAATGTATGGTTAACAAGTCAAAAGTTTGTGGTGCAAAATTTCTTCATGAACTTTAGTTTAGTATCTATTTTATATGGGTTTATGTGAGAACTCAGTTTGAGGTACCGAGGCCGACGATATATGGAAGATGAGCGAGCTTCCGACTTCGGGATCGTAGCACTTCACCTAAAGACTTGAACAACTTCTTGAGAAAATTTGAGAATGAAATTTAAGAAAGAGGATTCCCAGGGATGGAGCTAAAACTAGTCTAGGTATTTATAGGGGATAGAGTGAGGGTATGGTGGATTAATTGTAATTAAAAGAATTTAAAATGTGAATTAAAAGAAAAAATGGGTAAATAAAGGGAATGAAGAATCTCTGAATTAAAACAGGGGATTTAAAGTGTAAAAAGGGGTAGTAGAGCGTCCAAAGATCACACGGGGGAAACACGGGGCAATTTGGACACATCCAGACCGCCAGTAGAGGCTCTTTGGAGATTTTGGGCAGCCAAGATGGAAGCAATTGCTTTGGGGTTCAAGCCAGGTTTTAATTTGGTTTTAATTATGTCACGCCCCGCTTCCCAATATATGGGGAAGGGACGTGGCAAGGACCGCTACGTATTTACTCATAAGTAAACACGCTATGCGTATCTAAGCAATATAAACTAAAGTATACAAAAGATAGGAATGTAAAAGAACAACAACTTTATTTATTAAACATTCTTTCACAGGTACAACTGAAATGAAAATACATGAATAGAAAGCGATGCCTAAACAATGGCATAACTGAAATAAAATAAATATGTATAAGTGCCTACAGCTCTGGGTCAAATGCTAACTGCTCCAAATCTTCAGCGCTGGGCTCGATCTCCAATGAGTCCGAATCACCTGACAACATTCCAAAGAAAGAAGAAAGGAATGTCGTCAGCGAACAATCTCTCGGTAAGTCTCAAAGAAGAGTGGAGATAGAATCGACAGATAGAGAATATAACTTATAATATTTGATTATATTGTTAACGTTGTTGTTTGTAGCTTGGTACAGAATATGCCAGTGTATACGAGAGGAGTCCCACTATTCCAGATACTAAGGTATACAGAGCACAAGGAGCCGTTCTGCCACGGTACAACGACAATGGATATTCAGGTTAAGTGTATTAAGGTTACAGTCTCGTGCTACTTCTAACACATTCCGTACCAATCTACCCCTTATAAACCCCGCGATGTCTTTTGTATTAATTGTATTATTTTGTTATATAAATGGACGACTTGCCGAAACTATGATATCAGTAAATGGAATGGATATAAATGGAGATTCATGTAGACGGAGTATATCCATAGTTCTGTTCGGTCAATATAAATTGATATAGATTGAATAGACGGATTCATGGATTCATATTGTATTGTAGTTTATACTTGAATCATATTCAAGTCAGATTGATTAGATTGAGACTCAATCTGAGTCAGATACTTTGAAAAGAACTTGAAATCCTGAATTAGTTTTGATGTTATCGGTAACTGCTGCACATGGACGGCAGGATTTGTGTCTTTTTCCAAGATAATTACCGTATTGATAACACCGTTTGTTAGATTGTATACCTTAGATAGGAAAGCACATATATTCTCTGGCTCCCTGAGGCTCAAGAGAACTGGTTCCGCTTAAACCTATGTTTACTAGGGTCCTTATTGTAATTTAGTATAACTTGAGGGGGTTTTATGTAAAAATAGCTTGATATAATTTTCAAAATACACCTCAAGCAATTAATTATCATCTTTAGGGTTTTCATAGATGCATATTTTATAAAAGTGAAATTTCTAGTGAGTAGAACCTAGTTTTCATAGTATATGGTATTTTATTGAAATATCGGTATTGTTTTGTATTTGGATGGTATTTTCATATAATGGTGATTCCTTTGATTTTGAAAACTTAGAATATTTATATAATATAATTAAAATAGATATTTTGATAATAGTTATATATTTAATAAAAATAATTTTATTTATTCTTGTAGAAATCTCATTTTCTAAAGAAAAATGCATTATAAATTCCATCGAGGTCGAATGCTCCTTTCGGAGGTCTGCATCTCGCTCTACTATGCCCGAGAATGTACGATAATCCGCACCATCCTGAACGGGGTCCCTAAAATGGGTTGCAGAGGCGTAATTGCAAGGAATTGATTAATACACTTTTTAAAGAAATGGTTTTGCAAGTTTGATAGTATTTATTTGTAATGTCGTATTATCCCATAACTAATATCCCAAACTTTAATCGTGCTATGTCAAGATGTGTGTTGTGATGAGGTAGGTCATTACCTCGTGAGTTTTCTAAAAGTAATACAAGTATTATGTTGTTTTATGTCGAAAATGAAGTATGTGGTATTTTACCGTTAAAATACGATAAAAGTTGCATAAAAGATTATTTTGAAATGAAACTTGTTTTTAAAGTGTTTGTTATTGTTTGTTAAACAATATATTAGAGTATGGTATTGATTGTTTAAGAAAAATAACCTTTTTAAGGAAAAACCGAATCGGAAGTCAGATTAACTCCGCTTCCATCGGGTTTAGAAATTATAGTTTTTAAGATAGTAGAAGAGAGGGAGAGAGGGGACTTACTGGCTAGGGAACAAAAGAAGAGAGAGAGAGGAAACTAAGGAAGGTGTAGGGGCTTCCTTTCGTCGCCGGAATCTCCTCAGAACTTCGCCGGAACTTCACCCTTTGCTAACTCTACGTTCACATTAAAAGGACTTGAGAATTTTTGAGAGTTTTGGCAGAGAATTTCTGAGTGAGAATGGGTGAAATGGAGTGTGGTATTTATAGGTAAAATTAGAATTTAGAGGGTTAAAGAATGCATTAAAATTTGCAATGAAAATGGGATTAAAGGATATTTTATTGTTCTCTGGATAAATTCAGACTAAACAAACAATATGGGGTAGTGGGGTAGGCCAAGAGGTGCTCGGGTGAAAATATGAGGAGCATCCTCTACGGGGGGCCCGGCGGTGCCGGTCTCCAAGGCCAGAGTCACCGGTCCATAATCGGTGGAATGTCCTTGGATTGGTTCCACGTATCCCTCATGCTTCATATACCCTCGTGCACATGTTTATTTAACCTGTAACTTATCATATTACTTGTAGTGCACGTGCAAACCCTTGGGCTTCTAAAAGATTAAAAGAAAATTTTAATAAAAAGATAATGTGGCTGGGGAGATTCGATCACTGGGGCTACGTCACAGCAGTGTAAGGCTTTACCAATGTGCTAAAAGTACTTTCTTGCTGTTCAAAAGTAAAACAAATATTTATAGTATACACAGGTTTCCAAATACCCCAATTGTACATTAACTTTTAGACAATTTTCTGTACATTGAAATTGGAGTTGTTACAAATTATCTCATTTATCCACTTTAAATCTGTTGCAACTCTTCGTTTCTTCGTGTAAAGCCCGTGAAACTCTTGGGCTTCCAAAAAGTTAAAATAAAAATATTAAAATAATTAGGGCTGATGGTATTCGAACACGCAGGCTAAAGAACAGCAGTGGAAAGTCTTAACCAGTGAGCTATAAGGAGCTTCTTGTTTTTATTTAACAAATATTACTTATAACTCATAGTCAGAACTGAAATACACTTATATATATATATATTGAATATGATACAATTGTACAGGGATTTTAGGTTCGTTACATCCTACCCTCCTTATAAAAATTTCTTCTTCGAAATTTACATAAAGGACTAAAGTTCAAACAAATGAGGGTATCTTGTACGCATATCATCTTCTCGTTCTCAAGTTGATTCTCCTGATGAATCCTTTCTCCACATCATTCGGACAAGTTTCACCATCTTGTTTCGTAACATCTTCTCCTTCCAATCAAAAATCTCGACTGGCTACTGCTCACAAGTCAGATCGATTTATATAGTTATCTCTGAGTGATCGAGTATATGGATGATTTCACTCACATAACGGTGTAGCTGAGATATATAGAATACGTTATGCACTCCTTCCAATGATGGTAACGGTGTTAAACGATACGCTACTTCTCCTACCCGTTCCAATATGTCGAACGGACCGATGTATCATGGGCTAAGTTTTCCTCTTCGTCCAAAGTGAATGACTCCTCTGTTTAGAGAGATCTTGAGGAATATGTGATCTCCAAGTGTCGACGTTTTGCATTTGCCCAATGCTTCTGCCTATTTTAGGCTATGCGCATATTTTCCCTGATCGTGCGAACTACTTCAACTGTTGCCATGATCATCTCAGGCCAAAGAAGTTCTCGATCTCCAACATCGTCCCAACACAGAAGTGAGCGACATTTTCGACCATAGAGTACTGAAAACGGTGTCATCCTAATACTGGATGCTAGCTGTTGCTATATGAAAACTGTACGAGGTGCAGGTGATCATCCCACGATCCTCCGAAGTCGAGCATACAAGCCCTAAGAATGTATTCTAGGATCTGAATTGTCCGCTCGGACTGTCCATAAATTTGGTGATGATATGCAGTGCTGAAATTTAGACTCGTGCTCAGGCTGGGTTGAAAGCTATGCCAAAACTGGGATCGAAATCTGGTGTCTCGGTCGGAGACGATGCAAACTGGTATTCTATGAAGTATCACGATCTCTTGCATGATTCATGAGTATCAAAACAAGTGGGGGTATAATCTGAAGGTTTAAATCTTACTTTAGATTTGATTTACCTCTATATACTTCCTTTCCAAAACTTCTATTGACTGGCTAACTCGGAATGGAATAACGTGAGCCGGCATGGTTAGTCGATCCTCAATAACCCAAACTGCGTCGTTACCCTTTATACTACAAGGGAGTGTCGTTAAGAAGTCTATGGTAATGTGATGCCATTTCCAATTTAGGATAGGTAACGGTTGAAGTAGACCAGCTGTTCTGTGGTGTTCAGCCTTCACTTGCTGATAGCCAAAACACTTTGCTATACTTCGAGCAACTTTTCGCTTCATTCCATGCCACCAGTAATGCTGCTTTAGATCCTTATACATCTTCGTGCCATCCGGGTGTACAGAATACGTAGAGCTGTGAGCTTCTTTCATCAACTCTTCATGAACAGGGCTGACTGGTACGTGATTTGATCTCAAAAATATATGTTACCGCAATCAAGAACGGCGTCGCATGTAGCTAGCCGGTGAGTACGGGTCGGTCCACAGGGATGTTGTGAATCTCCTAGTCGCGCTAACGAGTTAATTCCGAAGGGTGTTCGGATTGATTATTAAATCTAAAAAAACTAAATCTATCTAAAAACTAAATTATCTAGATCTAGTCTTGTTAGGGTTAGGTTTAGGGATGGTTAGGAAATGCAAATAAATCTCAATGCTTTCTATACCCAAATGAAGATCTATGAGGAGTTATGGTAATTATCAATAAAGGGGATTAGATCCATTCGGGAAGGTGTTCCTTCCTCTAGGTTCTTATCCTTCCTTTAGAGACCCTTACCCTAACCTCCATGGAAAACACGCGCAACCGGGCCTTTATACTACGGTGTCATCATTACCTCGAGGGATAGGATGTCGTAGGGCGCGGTGTGTGCGTGTATGCATGGAGTCCTATTGAAAATATATGATGGGTAAGAAAGGGATGAGAGATCTCATCTCTCAAAAGCCTTCCCCAAATCTAATTCTAAACAATTATCTACGGCAAGGAATTAAATCTACCTAGGGCAAAGAATTAAAATTTAAACTAGAGCAATTAAATAAAACTACTTACAGATGGCTCTCTCCAAACATTAACGCAGGGTTGTCAGATCTGAATTCATGAATTGAAAAGAGGCACCGATGCTCTCCAAAAGAATTCTGGAATTTATTATTAAAAGGAGGTATAAAAAGAATACAAGCTTTAGAGTTTCTATTTATAGAGAATAGGAAACCCTAGGTTACATTTTGATCCGCATATCTGCTTTTACGAAACTACCCCTAAGAAAAGACCTAGTCAACGCCGCCACAAAAATATGGTAAAAAGTTTTTCTCCTGATTGCACTACTCTGCCGCGGAACCGCGGTCCAGGGCATGGTTTGGCCGCGGTTCCGCGGCCAAACAAGAGGATTGCTGCATAAAATTTGGTGTGCTTGCTCCTGCTGCCTTGTACTTTCTACTTTTATAGGTCTTTTCTCAGATTGGCTTCTATATATTCTCCAGATCTTCACAGTGAACATTGTAGCGGACTTTTACCGTTGCTTCGTGACGAAGTCTTGAACCTTGCGCTGCTTTGCACTGATCTTTGTATAGGCTTGATCAAGATTCTCTGTTTGTCGGTCAAAGTCCCACTTTTGCATCGTCTTTTCATTGTTTTCACTGTTTTCTGTCCAAGAACCTGTAACCTGTAATATGTAGCGGACATGCGTCAAAAGCACCTGTTTATTTATAAAAAGAATAAGAATGGGGAATATAATAATGCAATATTATGGTGTGAACAAATACCCCCAAACTTATCTTTTGCTCGTCCTCAAGCAAACTTATTTTTTTATTCTCTACAAAAAACCTAACCGCACTTTCGCAGGGAAACGCGATTGCACTGAGCTCGTCCAACAAGCCGTTAAACCTCTAGGTGTCCCTAGTAGGAGGAGTGTTGTCTCCTGAGGGTTTTCAGCGGATACTACCCACAAAATCCTATCAATTCAACTTTTCGACTTTTGTTCTCCAATTAAGTTTTCCAACAAGGAATTCTATTATCTTCTACTTGTAAATTATCCACCCACATTCTTCACACTTCCTCATCATCTAACTTAAGATTATATATGTTCTATAGACTTACTTAGCTTTCGACATTTCTTAAGTTTTCCTTCTAGGGTTTTATCTCCACTTAGGAATTTCTATCAACTCTACTAAAGATATAAGTTCTATTCTTCACTCCTTTCTCTCATCTAAACTCCAATCACATATCCCCACGTGTGTGTATAAATCACCCCTACACTTGAAAATTCAAATCAAGCAATCATACTCTTGTCCGTTGTCCAAAGTACTTCTTAATTGGTGAATTTTTTAATTGAATTTTTGCTTACACATCCTTCATGCGATCGTTAATACTTCTTGAGGTACTAACAACCGATTACAAGATGTGTTTGCATATTAAAGCGTAATTCCTAGTCTTGCAACACCCAAGGCTTTAGCAGTGACTCCCAAACCAGTTGGTCTAAGGCACTAGGTGATGAAGCACCCTCGCTAAATATTTTTCTATTTTTGCAGCCTTAAGTAATCACAAAAACCAGTGTACATTTTTTTATTCTTTATTCACACTTATATATCTTTTTTTTCATTTTCATTGTACTAAGGACTTTAGACAAGAGCATTTCAAGGTCTCTTCTATTATTCCAAGTTTCAAGGTGCGTGATTGTGCAAATTGTAGGGTATATATTTTCAGAATCTAGACTTAAGCTAGGAACTATTTTTCAAACTTATACTCTAATAAGAACATCAATACTTTTCCTTTGTTTCGACTTAGCCTAAGAACTGAACTCAAAATTTGCCTATTTCTAAATAAACTACAAAAACATATACTTTCTACCGCTAAACTTTAAGAAAGGTTATTTTAGGGTTTTTAATTTACTAAGTTTAAGATCTAGTTGTTCCTAGCTAGTTAACCTATTTGTCAAACTCAAGTCAATTAGCCAAAATTGAATACAATAATTTTTGAAATTTTTCAATTTTTATGGGTTTTCAAATAAGTATGCAAATGCAAAAATATGTATAAATGAATGCGAAGGAAGAAGACATACCGAGCATACCCCCAAACTTAAACTTGACAGTGTCCTCACTGTCATGCTACACCAAGAGGGTTGAGAATGTCGGCACTCCCCTGTTTATTTATTTATAATTTTTTTTTGTTTTGAATTTTTTTTTATTTCTTATAGAAAAAGAAAACAAAAAATATATATACATATATACAACAAGGTTCCCCCCAAACTTAAGCTTGGCCTTACATAAGCCAAAGGTGAGCACCAACCATTCAAAGATCTTATCGTGGTAATGGTAGGGTTGGTGAAAGAATGGGATGTAAAGGAAAGAAATGAGAAGCACACGAGACCGAATGGGAAGAAGAGAATATGGTCTCGGTGGGGGAGAAGAATGACGGAAAGAAGAAAGAAATGGAGTACGATCTTGAGGGTGTAAAGCGAGTGAATAAATTAGCGCAATTTGTGATGACCGATGTGTTAAAAGCGATTGCGCTAACCTATCAACCCGTCGAGAAATGGGGTCAAATCCCTCAAGATTCGCAATAAAACATGGGTACGCCGAACTTGGTATTGGAGATGAAAGCGTAACGGTCACTTGTATGGTCGGAACAATAGGAAAGATGAAAGGAAGTGAATTAGGGATAGTATCATTCTCACCGTAGTAAACTGTCTCGAACTTGAAAGATTCCATTAATGGTTCGAAACTACTGTAAGCAACCGAGTCTGATGGTTCAACTAACTCATCTGAAAATGTAAATGACTCAAACTCGGGCGGTGAGTCATCAACATCGTCCGAAAAGTGAAACACTCGTAAGTGTTATAGGCTGTGAGAACTGTATCAGATTCAAAGAAAAAATTTTCAAGCTCACAGTCTTCAAGCGTGATATTAGGCGTGGTCAGAACGAATGAAAGGAGGGAGGGTGATATAGGGAAAGGTTCAAGAGGATGAATTGGAAAATCAGACATATCAAACAAAAATAGTTCAACCTCAATATGATCCTCAAAACTCTCCTCAATACTATCCTTACAATTCTCGTCAAGATTCAACTCATCCATGCCATTATCATCAAAATCAAGACGCATATGAGATTCGGGAGAAACATTTAATAACTCGGGATGATGATTTGAACATAAAATTTCAATTAAATCGACAGGTTCATCATCCGAAATATTCCCGGCGTCTATATCCTCAATCAAGTGCAAATCAATTTTCTTAGATACCTCATCAAAAGCATGGATATTTATCGATTTAGGTTCTAGAGTGGAGGTGTAAAGATCGAAAGGATTAGGTGTGGTTTCACTCGAAAGGGGTTCTTTACAATTTGGCAAATCAAACACTACAAAATCATACAACTCGTTTTTATTTTGAACTTGTGAATCATTTAGGACATTCGATGGAAAACTGGAGTTGTGGGCTTCAATTAGGTAAGGGTAGGTTTGATTTGGAAATTCTCTCAAATTCTCACTCTGTCCAACCGCCTCCTCATACATTGAAAAATTTGGAGCTAGCGGGAAACTAGCTACCGGTTCAGCAGGATGCATAAGGGCGGCCACGGACGCTTCCACATTCCTAACCATTTTGTTTGTTGCTGCGATATAAGCCTCCAACGACTCTTCGAAACTAGACTTGGGTGGTGAGGGGGTTTCGGTAAAAGATTCAAAATCGTGTGGATATGCAAATCTCCCAACAGGCTGTGTAGAATCAATGTCTAGTGAAGGTGGGAAAGTCGAGTAGGACTGGTAGGAAGTGGGTAGTTGGGCAGGGATAGGGTCAACATGTGGATAACAAGGTGAATAATCGTGTGGATCCCTAGAACCAAATGAGTGGAGAGGGATGAAAGATCGGCTGCTAGATTGAACAATATGCTCAGCAATGGACATTGGCTTAGGAGTGACAGAAGGACTTGAAAAAGTGGTGTCAACATATGGAGGTGGTAAAAATTGACTTGGTTGACACAAAGTGGGTTGAAAAGTCAAACTGTTTCTCCTAGACGCCTCTATTTGATCTTTCAAAGATATTTCAGGCAAGGAACGATCGTCTTTAAATTGACCGAACAAATTGACGTATAACGCAAAATTAGGTTCG
This sequence comes from Agapanthus africanus, assembly GCA_030015575.1. Lineage (NCBI taxonomy): Eukaryota > Viridiplantae > Streptophyta > Magnoliopsida > Asparagales > Amaryllidaceae > Agapanthus > Agapanthus africanus. The sequence goes on along the minus strand of CM057343.1, from coordinate 611,113,018 downwards.
GGATACCAAAGTTCGGCAAGTGATTTATTATGTGGGGTACCCATGTTAGAAGAAGGGGAAAAGAAAGAAGGTTGGTTGGTGCAAAGATTTATTTGCGGCAAAAGTTTGCAAGTTTACTAATACTAATTTTCCTTTTTCTTTTTCTTTATTTGAAAATTGTTGCAAAAAGATTTTTAATTAAAGATATGCAACTGAAAAATATTACTTGCAATCAGTTATTATTTTAAGTATATCACAAAGAATCTTTATTTGGAAAAAATTGTTGCAAAAATATATTCGAGAAAAGATATGCAACAAAAAAGATTACTTGCAATCACTTTCTATTTTAAACAAGGCGCACAAATCCTGCACAATATTGTTATTTGGAAGGGGAAATATTTTTATAGCGCACAGAATCCTGCAGGAATTTTCAGAAAAGATATTTTAAAAATTACAGAGAAGAAACAGAGGGGCTTACAGAGGAAATTCCACGAGATGATGTCACTGTACCGCCGCCTTTCCGGGGTATAAACACGTTTGTGCCGCGTTTTCGCGGCGAGATCGTCAGCTCGAGTCCCCAAAAAAATTCTGTGAAGACGACGTCACTAAAGTGCCACGTTTCCGCGGTATTAGTAAGGGTGAAGAGGCGGATCCGCGGCCCACCAGATGGATCAGTTCATCAAATTTTTGCAGTTGCTCTGTTGTTGAAATACCCTTCTGTTTTGATCTTTTGTTTACTGTTTCGCTTTCTATAAATTTTCAGATCCGTCTTGAATGTTCCTACAAGATTCAAACAACAAAGTACCCTTTCCAAAAAATAACAATTGATATATTTTTATGATTTTTGGATTTTTTTAGATTTTTATGATTTTTTTATTTTGATTAACCCGAAATTGCAAAAAAGGAAATTTCTACGCCATCCCCGACAACGGCGCCATTTGATTTGATCTCAAAAATATATGTTACCGCAATCAAGAACGGCGTCGCATGTAGCTAGCCGGTGAGTACGGGTCGGTCCACAGGGATGTTGTGAATCTCCTAGTCGCGCTAACGAGTTAATTCCGAAGGGTGTTCGGATTGATTATTAAATCTAAAAAATCTAAATCTATCTAAAAACTAAATTATCTAGATCTAGTCTTGTTAGGGTTAGGTTTAGGGATGGTTTGGAAATGCAAATAAATCTCAACGCTTTCTATACCCAAATGAAGATCTATGAGGAGTTATGGTAATTATCAATAAAAGGGATTAGATCCATTCGGGAAGGTGTTCCTTCCTCTAGGTTCTTGTCCTTCCTTTAGAGATCCTTAGCCTAACCTCCATGGAAAACACGCGCAACCGGGCCTTTATACTACGGTGTCATCGTTACCTCGAGGGGTAGGATACCGTAGGGCGCGGTGTGTGCGTGTATGCATGGAGTCCTATTGAAAATATATGATGGGTAAGAAAGGGATGAGAGATCTCATCTCTCAAAAGCCTTCCCCAAATGTAAGTCTAAACAATTATCTACGACAAGAAATTAAATCTACCTAGGGAAAAGAATTAAAATTTAAACTAGAGCAATTAAATAAAACTACTTACAGATGGCTCTCTCTAAACATCAACGCAGGGTTGTCAGATCTGAATTCATGAATTGAAAAGAGGCACCGATGCTCTCCAAAAGAATTCTGGAATTTATTATTAAAAGGAGGCATAAAAAGAATACAAGCTTTAGAGTATCTATTTATAGAGAATAGGAAACCCTAGGTTAAATTTTTATCCGCATATCTGCTTTTACGAAACTACCCCTAAGAAAAGACCTAGTCAACGCCGCCACAAAAATATGGTAAAAAGTTTTTCTCCTGATTGCACTACTCTGCCGCGGAACCGTGGTCCAAGGCATGGTTTGGCCACGGTTCCACGGCCAAACAAGAGGATTGCTGCATAAAATTTGGTGTGCTTGCTCCTGCTGACTTGTACTTTCTACTTTTGTAGGTCTTTTCTCAGATTGGTTTCTACATATTCTCCAGATCTTCACAGTGAACATTGTAGCGGGCTTTTACCGTTGCTTCGTGACGAAGTCTTGAACCTTGCACTGCTTTGCACTGATCTTTGTATAGTCTTGATCAAGATTCTCTGTTTGTCGGTCAAAGTCCCACTTTTGCATCGTCTTTTCATTGTTTTCACTGTTTTCTGTCCAAGAACCTGTAACCTGTAATATGTAGCGGACATGCGTCAAAAGCACCTGTTTATTTATAAAAAGAATAAGAATGGGGAATATAATAATGCAATATTATGGTGTGAACAGTACGTATAAACGGCTCCCATACCGCAATGATCCATCCTCGTGAATTATGAAGTCGGTTCGAAGTCCACTCTCTACTTTTTCTCCGATCTTCTGCAACTTGGCATCACCTACTTGAGCTGCTTTGATTTATTCAACAAGTATGGACTGAATCTGCAAATTCATTAAGGATGATGTAACTCCTGGCACTAGCACTTCAATTTGTAATCCATGAAGCTCCTGCTGTAAATTCCACTATGCTGTGATATTCATAGCCATTAACTAACGACTAAAGGAATCTAGAACCACATTTACCTTCTCTGGATGATAATGAAGGTTGATGTCGAAATATGCCATGAGTTCTAGCCATCTTCTTTGCCACATATTAAGCCCTTTTTGAGTAAACACATACTTTAAACTTTTGTGGTTTGTGTAGATATCAACTTTTTCTCCCGGCAAATAGTGACGCCAGATCTTGAGAGCGAAAATAACAGCCGCTAACTCCAGATCATGTGTGGGATAGTTTCTTTCATGTGTCTTTAGTTTCCTTGATGTGAAAGCTACAACCTTACCACGCTGATATAGCGCACATCCTAAAGCTTTCCCTGACGCATTACAATGAACCTCAAAACCTCCAGATCTGTCTGGTATAGTGAGAACAAGTGCAGAGGTCAATCTTGTTTTCAACTCCACTGTTCCTTCATAAAAAATAGGGTAATGCCTCACGTGTTAGAGACGAGAGCCCCCGCATGTAAAGCACATGAACGCCTGTCTCTTTTAGGATTAAATCCTAAGGTGACGCCTCACATTTTAGACATGTGAGCGCTCCGCGTGCAAAGCACATGGGCACCTGTTAGTCTTAAATCCTAATGCGGCGTCTCACGTGTTAGACACGTGAGCGCCCACATGCATAGCACGTAAGCATCAGCGCCTAAAGTTGAAGCAGTTTACTTCAGGTAGAATTAAATTCTACATGGTAAAATATTTCCCTAAACAAAAAAAGAAAGATATTCTCTATTAAACAGAGAGCCGTTGGATCAAAAATCCAATGGTGATTGAAAAAAATCATCAAAAGATAGAATTAAATTTTATTTGGAGAAAATTATCTACCTGATCTTTTTTGTTAAACAAGAAACGTTGCTCTGTTAAACAGAGAACCGTTGGATCAAAAATCCAATGGTGATTAAAAAATCACTGTTCAAGTAAAAAAAATAGAATTAAATTATATACATAGGAAAATATTTCCTTCAATCATGTTAAAAACAAGAAAAATATACTCTGTTCATCAGAAAGCCTTGGATCTAAGATCCAACGATTATTAAAAATCACCACCTGATTCAGAAATCAGGTTGAGATCTCTTAAATGAGGGATCTTCTCAACTAATCAACAGTTTTTCCTCCCCTATATAAAGGACATGAGACTTCAAGTTTGAGGAGGGAAAAAACCCTTTATAAGCTTCTGCGAAAACCCCCCATAAGGTGACAGAAGCTGCTACCGAGAATTCAATTCTTTTTGAAGAATATTTTCTTGCTCTTTTTAAATCTTAGGTAAAGACAGAGATAAAAACATCTCCTTTACCTATCATATGTATAAAAGGGTTTAACACTCTAAAAAAAGAACTTAGTTCTTTCTCTGGATCTGAGATCCGTTAGGCAAATCTCCCATAAATTGAGAATTTAATTCTCATCGCGAAGATCTTGTTCTTCAAACTCAAATATCTAAAGGGAAACTATCTTATTTTATCAACCCCCATATAAATACAATGGAAAAAAAGACATAAAAAGGTTGGAGTTTGTACTCCAAGAACTTAGTTCCTTCATAATCAAGAACTTAGCAATTAAAGAAATCGGATTTCAGATCTTCAAAACAGTGTTCTTGGTGATCATTAATGGTCAAAATACCATTAACAAAAGTTTAACTTCTCTCAAAAAACTTGAACAAAGATTAAATCTCTAAGGACATGGCATCTCATGTGATATCCACATAAGCTCTCAAAAGAAATAACGAAGACAACACCTCACGTGATATCCATGTGAGCAAACAAAAGACCCATGTGAAGACAGCGCCTCACGTGCCATACACGTAAGCGTCCATAAGCCAGGAATCAGCGCCTCACGTGCCATACACGTGAACGCTTGAAAAATGCCACAGCCTAAGCGTCTCACGTGATACTCACATGAGCGCTGTATAAAACTGCTTAGCACAGATAGAGCAACGCCCAAACTTGAGCGTCTCACGTAATATCCATGTGAGCTTCAGAGCTTTAGCGCCCACGTGATATCCACATGAGCGCCATAACATGATATGGATAATATATCCATAATCTAAATGACTAAGTAATTAGCAATAATAGGGTAACACCCAAGCCTGAGCATCTCACGTAATATACACGTGAGTCTCATAAAATGAGTGCTTAGCACTGGGCGGACAATAGAAAGCCCAATACCCAGTCCAAAAGGGACTAGGCTTTTCTGAAGTTAAACTTCTGTGATTATAGATCAAATAAGCCTATATGCTCACCCCTATTAAATTGATCATAATAAGATTAATGATCCTTAACTATACTTCTAAGTTGATTTTAGTCTTATATGAAACTAACGTATCCTTAGCCCATACGCTCATATATTCAAGTCGATCTTAATCTAAATCAAGATTAACGATCCTTAAACCCCTGAACTAATGGAACATATGACTTAGGATCAAACCCAAGTCTGATATATACGGATTTGGACTAATTCGCGCCCTACAGGCGACGACATAAACTAGTTTCCGTATACAATCCACAGGCAACCATAATAAACAATATATATATATATAACATGAAACGAAGTGACCTAAAGGAGCAGGTGAGAGTTGTTATCGCAATACGATAGCGTAATTAACTGCAGGGGCTTGCGTCTATAAGGAAGAGCTTCCCCACAATCAAAATCCTTTCAAAGAGGGGGAATCTGATATAGTCACGCTACAACGGTCGTATCTGTCAAAACCTCTGATATACGGTGCCATAAATCTGTTGGATATAGTTCCCTCAAAGCAATTATTATAATCGTAGGCAGGTGATTATGATGATTGAGGGAGGACCTATACAGGTAGAACGGTCTTACTCGAGATGATAGTATACTGTCCGGTTCATCTCTATCATCATGTACATGTATTATATGGTATTACAGATCACTATTATATGTTGATAAAGCCCATATGATTTTTTCTTGACTACCAGGGTTATTGTGGCAATCAAACTTGTAAGAACTAGGTAATCTATAAGCAAATCCTTAACTGTCCCTGGTCGTGGGAATATCAAGACTGGGTATCGATATTCCAGAGTAAACTAGTGTATACATTTCTTGACCCCGACGAGGGGCAATGGCCGGTATCGCAGCCATTTGTGTTAGTTAGTTACCAAAGATAGTATATGAGTGCTCATTGGGTTATGAGTTACGTTGGACGGACTCGCCGAGAACATTCTAGAGAGTATTATACATATTGTCAGATAGCAGTTCTTAGATGACATGAGTACAGGTTAGTCTGTAGACTTGAGATCGTCATTTGTCTCGTGTGAGTTCCCATTGTACTTTGATTACTACCCTACCACGGCTCAAAGGAGTCGTGCAAACAGATTTTAGTTGGATACAGTCCCGAGCCACATGGAGGCGGTGAGCGGATCGTCGAGGATTCGTCTCTCCCGGTATTGTGGGTAGATGTCTTATTGTGCACGAGTGGGCGGCCATCACCAGAAATTCTTAGCCAAGGTGGACAAGATCTACTGATTTGAATCGGTATTTTCTCATGGGTGATGGGGTTCACACCGACATGGAATATCACATTATTAGGGGTCTGACTTTATCCACCCCTCTAGACCCGGTATGCGATACTCTTAGAAGAACTGACCGAACTGTACGGAAATTGTCACAGACAGGATCAGTAAGGATATGGATGAGTTTGCTCATCGGCCTTCCTTTCACTCAATACCTGGGTAGCCGTTACGTATAGTTAGTGCCGCGACGTGCTTGTGGTTAAACCCACTGCAAGCGTATTGTTGAGTTTTTAGAGTCCGGCACAAAGGGTTTTTCCAGTCCATAAGATATGATATAGATGATATATGTTGGTACATACAAGTGTCCTATTAAATATGTATACAGCCTATACGGACTTTAATCGGATGGTTGATAATACTGGCGGCTTAGGATTAAGCTAGATTATTAAATCAAGTTTTGATTTATTAATTTATATATATATATATATATATATATATATATATATTAATATATATATTCTAGTATTATTGTTCACTATTCATTTTCTCTCTTGGCTATTCGTATTTTCATACAAATACGCGTATATGTATTTCAATACGTATACCGGGTTGTATTTCGTATTTATACCGAATTTGTTCTAAAAGATGGATACCTCATTTAGAAATATTCATTTATGAATATTCATAAAATGAGGTGAAGGGTGAGGTAGTATTGAGCATGGTTGAAGACATGTACAGAGAAATGGACTTCATTATTTTATTACAAATTGTTATGAGGTTTTTATTTGTATGGTTGAAAAAGAATATGAAACCATTCTTTTCTATTATTCATTCTATCACTCTCTCATGTTCTTCAATACTTGCTCATGGCTAATTTGCTCACCTCCTCCTCCTCCTTCTCTTTCTCTCATGAGTTTTAGATTTGAGAGAAAAAGATAGTGGAAAATTCATACATCCTCGTTCTCCATTCCTAGCGAGTTTGGAGTGTCTATTGCTTCATAAGGGGAAGCCGGAGCTTGGATTGGTTCCCTCAGGTGGATCATCTTCGGAGAAGGAGGACCGACTTGCAAATGCGATCCGGAGCTCTTGAGAGCATGCTAGAGTCCAACCCAATTGGAGTAAATGAAGACACTACAAAGGTTATGATTTCTATCTTGTTGTGTTTCTAGTTTAGGTGTTTGGTTAGATTCTTGGATATAAGTTTCTAGTGCCGCAAAATTTTTTTTTTTTTGAATTCCGCATTGGACGCGGGTAGGCAGCGAGGGCACTGGGAACTTTCAATGGTATCAGAACCACCCAAACACCCTAAACTAGATTGATATGACTTCCGAATCCCGCCGGTTTTTACTCTGCAAAAACCGATGCCAAATCCAGTGAAGAATCCATGCTAATTTGATGTTTTGACTCCCCCACGGGCTCTCGGTTCGAACTGAGAAGCCGCGGGGAGGTGCATGGGGGCCTCGGGAACGTCTTAGGGGGACCTAGGGAGGGCCCACACCCTCGAGACCACCCAAAGGTGGCCTTGGGGTGTGTGGACCCAAGCCCTGCCTAAATGAGCAGGCTCGGGTATACCATGCCCCCATAGCCACCTTAGGGTGGCTTAAAGGATGGGTACCCTCCTAGGTGCCTTCGGGTAATAGTTAGTTTTGTGGTAGGGCCCTCCGCGAAGTTTCTGATCAATCCGAGCTCATTTCGGACTCCCAGAGTGTGTTTTAGCATGGAATTTTTGCCGGGTTTTAGCACACTTGATTTTCGGTGCTTTAGAAAATTGAAGTGTTGGCTATTTGTGTGTGGTATTCGATTGTCATAGGCTTAGTGATGGCTGCATATATTATAACGTTTGGTAAAACGCCGTTTAATTGCTATACCAATCTATTAGACAGGGTTACGAAATTGATACTCGCAAGTTTGCATGTTCTATGATGGATATTGCTTAGTGGTTATGATTATGTTTGATTTGTCACGATGGATAGCCCAGTGTATGTAGTATTAGATGTAATTCTTTATGATGTATTGTATATTCATATTGCGTGGAGAGCGTCCGACATGTAGATTGTCGTCATCGCGGCCTATATTATTCTTTGGGGCGCATCCTGGTTACAGACGTAGTCACCATAGTATATTCGGGTTTTCATTACATGCACTAGGATTACCCCGTAGCGGAGTGCTCGAGTAGCCAGGTTCTAGAGGGCAACGGGCCTCCATCTCATAGCGTTGAGCCGGGGTGCTTTACTATAGAATTGGCGGGTTATTCACCGCACTCGTAGGGGTATAGGATTGACCCGCGAAGGGGTGTCCAAGTCACTGGATTTCGGAAGTGATATTGGCCCACTCACTTCGTTGATTGGGGTTGCCTCACTTCTGAGATTGGCAGGTGGCTTGCCACACTCGTAGCGGTCTAGGGTCTGATACTGCGGGCTATCCACACGACCGGAAAATTGCATTTCATATTTGGCTCCATTGAAATGTAATTTTCCTAGATTTTCCACATTTCCATACTGTGTTTTCTTCTGCTGTTATACTTTTGTGATATTACTTGATATCATGCGTGAGACGAATGTTTGTATATTATATACATATATATATATATATATATATATTAGATGCTATATATGTTTTGCACCCGTGCTAGTCCTATCATCGCCTTGCCGTAAGTTAAGTAATCTTACGGTGAAAACCGGAGACCCTGTGGCAAAGGCGGATAACATATATGTGCGTGCCTATTTTCGTTTCTTTTTGGCATGATATAATTAAATGATGAGACTGCATTAATTCTGATTAATGCAAGTAAAACAATCCTAAATGATGTTGTGGGAACCGATTTTGTTTTTAAAACTGGCATTACAGGCGATTCTTTTTCTTTGCACAGTGGTATTCAGTCATAAATATCCCGCATCTCATTCGACGAGGCAAGAGCCTAGATCCCTTCACGGAGAGTGACCTCTTGGGCAAAAGTTTATGTCACTGTAATAACTTTACTATAGTTGATTCTTTTGTTTTGCATAGAGGTATTCGGTTAGGAATATCCAGCACCTCATTTAATGAGGAAAGATCCTAGATCTCTTCAGAGGGAGTGACCTCTTTGGCAAAATTTTGCGCCACTATACATTTGTAAAACCACTCGAGTTCCTTCAATGATATCAAGTACATTACGTTAAACATTTTTCACCAAAAACTAGCCATAGCCCTCCGTCATTTCAGATAAGTAGCTCATAGTATTCATACTATGTACGTTGGTCTATATCAAGGCATAGTATACGGTAGTTAGGTGATGCTTGTCTATAGTATGGATATGCGATTATCTAGGACAGCCGCATAGTCACGTTGGTCTCTATCAAGAGCTTGTGGGGGTGGGTCTAGATCAATCTTGGAAAATGACGGGTTGAACTTGAATAGTGACTTTGGCAAGTTGGTCTCTATCAAGGCCATAAAGTCGTTAGGGGTAAAAACCACATCGGGAGTTTCAAACACAACGAAAACTTTCCAGGCATGTTCATACCATCTGGAGTGTGGTGACTTGAGTAGCTTCCATCAAAATTATCACACAATAATAGTTGGGTCCCGATTCTCACTGATGAGTAGGTGTTACTCCTTGGATGATTTTCAAATGATCCAGACTCGTTCTCCTTTTAGGGTTTAAAGGAAAATTCAAGGAAACAGTGGGAGTCATCCTGATTAGATAAAGTGATTAACCAATCTAATCTAGGTTAAAATGCATGCTGAGTGTTTTTTTTTCTCTCTCTCTCTGGTTTGCGACCATGACTTACCTTAAACTAAAACTCATGAACCATGTTAACCGAATCTTCTTACACACTTTGGGTTTGGATTGTCTTGATTCACGACAAAGTCGCATATATCCCTGTCACTCATACTTTCCCTTTGCATTTCTCTAGAACACTCTGTATCACTACGAAGATCTATATAGATTGGGTATGCCATCGTATAGTTACATACGAACTCGAAGAAACTTGTTTCAGTTCGAGAATAGATTCCGGTTACGAAGAAATTGAATAGTATTATTCGGTTGTATTTTCCCTTTACATTCTCTCAGGTTGCGAGGACTCCTAGTATTAGAAGAGTATACCTATTACGCTTATTGGATAGTCTTATTCCAAAGATTAGGCAGACGTCGAAAGGTAAGGAAGAAGAAAACCAATTATCCTAAGTATGGTGTACAGAAGGTAAGAAGTAAAAACATATAAAGGGATTGGACCGAGGGAAAGGAAAATTGCGACTACTGTCATGAATCTGGATAGTAGATATGGAATTACTAGGAAACCCAGCCACCCTCTCAAAACATTTTCATGTTTCAGTTTTACTGTGTGGTTTTAATTGAAAACTGCTTTTCCAATTAGTTCCCGACTCCAGGGTATGTATTTACCAGAATCGATTCTCACATCCGTATAGCATTACAGATGCTGACTGGGAGTAGAATATTGGGAATTGGGTGATTGAATTCTCAATATCAGAATTCTTTGTAATTGGTGGTATTTGAGAAAATCATCTAGGGTTTGCCTAACATCAAATATTTGATTTTAAATATCCGTTGTTGTGCACCAATTTCAAACTGATGTATCTGTATGTTTATTTTATAAAGTGAGATATAACTTTTTTAAGATTATGTTTATGACATTGACCTTGTCGGTTGATGATTAGGTAAAGTGCATTCAAAAACGGTGTAATTCTTCTTAACCATAACACATTTTTCAACCTACGATGCATAGGGTTTGAGTTATTAAACTCAGAAGACTTATACAAAATATTGTATGTTGTCTGTTGTCTAATAGAACATGGGGTTGGTACTCTACTATATTCCGTTTACTTATGACTTCTCTGGTTTTAGACACGTATTTCGTTGAAATACAAGGTCCAAATTTTGAGAAGTTATAGGTATAAAAATAAAGTAAATAACCATGTGTTGGAAGTATCAGGATTTTTCGAGATGATCGAAAATGTAGATACTTATGCTAGATATTCCGTCGTAAGTAATATATTTGAGAACTTACTTCTCTCGCAGGTTACTCATCCATGGGTGCGCTCCTTGATAAGTAATGTTGTATGAAATTCTTCCATTTAGTCGACATGCACGGAAAACAGCTGCATGATTTTTGAATCTGGTTCCTATTAAATTAGTGCATTTGTTTCTATATTGGATATTGAAGAGATTCATATCTTAACGATATTAAGGTATATGGAGTTGTCCTGCTTATACTTAAAACCAGAATCTGGATAAACTCAAGGAATAGTAATGACAGTTTGTGGGTTATCCCGGGGTTTGGCGAGGGTTAGCATTCTACCATTTGCAGGATCAATATTTATATTGTTCTTGCTCGCCACCTTTTTAATAAAATAAATTCTTTTCAGAAAACATTAGTGGGAGTATGATAGAACTAGAAGTGATTCCAGAACCATAAATGATTACTGAAAATTTAGTAGAACCTAAGAATTCAATTGGATTCGACAATCCATTAGCCACTCCGCAGATTTGGTGGGTAACCTCAGCCACTCGAGAGGTACTTCGATCTCCTCAAATACGGTGGCATAGAGGTTTTAATGACCCAAGATTGCCACTACTGATGTCCTAGACTATGAGATCTGGCAGGTGGATGATTATAACATCGTTCTAAATTAGCTTTAGAAATGCACGTGTTTATGACTCTGCGAGAGGGTTGTTGTAGTCAGTGGGACCAACGGAAGCGTGGTGGGCCAGTAGCCTATGTCTATTTATAGACTAAAGAAAGTATAGAGGAGATTGATCATCTATTTTTGATGTGACGGTCATAGAGTTTGATTTCATCAGAAAAACAAATTGACCTGGTAAGAAGGTAGTAGGGAGTGATGTCTTGGTATTTGGACGACGTACTCCTGATAGAAAGTGATGTTCCTATACTATGATCGGTTATACTGTGGTTGTCACAAGGTGTTTCTCCATATAGGATCTGGATAAAATATCGGGGATTCTGGTTACTAGATCTATGGTTTTAGATCTAAATTTAGAAAGTGTCCCAATTCGGGTATTTTGACACTATTCTAAAGTGTTTTAGAATGGACAGCTTCCGGCGTGGTGGTGTACTCGCAGGTGATGGAGTCACCCTCTCTAAAGAGATGTCTTCTAGACCGATGAGGAGAGAGATTTTCATGATTGACATATCACTTGTTAAGGCAACTGAGTCAATTATGAGATGTCAAGTACCACACCGGATATTGCTTTTGCACTAGCTACAATAAGCATATATTAATCTAATTCTGGAGAAACATTGGGAAGCAGTTATGAACGTAAGATGATGTTCTTGGTATATGGTAACAGCAACCACTTTTAGGAGACGGTTATCGCATCAGGCTTCCAAGATGACCTGGATGACAAAGTGACTGTCAGAGTTAAAGTTTACCTTCTTCTGAGGGGTAGTAAGTTGGACAGGGGGTCCAAGTGGATACTGAGAAAGGCATGGCGTAGGATACTGATTAAATTCGGCGAAAGATACAGTTTAAAAGTTTGTTGGATTTGGAGTTTATTTATGAACTTGGCCCATCATATATCTAGACAAATTCTAAGATATGTATCACTTATTTCGGGAGATAGTCATTCTCCGCGAAATTGAGATATAGAGAGATAAAGTTAAAAATATTGGAGCGGATCCACTCATTGAGGCTATTTCTCGAACACGAATATCTCACAAACATGATTTGCAAAACTGGTTAGGAGAGAAGTTGGATGTTTGATAGCACAAGGGCTGTGAGTATGCGATACCGCAATAATTAGCCTTAAGTGCAAGTGGAAGATTGTTGGATATAGTGCCCTCAAGGAAATTATTGTAATCGCAAGCAGGCGATTATGATGATTGAGGGAGGACCTATACGGGTAGAACAGTCTTACTCGAGATGATAGTATGCTATCTGGTTCATCACTATCATCATGTACATGTATTATGTGCTATTACAGATCACTATTACATGTTGATAGAGCCCATAAGATTCTTGCTTGACTACCAGAGTTATTGTGGCGATCAAACTTGTGAGAACTGGGTAATCTATAATCAAATCCTTAAATGTCTCTAGTCATAGGAATATCGAGATTGGGAATCGAATATTCCAGAGTAGACTAATGTATATGTTTGTTGATCTCGACGAGGGGCGATGGCCGGTCACACAGCCATTGGTGTAAGTTAGTCACCAAAGATAGTATACATGTGCTTATTGGGTTATGAGTTACACCGGACGGGCTCGCTGGGAACATGCTAGATGGTACTATACCTATTGTCAGATAGAAGTTCTCAGGTGACATAAGTACAAGTTAGTCTGCAGACCTAAGATCGTCATTTTTCTCGTGTGAGTTCCTACTGTGCTTTGATTACCACCCTACCACAGCTCAAAGGAGTCATGCAAACAGGTTTTAGTTGGGTACAGGCCTAAGCCATATGGAGACGGTGAATGGATCGTTGAGGATTCGTCTCTCCCGGTATTGGGGGTAGATGTCGCACTATGCACGGGTGGCCATCACCAAAAATCCTTGGCCAAGGTAGACAAGATTTACTGATTTGAATCAGTAGTTTCTCAGTGGGTGATGGGCTTCACACCGACACGAAATATTGCATTATTAGGGGTCTGAATTTATCACCCCCTAAACCCGGTATGCGATACTCTTAGACGAATAGACCGGACTGTACAGAGATTGTCATAGACATGCTCAGTAAGGGTATGGATGAGTTTGCTCGTCGTCCTTCCTTTCGCTCAATACCTGGGTAACCATTATGTACAGCTAGTGCCACTGACATGGTTGTGGTTAAACCTACTGCCAGCATATTGTCGAGTATTTAGAGTCCCACACAGAGGGTTTTCCCGGATCATGCGATATGATATAGATGACGTATGTTGGTACATACATGTGTCCGATTAAATATGTGTACAGACTATACGGACTTTAACCGGACGATTGATAATACTAGCGGTTTAGGATTAGATTATTAAATCAAGTTTTGATTTAATAATTTATATATATATATATTTAATATATGTATTCTAGTATTATTGTTCACTATTCATTCTCTCTTGGCTATTCGTATTTTCATACGAATATGTATATATGTATTTCGATACATATACCTGGTTGTATTCCGTATTTATACGGAATTTGTTCTAGAAAATGGACACCTCATTTATGAATATTCATAAAATTAGGTGGAGGGTGAGTTGGAATTAAGCATGGTTGAAGACATGTAGAGAGGAATGGGCTTCATTATTTTATTACAAATTGTTATGAAGTTTTTATTTGTATGGTTGAAAAAGAATATGAAGCCAATCTTTTCTATTATTCATTCTATCACTCTCTCATATTCTTCAACACTTACTCATGGCTAATTTTCCTCACCTCCTCCTCCTTATCTTGCTCTCATGGGTTTTAGATTTGAGAGAAAAAAATAGTGAAAAATTCCTACATCTCCCTCTCCATTCCTAACGAGCTTGGAGTGTCAGTTGCTTCACTAGGTAAAACTGGAGCTTGGATTGGTTCTCTCGAGTGGATCATCTTCGGCGAAAGAGGACCAGATATGTTCCAAATAGCATTTGTCTCCCAAATTCAAGTAAGACTTCCTATCCCAGTTCGTCTCTGTTTTCGGTGGTAAACATACACAAAAGCTTTTTCACATGTTTCCGACCACACGAAGGTTTCATCCTTATTAGTAAGCTTGGTCAAAGGTGCTGCAATTTTCAAGAATCCTTCAATGAAACGTTGGTAGTATCTGGCTAGGCCCAAAAAACTTTTGATGTACTTGACCGACTTTAGTGTCATCCATTCCTTGACAACTGACACCTTAGCGGGGTCTACAAAAATACCTTCTCCTGATATGATGTGCCCAAGAAAAATGACTTTGTCTATCCAAAACTCGCACTTGCTGTACTTGGCGTAGAATTGATGTTGTTGTAGCATCTCCAGAACTATGCATAGGTGATTGGCGTGTTCTTCCCGAGTCTTCGAATATACCAAGATGTTGTCTATGAAGATGGCAACAAACTTGTCTAGGTATTCACAAAAGACTTAGTTCATCAGGTTCATAAAAATAGCTGGTGCATTGGTTACTCCGAATGGCATCACACGATATTCATAATTTCTATATCGGGTCCTAAACGCCGTCTTCGGAATGTCGGACTCCGTTACTTTCACTTGATGATAACATGTGTAACAACCCTAAACTTCTGTACAAAATTTTTCCAAAATACAGAAAGGGATACCTAAGCCTGAGCACAGGTTATAAATTAAATTTACTTTTAAACAGCAAGAAAACACTTGTAGCTCATTGGTAAAGCCTTACACTGCTAAGACATAACACCTGAGTTTAAATCTCCCCAGCCATATATTATTTTTATTGTTTTTTCTTTTAATCTATTAGAAGCCCAATAATTTACACGTGCACTACACGTAAAATGAAAAGACACAGAATAAACAAACACGTGCACTGGGGTATATGAGACGACAGGAGCACACGACACAAATCTAGAGCCCATCTCACCGGATCGGACCGGCGAGATTCATTGAAGGGGCCGATATCGCCGGGCCCCCCATAGGGAATGCTCCCCATTTTTTCACCCCAACACCTCTTTGCCTACCCTACTACCCTCATGTTGTTTGTTTACTCTGAATTCATCCAGAGATTATTAAAATCACCTCTTTAATCCATTTTAAATGCATTTTTAATTCATTCTTCATTATCCCAAAACCCTAATTTTCCCTATAAATACCACACTTTATTTCACCCCTCCTCACTCCAAATTTCATTACAAAAACTCTCAAAAATTTCCAAGTCCCACGTTATGTAAGTGGAGTTAGCAAAGGGCAAGATTCCGGCGACGTTTCGAAGAGTTTCCGGCAATGAAACGACGCCCCGACGCTTTCCTAAGCTTCCCCCTTCTCCCCTCTATCTTAATAGATTGTAAGTCCCCTCTCCCCTTTTCTTCTACTATTCTAAAACTTTCATCTTTCAAAACTCGTCGGAAGCAGAGTTAATCCGACTTCCGATTCGTTTTTCCTTAAAAATTCCATTTTTATTAAATAAAAAAATACCATATTCTCTCATAAGATTAAATAAAAATAAATAAATACATTAGAACATGTTTCATCTCAAAAGAATGTTTTATGCAACGTTTATAGCATTTATACAGTAAAATATCACATACTTTACATTTCAACATAATTCAATATATTTACTTGTATTACCTTTAGAAAACTCACGAGGTAATGACCTACCTCATCACAACACACATATTGGACATAGCACCATGAACTTTAGAATTCTAGATTATGGGAAAATACGCTTTTACGAATAAATACCCTCAACTTACAAAAACGTTTTCTTTAAAAAGAGTGTTATCTAATTTCTAGCAAATACGCCTCTACAACCCATTTTGGAGAACCCCGATCGGGATGGTGCGGGTTATTGCACGTCCTCGGGCCTAATAGAGCGAGATGCAGACCTCTGCAAGGAGCATTCAATCTCGATGGAATTTTTTATTCTATTTTTAAGAAAATCAGATTTCTACAAAATAAATAAAATTATTTTTATTAAATATATATATGAATATTATCAAAATATCTATTTTAAATATATTATACCAATATTCTATGTTTTCTAAATCAAAAGAATCACAATTATATAAAAGTACCATTTCAATAAAATACAATTCCAATATTTCAATAAAATACCATATACAATGAAAACTAAGTTCTACTCACTAGAAATTTCACTTTTATAAAATATATATCTATGAAAACCCTAAATACGATAATTAAATACTTGAGGTGTATTTTGAAAATGTATCAAACTATTTTTACATAAAACCCCTCAAGTTATACTAAATTACAATAAAGACCCTAGTAAATATAGGTTTAAAAGGGACCAGTTCTCTTGAGCCTCGGGGAGCCGGAGAAAGTGGGTGCTTGCCTATCTAAGGTAGAAAATTTAAAAATGGTGTTATCAATACGGTAATTGTCTTGGAAAAAGACACAAATCCTGCCGTCCATGTGCAGCAGTTACCGATAACTCCAAAACAATCAGGACATCAATTCTGTTTAAAAGTCTGACTTAGTTCAAGTCACGGGCAAATATACAATCAATCTGACTTGAATATGATTCAAGTATAATTCCATTTACAACATGAATCTGTCTATACCAGAATACAATCTATAACAGCATGAACATGACTGAACCGAACCATAGATATACTCCGTTTACATGACTATCCATTTACATCCATTTCTGTCTACTGATATCATGGTTTCGGCAATGTCTTCCATTTACTACAAGACAATACAGTACAACTAGTACAGTCAGTACAAACAATACAATCAATACAATAAACATTACGGGGTTTATAAAGAGGTAGACTGGTACGGAACATGTTAAAGGTAGCACGAGGAGGTCACTAAAGACGTAATTACATCCATACCGTTGTTCCGTGGTATTTTAGACGGAGCCTTGTAATACGGGTTACCAAAGTCCACAGTGTAAGTTGGACTCCTCTCGTATACACTGGCATATTCTGTACCAAGCTATAAACAACTGCGTTAATATTATAATCAAATATTACTAGTTATACTCTCTTTCTGTCTATTCTACTTCTTCCTTTCTTTGGGACTTACCGAGCGATTGTTTGCTGACAACATTCCTTTTCTTCTTTCTTTGGAATATTTTCAGGTGGATCTGACTCTGAGGAGCTCGAGACCAGCCATGAGCACCTGGAGTAGTTCACAGAAGATCCTGAGCATTGACTTTACTTGTATATATTTTCATTTCACTTATGTCATTGTTTAGGAATTGCTTTCCATTCATGTATTTACATTTACAGTTGTACTTGTAAAGAATTGTTAATAAATAAAAGTCGATGTTCAATTACATCTATTGTCATTTTTCTTGTGTACATTTACTTTATATTGCTTAGATACGCTTAGCGTATTTACTTCTGAGTAAATACGTAGCGGGCCTCGCCGCGTCCCCTCCCAGTACACTAAGAAGCGGGGCGTGACAACATGAATGAAGATCTAATTTGGAGAAGACACAAGATCCACTCAGCTGATCAAAAAGGTCATCGATGCAAGATAGCAGATATTTGTTCTTAATAGTAATCTCTTTCAGCGCCTGATAGTCAACGCACATCTGGTAAGTACTTCCCTTATTCTTCACTAGAAACACTGGAGATCCCTAAATTGAGGTACTGGGTCTGATCCAAGCTTACTTTAGAAGTTCTTTTAACTGGATACATAGTTCGTTTAACTGGATACGGAGTTCTTTCAATCCTTCCAGACTTAATCGATATGGAGCTTTTATTATGGGTTGCGCACCGGGTTGTAAATCAATTCTAAATTCAAGAGCTCGATTGGGAGGAAAACCTGATATATCTTCAGGAAAAACATTCTCCAACTCTCGAACTACTTCAGGAATGTCTCCTTCAGTTTATAGGGAAGAAATTTCTGCTTTCTTCGGCCTAGCTTTGTAACTTCCTGGCTCCAAGGTTCTGTCTCCACTTTTGAAATAGAAGACTGGGTGTTCTGATATCTCAAAAACTACCCTCCTTTGACAGAAGTCAATGGTAGCTTAAAATTCTCCCAGCCAATCCATTTCCAACAACGTCGAAATTGGGTACGTCCAGCACTTTGAAATTTGTATAGAATTCTCGGCCGCAGACTATAACTGGGCACTGATCATACCCTAAAGTTTCCTTCAAAACGCCTTTCTCTGAACTAATATTCCAGCTTGAAACTAGAGGCAAAACGCGGATCGCATGCGTTCTTACGAACCGTTGTGATATGAAACAATGTGAAACCCCTATATCGAAGAGTGCGAGTGTAGGTAGTATGGCTACTAGTATAGTACTTAAGTTGTTTGGAATAGGTTTTAGGTATAGAAAAGAACAAGGATATACTAGTACTGAAAAAGTTGAAAATATGGGGGAAAAAATTTACCGGTAATAACTTGCCTTATGGCTTCGGCCTCTTCGACTGATATCGTCAATGCCTGACGCTTTGGTGCATTTGTTCTTGCATGTTGTACTTATGGCACGCTTCTATGTGCCTGTTGATACTATTACTGAGGTTGTGCTGGCGATCCACAATGAGCTAGTGCAGGAAAAGCTAGGCGAGTGCAGGTGCCTGAATAGCTGGCCTTTATGGTGCCTGAACATCGGTTCTTGGCGCAGGCGCATTGCCACCACGGTATTATGGTCTTACTTCCACAGAGTGATTCGATGCTCCATAATTCAAACAAAGACCGTTGGCACGCCTGCAGTCATTTGCCAGATGTCACAGAACATTGGACTGGCGTTGTGAAATGTTCCTCCTGGCCTCTTAGGTGTGAAAACTGTTCTTGAAGAGGCTCCTCTAGTAATTTGGTTAGCAGGGCGTTTCATACCAGCCGGCTGTGGCATGCCCTTTTTTTCATAACAGCTTCGTAGCTTCGGGCTTCCTTCAATGCAAGCTCATGCGTCAGATAGTCCCCTGTTGCTAGAGCAGCCTAGATCTTGGAGTCTAGTCCTTGCTAAAAGCGCTTGGCCTGGATTTCGGTAGTAGGAATCAAGTGGGCAGCAAACCTGAAGGATGTTGAATGTCAGAATAGTTATGTGTTTTAAGGAACAAAACTTGAGATGAATTCATTACCTGCTAAGCATAATAAATTTGGCATCATACTCATCTACCAATTTTACCCATATAGAGTCTTGTTGCAGGTGGATGAATTTTTGTTCCATATCAAATCGAGCAGTCTCGGGAAAATACTTGGCATCAAGGAGATCTCGGAACGTCTTCCACTCGATTGGTTGTTCATGACGGCCCTCTTCGGCCTTCTCCCAAACTCTTGCATTGTCCTTGAGTTAGAGTTTTGTAACACGAACCCAAGCTATATCTGGCACTTCAATTGTAGCAAGATCGTCCTCGAAATTTTGAGCCTACTCCTCAGCCTCCAGGGGGCTCTCCTTCTGAGAATTTTTTTTGGGCACACCTGGTGCTTCTGTTTCGGGACAGGCTAAAAGGATAGCAGTATGCTGCTACTGACCCTCTAATAGACTCTTGATTGCTTCGAGAAGCACCGTCTGTTCGTTGATTGGAGCTGCAACGATAGGTGGAGGTGGTAGAACGGTTTAGGATGGGTGGTAGTGTGTTTTCATTGACGTTGGTGCTGGTGTTGTTGGGATAATCTATCACCTTGATAGCAAAGAAAGATTAGAATAGATTCAAGAGATTGACATGCAAGGAATGTAAAGTTGCCGAATCTTATAATTCTTGTAATATATTGCTTAAAACTTTATGCAAAATAGACCTGCATGGGCCACCAATAAAACCTGTCATCCCCCGCTTTCCAGAAGACAGTAACGACACATGATAAGGCCCGCAACGTATTTACTATGAGAAGATCATTTCTCTTAATAAATACATTAAGTGTATGAAAGCAATATAACAATATGCAAGAATTAACGAGAGTAATTAAAATTCAACAGTAAATTTATTTACATTCATTTTCATAGTCTGGATACAAGATAACAGAAATAAAAGTGCAAATGCGAAAAGGTGCCTAATGGCATACTGAAACTAAAAGCTCACGAAAAAGAACTAGTAATCTGGATGAGTGGTAAGCTGCTCAAAATCCTCCTGGCTAGGCTCGATTTCTTCAGAATCTTGTTCACCTGACGATCATCCCAAGGGAAAAAAATAGAAAGGAATGTTGTCAGCGAACTAGCGCTTGGTAAGCCTCTAAAGAAAAATTACTGATGACGGAGGGTATGTAAAACGAACAGAAAAATAAGTAGTAATGAACAAGTAAAAGTGTATGTAAAGGTATCTTAAGCATGTCATGTATAAGGTTAACTATTCTAACGTGGTTGTTTGTAGTTTGATAAAAAAGGTAAGCATGTATACAAAAGTAGTCCGTCAAACCCATGAACCCATAACACAAGAGAGTATAAGGCCTCGTCAAACCCACGGGACAACGACACAAGAATATTTAAGAGGTTTCTTTTAGTTAACGCTCGTGCCACGTCAAATATTCCTTACCAACATATCCCTTATCCCTGCGTATTTTATAGTATAGTTCTAGTTTGCAGGTCTTGACCGATTCTATGAATATAAGGAATACAAGTTCAGGTTCAGGTTGTGTTCAAGTATCCATGTCAAGTTCAAGTCAAGTCATATTCATGCTTCGGGTCAAGTCAAGTTTAAATGTTCAAGTTCAAGTTGAATTCGATTTTGGGTTTGAGTTCGAGTTTAAGTTCGACTGGAATTCAAGTCAAGTTCAAATTCGAGTTCAGGGTCTAGACATATCTTATTAAAAAGATTTAACTTTTGAATTTCTTAAGTTTTGGAACAATCGGGCAACCGCTACATATGGACAGCGGTATTTGTGTCTTTTTCAAAGACGATTGCAATTAATAATTCCTTTAATATTATCGAGACTAGATAGGCAAGTACCCACTTTCTACGGCTCCCCGAAACCTAAAGAATTGGTACCTTTTAAACCCAATATTAATCTAAAGTCCTTAAAAATTTATTAATTTGCTTATTATATGTTTTTACATGTTTGCATTTTTCGAGAGGGTTTATATAAATTGTTTTAATAAAAAATAAATCTCGAGGGTGTTTTTGATAAAAACATGTTAATTAGAAAATCAAGAGTTTTTATAAAAAGTATTTTATATTTTGTGATATTATAGTGTCAAAATCTAGCTTTTAAAAGTTTAAAATATTTTAATTAAAAATCTATCTTTTGAAAATTTGAGGGTATTTTCTTAAAAACTTTAATTTTTTCATTTAAAAATAATTTTCACAATTTTTTATTTGGAAATACGAGTATATGATTTAAATAACGTTCAAATTATTTAACTTGTTTTAAAATATCGAATTTTCTTTATACCGTATTTTATTTCTTTCAAGACCGAATTCTCCGTAAGAGTTCTACATCTCACTCTATTATCTCAAGGATATGCGATAATACGCACCAACCATAAACAGATCCCCTAACGATGGTTGTATAGGCATATTTGCAAAGGATTTAAAAATAATGATTTAAAAACCGTATTTGAAATTATTTTAATGCAATACGTTTCTTTCAAAAAACATATAACTATAGTATCGTGCTATATTTTCCATATGTACGTGAGGGGTAAGTCGTTACCCCATGCATGAAATATACGAAAAATAAATGTCTATGGTATTTACTTGTTACCTTAATATGTCACAAAAAATATATTTTTAAAAAGAAAGAGTGTTCATCGATTAGTGTAGCATGTGTAGCATAAGGTTTACAAGCAAGGTATAACAGGAATTTTGTTTTTTTAATCTTTTAGCAAGAAATGTATGGTTAAAAAGTCAAAAGTTTGCGGTGCAAAATTTCTTCACAAAGTTTAGTTTAGTATCTATTTTATGTAGGTTTATATGAGAAGAGTTAAGTGAGGGTTAAAGGTGAATTCAAAGGAAGTGGAATAGATGAGACTTACCCGTACCATTTGTGCTTGTACGGGCGAGAATTAGAAGAGAGGTAGCCTCGGTTTGAAGAGCCGAGGCCGACGATATATGGAGGATGAGCGAGCTTCTAGCTTCGGGATCGTAGCACTTCACCTAAAGACTTGAAAAACTTCTTGAGGAAATTAGAGAATGAAATTTGAGAGAGAGGATGTCTGCGGATGGAGGTAGGACTGGTCTAGATATTTATAGGGGATAGAGTGAGGGTATGGTGGATTAATTATAATTAAAAGAATTTAAAATGTGAATTAAAATAAAAAATGGGTAGATGAAGGGAATACAGAGTCTCTGAATTAAAACAGGGGATTTAAAGTGTAAAAATGGGTAGTGGGGAGTCCAAAGATTGCATGGGGGAAACACGGGGCAATTTGAATATATCCAGGCCGCCGGTAGCGGCCCTTTGGGGATTTTGGACAGCGAAGATGGAAGCAATTGCTTCGGGGTTTGAGTCCGGTTTTAATTATCTCATTTATCCACTTTAAATCTGTTGCAACTCGTCGTTTCTTCGTGTAAGGCCCGTGCAAACTCTTGGGCTTCGAAAAAGTTAAAATAAAAATATTAAAATAATTAAGGATGATAGAATTCAAACACACAGGCTAAAGAACGACAGTGGAGATTTTTAACCAGTGAGCTATAACGAGTTTCTTGTTTTTATTTAATAAACATTATTTATAACTCATAATCAGAGCTGAAATATACCTTTATATATACATTGAATATAATACAATTGTGCAGGGATTTCAAAATCGTTACATAAGCCATATACTTAGTCTATAATGCCATGTTTTACATATTATAGTACGATTAATTTTATGTGCGGGTACGTGACTAGATGTCCGTATTGACTGCTATTACGTGCATTGTATAATTTCTGAGATAAATGAGTTATGATTTGATTCGGTGGAATATTATGTTGTCATCGTACGTGATGAGATTCCGTACTGGATAAGATAGTGATATTTAGCCAAATGCGCCCTTTTATTATTGACCCGCCGAGTCATACTATTTATCCCGATTGGAAGATTATGAAAATGCTAAGGTTATACTCATTTCTAAAACTAACGATTCGTTTTCTATTTTAAAACCATAATACAAAGGATGCGCTGCTAATTTCAAATGAATATCTATTTTAAAAATATCACAGCCTCATTATTTCCAAACAACGTTTTGTTCTATTTTAAACTATAATTGTATTAATCATAAGTAATTATCCCTTTACAATGCCCATTCGCGCTATGATTATTTACTCATGCCTCGTATAGTTAGTTTAAAATGTCATGTTTCATGTTTCTCTTGCTATGCTTGTAAGAACACATTTGGTAGAACATTGGCACAACTACTAATGATTGCAATGTGGCATAATCACAGACATGCTATATGAACACATCATTAGTACTACTGTTTTCCACTGAAAACCGGTCAGACGAACTAATGTTGAATGTCTTGCCTGAATTTGGGGGCAGCTATATGTAAGTCTACGTTAGCGCCCCGGCAGTCTACAGACGCCAAATGCGGAACAAAAACTTTTTAACTGGCGCTATCGTATACTTTAACCCGGATCTACCATTATTGCTAAACTAACAAACTGTAAAGAGTGTAGAAAGGTTATACCGAACGATCCGAGTCCTTCGTTCTTTAACCATCATCCCACGCTCCGTTGCGGCTGCTCTGATCTCGTCGATCTCCGATATCCTCGTCGAAGTGGCACCACATCATCGATTCTTTAAACGGGCTCCCGCCTCTGACTTGAGGCAACTCGATCGTCAAGTTTGCCAAAAGAGACGACCAAGAATGATGTAGAGAATGAGTAGATGACTTTGTCTCACTTCGTCCAAATCCGTGGACGATCGGTTAATGAAGTTGCCGAGAGAATTGGGTGATGGAATGAAATGAGGTAATGAAATTTCCATGCACCCAAATACTATCATAATCTTTTTCTACAAATGAAACATCAAGTGAATGAGAGAGAGGAGGGGGCCGGCCACTTTATATGCAAGAGGGAGGTGATGGTAGGAGCAAGTGGTGACCATAACATGAAGCATATCATGAAGAAAAGATCTTAACCAAAACAAAAAGCTTTAATGTTAAAGCATGAATCATAAACCTAGTCATCATGCATTAATGAACCATTAAATGCATCCAATGAAAACTCAACACAAATTAATCCTAGTCACCTCATCTAGATGCTTCTAGAACATTGACTCACCTCAACTGAAGAAAAGATAAATCCGTCTTTAACCGAATGTTAAAAGACGGCTGATAGAAAACTGGAAACTGGCAACTTCCAAAAGTGATCCTGAAACAACTTTCAGGATAACCCCGTAACTGTATAAATATACCCGTATTTGTATTACGACCGAATACAAATGCAACTGAGACAAAGATATTATACCTACTCAATATAATACTCGGATCCGGCTTAAACCAAAGCCGACTAGTATCATCTGCCCGAAAAATAACACGTGCATAAACGCACGTGCATTTTCCGAACCCTGCCATAAAACCATACGGCCTCTACAACGTTTCGCCCGAACTTGGGAAACTGTCTGTGGGGGACTCTAATGACTCGTCAGTACCCTGGCAGTGGGTTTAACCACAAACCGTCAGTGGCACTAGCAATGCGTAACGGCTGCCTATGGACTGACCTCAAGGGATGCCGATGAGCGAACTCATCCGGAAAACCCTACTGAGCCTAACAGTGACAATGTATATACAGTCAGGTCCGTTCGTCTATGAGTATCGCATATCTGCCTAGGGGGCTAGTAACGTCAGACCCCCAATAGAAGTATAAGTCGTGTCGGAGTGAAGCCCAATAACACCCTGAGATACTACTGGAGTACCTACCAGTAAATCTCCTGCCATGGCCATGGACTTTGTGTAATGGCTCTCCTAGACACAGCACGATCTCGCCCCCAATACCGGGAGAGACGAATCCCCTGCCGATCCGCTCACGTGCCTCCATATGGCTCGGGACTGTACCCAAAAGATACCTGTTTGCATGACTCCTTTGAGCCGTGGTAGGGTAGAAATCAAAGCACAGTGGGAACTCACACGAGACAAATGACGACCTCAGGTCGATGAACTAACCTGTACACATGTCACCAGGGAACTGCTATCTGACGATATGTATAATACCAACTAGCAGGTTCCCGGCGAGTCCTGTCCGGTGTACTCATAACCCAATGAGCACCTGTATACATCTTAGGTGATCCAACTGACACCAGCGGCTTGTGAGACCGGCCACCGCCCCTCGTCGGGGTCTCGACTGTACACACTAGTCTACTCCGGAGTATCGATGCCCTGTCTCGAAACTCCCACGACTAGGGACCACAATTAAGGATATGCATATAAACCACCCAACTCTCACGTATATGATCGCCATCATACTGTTGGTGGTAAAGCATGATCCTAAGGGCTCTATCAAAGTGTAACATGTAATCAGTCACCTGAACATGTACACGACTGATAAAGGCAAACCAGATAGCATACTATCATCTTGAGTAAGACTGTCCTACCGGTATAGGTCCTCCGCAATCATTGCAATCACGTACCTGTGATCCAATAATTGACTATGAGGGCACTATCTCCAACACCTGCGATCCAATAATTGACTATGAGGGCACTATCTCCAACAATATATAGGTTTGATCCATCCATCTCTCCGAAAACACTGAGTTGATTTATAGTGCCATATATTGAAGGTTTGGATGAATGCAACCGATATAAATGACTTCGAATTCGCTCCTACAAATGAGAGATTTATTGATTGTGGGGACATATTTTTCCTGCAGGCGCAAGCCCTTGCAGTTAATTACGTTATCGCGAACGATAATAATTTTCTACACTCCAGGTTTATTCTTCGTGTGTCATATTTTAGTTTATTTTTGGGTTGCTCTTGGATTATATACGGAGACTAATTTTATCGTTGCCCGTAGGGTACGGATTAGTCCAAATCCATACATGTTTTAGATTTAGGTCAAGCATTTGCTTGACGGGATTCATGTTGGTGTTTTGATTTGCCAACGGGGGTGAACTTAAGTCGTATTTCACACACTTGTGAGGTCCATGGGTTTACATGCTTGCATAATCCTTATATATGAATCGTTAGTCTCATTTAAGAACTAAGATCAGACTTAAAACATTTTGAGCATATGGTCTCAACTGATTTTAAGATCAATGAAATTTAAGCTTTACGACTTAGCCGATTTGAGGCTAAGGATTAGGGTGTATTTGACACCAACATATTTGGCGCATGGCTCGGCTCAAGGCAACTTGGATACATGGCTCTGGCGCTTTCTCACGTGCATATCACGTGCTTCCTAGGGGACATGGGTTTGGGATTGGTGTATGGCGTTTTGGGGCTGGCACGACTTGGTCGGCTTGTCGCAGCCAAATAAAGAGCTTAAGCTCTGGCGCTTCCTTTCTTGACGCAAGTTTCTTTCTGGCGTTGGTGCCATGTGCATGACCCGTGTGGTGTAGCTCTTGGGTTTTTTTTAAAGATTAATCTCTGCAGAAAAATTGATCTTCTAAAAGAAAACATAGGTTTTATGAAGCTTAAGCTTCTGTTTAATGGTCTCTTTAATCATTAAGATCACCATGATCCAGTTTTTATGGTCTTTGGTCCTCTGTTCATATTCCATTGTGAGAACTTGGTTATTTTGAAGTTTAAGCTTCTCTTCTTTTTTATCTCTTTTTGGTTGAAAGGTTTCTAAGTTTTCCATCAAACCCTAAATCTTAAGACCGAAAATCCCTTCATGAGAGCTTAAGTTCTCTACAAGGAGAAGATTTGACTTAAGGATCTATGATCCAGAGGAAGAACTTAAGTTCTTATTTGAAAGTTAACCTTCTTTTTCAACAGAAATTAATTTTCTTACCTAGAGTTTTGGAGAAAGGAGAAGGACCTTTTTTTCTTTTTATTGCAGAGTAAGCACTTAAGTTCTCGGTTGCTGAGATTAATCTCAAGTTTATGGGGGGTCTCTTTATGTCTATACTTTTACTCCCCTCCTATTTACAGGAGAAGAGATTGTTAGGCAGGTAGAGAAGATCTCTTATATGAGATCTCTCAAATTAATCTTAACATCAACCGGGATGGTTAAGCACCATTGGATTTTTTATCCAAGGGCTATCAATTAACAAAATTAATATTTTTCTTATTTTTAGAAAAATATAAAGAAGATTTCTTGTTAATAATAAAATATCTTTCTGTTTTAAGAAAAATAGAGGGAAATATTTTCCAAAGTAGGCTCTATCTGAAGCGAGGGCTTTAAAGTTTAGCATTGGCGCCATGTGCCTTGCACGTGGTGCAGTGTCAAGAAGATTTCCAAGAAGCATTGGCGCCATGTGCTGTTTCCCCCAATCAGAGAAAAACAATGTTCAAATTTTCAAAACTTGAAATGAAGCAGCACTTCATAAAAGCGCCAGCAAGCAGTGCTCACATGCTAGAGCACGAGTGCGCTCGCGCAAAGAGCGCCAGCGCTCTGAAGCAGCGCTCACGTGCAGAGCACGAGCGCCAGCGCAAAGAGCGCCAGCGCTTTGAAGCAGCGCTCATGTGCAGAGCAAGAGTGCGCTAGCGCTAGAACTATATGTTCTCTATCGTTGGATCAAAGATCCAACGGACATGATTAAAAATCATCAAATGACCAGAATAAAATTCTGTTAAGGAAACATTCCTCAGAATCTTTCCAAACAGAAAAGATTGTGCTCTGTAAATCAGAGCACCGTGGGATCAAAGATCCAATGGTGATTAAAATCACCAAAATACATAATAAATTCTGTATGGAAAAAAAATTCCCAATCTTGTTAAAAATAAGAAAATTGCCTTCTGTAAATCAGAAGCACTTGGATCAAATATCCAATGGGGGAAACATCCCCAAATCAATTAGAGAAAAGATCTCTTTAACTGATTCAACAAATCAGCCTACCCTAAATAAAGGCCCCAAGACTTTAAGCCTCATAGAGAGGAACTCCCCCATAAACTTTGAGAAATTTCAAAAACAAAGAGCATGTTCTCAGAAGAAGAAGATTTTCTTCAAGATAAAAAAAACAGAGAGATGAAATCATCTCATATAAAAAGAATAATTTAATTCTTTTTCTAAGATCATATATCTATAAGCCCAAGGTCTCTTACAAAAAGAGATCAAAATATCTCATCATGAAAAATTAGTGGAAGAACTTAATCTTCTTCAGATCATAGATCTATAAGACAAATTGTCTTTCACAAAAGAGATCAAAGTATCTCATCATAAAAAATAAGGGGAAGAACTTAATCTTCTTCAGATCATAGATCTATAAGACAAATTGTCTTTCACAAAAGAGATCATAATATCTCATTATAAAAAGGGGGGAGAATAATTCAATCTCTTAGGATCATAGATCCATAAAGGCAGAGCCTTTCACCAAAAACATAAGAGATTGAAACATCTCCTATAAAAAATAAGAACTTTGTTTTTAGATCCATAAGACAAAGTCTCTTATAAGAGAGAGAATTTAATTCTCAGGACGCAAAGCTGCTTAAAAAGAGCCCTAGCGCTCCAATCAAAAGAAGCGCTTCAGCGCTCCAAAACTAACGCATAGCGTTGTAGAGCCTCAGCGCTCTAAATTTCACAAGAAGCGCTCTGCGCTCATTATCTGGCGCATAGCGCCAAGCGTGCCACGTGCTCCTCATGTGTGCGCTACTTAACAGAAGCGCTCTGTGCTCATTATCTGGCGCATAGCGCCAAGCGCGCCACGTGCTCCTCACGTGTGCGCTACTTAACAGAAACGCTCTGCGCTCATTGTCTGGCGCATAGCACCAAGTTCACCACGTGCTCCTCATATGTGCGCTACTTAATAGAAGCGCTCTGCACTCATTGGCTGGCGTACAATGCCAAGATCACCACGTGCTCCTCACGTGTGTACTGAGAGAACATAAACTGTTCTTTAAATAAAAGCCCTAGAGCTATAATGAATGCTCAGCCCTCAATAAAAGACAAAATTGATGTCATAATCCAAACCAATGCTCGGCATTGTTAAATGTTCAACATTTTAACTAAATGGGTCAAGTTCAAATGGGCCACAGAACCCTACCTCAGATCAATTGAGCCCATATGCTCACAAGTCTTTGATCTTAGTCCCAAATTGGACTACAGATCTCCCAACCAATATTGGGTCAAGGGTACATCTCTTCACTCCTCTGATATTTGTCGTTGTAATCCTTCAACGTCTTCAGAGAGGTGACGGGTTCCGACAACCAGACATTCCACAGACTGTGGGGTCCTTAAACTCATGGACTATGATGTCCTTAAACTTTACGGACTGTAGGGTCCTTAAACTCATGGACTATAATGTCCTTAAACTTTACAAACTATGATGTCTCTAAACTACCATGGACTGTGAGGTCCTTAAACTCATAGATTATGATGTCCTTAAACTATAGACTATGATGTCCTTAAACTCCATGGACTATGATGTCCTTAAACTTATGGACCACAATGTCCCTAAACTAAAACAATAGAGCCCAAATGCTTTTTTGTTGGATCTAAATGATCCTGTTAAGTAGATCTTAGTCTAAAATTAGACTAACGTATCCTTAATAAATGTTTAAGTTGATCTTAGTCTCAAATGAGATTAACGATCCTTAAACCCAACCCAAACCCAAATCTAAGAAAATACGGATTTGGACTAATCCACGCTCTACGGACGACAACATAAATTAGTCTCTGTATACAATCCACGGGCAACCAAAAACAAAACAAACACACACGACACGAAGTGACCATCCGGAGAAGGAGAAAGTGGTTACTGCGATGTGGTAGCGTAATTAACTGCAGGGGCTTGCACCTGCAGGGAAAAGCGTCCCCACAATCTAAAACCCCTCAACGAGGGGGAATCTGACGAAATCTGCTACATCGGCCACATCCGTTTAAACCTCCGATACATGGTGTCATAAATCAACTTGGTATCTTCGGAGAGGTGGACGGATAGCACCAAATAGCATCTTCTCCCAAAATTCAGGCCGGATGTCCCAACGTCCCGGTCGCGTCTTTCGGCGGGGAACAGATTCTGGCACGCCCGGTGGGACCTTTTCCTCTTTCCACTTCACACTTCATGTGTCGTTTTTCGAAAATGAATCACGGTTTGACATGGTTGCCCTCGGATGTGAAGTACTAAGATTTTGTGTCTTGCTCCGTGCAGAAAAATGAAGATCAAAGGCTTCAAACTGCACTAACTGCAACTGCAACTCTCACTCCGTCCTGTCCGGAGGAGTGACTTACGGGCCCCAAGCGGCCTCCATCTTCGCCATGCCAGTGGAACAGGTGACTCAGGCCACCACTGGACTGTTCTTCGGGACCATGCTCCCGCCAACGAGCTTCAGCGCTCCTGTACCATCGCAATAAGCTCTGAACAAGTCGGTCTTTGATCGGCTTGCAACTACTGCGACCCCTCTCAACGGGTTGTCCAAATCCAGTGCCTCGGTTTTCAATAGACTGGGCCAAAGCTCCAACGGGCCTATGAAGAAGCCCGCAATACAAGAAGGTGTTATCCTAAGCAGATAGCCATTCCTGCTCCTGAAGTCGTCAAAGCGTCTTCTCCTGCTAAGGTGCCGGTCTTCACAAGACTAGCCGTTCTAACTCCCACTCCAGGTGAAGTAACCAAGGCTGCTTCCCCTATACGAAAGTCGGCCTTTTCAAGATTGGCCATCCCTTCTTAGCGGACATCAGTCTTCAAGTGGATGACGCCGGCAGCAACCCCTTATCAGAGCGGGGGTCATGAAGAAGCTCATCCAACAGCAGAGGTGATACCGTCTGCTCGACGTTGCCACTGGCGCCGAGTGAGGAAAGCTGGGGGCAATTCCCCTTCTGGAATGACTCTGCCAGCTCCAATGGTGGAAGTCGACACTGTTTTTCCAACTGGGAACAGCTTTGAACCACTCAGGAGGGTCTGCAAGAACTCTCCGACTGTTGTGCTGAAAAGATCTCCTCCTCCTATGGAGAACGTTACAAAGGCGAAGCTGGAGCAGCCCTCTCAGCGGCTGTCCTCTAAAATTCATAAAGTTTGGCGACAGGTCCAAGACTCAGTGATCAACCAAGACTACTCCTACAGACCAAAGAAGATGAAGGTCCGGCAAGAGAAGGACCACTCTGTCGTACCACAGAAGGTGTCGTTTACCTGGGTGCCCGCTGCAACGGCCCCCTCAACTTCGACCGCCCACAAAAAGAGAAGGCCGGAGAAAATCCCCGTGTCTACGACAAATGTCAAGGGCACTGAGCCTAAACACCCTAAGTCTGGGGGCATGGTGGTGCATACCGTCTATATAGCATCCGGAAAAGAGGATAGCCGTATCTCCACAGGTCATCGACTGCTTACGCGATCAGTGACTAAGGCTCAGGAGAAACAACAACAAAAGCTCCAAGAGATGCTAATAGCCATGGCCGCATTCACGGGACCAAAAGCAAGCCCAGAGACGTCCTCAGAACATCGTCATGAGCAGGAAACTGATGCCGAATTCCTTCGGAGAATGCTTGAGAAAAAGGACAAAGAGGCCGCGGAACAAGCGGCCAACATAAAACAAATGGCCCTTCTATTCCAAGATACGGTGGGCATGATGATCCAGCAGGACCCTCCAGCCGAAGATCCTCTAGTAATAATTGAAGATGATAGAGGAGAGACATCAAATCCTCTGCCGGCTCTGTCAGCAGGAAGGGAGGAGACCATCTCCAAAGCCACGCTCGATGATTATATAGCTCAACAAATACGAGTTCATCAAGCGAATGAAGCGGCTGGCCAAGTCGTCAGAACTGGACGGCCCTATCCGGGTTGGTACGATCAAATAAAGTACCCGCCAGGATACACGATTCCTAAATTCCATGTGTACAAGGGGACAAGCAATCCCCATCAACATGTCGCTCAGTTCAGGACTCTCTGAGCCAACACTGGAGGGGATGATAAGCTACTGCTTTGCCAATTCGTCGGCAGCTTGGCAGAGACGGCGTTCGAATGGTACTCAGAGCTTCCCAACGAATCCATCAAAACTTTTACAGAGATGGAATTGATGTTCACCCAGCGTTTCGCAAGCGCTAGCGAACGCATCCTAATCACCGCACTAATTAACGCCAGAGTGAAGCCAGGAGAAACATGGGTGCAGCACACGATACGGTGGCGGAATTTATGGTCGAAGTGCGAGCAGCGCATTGAAGAAGCGCCTGCGGTAGGCATGTTTGTGGATACTCTCGATCCACAGGCGACCATATCCCAGTTCATGATGTTTTTCAAGCCGACTACCTTCCATGCCTTGATTGACAAACTGGCTCAAATAGACCAGATTGGTCATAAGCCTTCCTTTTCAAAGACGGAATCACGGAATGAAAAGGGCAAAGGAAAAGCGACTTTTGTCGCCAATACTCAACAACAACCAAGCAACTTAAAACCGGTTGTTTGCCAAAGCAACGTGTGTTCACGCAAATCCCTCGAGGAGAGACTAAGACGTCCTTACTCGTTTCCCCGTGATAAAACGAGGAGACTGTTCGAGTTGGCAGTGCGCAACAGACTCATCAATCTGCCAGATTCAAGAAGTCCGTTACAGCCAGGCGATGTCAACAATCTTAATTACTGCCCTTACCACCAAGCAGTAAGCCATCCAATAGAAGATTGCTTCGTTTTCAAAGGTTGGATTGAGAACCAATACCAACAAGGAAAATTCGCGCTGTCTGAGAATTGGAAGGTGAGCCCGTCCCAGCCGCACGCTCTTAAAAAGGTGGACACGCCGGGGGCATCATGCTCTTTTATAGAAGAAGCTCCATGGGAGGTCGCCCTTTCAGCCAAGACGAAAAGAATGCTGAAGGATCTCCAAACATGCCCGGCGATCAGGTGGAAAAATCCTCTAGAACCCGGGGTCATCGAGGGAATACTGAAGCCACGCCTGACTCCAAGAATTAGTAGCGATAATCAAAACACTCAGGCCCAGACGTTAAAGTCTTCGAAAAAGAAGAAGAAGACCAAAAAACCCGTGAAGCATGGTGACGAGCGCATGGACCTACAAAAACATATTGACGCGTTGGAAAAATATAACCAGAAGGCGCGAACCCCGGTCACGCTTCAAGAGTTTCTCAACCACATCCTTGAAGACGAAGATAACAACAAAGATGAGGGAGAAGACTCGTCAGATGAACCTGAGGATTATGTGGCAAGCTGCCACGTGATCTCTCACTCGCCGGTAGATGGTAAAGAAGCTCCCGATGTAGAGAAACTGGAGGCAGACCCCGAACCGGGACTCCTAGGACCGTCAGACGAGATGATTGACGTATTCCTGAACGAAGCTCTTCTGAAAAGAAAAGCTGATCGAGAGCGCAAAATGGCCATATTTGAAAAAGCCAAACGCCGGCGACTAGACGAAAGGATTAAAACACTCCCACCAGATCAAAGCACATCCGCCGCAAATAAAAGCAGGTTCAAGAAAAGGAAAAGGTTCGCCAAAACCATATCAATGGGAATGCCACCCTCCGAAAGAAACACTCCAGATAGGATACACCTTAACGAAGAGGACGTACATCCTAACTTCTGCTTATATCATCAGAGGATTGCACACCCTATTGAAGAATGCAACGCCTTTAAAAATTAGTAGCAAGGCTATGTCACTCACAGGCAACACTTCAAGAGGATGAAGCGTGAAGCTCGTTGACAGAGGAAAAATGCGACAGACGAACGAGGAAGAGCTGCCGGCAACTTTCACATGGTTGATAACAGGGGATCGCAAGTTCTCACCTTCGGGAGCGATTCTGAAGAAGAAATGGCTCCCAGTCCTCTCTTCAAAGAATCCACCTCAGGAAAAAAGGAAGAAACGAAGAGCTGCGAGAACATTCAGCTGCGCAATCGCACGCTACCTGAAAAGAATCTCTAACCCGCAAACAAGGGATCGAACAAAATGGATAAGGGGAAGGAAAAAATCCCTGAAGATATCGCCCTCAATAACCGATCCATCGAAGAGCTGGCAGCCAAGGACCCGCCCAAGAAAAATAAGGTAGATTACAACGTTCTGGCATACCTGAGGAAGATACCATCGCAACTAAGCATTCTCGTTGCCCTTCTGCTATTTATGGAGGCGAGAGATTCTTTGATCAAGGCACTACAAGAACCCGAGCAGTTCCAAGCTTTTCTCGCTGTAGAAAAGATGAAGGACGAGCTGGAAGAAATTCACACAGCTGACATCACTTTCGGCGATGAAGATCTCCTCCTCGGAACATGCAAGCACAACTGTCCCCTATATGTCTCCGGGTATTGCCATGACATTAAGATAGGGAAGATCCTAGTTGACAATGGGTCCTCTGTCAATCTCCTAAATGTGAGGGTGCTAAAAGAAATCTGCATGAGCGTTCAACACCTCGCTCGGGATAAAATCACTATCTCCGGATTCGACTCCTAGTCATC
This sequence comes from Agapanthus africanus, assembly GCA_030015575.1. Classification (NCBI taxonomy): domain Eukaryota; kingdom Viridiplantae; phylum Streptophyta; class Magnoliopsida; order Asparagales; family Amaryllidaceae; genus Agapanthus; species Agapanthus africanus. Next base: position 611,078,130 of record CM057343.1, on the reverse strand, counting down.
ACGGACGCTTGGGTCTGTGATACTGACGTTACGCTTTGGGCTGCTTGTCACTGATATCAAGTTCCACGTCATTGACACCAAGACTTGCTACAACGCTCTGCTCGGCCGGCCTTGGTTACACGAGTACAATATCATCCCTTATATACAACATCAGTGTATAAAGTATTTCAAGGTTGCTCTCGAGTATACCGTGACAGGGGAGTTGAACCCATTCTCCATTAATGAAGTCCGAAAATACAAAGATGCAAAATACTTCTTGCCAGACTTTGAAGACACGGAAAGGTGCCATAAGCCGGAGAATAAGAAAAAAGCTATCACCACCATTCCGGTCTTCGGGAATATACCGAGGAAGAAGAAGAGATTGTCTACTCGGGACCGCCCCAATACAACAAACCGGGACCATCAACCCCTATTCTGGTCTTTGGCAGTGACTCTGAAGTCGAGGTCAACGCAGTATTCTCGGCTCGTCCATCAGTGCAATCCTTCATTGGAGATGATCAAAGTTTGCAGATCACCATGGTTCCGCAAGAGCATTACAAAGAGCTTGACGCACTCGATACCTACAGTGTGCAAGAACTACAGACGTTCTACGTCCCTCCTAGGGGAAGAGATGAAAAGGTGATCCACTTTTATCGATCCACGGAAACCAAAGTGGAGAAAGAATTTTGGCATGGTGCCGATTCTACACTAGACAGGCTCCAGCTCATCCGTATGGCCAGATACTATATAAAAGGATTAAAAAGGTTGTTGAGGCGCCAAGGCGTACCCTTGAAGCAAACCATACAACAGGCCCAGTTCTACAACAAGATCTGGAACGTCCCCGGAACTCAGCGAAAACTGCCCAACGGGAGAATGGAAACGATCGGGCTTGGATATGTTCAATCCAAGAAACGAGAGCGATTCCATGGCTGCTACGTCATACATGATTTCGATAAAGAAGGAGATGCTCTATTAGAAGACGCTAACCCTAAACCAAAACGAAGTCCCGCCATGAAAGGGCCAAATCCGTCGTTCGAAGAACAGATGGACAAGCTAATAAGGGAAGCGAGTCAAAAGTTGCGGGATGACCATAACCGTGAAATGGCCATTTACGAGAAAACCAGGACGCAGTGTCTCCTTCAGCAGGATGTGGAGAATGACGATGCTCTTCGTTGCCAGCCCGTCATACGGAAGATCCGACGCGGAGGCAAAAACAAACTAAAGAACGGAAAAAGCGTTCAACAACGACAAAGCGGGTCTAAGAAGCCATGCGATCGAGAATCGAGCAGCCGGGGTCCGTCTCTTATAAAGAAGATAGGTCGAGCATATTCTTTTCCTCAAGACAAGACAAGGAAGATATTCGATCTTGTCATGAAACATCAGATGATGACACTCCCGGAATCCAAACACCCCGAGCAAGCAGACGAAGCCTCTCACCCGGATTATTGCTCCTATCACCGAGCGATAGGACATCCTCTCGAAAACTGCTTCACATTTAAAGACTGGGTAGAAGACCAGTATCAACAAGGCAGGTTCGCTTTATCCAACAGTTGGAAAGTAACCCCGCCACAGAAGCATGAACCGAAAGCCACGTATGCAACGAGAGTAAAGCCGGATCAACATCGGTCTTGGAAGCAATCTCGTACCTGTCACGTGATAACGCTGTCAGGAGAAGAAGTACACGAGGATATGGATGACCTCTCCTGGTGCTTTGAAAACGAGGATGATGAAATGATCTCAGAGTTTTCACCGGCACCGAAAGAGCTGGAAGATGGGATACATACTACTGTAGATAACCTCAGAAAATCGACTTGGGGACGGAAAACGACCCCCGGCCGATGCTCGTCAGTGAGCTGTTGTCTAAAAAAAAGGTGGCTACGCTCAAAGATGTGCTCATGTAGTATAAAGACTGTTTCGCATGGAACTATTCCGAGATGCCAGGATTAGATCCAGAAATAGCCGTCGACAAATTGGCGATTTCTCCGGACATTAAGCCAATCAAACAAGCACCGAGAAGAATGCGGCTCGAACTTCAAATGAGCATTAACGCCGAGGTCAAGAAGCTAATCGACTCCGGCTTCATCTAAGAGGTTCAGTACCTTGACTGGATTGCCAACATCGTCCCAGTGATGAAGAAAAATGGGACAGTGCGCATCTGCGTGGACTTTCGAGACCTCAACAAAGCTTGCCCAAAGGATGATTTTCCTGTACCAGTTACCGAGCCGATGATAGATAACACGTCCACTCACGAAGTCTTCTCCTTCACGGACGGATCATCAGGGTACAATCAGATAAAGATGCACCCCGAAGACCAGAAGCATACCGCTTTCCGGACCCCTTTGGGCATATTCTGCTACAAAGTGATGCCTTTCGGTCTGAAGAACGCCGGCGCTACCTATCAGAGGGCCATGACGAAGATTTTCGATGACCTCATACACGAAATCGTCGAATGATATATCGAAGACCTCGTGGTTAAAAGTAAATCGTACGAGGAACATTGGGAGCATCTGAAAATAGTGTTTTAGCATCTTCGGAAATACAACTTGAAGATGAACCCTCTGAAATGCGCATTCGGAGTTTCCTCGGGCAAATTCCTAGGATTCATCGTACGACATCGAGGCATCGAAATAGACCCGTCAAAGATCAAGGCGATTATAGAAATGCCTCCGCCAAGGACTCTGAAACAACTTCGGTCCCTCCAAGGGAAGCTCGCATATATCCGGTGCTTCATAGCTAACCTCTCTGGTAAATGCCGCCCCTACAGTCATTTAATAAAGAAAGGGACCCCTTTCATCTGGGATCGCAAATACCAGAGTGCACTAGACGAAATCAAGCAATACCTGAAGAATCCGCCGATATTGACCGCTTCGGTCAAGGGAAAACCTCCCATCCTGTACACAACCGCCCTTGAAGGTTCCTTAGGCGCACTATGGGCACAGGAAAATGACCAAGGAAAAGAAAGAGCCATCTACTATTTGAGTCGAGTTCTCCTGGGGGAAGAAAACAATTACTCTCCCATTGAAAACACTGCCTGGCGTTAATCTTCTCGATAACGAAACTCAGACACTACGCTTTGGCGCATGAGGTCCATCTCATATCAAAGGTGGATCCTCTCAAATATTTGATGTCAAGAGCCATACTAACAGGACGGCTCGCTAAATGGGCCTTACTCTTAATGGAATTCTCGGTGACATACCGACCTCTCAAGGTAGTGAAAGGCCAGGCCATCGCCGACTTCCTTGCTGAGAATCCATTACATGTTGACTTTCCCTTGAATTGCGATTTGCCAAACGAGCACGCGTTTGACGCGATCTATGGGGAGAAAGGAGAGAGTGACACCCGATGGGAACTCTACTTCGACGGGTCATCTTCCATGAAGAAGCAAGAGCACAGTACCCCCATAATCAAATATGGGGTAGGCCTCATCTTCGTGACTCTACAAGGAGGGATAATGCGCTTTGCCTTTTCCTTGACAGAGCCGAGGACGAACAATGAAGCCGAATATGAAGTTTTGATAGCAGGTCTTGAGATCGCTGTCGACATGGGAATCGAAAACCTCCTCATATACGGAGACTCCCAATCGGTCGTTAGCCAAGTAAACGGCGACTATCAGACGTGCAAACCGGAGTTGGTAAAGTACGGCGAGAGAGTACAACAATTGCTTACTCAAATCCCTGCCTACGCCCTGGAAAGCATACCACGCGCAGAAAATAGTAAGGCGGATGCATTAGCCAAGCTCGCTAAAGAACTAGCCGACGAGAACCTCGATGACGTAAGGATCGTTGTGCAAAGCCGCCGGGTTCTTGCACTGGAAGAAATATCTCCGGAGTCGTCCGAAGAAAAGGGAGAGACCGAGCAAGCGACCCTATAAATAAAAGACCAGGAAAAGGCTAAGGATTGGAAAGAAGTCTTTATAGACTACTTCAAATCCCGTCGAACACCTGAAGATGCGTCGTCAAGACATCAACTCATGAAACGAGCTCTATCCTTCGCCTTTGTCAATGATACTCTGTATAAGAGATCGTTCGACTCCCTATGGGTAAGATGCCTGGGACCTGAAGAAGCAAAGAGAGTCGTCCAAGAAACTCATGACGGACTCTGCGGTTCTCACCAAACCGGGCCAAAGATGAAGCTGAAGATCAAAAGGATGGGCTACTATTGGCCCACAATGATCCAAGACTGCCTCGAATACGCGAAGAGGTGCCACTCGTGCCAGATTCATGGGGACTTTATACACCAGCATCCAAATCCGCTACATCCTGTTGGATATAGTGCCCTCAAAGTCAATTATTGGATCGCAAGTACGTGATTGCAATGATTGAGGAGAACCTATACCGGTAGGACAGTCTTACTCGAGATGATAGTATGCTATCTGGTTTGCTTTTATCAGTCGTGTATAGGTTCAGATGACTGATCACGATTACACTTTGATAGAGCCCTTAGGATCTTGCTTGACTACCAACAGTATGAGGGCGATCATATAAGTGAGAGTTGGGTGGTCTATAAGCTTATCCTTAATAGTGGTCCCTAGTCGTGGGAGTTTCGAGACAGGGCATCGATACTCCGGAGTAGACTAGTGTATACAGTCGAGACCCTGACGAGGGGAAGTGGCCGGTCTCACAAGCCACTGGTGTCAGTTGGATCACCTAAGATATATACAGGTGCTCATTGGGTTATGAGTACACCGGACAGGACTCGCCGGGAACCTGCTAGTTGGTATTATACATATCGTCAGATAGCAGTTCCCTGGTGACATGTGTACAGGTTAGTTCATCGACCTGAGGTCGTCATTTATCTTGTGTGAGTTCCCACTGTGCTTTGATTTCTACCTTACCACGGCTCAAAGGAGTCGTGCAAACAGGTGGTTTTTGGGTACAGTCCCGAGCCACATAGAGGCATGTGAGCGGATCGGCAGGGGATTCGTCTCTCCCGGTATTGGGGGTGGAGGTCGCGCTGTGTCTAGGAAAGCCATTACACCAAGTCCTTGGCCAAGGCAGGTGAGATTTACTGGTAGGTACTCCAGTAGTATCTCAGGGTGTTCAGGGATTGTCTCCGACACGACTTATACAGCTATTGGGGGTCTGACGTTACTAGCCCCCTAGGCCGGATATGCGATACTCATAGACGAATGGACCGGACTGTATATACATTGTCACTGTTAGGCTCGGTAGGGTTTCTGGATGAGTTCGCTCATCAGCCTCCCTTAAGGTCAGTCCATGGGCAGCCGTTACGCATAGCTAGTGCCGCTGACGGCTTGTGGTTAAACCCACTGCTAGGGTACTGACGAGTCATTAGAGTCCCCCACAGACAGTTTCCCAAGTTCGGGCGAAACGTTGTAGAGGCCGTATGGTTTTTATGGCAGGGTTCGGAAAATGCACGTGCGTTTACGCACGTGTCATTTTTCGGGCAGATAATACTGGTGGGTTTTGGTTTAAGCCGGATCCATGTATTATACAGAGTAGATATAATATCTTTGTCTCATTTGCATTTGTATTCGGTCGTAATACAAATGCGGGTATATTTATACTGTTACGGGGTTATCCTGAAATTCGTTTCGGGATCACTTTTGGAAGTTGCCAGTTTCCAGTTTTCTATCAGCCGTATTTAACATTCGGTTAAATGCGGATTTATCTTTTCTTGGGTGAGTCATGGTTCTAGAAGTTTCTAGAAGATGAGAGGAAGCTTCTTGGAAGGTGACTATGTTAGTGATTCATTGTTAGCATTAAATGAGAGATGAGGTGTATTAGTGACTCATGCTTTAGCTTTAATGTTTCTTGTTTACCTAAGGATATTTTCTCTTGATCTTTTATCCTATGGTTACCTCCTTGCTCCTACACTCACCTCCCCCCTCTACATAAGTGGCCGGCCCCTCTTGGATGCCTACTTGAATTTTTACACACTCATTTGATTAGAAAAAGATGATAGATTTCGGTGTATGGAATTTTACAGCTCATTTCATTCCATCACCCGATTCCTACGGCAACTTCATTAACCGTTCATCCATGGTTTTGGACGAAGCGAGACAAAGTATTCCACTCATTCTCTACATCAATCTTGGTCGTCTCTTTTAGCAAACTTGACGACCGAGTTGCCTCGAGTCAGAGGCGGGAGCCCGTTTAAAGATCCAATGACGTGGTGCCACCTGGACGACGAGATCAGAGATCGACGAGATCGGAGCAGCCGCAACAGAGTGTGGGATGATGGTTAAAGAACGAAGGACTCGGATCATTCGGTATAACCTTTCTTCCCTCTTTGTAGATTGTTAGTTTAGCGTTAATGGTAGATCCGGGTTATAGTATGCGATAGCGCCAGTTATAAAAGTTTTTGTTCCACATTTTGGCATCTGAAAGACGGCCGGGGCGCTACCGTAGACTTACACATCCAACGGTGGCTAGCTGGCCGTTCGAAGTATAGGAAAATGACGTAATCGGGGCCATCGAACCAGTATCGTCCAGAGGGCATCGGTTCATACTAGTGACAACTGATTACTTCTCCAAGTGGGCAGAAGCAGTACCGCTAAGAGAAGCGAAGACGGAAAATATCCTCCACTTCTTCAAGACACACGTCATCTATCGGTTCGGCACTCCGCGACGGTTTATCTCCGATAACGGGCCGGCCTACAGAAGTCACAAAATTAGCTGCTTCGTGCAGCAACATAATATAGACTAGAGATACTCTTCGGTCTATAATCCCCGAGCTAACGGTCTGGCTGAGGCTTTCAACAAGACCTTGACGAAGATCGTGAAAAAGACGGTGTCCAAAAATAAGAAGGACTGGCACGAAAGACTACATGAAGCTCTCTGGGCGTATCGAACTACGTTCAAAACGGCCACAAACACAACGCCGTATGCATTAGTGTTCGGCACAGAAGCAGTACTTCCCTTGGAAATAGAGCTACCCTCTCTACTAGTGGTGGTACATTATGAGCTAACGGACAAAGAGAATGCTCATCTTCGGCTTGAGGAACTTGACGCCCTTGACGAAATCCGGCTCATGGCGCAGCAAAACTTGGAAGCTTACAAAGCAAAAATGACACGCTCCTACGAAAGATTGACTAGGCCGAGAACATTCCGCCAAGGCGAACTCGTACTAGTGGTCAAGAGACCTATGATCCCCAATCGTGCCAAACAAGGGAAATTCGAGCCGAACTATGAATGCCCGTACATCATAGAAAAAGTCTACCTGGGCGGGGCTTACTTGCTCATGGATATGCATGGCGAAAGACCCTTCAGGCCAATAAACGGCCGTTTCTTGAAAAAATACTACGCGTGATCGAAACGTCGTTAAACTACTACAAACCCGCGGTGTCCCCAGGCTGACGTGGTAGGTAAAAAAAGTGGTACGCCCACAAGCGAGATGGGCACGGATGGAAACCCGGAAGGGCTCCGTGAGTAAAAACGGCAGGGCTACTAGCGAGTTTTGTGAAAACCCGAAAGGGTGCAATCTCGTTCAAAGACACTTGCAAGGTCCTCTCGACCTTGTAAGGAGAAACCACCTGCGTGAGATACTTATGACTCACAAAGGAGCAACGCACTTAGGGATCCCCACGATTCCTAAAGAGAAATTACACATACGAGATCCTCACGACTCGTAAGGAGAAACCTCTTATCAGACCCTCACGGCTCATAGGATTCAAAAGCCTTAAGTTATAGGGATCTGAACCTGTTCTTAAGCCATCACACACCCCAAATATGCCCTACAAGCGGTTCAATATTGACCCTTGTATACAATCCACGGGCACAAATAAACGTTTCCCCAACAGAGTTCCACTACTGACGAAGGATATCTTCATATGACGAATGACACTTGTAAGTCCTCTCGACTTATAGAGAGAAAACACTCTTGTAAGATCCTTATGACTTATAAGAGACCATACACTTAAGACTCCTAACGATTCTTAAGGAGAAAACGCACCTACGAGATCCTCACGACTCGTAGGGAGAAATACCTTTATGAGACCCTTACGGCTCGTAAAGTCAAACAGCCTTAGTTAACAAGATCCTAACCATGTTTGCTAAGCCACCTTTGTTCGACATCAACAACGGTAAATGATGATTCGCTCTTGGAAATATTCCAGTCGTAGCGATGCTGATGCTGATATTGGCATCAGGTTCCAAGTTCCATACTTACAACAAAATCAGCAAGTAAAAGATATACATACAAAAATAGCCGAAATGATTGGGCAACTCGCAATAAAAAGCAGCGAGTAAAAACAAAAAAATAGCGGAAATGATTGGACACCGCGAAAAAAATAGCCGAAATGATTGGGCAATCGCGACTTTCACGATATAAAAGCTGAAATGATAGAGTATCGCGGAAAGAAAATAAAAAATACATATGAAATAAAAATTTTGCCTTACAGGTGAGATCACATCGATCCCTGTATACAATCCAGGGGCACAAATAAAAAGGGAACCATATCATCCCACCAGACTCCATCAGAAAGAGAGCCAAGTCTCGATGGCAATGTCTGCATCTCAAAAGACCCACAACAGCGTTCCTCCTCATTCCAGCAGGATTCGGATGCAACAATCAATCTCGGAACCATGGCAAAGTCCTAGTTCCAAGTTTCGACGGTTCACAAACAACCTAGAGACCACCTCGATACTTGTCTCGTTACAGCAGACGCAGTGTCAACAACAACGACGTCAACAAGCGATCCCAATACAAAGCAATGGAGCTATGACAAAGTCCCTAGTTCCAGGTCCCGACGGTTCACCAATAACCTAGGAACCACCTCGACGTTCATCTCTATACAACAGACGCGATGTCACCTCAGCGTTCTTCCCCCAGCAGGATGCAGACACGACACAAAGCAACGGAGCCATGGTAAAGTCCCTAGTTCCAGGTCCCGAAGGTTCACCAACAACCTAGAGACTACCTCGACGTTCGTCTCGATACAGCAGACGCGATGTCACCCCAGCATTCTTCCTCCAAAAGGATGCAGACGTAACACCAACAACGGAGCCATGGAAAAGTCCCTAGTTCTAAGCCTCGACGGTTCACCAACAACCTAGAGACAAACCGCGACATTGGTCTCGATACAGCAGACGCAATGCCAGCAAACAAAGCAAAGGCAATATTCCTAGCTTCAGGGTCTTGACGGCAACTCATATAAAACCTTAAAGACTATCAGAGATCATCCCATACCAGCGCGGAGTGGTTATGACTCATCGGGGCTCCCAAATTGAGCCTAAGCTCAAGTAAAAAGCGACATGGAATATCCCTAACGCTTGCTCTGTCGACGGTAATACTACCTGGAAGATTGATTGAATACGTCTTGTCCAGCCCCCGAAGGTATCAGAGACACGACAGTCGCAAGGCTACTCGAACAACAAGATTTCCTATTGAGGAATACATCAGCTGACGCGACGGTACGACGGGAAAAACCCTAGTACCATAGACCCTAACGGACCTCTGTTGTAAAGAGCATAGGTTAACTGTGACGTTAGGACATCCTTGTGAGAACTTCTCGATTTGTCTCGACTCGTAGGGAAAAGCCTTAGGAAATGGGGATAAGGACCTGTTTCCTAAGTACTGGGGCCCTATAAGTCGGTCCAAAATGGACTCTTGCATACTATTCATGGGCCACGCTCTCCGAAGGTGAACATCGACAAGGAGGGAAACAACCACTTACGAGTCCTATCGACTTATAAGCGGGAAAATTCTCTTGGGAGATCCTTACGACTCTTAAGAGAAAAACACACTTAGGAATCCTCACGATTCCTAAGGAGAAAATACATCTACAGGATCCTCTCGACCGGTAGGAAGAAAATTCTTTATGAGACCCTTATGGTTCATAAAGTTGAAAAGTCTTAGATGGCAGATCCTAACCCTGTCTCCTAAGCCATCGCTACCCTGCAAAGAGTCTAAGATGGACAGCTACCTACTATCTACAGGCCACACTTCTTAAAATCACATGGCAACAACACAACAAAGAGAAGAAAGCAACAGTGGGAGATAAAAAATGTGTATCTTTTATTCATGAATTCAATTGAGTACAAGAAGAATCATATAAAAGAATAAAAAATGGATACATGTTATTCAAAGATTACAAGTGTTTAATTGATACAAAGGCCGCTACTGAGAAGGAGGCGTTTTCAATAATCAGCCAGTTGGTTGCGCGCTCCTCTCAACTCCTTTTCAAGGTCAGCCGCTGCGGCTAGCTCCGCTTTGACTTGGGCCCGTTGCTGTAAGTAGTATGAAAGCTTCTCATCGATTTCCCGCTGAGCAGCTTCCTGACTCTGTATAACCTGCTCAGTGAAGTCAAGGTTTTTCCTCAGCACCAGCCTGTTAGAAATACATCGTTTAAGGTTTTCAAAGATGGAGTTCAGTCGCGCAACATTCGCTTTGATCTGGGCACGCAATTGGACAGACTCAGCGGAAGTCGCCTCATGTTCCTTTCGCTTGAAGATCGCCTCTTGTTCGAAATAGCGAAGGAAAATGGCACTTTGCTCAACCCACACAGCCCGCTGGGAGTTCAGAGCCAGAATCTCAAGAGCAGGACGCCTAAGCTCAAGCTCATACAGGCAGGCCTTAATCTTCCTACAGTGATTAACCCAAGACTCAATGACGCCTTCGTTATGGAAGTTCACAAGCGTCGCCAGCATTGGATTAACCTCGACATCAAAATCTGCAGCGAATGTAGGGGCCTCCGTGTCAAGCTCCTCGACGTATTCGCTCAACATACGCAGGCTGGTCACAGCGCCTTTGGAAGATGGACGTCTAGAAAAGGGCCCTGCCGGCATTATGATGCGAGACTTGAAGGGAGATGGAGTCGACGTCTTTACTGCAAAACAAATCATAGTCAGATATTGGCTTAAAAGATAAAGAAGATTCAAGAGCGATGAAGGCAACTATACCGGCTACGGCAGGTGGCAGAGTTGGGAGTACTGGTGGCATGACGATTCTCTCGTCCCCTCCTTCAATTTGTAGTGCTGTAATCAATTTAAAATATTAACAACGGCAGGGTCTCTCATCAAAGAAAGGAAAGGACGCCGGTTAAAAAAAACTATACTCACCGGCACCAGCAGGCAAAGCGACTTTTGATTGGAAGGGGAAGTGCGCGTTCAGCACTTGATATAGATGATAAACGAGAACTCCTGCAAGATTCCGATGATATATAGTCAGTACATGAAAGATGCTATCTTCGATTTAAATTAAATCACAAACCCATACCTTCCAGCGTTTGAGAGGATGTAAGAGGAGACGAAGGGACAGCAACCGTCAGAGCAGCAACTGATGATGCTTCTTCAGCTGACACAACCCCTGCTGTCACGCCCCGCTTTCCAGAGTGCGCTAAGATAGGCACGTGACAGAGCTAACCATGCTACCTGTGGATATGAAATATCCCTCTACAGTCACATTACGGCTGTAGAGATATCAAGAACAGTAGAAATAAAATAAACTATCTAGTATATGTCCATGAGCCAGAATAAACGAGTCAAAAATAATATGCGGAAGCAATAGGTCCAATAAACAATAACAATCTGGAAAGTAAACATAACTAAACAGGATACTAACAGGATCATCACTGCTCGACCTAACGGCGGAAATACTCCTGATCATCCTGCGACAAAGGTAAAGGATCTGGGCCATGCAAAACCCAGACGTCAGTGCGTCATAATATCAATAATTCAAGGCAAGCAGGATATAATGAAATATGCAGGCATGAAGTATGAACAGTAACAAATCCTGAGTAACACGTAAAACGTAACATGAATATAGATCAGTGAACAGGATATAAACAGGTGAAGTGCGGTGAGTAGTCTAAACTGTGCTATAGGGTGATCTACTCTAAAGTTATTCGAAATCAATGAATGTAATTCTCATCGTAACCCATCGGTCTATGCCCCGTTCATTCCCCACGGGACTACGGTAAAATGATGTAATAGACTGTGAATCTATGTACCGTTCATTCCCCACGGGACCAGGGTAAAATGATATAATAGCCTTTTGAGTTACGTTCAGCCACATTCTTGATTTCCCCATGCCCCCAAGTCATGTGTGTAAGTCAGATATTTATAAATCTGAGACTAATGCCAACACAGGATCAAGAAGGAACAGGTTTGTCTGTATAGACAAAAGGAAATGTCCGTAGGGACAACAGGTCAAGATTGTCGACATTAGTAACAAGATCAAGTAACATGTCAAGCTGTGGTACATCAGGTCATGTCAGGTGGTGTACATGTATCAAGTCATGTCAAGTAGTGCACAGGTATCAAGTCATGTCAGTAGTAGTGTATCAGGTAGTGCACAAGTGTCGAGTGGGTGCTCATAATCAAACTGTAACAAGTATGGGTGCACAAAATCAAGTATAGAGTACTAATAAAATGAACTATCATGAATGGTATGCACATAGATAGAAAGTCAAAGACATGGATGCACACCATTGATTAGAGTTACTTTTAATAGTTCTAAAACTAATTAGATTGCACTTTATTAAACATGGGGTATTAAAACAACAATATTAGGTTATCAATAAGATCTTTAAATGCAGCTATATGCATTCTATATGATATGGATGCAAACGGGTATCCGAAATCAGTAAAACTGAAGAAAAAATGGTAATATGGGATGTACAACTAAGCAATATGTTATGTAAATATTCCATTGGGTGCAATATATTGTAATATAGTATGCAACAAGATAGGTTTGCATGCGCTAGATGTAAAATAATACGTACGGATGCATACGGATGTCGGAAAACTGTAAAACGAGAACTTGGGATGCATGATTTAGAATTCCAGTGTTATAATTATTAAAATAGATGTATAAAATATAATGTAGCATGTAGCAAGATAAACTTGCCTAAACGGATCACAAAACGGAATGCGTACGCAGCGTCCAATGTCGGTAAAAGTCTCGATGCACGCTCGCGTGTACGGAACAGGACCAGGCAATGTAAGAGAGTGACCATGCTAGTTAGGAACGCCCACAGGGTTGCTCGGATCGTTGGCAGCGGCACGGGTCCGGCGATCATCAGGAAATACGGATCAAGAAAGATAAGAGAAAGAAAAAGAAGAAGAAGAAGGCTGGAAAAGGGCTGGGGCTGAGTTCTGGATTCAGAGGCGAGGCAATGGATGCGACGACGACGATGGGCCGTCGACGGCGAGATCCACGGCGATGATAGTGGGGTTTTCCATGATTGTCGGGGATCGGGGTGTATAGGGTTTTTGGTACACAGGTGAGGGTCAGAGGTGATGAGGGAAAGGAAGAGGAGACGAGGTCATGGAGACGACGACGAGGTCGGAGCTCCGGCGATGAGTCCAGTGAGGGTCGCAGATGTCCAGGGATGGGTGCTCAGTTCTGTTTTCTAGGTTTCTTGGTGCAGGAGAGAGGAGAAGGGGTGGTGAGAGCTGACAGAGGATAGGTTGATGATGAGGTTTCACCGGCGGCGAGGTGCAGGAGCGAGGTAAGGTGAAGATCGGGTTCTTAGGGCTCGGATGGGTTCTTCGTCAGGGTTTTGGGGCGCGGGGAAAGAGAGGGGGAGAAAGGCGAGTCGGGAAAGGAGAAGGTGTGGAGGTGGTGACGACGACGAGGGGATGGCTCGGGCATGGGTAAGGTTTCACGAGGAAGAGGCGGGAAAAAGGAATATGAAATGAAGAAGAGGAAGTGAGGAGAGAGAGAGTACGTGTGGAAATTCGTATGTATAAAGAAGGAGAATTAATATATATCTATTAATTATATAAAAAGGTATAGAGAGAGAGAGGGAGAGAGAAAGAGTGAGGAGAGAGATCGAGAGGGGAGAAAGAAGGAACAGTGAGGAGAAAGAATATCGTCGGTTAATGAAGAGAGAGAGACTCGAGCGAGGGGAGAGAGAAAGGGAGAGAGAAAGGGAAGAGAGAGAAGGAGAAAAAGAAAGAGGAAAGAGATGGAGTGGGGCCGGTTTAGTTAGATAGGTTTAGATTTTAATTTTTAAAAGATTTGTTTGTTTTATAAATTTAAACTGTTGAATATAAAATAAATATTATATTAATTAAAATTTGAATTTGGGCGGGATACAAAAAATATTCCAAAACATGCCCGGGTCGGGTCTAAAAATTCAGTTTTAAAATACGAAAAATATATGCGACTTTCAAAATTCAAAATGAATGCTCGGGTAATGAAAATGCATACCCCCAAGAACGGATGCACGTACGTGCGCGTAGCCATCCAAACAAGTCCGTTTCACTGAACGGGACGAGAACAAGATGAGCGGATGCTACCCGGGGTTAGGGGTATCATGCAGGCTATGAAATGTATTTTAAAAATATTTTACATGACTTAAAATGTTATATGGTAAAAGATGCAATGCCAGATAAAATGCAAGTATGCAGTAAACATGAAAGTGTACCTGTCTATGTAACAAGTCAAGATAATTCATAAATATGAATCAAACAAGTTCAAGAAAGCGGGTCGGGTCGAATGCAATATAAAATGTAAAATACTATTCACACCCAAAACACGATAAATCAGGAAAATACCACAATTACAGAAATACAAGAACTGGAATTGGTATAAATGAACTAGGTTGTTGCATTATACCCAACTCCAAAAGAATTTCATTCTCGAAATTCCAAGAACAAGAAAGGATAAACAATCAGGAAACTACAAGAATAGATGTGGAAACTTCTGTCGGATTTCATCTTCTCGTTCCCAAGTTGATTCTCCATGCGAGCGATTTCCCCAAGAAACAAGTACGAGAGGGATAACCTTGTTCTTAAGGACTCTTTTCTCTTCGATCCACGATCGACATTGGTCGCTCCTCAAAGGTTAAATCTTCTCGTACAGTCAGCTTTGAATGATCCAGCACGTGTGTTTCATCTCGAACATACTTACGGAGTTGAGATACATGAAACACGTCATGAACATTCGCCAAAGATTGCGATAAAGCCAATCGATACGCCACTTCTCCAACACGCTCCAAAATCTCGAAAGGCCCAACGAATCGAGGACTAAGCTTGCCTCGAATCCCAAAACGAATCACAGCTCTAGTCGGTGATATCTTCAAGAACATAAGATCACCAACCGTGAACTCTAGAGGTCTTCTTGATGTATCGGCCCAACTCTTCTGCCGATCTTGTGCCGCCTTCATATGATTCCGGATAGTATTAACTTTCTCCACTGTTTGCACAATCAAATCCAGTCCCAACAATCTTCGTTCTCCAACATCGTCCCAACAAATAGGTGAACGACACTTGCGACCATATAATGCTTCGAATGGAGCCATCTGAATAGTCGCCTGAAAACTGTTATTGTAAGGAAACTCCACCAAGTGTAGGTGATCCTCCCATGAACCCTTGAAGTCTAACATGCAAGCTCTCAACATGTCTTCAAGTGTTTGGATCGTTCTCTCCGAGGCCATCTGTCTGAGAATGATAAGCTGTGCTAAACATCAATCGAGTCCCCAAACTTTCCTGTAAGCTCCTCCAGAAGTGTGATAAGAAACGGGTGTCACGGTTGGACACGATGCTCACCGGTACTCCATGCAATCTTACAATCTCCTGCATGTACCGTTCTGCTAACGTTTCCATTGACTGACTAACTCGAAATGGTATGAAATGAGCTGCCTTGGTCAATCGATCAATAATCACCCAAACTACATTGTTGCCCTTTGGACTCCGTGGTAAAGCCGTCACGAAATCCATGGTTATATGTTCCCACTTCCATTGAGGAATCGGAAGTGGTTGCAATAAACCAGCAACCCTTTGATGTTCAACCTTAACTTGCTGACACACCAAGCACTTCGCTACAAAGCGGGCAATCTCCCGTTTCATGCCTTCCCACCAGAAATGCTGTCGTAGATCTCGGTACATCTTCGTGCCTCCTGGATGTACGGAATATGTGGAACTGTGCGCCTCCTTCATAACTTCTTCATGAATATCTCCTTTCAGCACACACAAACAGCTACCATATCGCAATGAACCATCTTCATGAATCAACAAGTCCATTTGAAGTCCATCTTCAACCTGTTCTTGAAACTTTTGCAATCTAGGGTCCTGCAATTGCGCTGCTTTAATATTCTCGATCAATGACGATTATACTTGCAGCTGCAACAACTATCCCGAAGAATGCGGTAGCACAAGCTCCAAATCGAATCTCCGAAAGTTTTCAATAAGCTCCTTCTGTGCAGTCAACATCTGAATTACCGGCAACCGACTAAGCGCGTCCGGCACAACATTAACCTTCCCCGGATGGTACTTAAGATCGAGATCATAGTCAGCCATCATCTCCAACCACCTACGCTGCCTCATATTAAGCTCCTTCTATGTGAACACATACTTCAGGCTTTTGTGATCGGTGAATACTTCGACCCTTTCGCCCAATAAGTAGTGTCTCCAAATCTTCAATGTGAAAATCACAGCTGCTAACTAAAAATCATGAGTTGGGTAATTCTTCTCATGGGTCTTCAACTGTCTTGATGCGTAAGCTATAACCTTCCCATGCTGCATCAAAACACATCCCAATCCTTTCCCAGATGCGTCACTGTGAATCACCAATTCTCCGGAACTGTCTGGCACGGTTAAAATAGGAGTGGTTATCAATCTCTGTTTCAAAGCCTCAAAAGCTGACGCACATTTATCCGTCCATACGAGCTGTGCTTCCTTCCGCGTAAGCTTGGTCAGAGGTTCATCTAAACGAGCAAAATTCTCCACGAACCTTCTGTAATACCCAGCAAGTCCAAGAAAGCTTCTGATCTCTGCTACATTTTTCGGAATCGGCCAATCTCGAACTGCTGCAATCTTCTCGGGATCAACGGCGATTCCATCTCCGGACATAACATGCCCCAAAAACTTCACTTCTTCAAACCAAAACTCGCACTTGCTCATCTTTGCATACAATCTTTCTTGCCACAAAGTCTGCAGTGTGATCTTCAAGTGTTCTGCAAGCTCTTCTAGGCTCCTCGAATATACCAGAATATCATCGATGAACACCACTATAAACTGGTCCAAGAACGGTGAAAAGATTCAGTTCATCAAGACCATAAATATCGCCGGTGCATTCGTGACTCCGAATAGCATCACTAAATACTCATAATGCCCATATCGAGTTCGGAACGCAGTCTTGCAAATATCCTCTGATTTAACTCGGACCTGATGATATCCGGATCGCAAATCCAGCTTCGAGAATACCCTCACGCCACTAAGATGCTCGAACAATTCGCCAATACGAGGGATCGGGTACTTGTTCTTAATAGTCACTCAGTTTAATTCTCGATAATCGATGCACATCCTCTTTGTGCCATTTTTCTTCTTGACTAGAAGAACTGGAGCTCCCCAAGGTGAATTACTTCTTCGAAACCAACCCTTCTCTAGCAATTCAGTAACCTGCTTCTTTATTTCTTCCAACTCCACTGGTGTCATTGGATAGTACGCCTTTGAGATTGGCGCTGCACCAGGAACAAGATCGATTGCGAATTCCACATCTCGTTTTGGTGGTAAACCCGAGATGTCCTCGAACACGTATATGAACTCTCGAACTACAACTGGCACTTCCTCCTTAACAACTTCCATTGATGAAAGAACACTGCTTGTTGGCCTAGCCCTAAACTCGACTGGCCCGACAGAACTGCTTCCTCCAGTAAGGACAAACTCCGGATGTCCGGGAATCTGGAAAATCACTTTCCTTGCCCTACAATCTATGTGAGCGTGGAAAGTGCCGAGAAAATCCATTCCCAAGACAACATCATAGCTGCCGGTATCAATCACCAAGAAATCTGCAAAACATGAACTGGTAAGTAATGAAACTGAGAGGACCAAGGTAATAAAACGACCATAGAACAAGGAAATGAATCAAGACCAGGACTCCAAGTTACTTAAATAAAGTACTGCATTGTAACCATGCTGCAATTCATAGTTACAATCACATAACTCTACTCAAGTCGCCCAAATCCTAGTATAAGAATCAAGGAACAGGAAGAAACAATAGGGAACCAAAAGATTTCAAGTAGAGATGCAAAGAGGTTTGCATATCGTCAAGATAAGGATCAGGAGGAAGTTAAGATTCAAGAATGGCAAGATGGTAAAGTGGCAGGACATGTTCCTAATCACGAGTATTCTGATTCATGTATTGGGTCCAATACCCAACTACAAAAGAATCAAACCCGATTAACTTAGATCATATGGCTCTGATACCAAACAAACCCTATCACGCCCCGCTTCCCAGAGTGCGCTAAGATAGGCACGTGACAGAGACAACCATGCTACCTGTGGATAGGAAATATCCCTCCACAGTCACATTACGGCTGTAGAGATATCAAGAACAGTAGAAATAAAATAAACTATCTAGTACATGTCCATGAGCCAGAATAAACGAGTCAAAAATAATATGTGGAAGCAATAGATCCAATAAACAATAACAATCTGGAAAGTAAACATAACTAAACAGGATACTAACAGGATCATCACTTCTCAGCCTAACGGCAGAAATACTCCTGATCAGCCTGCGACAAAGGTAAAGGATCTGGGCCATGCAAAACCTAGACGTCAGTACGTCATAATATCAATAATTCAATGCAAGCAGGATATAATGAAATATGCAGGCATGAAGTATGAACAGTAACAAGTCCTCAGTAACACGTAAAACGTAACATGAATATAGATCAGTGAACAGGATATAAACATGTGAAGTGCAGTGAGTAGTCTAAACTGTGCTATAGGGTGATCTACTCTAAAGTTATTCGAAATCAATGAATGTAATCCTCATCATAACCCATCGTTCTATGCCCCGTTCATTCCCCACGGGACCACGGTAAAATGATGTAATAGACTGTGAGTCTATGTCCCGTTCATTCCCCACGGGACCATGGTAAAATGATATAATATCCCTTTGAGTTACGTTCAGCCACATTCTTGATTTCCTCATACCCCCAAGTCATGTGTGTAAGTCAGGTATTTATAAATCTGAGACTAATGCCAACACAGGATCAAGCGGGAACATGTTTGTCTGTATAGACAACAGGAAATGTCCGTAAGGACAACAAGTCAAGATTGTCGACAATAGTAACAAGATCAGGTAACATGTCAAGCTGTGGTACATCAGGTCATGTCAGGTGGTGTACATGTATCAAGTCATGTCAAGTAGTGCACAGGTATCAAGTCATGTCAGTAGTAGTGTATCAGGTAATGTCAGGTAGTGCACAAGTGTCGAGTGGGTGCTCATAATCAAACTGTAACAAGTATGGGTGCACAAAATCAAGTATAGAGTACTAATAAAATGAACTATCATGAATGGTATGCACATAGATAGAAAGTCAAAGACATGGATACACACCATTGATTAGGGTTACTTTTAATAGTTCTAAAACTAATTAGATTACACTTTATTAAACATGGGGTATTAAAACAACAATATTAGGTTATCAATAAGATCTGTAAATGCAGCTATATGCATTCTATATGATATGGCTGCAAACGGGTATCCGAAATCAGTAAAACTGAAGAAAAAAAATGGTAATATGGGATGTACAACTAAGCAATATGTGATGTAAATATTCCATTGGATGCAGTATATTGTAATATAGTATGCAACAAGATAGGTTTTCATGCGCTAGATGTAAAATAATATGTACGGATGCATACAGATGTCGGAAATCTGTAAAACGAGAACTTGCGATGCATGATTTAGAATTCCAGTGTTATAATTATTAAAATAGATGTATAAAATGTAATGTAGCATGTAGCAAGGTAAACTTGCCTGAACGGATCACAAAACGGAATGCGTACGCAACGTCTAATGTCGGTAAAAGTCTCGATGCACGCTCGCGTGTACGGAACAGGACCAGGAAATGCAAGAGAGTGACCATGCTGGTTAGGAACGCCCACAGGGTTGCTCGGATCGTCGGCAGCGGCACGGGTCCGGCGATCATCGGGAAATACGGATCAAGAAAGAGAAGAGAAAGAAAAAGAAGAAGAAAGAAGAAGAAGAAGTAGAAGAAGGCTCGAAAAGGGCTGGGGCTGAGTTCTGGATTCAGAGGCGAGGCAATGGATGCGACGACGACGACGGGCCGTCGACGGCGAGATCCACGGCGATGATTGTGGGGTTTTCATGATTGTCGGAGATCGGGGTATGTAGGGTTTTTGGTACACAGGTGAGGGTCAGAGGTGATGAGGGAAAGGAAGAGGAGACGAGGTCATGGAGACGACGGCGAGGTCGGAGCTCCGGCGACGAGGGCAGCTAAGGTCGCAGATGTGCAGAGATGGGTGCTCGGTTCTGTTTTCTTGGTTTCTTGGTGCAGGAGAGAGGAGAAGGGGTGGTGAGAGCTGACAGAGGATAGGTTGACGATGAGGTTTCACCGGCAGTGAGGTGCAGGAGCGAGGTAAGGTGAAGATCGGGTTCTTGGGGCTCGGATGGGCTCTTCGTCAAGGTTTTGGGGCGCGGGGAAAGAGAGGGGAAGAAAAGCGAGTCGGGAAAGAAGGAGTGGAGGTGGTGACGACGAAGAGGGGATGGCTCGGGCGTGGGTAAGGTTTCACGAGGAGGCGGCGAGAAAAGGGAATATGAAATGAAGAAGAGGAAGTTAGGAGAGAGAGAGAGAGAGTACGTGTGGAAATTCGTATGGGTAAAGAAGGAGAATTAATATATATCTATAAATTATATAAAAAGGTATAGAGAGAGGGAGAGGGAGAAAGAAAGAGTGAGGAGAGAGATCGAGAGGAGAGAGAGAAGGAACAGTGAGGAGAAAGAATATCGTCAGTTAATGAAGAGAGAGAGAGACTAGAGCGAGGGGAGAGAGAAAGAGAGAGAGAGAAAGGGAAGAGAGAGAAGGAGAAAAAGAAAGTGGAGAGAGAGGGAGCGGGGCCGGTTTAGTTAGATAGGTTTAGATTTTAGTTTTTAAAAGATTTGTTAGTTTTATAAATTTAAACCGTTGAATATAAAATAAATATTATATTAATTAAAATTTGAATTTTGGCGGGATACAAAAAATATTCCAAAACACGCCTGGGTCAAGTCTAAAATTTCAGTTCTAAAATACGAAAAATATATGCGACTTTCAAAATTCAAAATGAATGCCCGGGTAATGAAAATGCATACCCCCAAGAACGGATGCACGTACGTGCGCATAGCCATCCAAACAAGTCCGTTTCACTGAACGGGACGAGAATAAGATGAGCGGATGCTACCACGGGGTTAGGGGTATCATGCAGGCTATGAAATGTATTTTAAAAATATTTTACATGACTTAAAATGTTATATGGTAAAAGATGCAATGCCAGATAAAATGCAAGTATGCAGTAAACATGAAAGTGCACATGTCTATGTAACAAGTCAAGATAATTCATAAATATGAATCAAATAAGTTCAAGCAAGCGGGTCGGGTCGATTGCAATGTAAAATATAAAATACTATTCGCACCCAAAACACGATAAATCAGGAAAATACCACAATTACTTAAATATGAGAACTGAAATTGGTATAAATGAACTAGGTTGTTACACTTGCGCTCACCACACTTACATTTGAAATAAACAAAAGGTCATTAGAATGGACCCAAAGGGATTGCAAAATGAAAAGAAGGCAGCGATCTTAGACTTACCAGCCTGGCCATCAGCCAAAACTACGACGGAAACATCACCAAGCGTCACGACTTCTTCGGTCTCATTTGGGGGGACGGTTTCTGCACCAGTGGCTTCATCCCCCGATTCTACGAGAGCCGTCATGACACTCGCAATGGCGGGAGATGGCAGGGAACCGCAAGGGAAAAGAGTAGCAATTGGGGCAGTCCCAGACTCCTGAGAAAGAGTAGCCACTTCGGGCTCGGTAGTTGCCGTCATCTCGCCTGCCACCTCCTCACCGGGACTTGGCCCTGTAGGGTATGATATATGAGAATCTGAAGATTAAACTTTAATAAAAGACCCAGTGTTACGTTACCTTGGGTTGGCTTTTCAGTTGCTTCCCGAGCCCCGCGTACCGCCTGTCTATGAGCGATAGACAGGACGGCTGGAGCACCCTCTGAAGATGCAGGGATAGGGGAAGCAACGCTATAGCCTACACCTACAGCCAAGACGGCGTTACATTCTCTTGCTGCATGCCTCCTGCGCTTCCTTTCTGCCTGGGCCGTGAGAGCTAATCTTCTTAAGTCCTCCGCCAAGGAGACATCATCGTCCGAGCCAGGAGCTACCTCTGGAGTCGTTATGGCGTCCGTTATTGGTTGCTTAAGTGAAGCCTCTTTTGGCAATACTGGGGAAGCTGGAACTTCGGTAGCCGGTCTTGGAAGCGTCTCCGCACCACCCTGCGAAATCGGCACTACACTTGGGATAACTCGAGTCGAGGTAGTCCCTGCAATAAAATAGAAAAAATAAGGGTCAGTCTACCCATAAAAAAGGGAGGGAAATAAGGCACAATGAGCCGAAATATACCGAGGCCCAAGGAAACGCGAAGCCTCTCTTCCTCTTCAAAAGTCTTGAGAGAAGCCGCGAGAGTCTCTTCGGTGGAGACGCCTGTTGAAAAAGAAGTGTCAATCAAAGCATGATAATAAAGAAAATGTGTGATGTAACCACGCAAAGATACGGCGGAAGTATACCTGACTGTGCGATAATGATTAGTCCTGCTTTGTTGCTAGCTAGTCGCTTGGAAGCTGTGATGGCAGCCTCCAGATCAGTATCATCTGGCGCCATGAATAAACCCTCGTTGGTCCCGTATTCGCTTAAGCCTTCGCTATAAGGACCATAGCGCTCCTGGCCGAATACGACGTCTGCAGAAAGAATTGACTTCTTCTTCTTCTGCGAGCGAGTACCGGCCGCCGGTAACACGAGCTTACGTTTGGCGGGCAACTTCGGGCGGCGAGGCCCGATCTCCGCACCCAAGCCGGAGTCAGGAGACGCCACAGCTACCACTTCGACGGGAGCACGGGGTAGCGGAATCTCAGGCATCACACGTGGAACCATAACCACAGCAACCTCTCTCAAAGGAGAACGAACGACGGTTCGTTGCTTCAAGGGAACGGCTGGATCACAAGCCGAGGCGGTGCCCTTGCGATCAAGCAGCAATCGCTTTTCTTCCCTAATAATGGCGCCCATCAAATGTTGATACCATGCCACATATACGTTCAAGATTCGCGGGATGCAACTCGGCTCACTGATAAAGAAACTAGAGCTGGTGTTTAACCGCATAAAATGGTGCAATGCATTTCGAATGCCTTCTTCTGTGGTAGCTGGCTCAACTAGAAAGGCTTCGAGCGGGACACCCTGATTATAACTTGATTGCTGGGCGAAACGGTGTGGGTTATATCTCATGAATAGAGCCGAGTCGTTCTGCCTGAACACCAAGTAGCCCAGCATGATCGAATATAAATATAGAATCTCCCGAGCTTTCAAGGTAGAAGCTCCGTCTTTAAAGGTGTCCCGCAGCGGCTGCACCGTCTTAGCGGATTCCTTACCGATGGTCATGACCTTATCAACAAAGGTCATGCCGCCCCCGACTGTACGCGGGCAAAGAATCACACCCCGAGCCTCTCGCTGACTTGGCTCCACAGTGGAAGCATCGATCAGCCGCATGATCCGTGGAAAATTGCAAGTTTAATAGAAATGGGGCCGCTTGTGCATTCCAAAAGCACCGAGCACATGCAGCTCGAGCCATGAAGTAAAATAATGCATCGGGAAGTTCACGGGCTGCACCCCTGGTTGAGTAGTGTCGGCCGCCAAGCTAAGGCCGTGATACAATGAGCCAGCTCGACAATCCCAACAGCAACTTGTCTCCCTTCAACCATCCGATGAGCTGGGTAGAAGACAGACAGCCTCATGTAGCGAGGGTGCATGGGAAGCGCGAACCAGCTTAACCACAAACCGAGGAACCCTAGAAAGAACACTTCTTCATCGATATCCTGAGCGGCGATTTCTGAAAAGGGGATGACCGCGACGTTTGGAAGGAAGAAACTCTTTTGATCGGCTTCCGCTATCGGCCGGCTATCCAATCCAAAACCGAATGGATCATCAAGTTTGGCAAACCTTTCACCTTGTTGCGATAAAGCTTCTGGGCGGAGAAAACCGGCGACGAAGTCCGCAAAGCTAACCCCATGGCTTCCAGATTCAAGAAATAGGCCCCCGTAAATGTTTAGCTCCTTGATCAAGCTGGGGAATCGGTGCTAAATGGCATTCTCTGGGGTTAGACCCGTCATCACCAGTCGGGTAGCGAAAATATACTCGTCAGGGGGCAAGATCTCCTCATAATGCTCCCCTCTGACAGGCAAGCCGGAGATATCCGCAAACTCCTCCAAAGAGATGGAAACTTCCCGATCTAGCATAAGGAAGGCGTGAGTTGGAACGTTCCATTGTTCCAAAAAGGCTTTGACCCACCATGCTGGAGGTGTGGAATACTGGAACAGAGAAGCATAGATCGCGGGGTACAACCCGAGCATCAGCAGCTCTGACTTCTTTAACGATAAGATGTATCGGGCCTACTGCAGATATCCAGCTGAGTGACGGGGAGTCAAGCCTATGTTGTATGGCTGTCCCCAAGGGCGCGACTCGCCCTAGCATATACGCCGCCCCAGAATGTCCAAAGCCATCGGCGGTTGTACCGGTATTGCAGCCATAGAGGGCTGAAGGCAACCCTCTGAAGTCCAATTAAACACCTCCACGGCATAGTTCACCAGGGGTACGTCAGCATAATGAATCGCCGAAATGGGCTTTGAAGGTGTTGCGCAAGAGAAACTGCGCCGACCTATGATGATCTGGTTGTACCATGTTCCCCATAAATGGAGATTCTTCCGCTCTGGGTCGTGATCCTTGATCAGTGCAAAAACTTCTCGGTCTACTGGCACTACAGGGAACCCGCTTTCTGAATGGACAAAGGGAAACGAAGTATCGAAAGACATGGTACCTGCGCGAAAGAGAACAAAGTTAGTCGTCAATGCTACAAGTCAAGTTCGGTACTTAGTACTTTAAATACGTACCACACTGCAATGCAGTAACAAGGGGCCAAAGGGGACCCACACAATCTAGATGATTCTCATTATTAATAAAAAAAAGTCTCATCATTTGATGAGACTGTCATTAAATGAGGAAATCCTCAAAGGATTCTCATTTAATGAGCGCCCCTCGGGCCAAGGAGTAAATCTCCCATTGAGAGCAACGCTGTTATAACAAAGTGACATCTGTCAGCTCTGATGATGAAAGGAATAAAAAATTCCTCAAGAAAAATTCTAAAGAGCTATGCTCTGTAAAGACGATTGAATCATCCATCAAAACCCTAGAAAAGCAAAGCTTTTTCAAAACAAAAACTCCAAGATTTTCAAGATCTGTTAACAAACTCTAAGAGTTCTTCATGGAAGCTGAACAGTGTTCCAGTTCATGGGTTAAAAACGCCCTAAAAAAGATTATACTTTTAAGATCTATGATCTAAAAATGAGCATGGCTCTATTAATGGGTAAAACCGTAAAAATATTTTAAGATCTATGATCTAAAGATGAGCATGGCTCTGTTAATGGGTAAAACCCTAAATATATTTTTAGATCTATGATCTGAGAAGAACAAAACTCTATTTATAAGTTCAAATCTTACGAAAAAATTGGATAGAGATTTGACTCTTAAGAGTTCTCAAGACAAAGAGTTATGCCCTGAAGGAGAATTAATTCTTACGAAACTAGAAAGAAGATGAATAGAAGTCATCTCAAGGGCCAAAGGCCCTATTTATAGGCGCTTAGAGCCGTTTCAACTTCTAAGTTGATCTAATGGTGGAGATGTTTCCACCGCTGCACTCACGTGTGAGCCACGTGAGCGCAAACGTGGGGGGGCATTTGTTTCCCCCAATCAGAGCAAAGTTCTGTTCAAATTTTCAAAACTTGAAATGAAGCAGCGTTTTATAAAAGCGCCAGCAAGCAGCGCTCACGTACAAGAGCACGAGTGCGCTAACGCAAAGAGCGCCAGCACTCTGAAGCAGCGCTTACGTGCAAAGCACGGGTGCGCTAGCGCTAGAACTAAATGTTCTCCACCGTTGGATCAAAGATCCAGCAAACATGATTAAAATCATCAATCGACCAGAATAAAATTCTGTTGAGAAAACATTCATCAAAATCTTTCCAAACAGGAAAGATTGTGCTCTGTAAATCAGAGCACCGTGGGATCAAAGATCCAATGGTGATTAAAAATTACCAAAATACAGAATAAATTCTGTATGGGAAAAGATTTCCCAATCTTGTTAAAAACAAGAATATCGCCTTCTGTAAATCAGAAGCCCTTGGATCAAAGATCCGACAGGGGAAATATCACCAAATCAATTAGAGAAAAAAATCTCTTTAACTGATTCAACAAATCAGCCTACCCTATATAAAGGCCCCAAGACATCAAGTCTCATAAAGAGGAACCCCCCATAAACTTTGAGAAATTTCAAAGATAAAGAGCAAGTTATCAGAAGAAGAAGATTTTCTTCAAGGTAAAAAAAACAGAAAGATGAAATCATCTCATATAAAAAGAAGAATTTACTTATTTTTCTAAGATCATAGATTTATAAGACCAAGGTCTTTCACAAAAAGAGATCAAAGTATCTCATCATGAAAAATAAGGGGAAGAACTTAATCTTCTTCAGATCATAGATCTATATGACAAATTGTCTTTCACAAAAGAGATCAAAATATCTCATCATAAAAATAAGAGGAAGAACTTAGTCTTCTTCAGATCATAGATCTATAAGACAAATTGCCTTTCACAAAAGAGATCATAATATCTCATTATAAAAAGGGGGAGAATAATTCAATTCTCTTAGGATCATAGATCCATAAAAGCAGAGCCTTTCACCAAAAACATAAGAGATTGAAATATCTCATATAAAAAATAAGAATTTTGTTCTTAGATCCATGAGAAAAAGTCTCTTATAAGAGAGAGAATTCAATTCTCAGGGCACAAAGCTGCCTAAAAAGAGCCCTAGCGCTCCAATCAAAAGAAACGCTTTAGCGCTCCAAAACTAACGCATAGCGTTGCAGAGCCTTAGCGCTCCAAATTTCACAAGAAACGCTCTGCGCTCATTGTCTGGCGCATAGCGCCAAGTGCGCCACGTGCTCCTCACGTGTGCGCTACTTAACAGAAGCGCTCTGCGCTACTTAACAGAAGCGCTCTGCGCTACTTAACAGAAGCGCTCTGCGCTTATTGTCTGGCGCATAGGCCAAGCGCGCCACGTGCTCCTCACGTGTGCGCTACTTAACAGAAGCGCTTTGCGCTCATTGTCTAGTGCATAACGCCAAGCGCGCCACGTGCTCCTCACGTGTGCGCTACTTAACAGAAGCGCTCTGCGCTCATTTTCTGGCGTATAGGGCCAAGCGCGCCACGTGCTCCTCATATGTGCGCTACTTAACAGAAGCGCTCTGCGCTCATTGTCTGGCGTACAGCGCCAAGCGCGCCACGTGCTCCTCACGTGTGCGCCGAGAGAACATAAATTGTTCTTTAAATAAAAGCCGCAGAGCTATAATGAATGCTCAGCCCTCAATAAAAGACAAAAAAAGCTATCAGAATCCAAACCAATGCTCAGCATTGTTAAATGTTCAACATTTTAACTAAATGGGCCGAGCTCAAATGGGCCACAGAACCCTACCTCAGATCAATTGAGCCCATATGCTCACAAATCTTTGATCTTATTCCTAAATTGGACTACAGATCTCCCAACCAATATTAGTTCAAGGGTACATCTCTTCACTCCTCCGATATTTGTTGTTGTAATTCTTCAACGTCTTCAGAGAGGTGACGGGTCCCGACAACCAGACATTCCACGGACTATGGGGTCCTTAAACTCATAGACTATGATGTCCTTAAACTTTACGAACTGTGGGATTCTTAAACTCATGGACTATGATGTCATTAAACTTTACAGACTATGACGTCTCTAACTAACATGGACTGTGAGGTCCTTAAACTCATAGACTATAATGTCTTTAAAGTATGGACTATGATGTCCTTAAACTCCATGGACTATGATGTCATTAAACTTATGGGCCGCAATGTCCCTAAACTAAAACAATAGATCCTAAATGCTCTTTTGTTGGATCTAAATGATCCTGTTAAGTAGATCTTAGTTTAAAATTAGACTAACGTATCCTTAATAAATGTTTAAGTTGATTTTAGTCTCAAAGGAGATTAACGATCCTTAAACCCAACCCAAACCCAAATCTAAGAAAATGCGGATTTGGACTAATCCACGCCCTACGGGCGACAACATAAATTAGTCTCCCTATACAATCCACGGGAAACCAAAAACAAAACAAACACACACGACACGAAGTGACCATCTGGAGAAGGAGAAAGTGGTTACCGCGATGCGGTAGCATAATTAACTGCAGGGGCTTGCGCCTTCAGGGAAGAGCGTCCCCACAATCAAAAACCCCTCAACGAGGTGGAATCTGACGAAGTCTGCTACATCGGTCGCAACCGTTTAAACCTCCGATACATGGTGTCATAAATCAACTTGGCATTTTCGGAGAGGTGGACGGATAGCACCAAATAGCATCTGCCCCCAAAATTCAGGCCGGATGTCCCAACGTCCCGGTCGCGTCTTTCGGCAGAGAACATGTGCCATGCATGTGATTCAGCGCCAAGAAGCATCTAGCGCCGCTTGCGCCAGCGCCAGGGTTTAGAACTCAAGTTCTCGAGCTTTCTTTTTAGCCGTGAACAACCGCCATGACACTGTAGAAATTGTTATAATTATTCATGTTTAATTATCTCCATACTAATATCAAATGCTGCCTACCATGATGTCGTTATATGAATGTCATTGTTCTATATATTCGTGTATTTTAATTACCAACTGTTGCAAATCTGAATTATGCGTAATGATTCTTATGAACTTGATTTTTTCCATGGAAGTGAGAAACCGCGGGTTACGATTTTACAAAACTTGCTTATGTTTGCAAATTGCAGTTTTCTCTTGAGATGGTTTTCTATGATAGCTTTGAACACGGTGGATATGGCCGGGATTCTATGAGAGTTTTGAATACGGTGGAAATGGCCGGGGTTCTATAATAGTTTTGAACACGGAGGTTTCTATGATAAGATTGATAGGAGGCTGGTCCGAAAGATAGTGCCTCATGAATTTTGGTATTTCGAGTGTCGATGATTGACACAGATTTGATGGTAATGATTTTATGGATGGTGCATTTCTATTGTGCGTGATCTGCTTTAATACGCTTACCTTTATTTTATGATATATATATATATATATATATATGCATTTCTATTGTGTGTGATCTGCTATAATACGCTTACCTTTATTTTATGATATATATATATATATATATATATATATATATATATATATATATATCATGTTGGTATTATACCTTATGACTAGTAGGTAGTTCGTCTATGCATACGATTTCTATGTTATGATATCTTTCTACTCATGAGTTGTCAATTCATCCCCGTTGTACCATAACTTCTTGCAAGATCAACCGCTTGGGGTAGTAGAGACTTCTCTGGCACATTTCATTTCTTGGGTGAACGCTTTTGCTGTATGTGGGTTATGACGTCTTATCGTAACCGCTTCATTTTGTAATTGTAAATTTGGCACGTGACGGCCCTTAAACCACGTAACGTCCACAGGCGTAACGCAATCTAAGTAAGCCGAAAACCCAGCAAATCTAAACCATTAATAGTAGTAAGTGATAAGAACATTGTTAAAAGGTTTTGGGAATCTCAAGTAAAAATTCTTTAAAGTCCAAATTTTTACTTTCTTAAAAATTTCGGCAGCACCTCCTTTGTAAAAACTAGCCCCGAAAACGGGTACAACATAGAATATAAACAAAGCATCCCCAAACGGGAGCAAATCACGCTCAACGGCGGAAACAACTACGATAAGTATATATATATGACGCTGTAGCGAAGAAATGGACGATATAAAGTGACAACAGTATAAAAGACATCTAGTGTCACAAAATAATATAACATCGATACTCACAACTCGTCTCTAAGTCAAAAGCTTGAAGGTGGTAGATGGAGAGTACTAGGTACAACAAAAGATATACAAGGTACATAAACGGATAACCACGAACCCACCTATAGCAAAAGGCCTCACAGCCAACCATAGCGGTATCATCCGGAAAAGATACAATATGAAGAAGCCCTGCCGCGACTGCTCTGAGGGGATACTTGCAAAACACTGTGGCACAACGGGGGTGAGTTGCCAACTCGTGAATAGTAAATAACATATGCAGGTAATCGCAGGTATACACGTACTGCGATAATCTATCACATGCAACTGCTACCAATAAATGACAATATGTATATGCAACAGTCATGAAAGGTACTCTATCAAGTACTACTAATACATGAAGCAATGCATATCAAATAAATACGGAGTATGGGATAAAACATATCATCAACACGGAATCCTCATCGTGGAGAAACTAGTGTCCACCAACGACACATCCAAAATCCCAATACCTCAGGCACCTCATCCTCAGATCAGCCCTCATATCCTGTAAGTCTCATGGCACCTGAGTGTCCAACATCGACACCCGAAAACATCATGAAAACTAGTGTCCAGTATCGACACATCCAAATCATGGAACCTGAGTGTCCAGCACCGACACTCGAAACATCATGAAAACCGTGTTCAGCATCGATACGTAAATACTCATCTGTCAGGCGTCGTCACCACGTCTGGCCCTGATGTCATGTCCATACATAACTCCGGTCGGTATCCCTACGATAACCGCCGAATCCAAATACTATCACCGGTAGGTACTAGCCCGCCTGCCTGGCTCATCGTCTATATCACGAAAATCACCTCTTGCCCTGGGGAACCATATCAGGTCCACCATGTACCCGCAGACGGTGCCTATCCACTCCTCAAATCGAGTATCTAACACAAGTCTCAGAACCGAGAAAACTCATGGTGGACTCACTGAAATATCATATCAAGAGAAACCGGGTTTTCAAACAATACGTAAATTCTTGAAATACCCCTACGGTTCTCAAATCCATAAAACACATGAAATCCATATCTCAATGCGTAAATCCATGAAATCTGATGTATGCAACATAAAACAGCAATATGAGCATATTTAGGGAAAACCGCTCTTTTAAATGAATCCAGTTTTAAAATATATCATGTGGTTCTCAATTCCTCCGAAATCAAGTGCAGCATCATATGATGTGTACATGTAACTATAGCAAGATATGTGTATCTACATGTAAGCAGGTATGTATGATGTATTTCATAAGCGCAATAGTACAATAATCAACGTCTCAATGTCAAATGACAATACAATACCACTTAGGGGTATATGTAGCTATAGCAAGGTATGTGGGTGTACATGCAAGTATGTACGCATGATGTACATGTAGCTGTAGCAAGGTATGTGGGTGTACATATAAGTATGTATGCATGATGTACATGTAGCTATAGCAAGATATATGTGTAAGCATGTAGGTATAGCCTGTATACTACATTTCATATACGCAACGGAATAAGAATCACTGTCTCAATTGTCCCTAACCAATACAATATCATGTATGTATATGTGTTAGCTATATCTCATACACAATGGAATAAGAATCAATGTCTCAATTGTTCCTAACCAATACAAATATCACGTATGTATATGTGTTAGCATATAGGCATAGCAAGGTATATGTGCATGCTATCTTTCATATACACAATGGAAATAAGGATCATGTCTCAATGTCCCTAACCAATACAATATCACATATGTATGTGGGTTGTGCGTGTCATGAAAATTATCGACGGAGTGTGTGGCATACAATTAGTGCTCGTGCAACATGAACCGTCAATAATAGTGCAGTGTCCAATGGGTACAAGTCCAAGCACAACAAGTAATAATATGAAATGAAGTTCATGCACAATCTCTATATGTGCAATACTTGTAACTAATAATCATGTCATATAATCTAGCCCAGATGCATAACGCCATGCCAGCGATTCTCCTGTAGATATTAAATCTACTCACCGATGATCTCGAGCTAAGTAAATCCGACCACCTACTTCTCTTTCTTCGCAGCGTCCGAAGTCCCTGCTCGCGAACCTAAATTTTTACAAACACAACACATAAGACTAAATATTCTGCGCCGACACAGACAACGAAATGCAAGCATAACGTCCACAAGAAAAACACACTGTGCACTTAGTCCACAAAACGCGTACAATATCGGCACAACCTCAGCTAGGATCACTAAACTATGCAACCACCAAGCCTAGACCCCGATCGTACCGATTACGCAATCACAACATAATATATATCGTGGGATCTAATATATATAACATCACAACGTCAATAGAAACCCACGCCTAGTTTTACCGAAAACCTAGTAAGCACCCTTTTAAACATTTTAACTCATATATAGTAGTTTAAACCATTCTAGCGATCACAATCATCACATAATAGCTTGATTAAACCATACAAACCCTTACTAAAATTTTAATCACACCCAAATAAGATTTAGTAAAAGCTAGTTTGCATTTAAGCTTAATTAGACAATTAGAAAAAATAACAATTAACAAGCTCACAACTAGGTTAAGTTTTTCTTGTCTATACAACTCACTTAACCATTACAAATAATCAAAACCCTAACTTGATCTTCAAAATCTTTTCTTGAATTTCTAAACATGCAAATTAAAGCCATATTTAAATATTTAATAAGCCAGCTTATGTATTAAAACAACAACTAAGTTTAGGATTAGGATTTTATACCTCAAAGCTTGATTGACAAACTTGCAACAGAATTCCAAGATAGCCTCCAAAATGCCAACTTTCATGAAGATCCAAGCTAGACTTAGGCTAAAGAATAATGGGTATGGATTTGTATTTGAGTTTGTGCGATTATTTGTTGAATTTTGATGAATTTTTGAAGCTTGAAGGAGTGAGGAAATGAAATGGGCAGCCAAGGGGGGGTTCGGCCATTTTGGAAGGAAATGGGAATGTTGTGGAAGTGTGTGGAAGAAAACTATGTTAAAACAATATTAAAGCTTAATTACTTATGCCACCTCAAATTCTTTTAACTAAAATTCCATTAACCTTCAAAATATCTATATATTTTCCAAGATATTTTGCAAGAAGTCAAAAATGCTTAATTTTGTGATTAAGTTAGCATGGATTTACATTAGCGTAATTAACCCAAACCCAATTGTAATTATCACTAATTAAGTGCATAATTAAAATCTTATAATAATATTTTAATTAAGGAAAAATATTTAAGTGAACTAAAACTTACAAGCGACTAACTAAATACCGCAACTAGCAATTTCCTAGTTAAACTAGGTGTAGTTAACTCTATACTGAAAAAAGAACATTTCTAGGTTTTTACGGAAAACACAATTTATTTTACCTATTAACGGAAAATTCGCCTAAACGATTTCTAAAACGTTACAAATTCTATTTACCACTTGTACGTATATTGTTTATCTTAGATTGAGTTAAGACTTAGACGTTTATTCTTTTGGGTGTCGAGATCGTGTGGAGTCGACTTGTTATTTATTTATAGTGTTTATTTTTTCTGTTTGTTATTCTTCGTCTTGAGCGTCGTATATTATTGCATGCATTGTGTCTCCGCCGTGTGGGTATCGAACTAGCTCCCGTGTAAGGATGCTTTTATAATTTATTGTTGTACATGAATTTATTCGAAAATTTACAAAGAAGGTGCTGCTGGATTTTTAAACGACGAAAATGTTATCTAATGTTTGTAAACAAAATTTACTTGCATTTTTAAAATAAAAATCTTTCAAAACAGACTTTATTTCGTTTTATAAACCTTTTCTAAAAATTCATCTCTATTGTCTTTTTATAATTAGTTTAAATCATGGTTTTTGGCTTATTTGGGTTGCGGCGACGTCCAAGTGACGTTACGTGATTCAAGTACCGGTCACGTGCCTCTTCCGGATCGTGGCAAAACTGTCCTTTTATATATAAAAAAAGGAATTAACTTATTTTATACTGCGTTTTTATATAAATCAACAAAACAATTCAAAAAAAAATTTAATTCCTTATTTCATTTTTAAATTTATATAAAAGAGTATAGTCATTTTTTTAAATTTTCTGTTAACACTATTATGATAGTTTTGTGATATTATAAAAATTCATGGTAGCAATCCATCATTTTACCATTCATGAAAAATAACCAAAGATCATGACGGTAAGTTGAAATTTCCCATGCAAACTGTGGAGATGTTTTCACTTGGTGAGGATGATCAAATTTCCTATGCAGACGGGCGGTTATGTGCGAGCTTTCCTTTCGAGAAGGAAATCAACACTCACACACTCCGCTGGAAAGAGCCAAGCCGGTTTTGACCCTAGCTGCTCATTCGCCAGTCTTCACAACCCAGATCCCCGAAGTCCGTGGCTTCTGTCCGGATTTGCGAGTTCTCAATGAGCATTTCCGGTCCCTTTTTTTTTTAAAATGAAACATGTGATATATATAGTTGGATAAAATAGGAGTCTCTATCTCCTCAGTTCTAATGTTAAAGCTCACACACACAAATAGCTCACTGTAAATATTTAGTTTAATTAAAAAAATCTTTCAAAATAAATTTATAAACTTGAGTATGCTTGAAATGTGACGGTACCAAGATATATTAGAAGACTTAAGTAGCAATGAGGTTTGTCAAACAAACGAACAAAAAATACGCTAATTAAGCGATAGAAAGAGTAAGCCATAGCATAACAAACTTCATAAAATCATCTAACTTGAATACTCGTAAACTTCTCCTTTGATGCATGCTTAGGTCGATAAGGACAAAATATAATATGCAAGTCTTGAGTGTGTGTGGATATGAAAGTTGCATGCTGCAAGGATTTACTTTTGCGTACATTATATATATATATATATATATATATATATATATATATATATATATATGCTTACTCCTTAAGGAGTGGTATATTTGCTTTTTAATCTAAGAAGGTTTTCTAGGAATCGCCCGCGGAATCAAGTTGTGACCGTTTTCCATCTAGACATTTCATAACTGTAGGATAGATGACCAAAGCAATAGAATCTTCTAGCCAACCTCTGTGCATTGCGAAACATGAGAGACATCGGTCACAAGATGGACATTCGCCTTTTTCCTTAAAACTAAGTTTGATCAGCTCTGGAAGGTAAGGAAAATCTCTTATTTTTCTTTCAGTAATTAATAAGATGGTTGCCTATTTTCCCTATTATTAGTACAAACAAAGTTTGAAATCGGATTTGTTCGCTTGACGAAAGCTTCTGGAATGAAACTCGAACTGCGACGTCATTTGAAAGAAAGTTTAAATTTACCCTCCATTTTAGGAAAATCTCATCAAATAAACTACTCTCTCCGTTCTCTTTTAAGCGTCCAATTTTGGTTTTATTCTTGTTCCATTATAAATATCAATTTACAATATCAATGTTAACTTTTGTTATCAATACAAAATTAAATTTTGATCCCTAAACTAACCCTCATTAATATTATAGCTAGGGAAAAAAACCTTTGAGTAGAATTCAATTTTCCATGCTTCACTTAATAAATATATATATCCATTGTTACTGGTCTTTATATATTAACTTTCTTCTCTCTCAATTTTTTTTTTACTATGACCCTAAAATTAAAGAAATATATGGCAAGCAGCATTGGTGACAAGAAATTGGATTTGCCTCTAATATGAAACTTATAATGAATTTTTTTTTAAATTAAATTTGGCTCTAATTAAAATTAAATTTGGCTCTAAAGTTTTCTTTAAAGGAGTTAGCAGAGGGCAAAGAAGTAGAGAGTGGGGTTACATAATTAACGAGGTTATTTTCAAAAAAGTTGGACATAAATTGTAATATTTTGAAATATTTTAGATAATTAATTATTTTATTTATTTAATTAAAAATATTATTTTAAATTTTATTGTAATAAAAATACCTTTTATTATGTGGTAAATTAATTTAGTAAAGAGAGTAGTTTGTTTATATAATATTAAGTGTCATAAGGGGTTTTGAGGGAAGTTTAGTTCTTTGTGAGAATTGGAGTTGTGTGAGGGTTTATATGTTAAAGTGTTAGGTCATGCTTAAGACTAATTCAAATCTCATAGATACCACACCCTAGGTTAAATATCAAGCCCACACTTCCTACTTGCATGAATACACACCATCCTTCTAACATTATCAATTCATATTTTTTTCCCTTATTTTGTTCAGTTGGTATATTAAGTTTAGAAACAATTTACCTAGCTTAGTAAAAAAATCCTAGACCTCACTTAAGAAAGAGAAAAGGAAAGTAAATCTAAGTACTTGTGTTCCTCAACTCAAACTCTTAAGCTAGAACCTTATGAACTTATGCATCCCTTGAAAAGTTAATCCAATTGATCATTCAGTTTGGTATAATTTCCAACCCTATAGATGTTATACTGTTTTAGTATAGAAGTATGATATCGGTAAATATCGTATTAGGATAGATTATTTCTCTGTTTTGAATCTGCTATAGTCTACCTAATCTGTAACGAAATCAAACAGCACCTTAACCTTGTAAATTGGACCTAGAATATACACTAGGAACATAAACCTATTCTAGAAATTTTCGACCGGCGACAATCCAAAATTTCCCGATCTCGCCGGTTTTAGTGGGAGTTGGATGCTGAGTTTTTTTGGGTAGCTCTCTGTATATATTTTAGGGTATTTGGTATAGTTTAATTATGTTATATATTCTGTATATAAAATCTGGAAGCAAATTCTTGTTTTGGTTATAATTCTAAATATGATACGGATATTTCGTGTCACGATTCTGTTTTCCCAGTTACGAACAGTATAGGGTTAGCTCAGGTTAGTATAGGTTTTAGATAGTTCACAATATTCGCACGTAGCACGTTTAGTATGTAAGTCTTGTAGTTTTCACGATTTCGTCGTATCGGAGTTTAGCCGTTTCTTATATGAAAGTTAAATTCGATGTTAGGTTCGACCGTGGGGACTTCAGAGGCCGCAAGGAAGGGAAAGGGATTGATAATATCCGAGTAGATTCGACGTGTTCCGGTGAGTAGACTAAACATCTACCGGGGAATTTTGTATGGATGGCATAATACGCCTGTAATTATAAGTTTAATTATAATTGTTTCCCATTTACATTGTGTATATAATTAAAACTAGAAACTTCATCGTATGCATTTATATCTATAAATTGTCATTGTCTAACAATTGCTAGGACACTGCACTATTTATCGATGAGTCATGTTGCACACGCACATACCTACATGTTACACTACACCTCATCGGTATTGACATGTCATGTACCCACTTAGAACTTGTTATGTCACATATGATTCATTTCATACCATAAGCATCATTAATAGTAATTAATTTGCATCAATGTTATTATGGACACTTATCATGTTTTACTTTCAATTGTTATTATTTGTAGTATCAGGTGTATTGGATTATGAGGATTTCTGGTTTTGAGTTTTATGTACTATTAAGTCATATTCGGCAGTTCTTTATGATTGATGTGATATGTCCACCATGAGATATTATTTTTTTTATTTGGTTTTATTCCGGACCGAGTGGGGGAGCTATACGGCTGCGGA
Organism: Agapanthus africanus; assembly: GCA_030015575.1. Lineage (NCBI taxonomy): Eukaryota > Viridiplantae > Streptophyta > Magnoliopsida > Asparagales > Amaryllidaceae > Agapanthus > Agapanthus africanus. The sequence goes on along the minus strand of CM057343.1, from coordinate 611,040,719 downwards.
TTTTTACGTTATCCAGACTGAGTGGGGGAGTATACAGTCGGATTCATGGTGGACCCGGTCGAGACCGAGGGGCAGGAAAGCCGCATTGAGGCGGAGAGCCTAGCCAGGAAACTCGATACCGGAGTTAGTTATAAAACACGGCGGTTATCTGGAGGATACCAACCGATGTTACTGATTGACAGGATCGTTCGGGGAACGATGCCTTCTAAAACGGAAGATTTGTGTCGATGTTGGACACGGACAAATGAATCTTATTTGGAAGGGACCAACATTCTGAAATATTTGATGAGATTTTGGTGTTATTTTATACATTCATTTAGTACATATTCATGCGTTAATGTGTTATCATACATCATGTTACTTGTTTACTTTTAGCTTTATTTCGTCATGTTTACAATATCAACTGTTAGATGCTAGTTTATTCACTGAGTTGGCAACTCACCCCCGTTGTTCCTTAGTCCCTTGCAGAAAACGTGTGGACGCATAGCTGCATTGTGGACCCTTTTATCATCTTTTCTCGCTTGTCTTGCTAAATGGGTTACATATATAGTAACCTCCTATTTTTGGTATATGTATTTTGGATCTAGTATCACTCCATCAGACCCTGTTTGACTTAGAACGAAACATGCTTGTATATGTTTTGATTCGATTGAGTGGGATCGGCTAGTTGTGTTAGTTTTTGCTTTCTTTACTTATGCCTATATTCTTCGCTTTGAGCGTCGTATTGTTATTGTGTGGGTTGTTTTCCGCCGTTGGATGTTGTTTTGTTCCCAATTAGAGACACCACTTAATTAAACATTATATAACTGCTTTTATTTATAATTAAAAAGGGAGGTGCTGTCGAAATTTTAAATGATAAAAACAGTTGTTTAAATTTCAATCCTTAAAATTCATTCGACATAATACCTCATCCTTTTTCTTTAAAAACTGAAATTTTCTTATTTCCGCAAATAATGTTTTGATCATGGTTTTCTGGCTTACTCGGATTGTGTCGGTATCTTTAGATGTCATACAATTTAAGTGCCAGTCACGCACCAAATTTTGGGTCGTGACAAAGTTGTTATCAGAGTTTAGGATTAACTTTACGGAACCTAGGAGTGATTTGAAGTTAATAGGTTTTAATTTCGTAATGTAGGTTGACCCTTGGTTTGATGGAGTAGGTGATTTATGATGAGTAAAGAATCGTACGTATGTTCCACGGCATATTTACGCTACGATACTCAGCCTAAGAAACCTTAGGACGTATGTCTTGATTTATCCTTCCTTTGACTCCCTATTATTGCTGCTCCTATTCGTACACCTTATCAACTCTCGTTTCTTATTACAGTTGCTATGGCCTCGCGAGCTAGGCGAGCCGCAACCAGAGATGCAGCTAGGAAAGATCCGCCTATGACGGCGACTGACGCGCATGGCATTCCGGCGGTACCAGAGCATGTTGATCCTCCTCCTCTAGATAGACTGACTAGGATAGAGGAGGGCTTGTTGGGCTTACAGCAGATGATGGGGCAGTTGACTGAGGCCACCCGTGTTCAGAGACAGGATCAGGCATCGACAATGGTAGAGCCCGTTGTACAGCCCGTGCAGACTGTCGCACCTGTAGACTCGAGGCTCATGGAGGTATCACTTCCGTAGTTCATGAGGTTGAGGCCTCCGGTGTTTACGGGGAAAGACGCAGCAGAAGATCCCCAGTCATTTCTAGATAGGATGGCCAGGATCGGCAGGTCATTGAGATGTTCAGATGCGAGGCGGTGGAGCTTACCAGCTTTCGATTAGAGGGATTTGCACAGACATGGTGTGAGTCGATAGAGAGAGGGTCAGCCGCAGGTCTTTCCCTGATGTCATGGACAAAGTTATCTGAGGTTTTCCTTGCCATACTCCTTCGACAGAGCGTGAGAGATGCCAGAGCCAACGGTTTCGAGGCGTTGCAAAAATCTGCAGATATGCTGGTGGCAGAGTATGATTTGCAGTTCACTCAGTTATCACGCTATGCTCCATACTTAGTTCCTATGGAGGAGCTCCGAGTGAAGAGGTTTGTGAGGAGCCTAGATACACAGCTATTCCTTACTATAGGTGATTGAAAACGATTTCGGATTGTGTATGTCGGAAAATGTATATAGAAATCACAACCAAAAATTATTTGACCGCAATCAACTACGGTGTCGGATGTAGATCGTTAGCGAGTGCGGATCGTCCACAGGGAAAGTGTAATAGTTCGTCTTTTGAATTAGATGAGTCGAAACTTTAAAGAAAAGAAAACAAAACAATTCATGATTTATAGTTGAAGTTCAAGAATTAGAAAATCTAGATCTAATAACAAGAAAAAGATAGAATCAAGAATTGAGAGTTTGATGATTTTTCTAACCAAATATCAAGAATCGAAATGAGGCTCGTAGGAATCGATCGGATCTATAGATGTGATGCAATCTCACGATGACGTATTCTTATCCTTCGATGAATTGATACTAGATCGATAATGATCGACGAGAATTAGGGATTTCTAGTGAAACTAAGGTTTCATCATTTATCCCTTGTTCCTTCGTCGATATCATTCGCATTCTAGCCTCTAGTAAATTCAAGAAACGATCGTAGAACCCTAATTTCGAGCGATAACAATCAAGAAAGTATCGCAACGAAACTAGGTCATCGATTCTTGAACTTGCTAGGGTTTACAAAACTCGTAGGACTTAAGAATCGTATTAAGATTTGTTACATCATCATTTTATTGATCGTCTCGACTCCTTTACGAGCGGAGTTTTACTCGAACATCACAACAAGAACTACAATTATAAATTGAGATCGAATCATGATGCAAGAATTTAAAGAGAGCAAGATTAAAGAATTTCACCTTTTATTTATATCAACAATTTCATTACAATCGCTCAAGAACCACAAGAGGAAGAACTCGATCGTCGATTTGGCTTCGCTCGTCTCCGTGAGTCGCGGATCGGCTTGGATCACTTGCTCGATTGGAGATCGGCTCCGCTCCTAAAATGTTGAAGGGCTTCTTGCTTGATTTGGTACTCGGGATCTTGAATTTTGATTGGAATTAGGGTTAGGGTTTCGCACAAGTCTTGTCACTAGACTTGTGGAAGAAGATGAGAGAGTAAAGAATGAACTAATGAATTAATGAAGACTAAAGATTATTGAACAACCCTAACCCTTAGATCTAGGCTCCTATTTATAGACATCAAAACCCTAGATCTAGGATTTGAATTTTAAGTTTCCCTCCAAAAGTTTGTTGAGGAAATTTGAATTTCCCTCCAAAAGTTAGTTGAGGAGAAACTTCTAGATGAAGTTTGTTAAGCCGAGCCTTCTAGATGTGCCACGTGGAGAATCGGGAGTCTTCTGGAAGCTTATACCGTTAAGATAGACACGTGTAAGAAAATTGAGCCGATGAAGCCACCATAGCGCCGCGGTTCCGCGGCTTAAGCTAGCTCCCGCCGCGGAACCGCGGCGGTTTGGAAGCCTTAGGGCTTGGAATCTCTTCTGCTGGTTTGGGCTGATATATGGGCCTTGTTAAGATATGTTGAATTTTATTTGGCCTTCTGTATTGCTACCAGATCTTTAACCTTTGAGTTGGCGTATCTTTTATCAGCTTCTTTTGGCTTTGTTCCTCCAATTTCTCGAGACAAGTGTTGCGCAATATAGGGATGATGCGATGCCATGAAATGCAGTAAATTTCCTTTATAGTGCCGGTTTTAGAGTCTAACACATGCAATCTGATATTTAACGACTGATTTGCTAATATGTTCTAAATGAATACCGAACACTTCTAGATGAGTGCAAAAGATAGGGAAATTGCCGTGTTAAAAATGCATTATTTTCGACTGATCAAATTCTCCCAAACTTATTTTCGATCGTCTCGAGCGAACTTTTTATTAAAAAGAGAAGGAGAAAATAAAGAAAGAGAAAAACTAACTAGCACACTTTCATAGGCAACACAATTGCACTGAGCACGTGTAACAAGCCTTTAAACCTCTAGGTGTCCCTAGTAGGAGGAGTGTTGTCTCCTGAGGGTTTTCAGCGGATTGCACCCACAAAATCCAATAATAAAAGGAAGATCATGAATATTACATTTAAAGAAAAGAATTGTAAAATAAAGACTTTGAAAATTAGGGTTTCCAACTAAGCTAGCTTTTCGGTTGTCTTGAGCCCTATCTTAATAGTCATGAAAAGATGTTAGAAATCACGTCCTCCCTCTATAAAACATCGTCTTATTCTTCATTCCTATCTGTTTTCCAAACATCGATCATATAACCCTGCGTGTGTGTAAAGACATCCCTACACCCGGAGAATTCAATTCAAGCTATCATACTCTTGCCCATCAGCCTCAGTACTTTTTAATTAATGAAAATTTAGATGAGATTGCTCACACACTTTCATGCGACCGTTAATACTTCTTGAGGTACTAACCGACCGATTACTCATGTGCTTGCTTATTTGGTGTATTTTCCTCGTCTTGCACCACCTCAGGCATAGCAGCGACTCCCAGACCAGTTGGCCTTAGGGCACTAGGTGAAGAAGCACCCTCGCTATACATTTTTTTATTGCCCTTGGTGATAAAAAAAACCAGTGTCCATTTTTTTCACCACTTTATATTTTCTTCATTTTTTTATTTCTTTCATACTTTTGGCTTTAAGACAAGAGCATTTCAAGGTATCCTCTACTATCCCAGGCTTTAAGATGTGTGTAAGTGCGAATAGCAGGGTATCAACGTTCAAAATGTTTGGCTTTCCAGAATATAAACTATTTTTCAGACTTATTTTTATCCTCAGATTAGTGACGTCTTTCATCTTACTAACCCTTAGGACAACGGCTCATAACTACTTATTACTAGTTCGTATAAGAAAACTTCTAATTTTCTTGGTTTTCTTAAATTTTTCTAATCTCATGGATGTAATTTTTCATTATCTAAACTTTCATTATCTTATTTATGTACAAAAAATGTTTAAATATTTTTATATTTTGAAAAATTTTCAATTTTTATAGATTTTGAAATTTTTAAAATTTTTATAAGTTTTTAAAGAAATGTTTTGTGCTTATGCAAATGATATGTAAATGATGCAAAAATAAGCACAAACCTCCCCCAAACTTGTTTTCAACAGTGTCCTCACTGTTGCCATCTGCTAAATCTCGAAAACCTGTAAGCTTGGGAGGAATTTATTAGTGGGGGCAAAATATTTAAGTGAAGATCCTCCCCCAAACTTATTCTTGGCTCATCATTTTGTAAAAAAAAAAAATTCTTTTCAAGAGCCAGAAAAAAAATGCCCCCCCAAACTTGAGTTATGCAATGTTAATCTTTTGAAAATCACATGAGGGGGTCAAAAATTATTGGTCGATGCCAAGCTTTGCAAAGACCGAAGGTCAACACCAACCATTCAAAAATTTTATCAATGCAGTGCTCTGGTTGGTGGAAGAAGAAGTGGGAAAAGGTTAAGTGGTGGAATAGAATGTGTGTGCGTCTCATTTTGGAGAGACGATGCAGTGAATGTGATGGATTACTCGCATTCTTTTTACAGTTCAGAAGAAAGGGTGGAGGTTCAATTTCATTGTTTGGGAGATGATTCATCTCAACACCCGTGTCATTTAAAAATGCGAGTTCATCAGCGAAGATTTCCTCAAAAGTTCCATCAATACCCCGATGAATAATGTCGTCACAAAGTGCGGGGTGATCTTCAGACTCTAAAAATGGTTCATAATCAGTATTAGTTGTTGACCCGGACAACTCGGTGAAAGAGTCCGTATGTGTATGATGCATAGTTGGGTCAAACAATAACGTATGAAAAGAGTCAAGATCGATATCAGGAGGATCATCAAATTCGCTGCTGTCGACATCCATTAAGTCGACAGAACAGACATGAGTAGTTGGTTCGGAGGGTACACTTCCCAACTTGTAAATGATCAGCTCAATTGACCTATTCCCGAATGATAGGGTCATAGAACCGTTACGACAGTTGATAATAGCATTAGAAGTGGCCAAAAAGGGGAGACCTAAAATCACCGGAATTTGATTCCGTGGGTTCGCTACAGGCTGTGTATCAATTACAATAAAGTCCACAGGGAAAATAAATTCCCCGATTTTTATTAACACATCCTCCAGTTCACCCCTAGGTTTAGTGATTGATCGGTCAGCCATCTGGAGAGTGCAATGGGTTGGTTTCAACTCTCCGATACCTAGTTGCTCATAAACTGAGTATGGAAGCAAGTTAACACTAGCGCCAAAGTCTAGTAGAGCACGGTTGATGTGTTTTTCCCCAATAGAAATGGAAATAGGAGGATAGCCAGGATCCTTACGTTTCTTTGGTAATTGTTGGGGGAAAGCCGTGTCTACAGTCTTTGCTATGAATATCTTCTTGGGCACCTGAGTCTTCCTCTTCCTAGTGCACAAGTTCTTAAGAGTTTTCGCATAGGACGAAACTTGTTGGATGGCATCTAGAAGAGGGATGTTGATGTTAACTTGCTTAAACATGTCCATAATCTTCTCCATATGCGGACTCGATGTGTTAGCCCTTAACCGATTAGGATAAGGTGCTTTAGCAATAAACGTTGGGTCCATCATAGGAGAAGGAAGTGTGTGTGGACCCAATCCCAGAATAGAGTTGGGGATCGTCGGTGGAGGAGTAGAAGAGGTGGGCTGAAGTGGCGAGCCTTTTGGGAAACGAAGAATAGGCTCGGAAGAAGGTGGAGGGGTAGAAGAACTGGGGTTAGAATTAGAAGTAGAGGTGGAAGGAAAGGTCTCAGCCGGGGTGTTATTGATTGATTTTTCTGTATCATCAAACTCTTCCCTAACGTGAGTGTCAAGCACTCTTCCAGATCTCAACGTGATTGCATCCACATGATGTGAATAGCCAGGATTGGGTAAAGGTTGAGCTGGAAGTTTCCCTTTCTCTCTTGCACTCATTTCGGCTTTTAATCGTGCAATTTCTTCTTCCATCGATTTAATACTCTCGCTTTGGGACGCAGAGTTTTTCTCAATTTTATCGATAGAAGACTTCATTTCAGCCGAAACTTGCATGATATTTGTTAAGACCAAATTCATGTATTGTGCAAATGAAGAGGATTCATCAGTTCCGGTCAACTGTAAAGGACTAGACAGTGCGGGTGTATTGACCGGATTTTGAAAGTTATGTGCTTGGAAGGGGTGCTGACTCAATTGAAGTTGTGGGTGCTGTTGTGGTGGAGGGGCCCCTTGGAAATTGTTTTGAGTTGAAACCATGTTTTGAAATTGTGATTGGTTCCAAGCAAAATTTGGGTGATTCCTCCAACCCTGATTATATGTGGAAGAAGATGGATCGTTTCTAGGTCTTTGATGGTAAGAAGAATTGATATGCTCATGACCTTAAAACAGAGAATTTCGTGGACATTCTTCCGTCAAATGTGAAGGATCAGAACAGCATCCACATACAGTTTTGGAGAGTGGCATTTGACTTAGGGAGGCGGCTAAAAATTTGTTTTCCATAGCGTCAAATTTCTTGTGTAAAGCTGAAATTTCAGCTCTAATTCCTATGGAAATATCATTGCCATCCCTAGACGATTGACTCACACCCTCCCACTGTAAAGATCTTTCAGCGAAATCTTCTAGAAAATTCCAGGCTTCCCTATCATCTTTGGTCATGAAGTTGCCTTGACACATGGATTCAAGGGTCTGTCTTGTGTTAGGATTAATGCCCTCATAAATGATTCGGCACAGTTCCCATCTCGGGATGCCGTGATGTGGACATTGGACTAACAGATCCTTGAAGCATTCAAGACATTTTGAAAATGGTTCATTCGGAAGCTGGGTGAATTGATTGATTTCGCTACGGACTCGAGCTGTCTTTTGGTATGGGTAGAATTTCTTAAGGAATGCTTTGACGAATTCATCCCAATTTGAAATGGAATGTACGGTAGTGTTATACAGCCACTTCTCGGCTATATCGCACAAGGTGAATGGAAGAAGACGAAGACGTAAAGCATCAACAGAAAGCTGTGAAGTACCCATCATTGCGCATACATTTTCAAATTTCGTGATAAACACGCATGCGTCTTCAGACTCGAGACCGTGAAATTTTGGTAGAAGGTTGATGTATTGGGGTTTTATTTGAAAATTTTCCCCGTTGGCTGGTGGAATAGAAAGACAAGTGGAAAGTGGACCTCGTGTAGGGTAGCACCTCTCTTGGAGAGAGATGCGAGGTGGATTCTGCGCACCAACGGACGGCGGCAGATTAGTGAAAAAGAAATTCGATGGAGGTGGATCCATCGATGTGGGTGTGGTGGTGGGTAAAAGAAAGGGTAAATGTAGAAATACCGACTTTTGGGTCGATGAGGGAAACGCGGACTTAACGGGCACTAGAATCCCGTGTCCAGCCTATCTTGCACTAAAAAGGGTTAGTACAAGTGGTAGCGTGAATTGATAATTAGGGGAGATGAATGAATGCGGTGTTTGTTTTGAAAATATATGGATTTTAAAAAAAAATAAAAATGATGCGAATCACAAAATGCAACAAGCAAAACCCTAATTCTAGGGGTCACTTAGGTCAAATCTCTAGACCGCTCCTAACTGCCAAAAGACAAGTCGCAGGATAAATCCTCCACTGCCTCTTTGTCTCTCCTGTGGCCAGGTAAGTGCCAGGTAAGTGGGAGGTTCTCCACTACGTAAGTAGTGGGCCTAATTAAGTAACCACTAGCCTTCGACACACTTGCCTTAGACACCATAAAAGAAACGCGGATAAGCAATGAATTATCCACGGCCTTCTCTTGTCCTAAGTGAACGCGACGGTCCTTAGAGTCATCTCTAGATATTTTTTAGTTAATTAGGGTAAATGCGGATGCAAGTTTTGCGATTTTCGGGGCTTAGGAAGGGTAATGAACTCCCCACCTAATCTGGATTTGGTCTTTGCCCCTTAATGTCCGTATTAATTATGCAAACAACCACAAAGATCAAACAAGCACAATTTAATTTTTGCTTTTTGCGCGGCACTGCGATTTTTGCAAAGAAACCTGCACAAAATGTTAATTAAAGCAGATTTGGGAAGAGATAAGAAAGATAGAAGTTCACCTGAGAATTTTGGTGCAGTGATGACGCAAGGCTGCCGCGGAACCGCGGTATTAGCTTCCTTACGCCGTGGAAACGCGGTGTTGTGAAGAGATCACTGCACTGAATTTTCACACAAGGCCCCTGTTCACTCCCCATGCTCTATGGATTTTTCAGAAAAAATTTTCCACAGCTCCAATGATTCCAGAATTCCTCGCAACAAATCACAACAACTTGTATTAGTGTTTGTGCGAGTTTAGATCTAAAAATTATATTGGAATAAATTTTTCATCTCAAATTTCAAAATACGAACAATTAGCGCACTATCCCCGGCAACGGCGCCATTTGATTGAAACGATTTTCCGTTGTGTGTTGGTTTTTAGAAAATTGTATTTAGAAATCACAACCAAAAATTATTTGACCGCAATCAACTACGGTGTCGGATATAGATCGTTAGCGAGTGCGGATCGTCCACAGGGAAAGTGTAATAGTTCGTCTTTTGAATTAGATGAGTCGAAACTTTAAAGAAAAGAAAACAAAACAATTCATGATTTATAGTTGAAGTTCAAGAATTAGAAAATCTAGATCTAATAACAAGAAAAAGATAGAATCAAGAATTGAGAGTTTGATGATTTTTCCAACCAAATATCAAGAATCGAAATGAGGCTCGTAGGAATCGATCGGATCTATAGATGTGATGCAATCTCACGATGACGTATTCTTATCCTTCGATGAATTGATACTAGATCGATGATGATCGACGAGAATTAGGGATTTCTAGTGAAACTAGGGTTTCATCATTTATCCCTTGTTCCTTCGTCGATATCATTCACATTCTAGCCTCTAGTAAATTCAAGAAACGATCGTAGAACCCTAATTTCGAGCGATAACAATCAAGAAAGCATCGCAACAAAATTAGGTCATCGATTCTTGAACTTGCTAGGGTTTACAAAACTCGTAGGACTTAAGAATCGTATTAAGATTTGTTACATCATCATTCTATTGATCGTCTCGACTCCTTTACGAGCGGAGTTTTACTCGAACATCACAACAAGAACTACAATTACAAATTGAGATCGAATCATGATGCAAGAATTTAAAGAGAGCAAGATTAAAGAATTTTACCTTTTATTTATATCAACAATTTCATTACAATTGCTCAAGAACTACAAGAGAAAGAACTCGATCGTCGATTTGGCTTCGCTCGTCTCCGTGAGTCGCGGGTCGGCTTGAATCACTTGCTCGATTGGAGATCGGCTCCGCTCCTAAAAGGTTGAAGGGCTTCTTGCTTGATTTGGTACTCGGGATCTTGAATTTTGATTGGAATTAGGGTTAGGGTTTCGCACAAGTCTTGTCACTAGACTTGTGGAAGAAGATGAGAGAGTAAAGAATGAACTAATGAATTAATGAAGACTAAAGATTATTGAACAACCCTAACCCTTAGATCTAGGCTCCTATTTATAGACATCAAAACCCTAGATCTAGGATTTGAATTTTAAGTTTCCCTCCAAAAGTTAGTTGAGGAGAAGCTTCTAGATGAAGTTTGTTAAGCCGAGCCTTCTAGATGTGCCACGTGGAGAATCGAGAGTCTTCTGGAAGCTTATACCTTTATGATAGACACGTGTAAGAAAATTGAGCCGATGAAGCCACCGTAGGGCCGCGGTTCCGCGGCTTAAGCCAGCTCCCGCCGCGGAACCGCGGCGGTTTGGAAGCCTTAGGGCTTGGAATCTCTTATGCTGGTTTGGGCTGATATATGGGCCTTGTTAAGATATGTTGAATTTTATTTGGCTTTCTGTATTGCTACCAGATCTTTAACCTTTGAGTTGGCGTATCTTTTATCAGTTTCTTTTGGCTTTGTTCCTGCAATTTCTCGAGACAAGTGTTGCGCAATATAGGGATGATGCGATGCCATGAAATGCAGTCAATTTCCTTTATAGTGCCGGTTTTAGAGTCTAACACATGCAATCTGATATTTAACGACTGATTTGCTAATATGTGCTAAATGAATACCGAACACTTCTAGATGAGTGCAAAAGATAGGGAAATTGCCGTGTTAAAAATGCATTATTTTCGACTGATCAATAGGCTCCCAGCATTTCGATACTTATACACAGGCCATGGACGCAGTGATGCGAGTAGAGGAGTGTCTGAACGAGACATCGATTGTTCCGGAGACGAAGAGGACAAGACCTATTGGGTCAGTTACCAGGCAGTTTAGCAGAGGTCAAGGCAGACATATTCCAGACCGTAGTTTTGTTCGAGGTTGTGCTCAGGGCCAGATGTTCAGCTCGTACCCCGAGGAGCAAAGGCCGCTACTGACATGTTTTAGTTGGGGGCGTCCAGGGCATTACGCTATGGATTGTAGACTCCACGGAGGGACTGTATTTCCACAGGCTGCTTTACCCCATCCACCTTCTACTTCGATGGCATTACTTCCTTCACCAGCTGGTACTATGCGCCAGGCCGTTGCACCGCGAGGTCGGGGTTTTGAAAGACATTTTCAGAGAGGATAAGGAGACCGAGGGAGAGGACGTCAGGATGCTAGTAGGGGCCAAACTTGGGTTTCTGCTTTGACTCCACAGGATGCCCAGGCATCCAATGCAGTTGTGACGGGTACTCTTTCCGTATGTTCCTTAGATGCGCATATTTTATTTGATCCCGGTTCTACGCACTCGTACGTGTCTGCACACGTTTCACTTTCTCTAGGGAGAGATTCGTCGTTGTTAGAGTTACCGCTTGTTGTGATTATTGTCACGCCCCGCTTTCCAGTGTACGGCGAAGGGGACGCGACGAGGCCGCTACGTATTTACTCTGAAATAAATACGCTAAGAGTATCTAAGCAATATAAATAAAAATGCACAAGAGACAGAGACAGTAGTTATAACTGAACAACAACTTTATTTATCAACATTCTTTTGTACAATGCATGGAAAGTAAATACATCTGAATGAAAGCAATGCCTAAAAAGTGGCATAACAGAAAAGAAAAGTACTAAAATAAAGTGTGTACAATGAAGTTAGAGCTCTGGGTCATAAGCAAGCTGATCCAAGTCCTCGCTGGTAGGCTCGATCTCCTGAGTGTCCAGATCACCTGACAACATTCCAAAGAAGACAGAGAAGGAATGTCGTCAGCGAACAATCGCTCGGTAAGCCCCAAAGGTAAGGGAGAAATAGAATAGACAGAGAGTAAGAGAGAGAGTGTGTGTAGCTTTTAAAGTTGTATTTAGATTTAACGTTGTTGTTTGTACTTTGGTATAAAAGAATGCCAGTGTATACGAGAGGAGTCTCTATATTCTAGAGACTAGAGGCAAATGGAAATACAAGGGTCCATTATAAAGCCCGGAACAACGGCGTGGTATACATGTTAGGTGTCTTAAATCTTGCAGTCTCGTGCCACTTCTAACACCTTCCGTACTAATCTACCCCTTAAACCCCGAGATGTCTTGTTTGTATTATTTGTATTGTATTGCAATTTGTATTCTCTTGTAATATAGATTGTATAATTTGATGACTTGCCGAAACCATGATATCAGTAAATGGATGTAACTGGAGAATCATGTAAATGAAAGTATATCCATGGTTCGGTTCAGTCAATATAGATTGAATAGTTTGAACAGATTGAATATATAGATTCATGTTGAATTGTAGTATTGTAGATTGTATTTGAATCATATTCAAGTCAGATTATTTATAATGAGACTCAGTCTGAGTCAGACAATTAGAAAGAGCAATTGAATTCCTGAATTAGGTTTTGATGTTATCGGTAATCGCTGTACATGGGCGGCAGGATTTGTGTCTTTTTCAAAGACGATTACCGTGTTGATAACACCGTTTGTTAAGTTGTCTACCTTAAAATAGGCAAGCGCCCACTTCTCTGGCTCCTTGAGGCTCAAAAGATTGGTCCCGCTTAAACCTATGTTTACTAGGTGTTGGGGTCGAAAATTGCACCCCGGTTGGCCAAGTCAAAGTCAAGATCAACCCCAAGCCAAGCGGGCCCAAGCCCAGATCAAGTGATACCCAAGTCGAGTCCGAACATGAAGCGGCCGGCCCCCCTCCATGCCAAAATAAAAATCATGTAATAAATAATTTTGATATAATTTTTTATGCATGAATGTAAGAAAATGGGCATAAAGCCAAATTTTTGTAAAGCCCATGGCTTATGTACAAAAGAAATGAGCACATGAGGCATGGGATGGGCAAAATGCCATTTTGTAAAGCCTAAGGGGCTATATATAAACGTGTAAGCCTATATAAGGCAACATGATGTTGAATAAAGCATACACTTTTCATTCTCTAAAAACTCTAGGGTTTTTGTGCCTCCCTTTCCTTCCTCAAGGTTCTAAACCTTCTTTCTCTTTTCAATTAAATCAAGAGTTTTACTCTTTCTTTTCCAAAACTAAATAGTTTTTCACCACAAAACCCACAAAAGGGAGCTCAGATCTTCCATTAGATCTCAAAAAGGGGAGATTTTTAAATCTCACCCCCTTTCTTCAAGATCCGGCCAACCGAGAGGAAGAAGAAGGAGACCCATCTCCAGAAATCCCATCTTGGGAAGATCCAGGGCTAAAGGGGAGAAACAAAGCAGCCCCCATTAATCATTTCTAAATTTTATTAAGAGTTTAACTCCATTCAAGATCTGTTGGAATTCAACCCCATATATTAATCTCTTTTTAGGAGTTTAACTCAAGAAGTCAAATCGGGAGCACAGCTCCCAGAGCAGGGAAAAAGTCCATTTCTCTATTGACGCCCAATGCCCGCGTGCCAAGCACATGGGGCGCTGGCGCCCAGCGCTCAGAGCGCCAACGCCCACGTACCAAGCACGTGAGGCGCCCAGAGCTCTAGGAGCTGGCGCCTACATGCCAAGAACGTGGGGCGCCCAGCGCCCATGTGCCAAGCACGTGGGGCGCCCAGCGCCTGCGTGCCACGCACGTGAAGCGCTAGCCCCTACGCATCCTTTGGACGCTTTTTTCCCTTTTATATATATGTATATATGTATACACACACACACACTGCGTGGAAAAGTAAATACATCTAAATGAAAGCAATGCCTAAACAGTGGCATAACAGAAAAGAAAGTACTGAAATAAAGTGTGTACAATGAAGCTAGAGCTCTGGGTCATAAGAAAGCCGATCTAAGTCCTCGCTGGTAGGCTCGATCTCCTGAGTGTCCAGATCACCTGATAACATTCTAAAGAAGACAGAGTAGGAATGTCGTCAGCGAACAATTGCTCGGTAAGTCCAAAAGGTAAGGGAGAAATAGAATAGACAGAGATTAAGAGAGAGTGTGTGTAGATTTTAAAGTTGTATTTAGAGTTAACGCTGTTGTTTGTAGCTTGGTACAGAAGGATGCCGGTGTATACGAGAGGAGTCTCTATATGCCAGAGACTAGAGGCAAATGGAAGTACAAGGATCCGTTAGAAATCCCGGAACAACGGCGTGGTATTCAGGTTAGGTGTCTTAAATCTTGCAGTCTCGTGCCACTTCTAACACCTTCCGTACCAATCTACCCCTTAAACCCCCGAGATGTCTTGTTTATATTGTTTGTATTGTATTGCAATTTGTATTATCTTATAATATAGATTGTATAATTGGATGACTTGCCGAAACCATGATATCACTAAATGGATGTAACTGGAGAATCATGGATGTAACTGGAGAATCATGTAAATGGAAGTATATCCATGGTTCGGTTCAGTCAATATAGATTGAATATATGGATTCATGGGTTCATGTTGAATTGTAATATTGTAAATTGTAATTGAATCATATTCAAGTCAGATTATTTATAATGAGATTCAGTCTGAGTCAGACAATTAGAAAGAGAAATTGAATTCCTGGATTAGCTTTTGATGTTATCGGTAACCGCTGCACATGGGCGACAGGATTTGTGTCTATTTCAAAGATGATTACACACCGTTTGTTAAGTTCTCTATCTTAAAATAGGCAAGCACCCACTTCTCCTGCTCCCTGAGGCTCAAGAGATTGGTCCCGCTTAAACCTATGTTTACTAGGGTTCTTATTGTAATTTATGAAACTTGAGGGGGTTATATGTAAAAATACTTTTGTATAATTTTCAAAATACACCCCAAGTATTTAATTATCGTCTTTAGAGTTTTCATAGATGTAGATTTTATATATGTGACATTTCTAGTGAATAAAACCTAATTTCATAATATAGGGTATTTAATTGTAAGGTATTGAACTTGTATGGAATTGCATGGTATTTTCATGTAAAGTGATTCTTTTGATTTAGAAAAAAATGTAATATTTATATTATATCAAAAATAGATATTTTGATGATACATACATACACACACACACACACACACACACACACACACACATATATATATATATATACATATATATATAATAATTTTAATTTATTATTTTCTAGAAATCTCATTTTCTTAAGATATTTGTATTTCAAATCTCTTGAGACCGAATGCTCCTTGCGGAGGTCTGCTTCTCGCACTACTAAGTTCAAGGATGTGCGATAATCCACACCATCCCGAACGGGTTCCCCAAATGGGTTGTAGCGGCGCTTTGCAAAGATTTATAAAAATACGTAATTTTGTAGAAAACGGTTTTTATTAGTTAAAGGTAGTTTTGTGTAAAACGGTATTTCCCGAATCTATATTTCCAAAAATGTATTGTGCTATATTGAATATGAGTATTGTGAGGAGGTAGGACATTACCTCGTGATCTAATTAAAAGTAATACAAGGTTAATGATGTTTTAAGGTAGAAATTAAACTACATGGTATTTAGTGAAAATGGACGGTAAAAGTTACAAAATGAAATATATTGTCATGAAACTTGTTCAACATATTTGTTAATGATTAATAGTCAACATGTAAGGGTTTGGTATGATTGTATTTAAGAAAAAGTGTTTTTTTAGGAAGAACCGAATCGGAAATCGGATTAACTCCGATTCCTTCGGGTTTTATTAATACGAGTTTTTAGAAAAGAATAGAGAAGAGAGAGGTAGGACTTACAGGTTTGTAGTATAGAGAGGAGGGAGAGGAAGACGTAGGAGGTGCCGGTGCGTCGTTTCGTCGCTGGGAGCTCCTGGGGTCGTCGTCGGAAGATCGCCAGAGTTTTGCCCTTCGCTAACTCCGCTTGTATACAAAAGTTCTAGAGAGATTTCTTGAGAGTTTGGACAGAATTATGAGTGAGGGAGGTGTGTCTAGGGGTGGTATTTATAGGGTAAAACTATGGTTAGGGTAGGTGAAAGGTTGTATTGAAAATGTATTAAAAAATAAGGTTTAATGGGGTTTTAATTGAATTTAAAAGGCTCTGTTAAATTGCAGGAAATTTAAAGTGTACAAGTATAATGTGGAGGCAGAGAGATACACTTTCACTGTTGACAACTCGGCGATCCGGCTCAACTCGACCGGCGGCGGCGGGCCGAGTCGGCCGAGTCGGGCCCGGGCTCGCTGCCACATGTCTCTCGTCGCTTGGTGTAGCCCCTGAGTCAGTTTGTTTTATATATGTAGTGGGGTTTTTACGAGTTATGCACGTGTAGGCTCTTGGGCTTCTAAAAATCTAAAATAAAACAATATTAAAAATAATGTGGGGATGGGATTTGAACTCTGATACTTTGTAACAGCAGTGCAAGGTCTTACCAATGAGCTACAAGCTCTAGCTTGCTATTAGAGAGCAAAACAAACTTATATCTTGTGCTCAGGTAAAAATACCCCTTTTTGTACTTTTTGAAATTTTTTTACAGAAAGTTGTACAGGAAATTTAGGGTTGTTACAATTACTCCTGTGGGAGATTCTTTTGTAACCCGGCATGTATTCAGGTCCTATTCTGTACGTATTGGTGATTGAGGTTCGTTAGTCGATTTGATTCTCCTGGATATGCTAGATTTTGATGTACTTCTCGGTATGAATTGGCTGGCCGCTTGTCATGCTTACGTTGATTGTCGGGGAAAGATGGTCAGATTCGGTTTTCCAGGCGAGCCGGTTTTTGTTGTGCAGGGAGATTACAATGTAACTCTTGCCAACCTGATTTCTGCTCTTTGTGCGGGACGGCTCTTGAAGAAGGGATGTCATGGTTTCTTAGCATTTATTCAGGACGTGGGAGCCGCTGAGGTTTTATTGGACCAGGTTCCGATCGTACGAGAATTTCCTGATGTGTTCCCTGCCGAGTTACTAGGATTGTCGCCTAAACGCGATATCGAATTTTGCATTGACTTGATTCTGGGTGCGGGGCCTATTTCTATACCGCCCTATCGGATAGCCCTGACGGAGCTGAAGGAACTTAAGGGTAAGTTACAAGAATTGCTTGATAGGGGCTCGTTCGTCCGAGTGTATCACCGTGGGGAGCTCCTGTCCTGTTCGTTAGGAAGAAGGACGGCAGCATGAGATTGTGCATCGACTTCAGGCAGTTGAATCGAGTTACGGTGCGAAATAGGTATCCATTACCTCGTATTGATAACTTATTTGATCAGCTGCAGGGGGCTGGCTATTTCTCGAAGATCGATTTGCGGTCAGGGTATCACCAATTGAGGGTTCGGAAGGATGACATTCCGAAGACTACTTTTCACATGCTGTACGGGCATTATGAATTTTTGGTGATGTCGTTCGGGCTCACCAATGCCCCAGCAGCTTTTATGGATATGTTGAACCGCATTTTCAGGCCGTTTCTTGATCAGTT
Source organism: Agapanthus africanus (assembly GCA_030015575.1). NCBI lineage: Eukaryota > Viridiplantae > Streptophyta > Magnoliopsida > Asparagales > Amaryllidaceae > Agapanthus > Agapanthus africanus. The sequence continues at coordinate 611,023,044 of CM057343.1, read as the reverse complement.
CATTATCGTATTCATTGACGATATTCTTGTATACTCTCGTAGTCGAGAAGAGCATGAGCAGCACTTGCGAATTACATTGCAGATTTTGAGGGAACACCGGTTGTTTGCTAAATTCTCCAAATGTGATGCCTGGCTAGATAGTGTGGATTTCTTGGGTCACGTGGCTACGAGAGATGGCATACGTGTGGACCCAAAGAAGATCGGGCAGTACAACACTGGCCCAGACCTATATCAGTTACAAAGATTCGCAGCTTCTTGGTTTTGGCCGGTTAATACCGACGCTTTGTGCAGTATTTTTCTCGTGTCGCTGCACCGCTGACCGGGTTGACTCGAAAGGAAGTTCCATTTCTTTGGACCGAGACATGCGAGCAGAGTTTTCAGCAGTTGAAGACTCGCTTGACGACAACACCAGTCTTATCTTTACCTTCTGGGTCAGCTGGCTTTGTTGTCTATTGCGACGCCTCTCGAGTGGGTTTAGGCTGTGTATTGATGAGCATGTCAGGGTTGTCGCTTATGCTTCTCGGCAGTTAAAGAAGCACGAGCAGAACTATCCAACGCATGACTTAGAGATGGCCGCGGTGGTCTTCGCACTCAAGATTTGGAGGCATTACTTATATGGTGAGTCATGCCAAATATTCACACACCACAAGAGCTTAAAATATATCTTTCAGTAGAGAGATCTGAATTTGAGGCAGCGTCATTGGATGGAGCTCGTAAAGTACTATGACTGTGAGATTCTTTATCATCCGGGAAAAGCGAATGTTGTGGCAGATGCTTTGAGTTGGAGGCCTGGAGGTAGTTTAACTTATTTGAGCGCAGTTCAGAGACAGTCTGTCGCAGATTGGCAGATTCTCTGTGACAGCCGAGTATAGTTTGAGTTTACATCGACAGCGGGACAGCTCGCTCATACCGCACCCATCCACAGTTACTCGATCGCATCCGAGAGGCACAGTCCACAGATGCTCGTTTGTCAAAGATCATAGAGCAGGTTAGACAGGGTAGAGATTCAGAGTTTGTGATCGACGACCATGAAGTACTATGATTTGGAACTTGTCTTTGTGTGCCAGATTCTGAGGGGCTGAGACTCGAGATCTTAGAGGAGGCGCATCAGTCAGCATATAATGTTCATCCGGGTTCCACCAAGATGTATCATGACTTGAAAGATGTCTACTGGTGGGAAGAGATGAAGAGAGATGTCGTGGATTTCATTTCGAGATGCCTGACTTGCCAGCAAGTCAAGGCCGAGCACCAGAGACCGGCAGGAGGGTTACAGCCTATGCCCATTCCGGAGTGGAAATGGGAGCAGATCTCCATGGATTTTATTGTGGGTCTGCCCAGGTCTAGCAGATGGTATGATTCCATTTGGGTGATTGTGGATCGATTGACAAAAACATCTCACTTTCTTTCGGTGAAGACGACTTATGGATATGCGCAGTATGCCCAGATCTACATTGACGAGATTGTGCGATTGCATGGAGTTCCGACTTGCATCGTGTCCGATAGAGGCACACAGTTCTCCAGCCGATTATGGCAGAAACTTCAAGAGGCTTTAGGCACCCGATTGAGTTTCAGTACAGTTTTCCACCCGCAGACCGACGGTCAATCAGAGCGAACCATACAGACTTTTGAGGATATACTCCGAGCTTGCAGTCTAGATTTCGGTGGCAGTTGGGATCGTCACTTGCCCTTGATAGAATTCTCCTACAATAACAGCTTTCAGGAGACGATTCAGATGGACCCCTTTGAGGCATTATATAGAAGAAAGTGTCGATCGCCCGTTTGTTGGACAAAACTCAGGGAAAGCAGCATTTTTGGACCGCGGTTAGTGCAGGAAACTACAGAAAAGATCCAATTGATACGGGACAGGATGAGAGCGGCCCAGAGTAGGAAAAAATCTTATGCTGATCGACGTCGTCGCAGACTCGAGTTCGATGTGGGAGACCATGTGTTCCTCCGTGTCTCTCCGATGAAGGGTGTGATGCGTTTCGGGAAAAAGGGGAAGCTTAGTCCCAGATATGTCGGACACTGTGAGATTCTAGAGAGGGTGGGTGCTGTAGCCTATCGTTTAGCACTTCCACCAAGTTTTCCCGATGAGCATCCTATGTTCCACATGTCTATGCTTCGCAAGTACCTTCACGATCCCTCTCACGCGATACAGCATCAGACTCTACAGCTTGAGCGTAATTTATCCAACACTGAGTAGCATATAGCTATTCTAGACTGGCAGGAAAACAAACTGAGATCAAGGGTATTTCCATCTATATGGTTCTTTAGCGAGGACCAAATAGCGAAGAAGTCACTTGGGAAGTCGAGGATGCGATGCGGAAGAAATTTCCGCACCTTTTTGAAGGTACGTGTACTTAAGTTTTAAATTCGGGGACCGGATTTGTAGGGTTACTGGGCACTCTACGAAGGTTCTACAAGGCATCAACCATGCCCGATTAAAATTTTAGCCATGCCGAATAACTCTAAACAAGATCTTTGCTAGATAATTAGGGTAACACATGCTAGTATATAACAATTATCTCTAAGTGAATACGAAAAACAACCTTTGTAGATCGGTCCTTCACTTCTTAAGCTCCTTGTAGTAGTCCCTTCGCTGCGATCATCGTGCTCCTGGACTCTCGGACGGCTCCATGAGAAGAGGGCAACGGTTTTGCTTGAAGTCTTCGAGGCCGAAGATGATCTACGTCGAGGGAATACGAACTCAAGCTTCTACTTCACTAACTAGAGAATTACTGAAGCAAACACCCTAAACTAAAGTGCTAGTCTAGTAGAGGATGATGAAATAGGAAATGGGTACACTTTAGAATTTCTTTTCTCACTATCTGTCTCTCTCTTTTATCAAACCCTAGAAAGAAATTGAAGGAGGAAGAAGATGAGCTCAAAATGAGAGTGAAAACTAATCAAGAGAGAGTTAGCTAACCATGGGTGAGTGGGTATCATATACTAACTCATGTAGAGACATAACCATGGCTAATTATAGTGGTTAGGTTAATTAATATCTTAAGTAAAACAAAACTAGTGGACTAAGTCAATGCAACCATAAGTTTCATGAAGCTTCATGCATGTGAGCTCATTATCCATTTGTTTTTAGAATTACTTTAAATATAAAAACCTAACCAATATAATTATAATGGTGTATGTCTCATACACCCATGTAGTGTGTATCAACAACCATGATAAATAATGAACACAAATTAATATATATCACATATATATTAAGTTGTGCACAAGTAAGAAAAACAAATACTTAAGTGAACCAATATTAGTTAATGTAATTAGTATATCACATATACAATTATACACTAAATTATTAAATCAACACTTGACTTAATAATCCGGTTATATCTCATATAACCGACTAACACAAAATGTACCAACTTATCGAATCAACACTTGATTCGATAACCCGGCTATATTTCATATAACCGGCCGATACAATAGTCGCGAGAATAGAATAAGGTATCACATACACGCAATATTCTCGGTCCCGCACATATCACATATGCGCTCCTATTTCGTTTTGCCTGAGCCAGTAAAAGCTCTATGTAGGACTCTAAAGACTCGTCAATACGCCGGCAGTAGGTGATAATCATATCAAGCACCCGCAAGCCGTCAGCGGTACTAGCTGGACGTAACGGCTACCCGAGTATTGAGCGATCAAAAGATCAGCAAGCAAGCCCGCTCCAACTCCTGCAAAAAGCCTGACGGTGACACTACCGTACAGTCCGGTCTCCTCGTCTGATATGTCGCATATCAAGTCTAGGGATGGTAAAATGTCAGACCCCAATAACCGATAAGTCATGCCGATATGAGGCTCATAACGGGTCGAGAAACTACTGGTAACACTTACCAGTAAATTTCTAAACCAGCCCTGGCCAGGGACTTCCCTGTTATGGCCAATCGAGCATAGCGCAACATCAACCCCCAATACCGGGAGAGACGAAACTCCTCCTATCGCTCATTGCCTCCATGTGACTCGGGACTGTACCCAAAAACCACCGTTTTGCACGCCCTCTTGGACGTGGTAAGGTGGAAATCAAAGCACAGTAGGAATCACACAAGACTCTATGACGATCTCGGGTCTACAAACTAACCTGTACCAGTGTCACCAGAGAACTGACATCTGACGTAAGGTATAATACCATCTAGGAGTTCTCGGCGAGTCCGTCCAGTGTACCCAGTCTCCACTGAGCACCCGTATATCATCTCTGATGTCAAATACCAATGGATATGGGATCATCCATCGCCCATCTACATGGGTCGAGAAGGTATACGCTAGTCTACTCTGGTATATCGATGCCCCGTCTCGATACACCCACGACTAGGGACCTTGAAGGATGTACTTATGGACTACCATGTCCCCACTAGTATGATCCGCATCATAGTCCAGATAGTCAAGTACACATCCTAAGGGCTTTACCAACATGTAACAGAGAGACAATCAGTATACACGTTAAGGTAAAGAGTAACCAGATAGCATACTATCATGTCGAGTAAGAAATTCCTCCCTATATATGTCCAAGCATCCACTACAATATACATCTCATGTATAGTAATGGCCTCTAGGACATACATATAACTAACAATCTCCCACTTGCACTAGGGCCATCTGATAACAGTGGTTGAAGTATCTCATACTCAACCATCCCATAATAGTCTCTCTCTGGGAAAAGGCCTTTGTGAGTGGATCCACCGTGTTGTCCTCTGAGTCTACTCTCCTAACCTCGATCCCCTGGAGATCAACCATCTCCATGATCAGTTGACACTGCCTTAGAATATGTCTGGATTACTGATGGGACGGGCGTTCCTAGGCATAAATCACAACTCCATTGTCACACAATGGAAGGAATGAAGTTCATCTTATGAACTAATATACACCCAGACTGTCTCTTTGGTAGCATCTTTGGTAGCGATGTATCTAGCCTTTGTCGTCTAGTATGCCACGGTATCTGTCTTGGAACTCTTCCAACATACCATCCCTTTACTGAGGGTAAAGACAATGCCTGTGACTGACATTCAGTCTTCCTTATCACCCTGGAACACTTCCAGTGATTCTCCCCATGATCAATTGATACCATCTCACTACAACTAGTGAGTATCCTAACATCTAATTAGATCCATCTCATAGATCCAAAACCCATGATTTAGTAGGTATCACTTTGATCCTATATGGAGAATCATTGTGATAAGCGGAGATTGACCGAGCGTAGCATAGGAAACTCCGTCCCTATCTAGAGTATGGCATCCACGTATTCTACGAGGATCACCACCATACTCCCTACTACCGTTTTGTATATACAAGGTTCATCTACCATTTTGATGAAGTCAACCTCTTTGACTACCACATCAAAACAAACGTTCCAACTCCGCGATGCCTGCTTTATCCCGTAAAGCAACTTGTACACGCTTCCGCTGCTCCCACTGTCTACGAAGCCCTCTGGCTGTGTACTTATAGACACTCCCTTCCAAATCAACATTTATAAAAGCAGTCATGACACCCAACCGCCAGATATCGTAGTCATGGCATGTAGCCGTGGCAAGTAGGATCTGGATGGACTTAAGCATAGCTACTTAGAAAAGGTTTCATCACAGTCCATACCTGGTCAATGATGCAAACCTTTAACAAGTCTAGCTTTGAAAGTCTCAACTTTTCCATGTACACCAAGTAATCTTCTCTAGATATACTTGCTCCTGATGGGGATTTAACCCTTCAGATAAAGCAACCAAAGTCCATACTTTGTTTGTGTATAAGGATTCCATCTCAGATCGCTAAGCATCCAGCCATTCTTATAGAGTCCCACTCCTGATGGCCAGCTCGAAACTAGTTGGGTCATCATCTCATGATGCATTCCTCGCTCCCACTGTCATAGAGAAACTGAAGTATCTCTCAGGTGGGTGAGGAACCCTACTAGATCGACGGAGAGGCTGAGGTTCGTTGGAAACTATTGAATCCTTTGGTTCTACCAAATCATCAGCTGCAGTTTGTATAGCTAGAACTCCTTCCAGTTCTACCTCATGTCCACTAATTTCTTCACAAGAAATTCTCTTTCACAAAGGTGGCATGCTAAGAAACAAAACATCTTTTGTTCCTCGGTTTGGTAGAAGATATTCCCTTGTGAATGCTTGGGATATCAAACAAACTTCTACAGAACTGATTTTGCCTCGAGCTTGTACGGATTTCGCTTTTAGACATAGGCCGGACAACCCCAAATCTTAACAAACTTAAGATAGGGGCTCTTCCCTTTCCATATCTCATATGAAGTGATAGGCAACTGATTTGATCGGAACCCTATTCAATAGGTATGCAACTCCTCCAGTGCATAACTCCCAAAAGGAAATAGGTAACTCAGTAGTACTCATCATAGAGCACACCTTATCACATAGGGTGTGATTGCTCCGCCCCGATACACCGACGTGCTGTGGTGTATACGGAGGAGTAATGCTGAGAGAGAATCTCATTCTCCTTTAGAATAATCCAGGAATTCCGTGCTCAAGTATTCTCCTCCTTGATCACATCAAAAGACATAATACTTATACCTACTTTCTAACTTATATTCTGTGAATATCTCAAAAGAATCGGACTTGTGTTTCAACAGGAACATATGTCTGAATCTTGAGAGATCATCAGAGAATGTAATGAAGTACAAAGAACCGGTCTTGGCATGTGTAGACTGGGGACCTTCATACATCAACGTGTATCATCCCAAGAGTTCACTAACTCTTTCTCTGTTTCCTAAAAACAGAGCTATGGTCATCTTATCTCTGTAACATGACCGGCAAGTTTCACAAGATGTAAATTCAAACTAATTTAAATATGCATCTATATGTAACTTCAGCTAGTCGGGTCACATTGATATAACTTAGTCTACAATACCTCACGAAGGATTCATTCATTTCTGAACTCTTCCTCTTGTGTGTGTTCTGTATACTAAGAACTGTAGTTTGATTTAGAACGTCAATGCTTTCAGATAACGTGCCTGAACCGATCAACTTTTGATATAGGAAATGTTCAAAACATTATCCAACAATACAAAATTATATCCTTTATTTACTAATAAAGAGACTGATATGATGTTGTATATCAGATTCGGTATCTAATGACATTCGTTCAGAATCAATGTATTCTGGTAATACAGGGTGATAACTACCAACAGACTTGGCTGCAACACTTGCACCATTTATATCTCATGAAACTTATCACCCGTTCTCAGTTCTCTACCTATCTGTAGCCCATGTAATAAATTACATATGTGGGATCCTGATCCGGTATCTCATACCCAGGACGTAAAAGATACTGAGAAACAGTTCTCTGTAATGAACACGCCCGAAGAAGATGCATCATCATGCACTTTCTTCGTTTGGGCGGCACGGGAATTCTGGTAATCCCTGTTCATACCAGAATATTGCATTTTATACCGCCCATTCTTACGCTCGTGTGTTTATAGGTAGGTGCTTTTAATCCGTGTTTGTTACATATTGACAGAATACAGGTTTCCGGTACAAATATTGCATATCAAGATAAAATCTCCACAGTTACGCCAAATACAGAACATCTGTCACTGCAGATAAAAGCCGGGTTCCGGTCATCCATATCCGTCCAGTGCCGAGTACCGGTTCCAGATATAAGACATGTGACAGTGGTCATTCGTGTCTGGGACAAGCACAGAGCACGAGGGGGGCTGCACAAGAATCAATGGGTGCGCGGAGCTCGAGGGAGATAAAGTCAAAAGTAAACAAAGATAATGCAATCTTGGACTTGGAAATCTGCTGATATTCTAGAAGACTTTTGTGCATTTTGAAGTTTGCAAACACGAGGAAATACAAAACCAGGGAACCACCTAAAACCCAACACCCTAAGTCCACCATAGGGCCACGGAAGCGCGGCACGCCGATGGCGTGTCGGATGTTCAAAGAATTAAAGTATAACCGCGATCAGGACGGTGTCGCTATGCAGCTAGCCGGTTGAGCACGGGTCGGTCCACAGGGAGATGGTGGTATTTTACCTTCTTGTCTTAGACGAGTCAATAAAGAATCTGTGTATGTTTGTTCGAGACTATCCTATGTGTTTATTTGCAAGTATAAAGTTGTTTAAGAAAAGATACGATAATGTAAGCTAAATAAATCCGTACTCAAAACCTTTGAGCCGAGTCTTGACCAATTGAAGCTAGAGCAATCGGCAACAACGTGGATTAGGGGATTTAAGCGCGGTATTCGTGGAATCCGGCTTATTTACCCTTGTCCTTCCGTTCTTGTCTCTTGCTTTCGCCTCCGGCCAAACCGAACGCAACCGGTCGTGGTTAGGAATCACCGTTACCTTGTCAGGGTAGGGTGCCTAACGGAGCGCTTGCGTAACGTTTGGGCGGAGTTCAAATGGAAAATAACGGGAAAAGGAAATGAGCAAAGAAATGTTAACTTACAATATCATATGGATTCTTAACAACAACAATAATTACAACATTCACAAAAGAGAACCAAAAAGAGAGAACAAAAAGAAAAGATTACAAGAATGTAAGTGCATGGAATTAAATTGCAAGTAATTAAAGCAAGGTAATAAAAAGCAAGTAATAAAAAACGATAAAAAGAACAAGAAACTAGGACTCAAGACAAGCATGTGATCAATAGCCAACCCTTAAACTTGCAAGCTCAATCAAGAGGTTGCAAGATCAAGGGAAGGGTAGAGAACGCATGTGAAATGAAGTGCTAATTCCATGAAAGAATACGACCCTTGAGATCAATAACTAACCCTTAACCATTCAAGCTCAATGAAGAGGTTGAATGATCAAGAGAAAGCAAGAATCTCAAGGGGAAGAAGAAACAAAAGAGAATGATACAAAAAGCCCTCATCTTCATTGATCTCCCACTCAAAAAGCTCTCACTACAATTTTCATGAAAAAAGAATGAAGAAGAAGAAGAAAAAGACTAAATCCTAAAAAGAAAGAAGAACAAAAGAATGACCAAAGAATGACCCTTTGCTTTGCTCAATTCTGGAGTATTTATAGGCAGAGGGTTGAAGATCAAGGGCAACCACCAGAACCCAAATGAAATACCCAAAATAACCCCAAAAGATTGCGCAGAGAGGGCCCCTCTTGGCCGCGGATGCGCGGCCAATACCCCCTATTGGCCGCGCTTCCGCGGCCCTATGGTGGACTTGGGGTGTTGGGTTTTAGGTGGTTCCCTGGTTTTGTATTTCCTCGTGTTTGCAAACTTCAAAATGCACAAAAGTCTTCTAGAATATCAGCAGATTTCCAAGTCCAAGATTGCATTATCTTTGTTTACTTTTGACTTTATCTCCCTCGAGCTCCGCGCACCCATTGATTCTTGTGCAGCCCCCCTCGTGCTCTGTGCTTGTCCCAGACACGAATGACCACTGTCACATGTCTTATATCTGAAACCGGTACTCGGCACTGGACGGATATGGATGACCGGAACCCGGCTTTTATCTGCAGTGACAGATGTTCTGTATTTGGCGTAACTGTGGAGATTTTATCTTGATTTGCAATATTTGTACCGGAAACCTGTATTCTGTCAATATGTAACAAACACGGATTAAAAGCACCTACCTATAAACACACGAGCGTAAGAATGGGCGGTATAAAATGCAATATTCTGGTATGAACAATCCCCTGTTTCCTACTTTGTCTTATAACAATTATAAGTTGGAGCGGGACCAACGTTCCCCTAGCTCAGTATAACAAGCGGGTTCGGTCAATACATCCGTATTATTATCTTGATTAAGGCGTGATATGGTCGCTACCTGGAGAGAGAGAGAAGAAAACACTCTGCGTATGCTCTTACAAGATCAGATTGGTTATTATTTTATCTAATCAGGATGGTTCCCACTGTTTTTACCAAATCTTCCTTCAAACCCTAAAAGGAAAGACTAGCCGGGATTAATTACACCCTAAAACTTCGCCAATCTTTCAGCCAGGCCAGTGTCGGTACTTTGAGGGAGGTTCCCCGTGCTTTCGCACGGAACTAATTAAAGTAAACCTCGTTTTCCCAGAGGCGTAACCCCGTTGACACCTTTCTAGACACCTACTTGATCGGCTAATTGTAATGTGTAAAACTCTCCCAGGAGTAACAATTACTCGCAGTGGGTATCGGGATCCAACTATCTCATAGAAGGTATGCAATCTCATTGCAAATTTCAACACTTAAAATTCCCGATAATTCTTTTACCCCTAGCGTGCTATGATCTTGACGCATGCCAAACAACCCATAGTCCGCTAGTCAAGTTCAACCCGTGCATTTCCTGATTGAATTAAACCCACCCGCACGACCCTTGACGCATGACAAACAACGCCGTACGAATACCCTAATCCAATCGCATCGTATGCTAGCAGATAAGCACTATTTAGCTACCGTACACTACGCCTTGACGCATGCCAAACTACCGCAGCACGAATACTAAATAGTACTTATCTGAAATGACGGAGGGCTACGCAGGTTTTTAAGAAAACTATGAGCGTAATGAACTTGATATCGTTGTAGAATTGAGTGATTTTAAATGGAATGTTTTTGAGGCTTTTACTAGTTTCGCTAAAGAGGTCACTCCCGGTGAAGGGATCTTGGCTCTTTCCTCGTCGAATGAGGTGTAGGATATATCATATATATCACTGTGCAAAGCAAAAACTCCAAAAGCAATCAAAAGACAAACCGAGTGTTGTAGCATCTGCCAGTTATTGCTAAAGGGGTCACTCCCGGTGAAGGGATCTCGGCCCTTTCCTTATCAAATAAGATGCAGGATGTTCTACAAGGAACACCGCGATGCAAAGCAAGAACTGTAGCTACCTATTTTTGAAAATTCGATTCCACAACATCTTTTAGGTTTCTTTTCTTTCATTAATCATATTAATGAAGTCACATCATTTAAATCACCTAAACATCACAGATAAATACGACGTACACTTATGCCATCCGCATTCTCCTCGATGTCCCCTCGTGCACTGTTAGGTTAGGTAACTAACGGCAGAGCGGGGCAGGGCTAGCACGGGTGTAATACATAAGTAACGTCTATGTTCCCCTCCGAATGACGGCCGAGACATGGAATGCCTCTACCTGAGATTCGGGGCAGATGCTATATGGTGCTATCCGTCCACCTCTCCGAAGATGCCAAGTTGATTTATGGCACCGTGCATCGAAGGTTTAGACGGATGCGGCCGATGTAGCAGACTTCGTCAGATTCCCCCTCGCTTGAGGGGTTTTTGATTGTGGGGACGCTCTTCCCTGCAGGCGCAAGCCCCTGCAGTTAATTACGCTACCGCATCGCGGTAACAACTTTCTCCTTCTCCAGCTGGTCACTTCGTGTCGTGGGTGTTTGTTTTGTTTTTGGTGCCCGTGGATTGTTTACGGAGACTGAGTTATGTCATCGCTTGTAGGGCGCGGATTAATCCAAATCCGTGTTTACTTAGATTTGGGTTTGTGGTTTTGGTTTGAGGATACGTTAGCCGTATTTGAGGCTAAGATCAACTCAAACGTTTGTTAAGGATACGTTAGTCCAGTTTGAGACTAAGATCAACTTAACGGGATCGTTTAGATCCGATAAAAGAGCATTTGAGGGCTCTATTGTTCCAGTTTAGGGACATAGTGGTCCATCGCCAGTTTAGGGACGTAGTGGTCCATTGGTAGTTTAAGGACATTGCGGTCCATAGATAGTTTAAGGACGCATAAGTCCATGGGTTTAAGGACCCCACAGTCCATATGGGTGGTGTTTAAGGACGCATTAGTCCGTTAGTTTAAGGACGCATAAGTCCGCGGGTTTAAGGACCCCACAGTCCGTATCTTGGTTTAAGGACGCATAAGTCCATGAGTTTAAGGACCCCACAGTCCGTGGGATTCATAGTCCAATTTGGGACTAAAGTCTGTTTGAAGGTTTAAGGATACGTTAGCCATATTTGAGGCTAAGATCAACTTAAACGGTTGTTAAGGATACGTTAGTCCAGTTTGGGACTAAGATCGACTTAACGGGATCGTTTAGATCCGACAAAAGAGCATTTGGGGGCTCTATTGTTCCAGTTTAGGGACATAGTGGTCCATCGCCAGTTTAGGGACGTGGTGGTCCATCGCCAGTTTAGGGACGTAGTGGTCCATTGGTAGTTTAAGGACATTGCGGTCCATAGGTAGTTTAAGGACGCATAAGTCCATGGGTTTAAGGACCCCACAGTCCATATGGGTGGTGTTTAAGGACGCATTAGTCCGTTAGTTTAAGGACGCATAAGTCCGCGGGTTTAAGGACCCCACAGTCCGTATCTTGGTTTAAGGACGCATAAGTCCATGAGTTTAAGGACCCCACAGTCCGTATCTTGGTTTAAGGACGCATAAGTCCATGAGTTTAAGGACCCCACAGTCCGTGTTGATGTATGGTTGTCGGGACCCGTTACCTCTCCGAAGACGTTGAAGGATTACAACGACAAATATCAGAGGAGTTCCGAGATGTACCCTTGAACCAATGAATTAGTTGAAAGAGCAGATGTACTCAGTTCAAGATGATTTGAGAACTTATGGCCAGTTTGGGCAAAGTCCAATTATATTTGAAATATTGGCCCTTTGGGCCATTAGACATTTGTCTGGGTTCAATCCCTCATCATTCAGCAATGTTAAACAGAGATTTGGGGGCTCTGACAACATTTTGTCTTTGATTTCCTCAATATTGAGATTCATTTGGAGGAGGGACTTTTGCCTCTGGAGAATTAGCCAATTTGGCTAAAAGTAGTGTTAAACACTAGAGAACAACAGTGTTAAACACTAGAGGTAGAACTCTCAAAATTAGTGTTAAACACTAAAAGACAATCAGTGTTAAACACTGGGAACAGAGTTTTCAAATTAGTGTTAAACACTAAGCAAATCAGTGTTAAACACTGCAAATAGAGTTTTCCAAATTAGTGTTAAAAACTAAGAAAATCAGTGTTAAACACTGAGGACAAAGTCTTCAGATTAGTGTTAAACACTAAGGAGAGAGGGGTCACATGTGGACACGTGAGAGCGCCCTAAATGCGAAGCCAGATCTCCTTTGTTTTATCCTCAAATCTGTGAATAAGTGTTAAACACTTTTCCTTTTTATTTCGAGCATCACGTGTTGACACGTGATGGGGATTTATGCGCTGACCGTTAGAACGTTTGCTAAGGGGTCACGTGGTAAACACGTGAGAGCGCCCAAAGCCTTCATTTCCATTGATCTTTCTTTCTGTGTTTTGGGAGTCACGTGGGAGCACGTGATGGCATCAAAAAGTGGGGCCAGATCCTCTTTATTTTGTTCTGCAAACAAGTGTTAAACACTTTTAATTTTCATAGCCATCACGTGTGGGCACGTGATGTATAATCATGCCCTGATTTATTAGAACACTTATTAGGGGTCACGTGCTAACACGTGAGAGCGCCCAGAATTGTTTCTGCCTTTGCTTTTGTTCCATATATAATGAGGGTCACGTGGGAACACGTGAGGCATTGCCTCAAAGCTTTCCTCTTCTCATTTTTGGGGGATCTGTTCAGGGGTCACGTGGGGCACGTGATCTTAGTCTTTTTCATGCACAGAGATCTTTTAAGTCTCTTTATCTTTAAGAATTAAATTCTTATTTAGGGTAAAACCCTAATTTTGATTCTGGAGGAATTAAATTCCTATTTTGAAAGAATTAAATTCTTATTTAGGGTAAAACCCTAGTATTGTTTTAGGAGAATTAAATTCTCAGAACTCAATTCCCCTTCTAAGTTTAGGATCTGCATGGCAGGATCTCGACCCGATGAGAATTAAATTCTCAACTTATGGGGAGATGTGCTCTGTGCAGATCTTCAACCAGAAGAAGAACTAAGTTCTTTTCTTTAAATAAGAGTTAAACTCTTTTGAGAATTAAATTCTCTTTTGAATCCTCTCTTTTCTTACCTAGGGTTTTTCTTTTGCAGAGAATTAAATTCTTCTTTCTCTGTTTCTTCTTCTCTTGAGAATTAAATTCTCCTCCCTCTGTTTTTCTCTCCAAAAAAGTAGATCCCCCTTCTCTTCTTTTCTTGGCTCCTATTTATAGGAGAAGGAAGAGAATCAATTTGTTTAGCAAATCTCTCATTGGAAGATTTGATTTGATTGTTGAGAGATTTGATTTATATTTATCATTAATCTGGGCCTTCAGATCATTCAGTGAATTTTATTCACCGTGGATTTTAAATCCAAAAGATATTCTATTTGTTATCCTGGTGAGATTTTCAGGGAAATCTTTCCTTGTCCAAGGTTTTTCTATAAATTGGTGATTTTTAATCACCCTTGGATTTTTAATCCAACGGTTCCCCATGACCCTTTTCCATTTGGAAAGATTCAGAAACTTTTAGAATTTAATTCTATTAAATTATAATGCTTTTAAAGCCAGTCACGTGCTGGCACGTGACCTTTGGTCACGTGTGAGCACGTGACCCCCAATTGGGTTCTTTTCTCAGCCGCTTATTTATGTTTCAGTTTTAACCATCACGTGTCAACACGTGACCATTGGTCACGTGTAAGCACGTGATACCTCGTTGAGGTATTTTCTGACTTTTAGAATTAAATTCTATTCATTATTTTAGAGGCTTTAAAAGCCCATCACGTGTCTGCACGTGACCCATGGTCACGTGTGAGCACGTGATGCCCCATTGGGGTCTTTTCTGAGTTTTTATTGTATCTTTTAACTCCTCCAGCAGGTTCTTAAAAGCCCATCACGTGTGGACACGTAATTCCTCATAACTTTTGATCCCGGATGAATTACGAGGCCCATAATATATCAAATCGAAGGGTTTTTCGAGCCGCTTTCGATACAATCAGAATTTATCTATTTCTCATTCGGGAGTTTGTCAAAAAAATAGCCCAGAAGATATTGGTTCCCATTTTCTTAAGCGTATCGCCGTCATTTGATACCTTGGGCTCTTTTGCGCAGAAATTTTTGGCGGGAACAAATGCCCCCCACTACTTTGCCCACGTAAGTATTTACGTGGGTGAAGTAGTGCAAAGTAATGCATAGCGTATGACCAGTTTCGGGTTGGTATATTACTTTCAGAATCTTGATCTGAGAAGATAACGAGCGGACACAAGCGTCGTCATTTATCATTGACTCAAATCTCGACTCTTAAGAGATGTAGTTCCAAACCCTTAACTCCATGAGCCGCACCCTTCTATCTCTTTATATCTTACTCTGGAGTGAAGTAGTTTATATGCTCATGAGTAGCTTTTCCATTTTAGTGGCATGTAGCTTTGGCGAGTGTAGCTCATAGATGGTCCATCTTGACCTCTTTGCAGGGCAGTGATGGCTTAGGAGACAGGGTTTGGAGACAGGGTTAGGATCTGTCACCTAAGACTTTTCAACTTTATGAGCCGTGAGGGTCTTATAAAGACTTTTCTCCCTACGGATCGAGAGGATCTCGTAGGTGTATTTTCTCCTTAGGAGTCGTGAGGATTCCTAAGTGTGTTTTCTCTTATAAGTCGTAAGGATCTTATGAGAGAATTTTTCCCTCTTACGAGTCGAGAGGACCTGTAAGCGGTTGTTCCCCTCCTTGTCGAAATTCGACTTCGGAGAGTGAGACCCGTGGATAGTATGCAAGAGACCATTTTGGGCCGACTAGCAGGATCCCAGTGCTTAGGAAACAGGTTTTTTAATCCCTACTGCCTAAGGCTTTATCTCACGAGTCGAGACGAATCGAGAAGTTCTCGCAAAGACATCATTTTCCTCACGAGTCGAAACGAATCGAGCAGATCTCGCAAGAATATCCTAACGTCACAGTTAACCTCTGCTCTTTACGACAGAAGTCCGTTAGGGTCTATGGTACTTAGGGTTATGGCCGTCGTACCGTCGCATGAGCTGATGTATTCCTCGATAGGCAATCGTGCTGTTCGAGTAGCCCTGCGACTGTCGTGTCTCTGATCCCTTCGGGGGCTGGACAAGACGTCTTCAAGCAATCCTCCTTGGCAGTTTGACCGTCGGAAGAGCAAGCGCTAGGAATTTGCCATGCCGCTTTTTACTTGAGGTTAGGCTCATTTTGGAGAGCCCCGATGAGTCATAACCACTCCGCGCTGGTGTGGGATGATCTCCGATAGTCTTTCAGGCTTTATATGACTTGCCGTTAAGACCTTGAAGCTAGGAATTTGGCCTTTGCTTCGTTTGCTGGCATTGCGTCCTCTGTATCGAGACGAATGTCGTGGTTGTCTCTAAGTTGATGGTGAACCGTCGAGATTTGGAACTAGGGATTTTGCCGTGGCTCCTTTTGGTGATGTTGCGTCTGCTGTATCGAGACGAACGTCGAGGTGGTGACCACTCCATGTGGGATGATCTCCGGTGGTCTTTCAGGCTTTATATGACTTACCGTTAAGACCCTGAAGCTAGGAATTTGGCCTTCGCTTCGTTTGCTTTGTCATGTACGAATCCTGTTGGAGGAAGAACGCTGTTGTGACATCTCGTCTGCTGTATCGAGACGAACATCGAGGTGGTGACCACTCCACGCTGGTGTGGGATGATCTCTGATGGTCTTTCAGGCTTTATATGACTTGCCGTCAAGACGTATGAAGCTAGGAATTTGGCCTTCGCTTCGTTTGCTTTGGCGCGTCCAAATCCTGCCGGGGGAAGAACGCTGGGGTGACAATTCATCTGCTGTATCGAGATGAACGCCGAGGTGGGGACCACTCCGCGCTGGTGTGGGATGATCTCCGATTGTCTTTCAGGCTTTATATGACTTGCCGTCAAGACCATGAAGCTAGGAATTTGGCCTTCGCTTCGTTTGCTGGTATCACGTCTGCTGTATCGAGACGAATGTCGTGGTGGTAATCACTCCATGTGGGATGTGAGGACCAGGATCCGCTCTGGACGTTTCCCACGGGGTCGAAGAGTGACGTTATCCGCGTTCCACGTGACCAGGAATTTTGCTCTAGATGCTTCATACGGGTTCACTGCCGTGTTAGGCGAGGACTAGGCTCCGCTCTGGATGCTTCGCACGGGTTCACTGCCGTGCTCTGCGAGGACCAGGATCCGCTCTGGACGTTTTCCACGGGGTCAAAGAGTGACGTTATCCGCGTTCCACGTGACCAGGAATTTTGCACTAGATACTTCACACGGGTTCACTGCCGCGTTAGGCGAGGACTAGGCTCCGCTCTGGATGCTTCGCACGGGTTCATTGACGTGCTCTGCGAGGACCAGGATCCGCTCTGGACGTTTTCCACGGGGTCAAAGAGTGACGTTATCCGTGTTCCACGTGACCAGGAATTTTGCACTAGATGCTTCACACGGGTTCACTGCCGCGTTAGGCGAGGACTAGGCTCCGCTCTGGATGCTTCGCACGGGTTCACTGCCGTGTTCTGCGAGGACCAGGATCCGCTCTGGACGTTTTCCATGGGGTCAAAGAGTGACGTTATCCGCGTTCCACGTGACCAGGAATTTTGCACTAGATGCTTCACACGGGTTCACTGCCGCGTTAGGCGAGGACTAGGCTCCGCTCTGGATGCTTCGCACGGGTTCACTGCCGTGTTCTGCGAGGACCAGGATCCACTCTGGACGTTTTCCACGGGGTCAAATAGTGACGTTATCCACGTTCCACGTGACCAGGAATTTTGTTGATTATATCCGCATTTCACGGAGTTGGGATTTGACTCTCTGTGGGGGTACATCGTCGAGTTATGGAACTGGGAGTTGCCACTGTTCCGCTTTGCTTGATGATGTGTCCGCTATGACGAGACGAGTGCTGAGGTGGAGCTGGGATTTTGCCATCACTCTGCTTTGCTGACCATGGGGTCTTTTATTAACTTTGCATGTACATCCTGCTGGACTGCGAAGGAACGCCGTTGTTAACATTGCATCTGCTGTAATGAGACAAATGCTAAGGCGGAGTTGGGATTTTGCCATCGCTCCGCTTGATGGTGTAACATCTGTGTCCTTCTGGAATGAGGAGGCACGCCGTTGTTGGTCTCCAGGCTGTAGATGTGGCCATTGAGATTTGGAACTAAGGACTTTGCCATGGTTCCATTTCGTTGCGACTCTGAGGTCGATTGTTGACGTCACGTCTGCATCTGGTTGGAGTGAGGAGAAACGCCGTTGGTGATCTCTAAGTTGTCGATGTTGACGTCGAGACCCTGAAGCTCGGAATCTTCTTTTTGCTTCGTTTGTTGACATTATGTCTGCAATATTGCGATAAATGTCGAGATTGTCTCTAGGTTGTCTATTAACCGTCGAGATTTGGCTCCGCTTTCTGATGGAGCCTGTTGGGAAGGTATGGTTCCCTTTTTATCTGTGCCCCTGGATTGTATACAGGGATCGATGTGATTTCACCTGTAGGGCAAAAAGTTTCATTCTTTCATTTTTTTTATTCTTTCCGCGATGCTCTATCATTTCAGCTTTTTATATCGCGAAAATCGCGATTGCCCAATCATTTCGGCTATTTTTCACGGTGCCCAATCATTTCGGCTATTTTTCTTTTTACTCGCTGCTTTTTATTGAGAGTTGCCCAATCATTTCGGCTATTTTTCATGCATACATTTTTACTTGCTGATTTTGTTTGCAAGTTGCCCCATCATTTCGGCTATTTCGTATGCATTTTTGGCTCGCTGTTTTTTTTATTGCGAGTGTGGAACTTGGAATCTGGTGCCAATCTCAGCATCAACATCGCTACAACTGGAATATTGCCAGGAGCGAATCATCATTTGCCATGAAAGGACTTGGAATTTGATGCCGGTTTAGGCATCAGCATCGCTACAACTGGGATATTGCCAGGAGCGAATCATCATTTGCCTCTGTCGATGTCGAACAAAGGTGGCTTAGTAAACAGGGTTAAGGGTCCTGTCGGCTAAGGCTTTTGACTTTACGAGCCGTAAGGGTCTCACAAAGGTATTTCTCCCTACAAGTTGTGAGGATCTTGTAGGTGTGTTTTCTCCTTGGGAATCGTGAGAATTCCTAAGTGCATGTTCTCTTGTAAGTCGTAAGGATCTTACAAAAAGGTTTTCTCCTTATAAGTCGAGAGGACTTACAAGTGTTGTTTGCTGTACAAGCATATCCCTAGCCATGGATGGGACTTTGTTAGGGAAATGTTTATTCGTGCCCGTGGATTGTATACAAGGGTCAGTATGAGCCGCTTGTAGGGCAATACCGAAGGTTGTGGGGTTGCTTAAGAACAGGTTCAGGTCTCTGTAACTTAAGACTTTCAAATCTTATGAGCCGTGAGGGTCCCATAAGAGAGTTCTCCTTACGAGTCGTGAGGATCTCGCAAGTGTAATTTCTCCTTAGGAATCGTGAGGATCCCTAAGTGTGTTGCTCCCTTGTGAGTCGTAAGGATCTCACGTGAGTGGTTTCTCCTTACAAGGCCGAGAGGACCCTGTAAGTGTCTTTTAACGAGGTTGCGCCCATTCGGGTTTTCACAAACACTCGCCGGTAGCCCTGCTGTTTTTACTCACGGAGCCCTTTCGGGTTTTCATCCGTGGCCATTTTGCTTATGGACATGCCGTTTTTTTTTATCCTTTTTTTTCTAACGAGGTCGCGCCCTTTCGGGTTTTCACAAGACTCGCCGGTAGCCCTGCTGTTTTTACTCACGGAGCCCTTTCGGGTTTTCATCCGTGCCCATTTTGCTTATGGACATACCGTTTTTTTTTGTTTTTTTTTGTTTTTTTTTTTTAACCACGCCAGCCTGAGGATGCTGCGGGTTGATAGTAGTTTAATGACGTTTCGGTCATTTGCAAGTTTTAGGACATTGCGGTCCACCGTTAGTTTAAGGACATTTCGGTCCGACGCCAGTTTTAGGACATAGTGGTCCATCGTTAGTTTAACGACATTTCGGTCTACCGTCGCCGTATTTGAGGCGAATTTCTAGTTTACTGACTTTTCGGTCTAGGAGGCCTTCCCTATGAATGAGCATGATGCCCCGGGCATATCCACCTTTTTCGAAGCATGTTGTTGTGGCGGGTTTACTTTCCACTTTTCGGGTAACGCGAACTTGCCCTGTTGGTATTGGTCTTCAACCCAGTTTTTGAAGACGTAGCAATTGTCGAGTGGGTGACCCATTAATCTGTGGTAGGGACAATAGTTAGGATTGTTAACGTCACCTGGTTGCAATGGACGTTTTGGATCTGGCAGAGTGATAAGCCCGCTGTGCACTGCTAGCTCGAAAAATCTCTTTGTTTTATCTTTGGGAAACGAGTAAGGACGTTTCAACTTCTCATTGAGGTATCATGGCTTGTTGTTTTGACGACAAAACGGTCTCGGGTTACTCGGCTGTTGTTGAGTATTGGCAACAAAGGCCGTTTTTTCCTTTTCCTTTTTCATTTCGTTTGCTCCGTCGTTTGCGGGTCCGAGATTCTTTCCGGGTAGCGTGAGATTGTACGGCTGAACATTCTCGCAACTCTCCAATTCTTTTGTTTTAGAAATGAATTCCTTGAAGAGAGGGTTGAGAGCGGCTTCTTCATCAGAATCGCTTCCAAAGGTGAGAACTCGTGATCCCCCGGGCTCGTCCTTATGACAATTGCCGGCAATTCTTTTATGCTCATCTGTCGTATTTTTTCGCTGTCTACGAGCTTTCCGCTTTATTCTGTTGACGTGTTGTCTATGAGCGACATATCCTTGCCACCAACACTTAAAGGAGTCGCAGTCTTCAGTGGGATGTGCGATCTTCTGATGATACAAACAGTAGTTAGGGTGTACGTCCGTTTCATCAAAATGTATACCACCAGGAGAATTTTTTCTGAAAGAGGGCGGCCTCATCCCCATTGCTATGGCTTTGGCGAATCGTTTCCTTGTCTTGATCCTGCTTTTATTTGCGGCGGATGTACTTTCATCTGGTGGGAGTGTTTCGACCCTTTCATCTAGTCGCCGGCGTTTGGCTTTCTCGAATATGGCCATCTCGCGCTCTCGATCAGCTTTGCTTTTAAGACGGGCTTCATTCAGGAAGGCATCGATCATCTCGTCTGATGGCCACAGAAGTTCTGGTTCAGGCCCTGCCCCTGGTTTCTCGGTGCAAGGAGCCTCTTTATCATCTATCAATGAGTGAGAGATCACATGACAACTTGCTACGAAGTCCTCAGATTCATCTGATGAGTCTTCTCCATCATTTTCGTCCTCGAGGACGTGGCTGAGGAACTCTTGGAGCATGATTGGAATCCGCGCCTTCTGGTTATACTCTTCCAGCACGTCAATCTGTTTCTGCAAATCCGTGCGCTTGTCGCCGGGCTTCACGGGCTTCTTGGATTTCTTCTTGTTTTTCGAAGATTTCGACGGCTGGACGTGAATGCTTTGGCTATCACCACCGATATTTGGAATTGGGCGCGGCTTCAGCATCCCCTTGATGATCTCAGGTTCCAACGGGTTCTTCCATTTAATCGCCGGGCACGTCTGAAGATCATTCAGCATCTTTTTGGTTTTGGACGACAACACGACCTCCCACGAAGCTTCTTCGACAAAAGAACAAGTTTCCCCCGGTGTGTCCGTCTTCTTTGGAGTGTGCGGTTGTGGTGGGTTTATTTTCCACTTCTCGGACAACGCAAACTTGCCTTGTAGATACTGATCCTCGATCCATCCTTTAAAGACGAAGCAGTCCTCGATCGGGTGACTTACCGTTTGGTGGTAAGGACAATAATTGGGATCGTTGACATCGCCTGGCTGCAACGGACGCTTTGGACTCGGCAGATTGATGAGTCTGTTGCGCACTGCCAGCTCGAACAGTCTTCTCGTTTTATCCTGGGGAAACGAGCAAGGACGTCCCAGTCTCTCCTCGAGGGATGGGCGTGGACGCACGTTGTTTTGGCGAACAACCGGCTTCAAGTTGCTCGGTTGTTGTTGAGCGTTGGCGACGAAGGTTGCTTTCCCTTTGTCCTTTTCATTCCAAGGCTCCGTCTTTAAAGAGGAAGGCCTATGGCCCATCTGGTCCATTTGGGCCAGCTTGTCAATCAAGGCCTGGAAGGTAGTTGGCTTGAAGAACATCATGAATTGCGAGATGGTTGCTTGCGGATCAAGAGTGCCCACGAACATGCCCACCGCTGGCTCTTCTTCGATCCGCTGTTCGCATTTCGACCATAGATTCCGCCATCGTGCTGCGTATTGAACCCACGTTTCGCCTGGCTTCACCCTGGCGTTAATCAGTGCTGTTATCGGGGTGCGCTCGCTGGCGCTGGCAAATCTTTGTGTAAACAATAGTTCCATCTCCGCAAATGTTTTGACAGAGTCATTAGGTAGCTCCGAATACCATTCAAAGGCCGTTTCTGCTAAGCTGCCGACGAATTGGCGAAGCAACAGTTTGTCATCGCCTCCTGTGTTGCCGCATAAGGCCCTAAATTGAGCGACATGCTGATGTGGATTCCCTGTCCCCTTGTACACATAGAATTTAGGGATCGTATATCCCGACGGGTAGCTGATTTGGTCATACCAGCCCAGGTATGGTCGCCCAGCTTTGACGACTTGGCTGGCCGCTTCACTTGCCTGATGAGCTCGTATTTGCTGAGCTATATAGTCATCCAGCGCAGCCTTGGAAATGGTTTCATCTTTAGCTGTTGAAAGAGTCGGAGGAGGATTGGATGTCTTTCCTCTATCGTCTTCAGTAATGATCGGAGGGTCTTCAACTGGAGGGTCCGGCTGTAGCATCATCCCTACCATATCTTGGAAGAGGAGCGCCATTTGCTTTATGTTAGCCGCTTGCTCTGCGGCTTCTCTGTCCTTCTTTTCGAGGACCCTGCGTAAGAAGTCAGCATCAGTTTTTTGTTCACGACTCTGCTCTGATGATGCCCTCGAGCTTTCTTTTGGCCCGGTAAGTGCGGCCATTGCAGTCATCATCTCCTGAAGCTTCTGTTGCTGCTCCTGGGTTTTCGTCACGGATCGGGTGAGTGGTCGGTGACCCGTCGAAACACGGCTTTCCT
Organism: Agapanthus africanus; assembly: GCA_030015575.1. Classification (NCBI taxonomy): domain Eukaryota; kingdom Viridiplantae; phylum Streptophyta; class Magnoliopsida; order Asparagales; family Amaryllidaceae; genus Agapanthus; species Agapanthus africanus. Next base: position 611,000,213 of record CM057343.1, on the reverse strand, counting down.
CCTTTCCAGAAGCCATATAAACAGTGTGCACCACCCTGCCCCCAGACTTGGGGCATTTGGGCTCAGCGTCTTTGTGGTCTGCCACGTTTACTGGGGCTTTCTCTGGCCTCCTTCTTTTCTGAGTGGCTGACGTTGAGGGGGCCGCTGTAGTGGGCACCCAAGTAGCCGTTGCTTTTTGCGGCTTGACGGAGTAATCCTTCTCCGGCCGAACCTTCATTTTTTTCTGTCGGCGGAGATAGCTTTCATCAATCACCGACTCTTGGACCCGTCGCCAGACCTTATAAATCTTGGAGGATAGCCGTTGAGAGGGCTGCTCCGGCTTTGCATCCGTAATACTCCCCGTAGGTGGAGGAGATCTTTTTAGCGTGGCAGTCGGAGAGTTCTTGCGTACCCCCCTTAACGGTTCAAAGCTGTTCCCAGTTGGAACAGCAGCATTGATTTCCACTATCGGAGCTGGCGGAGTTATCCCAGAGGGGGTGTTGCCCCCAGCCTTCCTTACCCGGCGCCAGTGGCGACGTCGAGCATGTCATGCAGATGAGATCACCTCCGTTGTTGGATAAGCTTCTTCATGCCTCCTGCTTTGAGGAGAGACTGTTATTGGTGCTAGCCTATCGAAGACTGACGTCCGTTGAGAAGCAATGTCTAATCTGTCAAAGACAGACCTCTGAGCAGGGTAAGCAGCTTCGAGGACCTCGCCTGGAGCAGCAACCAGAATGGCCAGCCTCGTAAAAACTGACTTCTTGGAAGGAGGAGCCTTTCCAATGATTTCGTCTGCTTGAGCCGGGATGGCTATCCGCTTTGGGATGGCAGCTTCGGGTATCACGGGCTTATAAATGTTCTGGCCCAGTCTGTTGAAAACTGAGGTATTGAAGTTGGACGACCCGTTGAGAGGGGCCGCGGCAGTAGCAAGCCAATCGAAGACAGACTTCTTTGGAGCCTCTTGCGATGTCATTGTGGCATTGAAGCTCAACGGTGGGAGCATGGTCCCGAAGAATAATCCAGTGGTGGCCTGAGTTACCTGCTCCACTGGCATCTTGAAAAGGGAGGCCGCTTAGGGCCCATAAGTAACTCCTCCAACAAGGACCGAGCGAGAGTTGCAGTTGCAGGCAGTGCAGTTTGAAGCCATCGATCTTCTGTTTTCTGCACGGAGCAAGACACCAAATCTTAGTACCTCGAATCCACAGGCAACCACAGTAAACCGCGATTCGTTCGCGAACATGACACACGAAGTGTGGAGTGGAAAGAGGAAAAGGTCCCACCGGGCGTGCCAGAATCTGTTCCCCTCCGAATGACGGCCGAGACATGGAATGCCTCTACCTGAGATTCGGGGCAGATGCTATATGGTGCTATCTGTCCACCTCTCCGAAGATGCCAAGTTGATTTATGGCACCGTGCATCGAAGGTTTAGACGGATGCGGCCGATGTAGCAGACTTCGTCAGATTCCCCCTCGCTTGAGGGGTTTTTGATTGTGGGGACGCTCTTCCCTGCAGGCGCAAGCCCCTGCAGTTAATTACGCTACCGCATCGCGGTAACAACTTTCTCCTTCTCCAGCTGGTCACTTCGTGTCGTGGGTGTTTGTTTTGTTTTTGGTGCCCGTGGATTGTTTACGGAGACTGAGTTATGTCATCGCCCGTAGGGCGCGGATTAATCCAAATCCGTGTTTACTTAGATTTGGGTTTGTGGTTTTGGTTTGAGGATACGTTAGCCGTATTTGAGGCTAAGATCAACTCAAACGTTTGTTAAGGATACGTTAGTCCAGTTTGAGACTAAGATCAACTTAACGGGATCGTTTAGATCCGATAAAAGAGCATTTGAGGGCTCTATTGTTCCAGTTTAGGGACATAGTGGTCCATCGCCAGTTTAGGGACGTAGTGGTCCATTGGTAGTTTAAGGACATTGCGGTCCATAGGTAGTTTAAGGACGCATAAGTCCATGGGTTTAAGGACCCCACAGTCCATATGGGTGGTGTTTAAGGACGCATTAGTCCGTTAGTTTAAGGACGCATAAGTCCGCGGGTTTAAGGACCCCACAGTCCGTATCTTGGTTTAAGGACGCATAAGTCCATGAGTTTAAGGACCCCACAGTCCGTGGGATTCATAGTCCAATTTGGGACTAAAGTCTGTTTGAAGGTTTAAGGATACGTTAGCCATAATTGAGGCTAAGATCAACTTAAACGGTTGTTAAGGATACGTTAGTCCAGTTTGGGACTAAGATCGACTTAACGGGATCGTTTAGATCCGACAAAAGAGCATTTGGGGGCTCTATTGTTCCAGTTTAGGGACATAGTGGTCCATCGCCAGTTTAGGGACGTGGTGGTCCATCGCCAGTTTAGGGACGTAGTGGTCCATTGGTAGTTTAAGGACATTGCGGTCCATAGGTAGTTTAAGGACGCATAAGTCCATGGGTTTAAGGACCCCACAGTCCATATGGGTGGTGTTTAAGGACGCATTAGTCCGTTAGTTTAAGGACGCATAAGTCCGCGGGTTTAAGGACCCCACAGTCCGTATCTTGGTTTAAGGACGCATAAGTCCATGAGTTTAAGAACCCCACAGTCCGTATCTTGGTTTAAGGACGCATAAGTCCATGAGTTTAAGGACCCCACAGTCCGTGTTGATGTATGGTTGTCGGGACCCGTTACCTCTCCGAAGACGTTGAAGGATTACAACGACAAATATCAGAGGAGTTCCGAGATGTACCCTTGAACCAATGAATTAGTTGAAAGAGCAGATGTGCTCAGTTCAAGATGATTTGAGGACTTATGGCCAGTTTGGGCTAAGTCCAATTATATTTGAAATATTGGCCCTTTGGGCCATTAGACATTTGTCTGGGTTCAGTCCCTCATCATTCAGCAATGTTAAACAGAGATTTGGGGGCTCTGACAACATTTTGTCTTTGATTTCCTCAATATTGAGATTCATTTGGAGGAGAGACTTTTGCCTCTGGAGAATTAGCCAATTTGGCTAAAAGTAGTGTTAAACACTAGAGAACAACAGTGTTAAACACTAAAAGACAATCAGTGTTAAACACTGGGAACAGAGTTTTCAAATTAGTGTTAAACACTAAGCAAATCAGTGTTAAACACTGCAAATAGAGTTTTCTAAATTAGTGTTAAACACTAAGAAAATCAGTGTTAAACACTGAGGACAAAGTCTTCAGATTAGTGTTAAACACTAAGGAGAGAGGGGTCACGTGTGGACACGTGAGAGCGCCCTAAATGCGGAGCCAGATCTCCTTTGTTTTATCCTCAAATCTGTGAATAAGTGTTAAACACTTTTCCTTTTTATTTCGAGCATCACGTGTTGACACGTGATGGGGATTTATGCGCTGACCGTTAGAACGTTTGCTAAGGGGTCACGTGGTAAACACGTGAGAGCGCCCAAAGCCTTCATTTCCATTGATCTTTCTTTCTGTGTTTTGGGAGTCACGTGGGAGCACGTGATGGCATCAAAAAGTGGGGCCAGATCCTCTTTATTTTGTTCTGCAAACAAGTGTTAAACACTTTTAATTTTCATAGCCATCACGTGTGGGCACGTGATGTATAATCATGCCCTGATTTATTAGAACACTTATTAGGGGTCACGTGCTAACACGTGAGAGCGCCCAGAATTGTTTCTGCCTTTGCTTTTGTTCCATATATAATGAGGGTCACGTGGGAACACGTGAGGCATTGCCTCAAAGCTTTCCTCTTCTCATTTTTGGGGGATCTGTTCAGGGGTCACGTGGGACACGTGATCTTAGTCTTTTTCATGCACAGAGATCTTTTAAGTCTCTTTATCTTTAAAAATTAAATTCTTATTTAGGGTAAAACCCTAATTTTGATTCTGGAGGAATTAAATTCCTATTTTGAAAGAATTAAATTCTTATTTAGGGTAAAACCCTAGTTTTGTTTTAGGAGAATTAAATTCTCAGAACTCAATTCCCCTTCTAAGTTTAGGATCTGCATGGCAGGATCTCGACCCGATGAGAATTAAATTCCCAACTTATGGGGAGATGCGCTCTGTGCAGATCTTCAACCAGAAGAAGAACTAAGTTCTTTTCTTTAAATAAGAGTTAAACTCTTTTGAGAATTAAATTCTCTTTTGAATCCTCTCTTTTCTTACCTAGGGTTTTTCTTTTGCAGAGAATTAAATTCTTCTTTCTCTGTTTCTTCTTCTCTTGAGAATTAAATTCTCCTCCCTCTGTTTTTCTCTCCAAAAAAGTAGATCCCCCTTCTCTTCTTTTCTTGGCTCCTATTTATAGGAGAAGGAAGAGAATCAATTTGTTTAGCAAATCTCTCATTGGAAGATTTGATTTGATTGTTGAGAGATTTGATTTATATTTATCATTAATCTGGGCCTTCAGATCATTCAGTGAATTTTATTCACCGTGGATTTTAAATCCAAAAGATATTCTATTTGTTATCCTGGTGAGATTTTCAGGGAAATCTTTCCTTGTCCAAGGTTTTTCTATAAATTGGTGATTTTAATCACCCTTGGATTTTTAATCCAACGGTTCCCCATGACCCTTTTCCATTTGGAAAGATTCAAAAACTTTTAGAATTTAATTCTATTAAATTATAACGCTTTTAAAGCCAGTCACGTGCTGGCACGTGACCTTTGGTCACGTGTGAGCACGTGACCCCCAATTGGGTTCTTTTCTCAGCCGCTTATTTATGTTTCAGTTTTAACCATCACGTGTCAACACGTGACCATTGGTCACGTGTAAGCACGTGATACCTCGTTGAGGTATTTTCTGACTTTTAGAATTAAATTCTATTCATTATTTTAGAGGCTTTAAAAGCCCATCACGTGTCTGCACGTGACCCATGGTCACGTGTGAGCACGTGATGCCCCATTGGGGTCTTTTCTGAGTTTTTATTGTATCTTTTAACTCCTCCAGCGGGTTCTTAAAAGCCCATCACGTGTGGACACGTAATTCCTCATAACTTTTGATCCCGGATGAATTACGAGGCCCATAATATATCAAATCGAAGGGTTTTTCGAGCCGCTTTCGATACAATCAGAATTTATCTGTTTTTCATTTGGGAGTTTGTCAAAAAAATAGCCCAGAAGATATTGGTTCCCATTTTTTTAAGCGTATCGCCGCCATTTGATACCTTGGGCTCTTTTGCGCAGAAATTTTTGGCGGAAACAGTCTATATAATATATCATATATACTATATACAATATTTATCACAACATATCAAATGATCACATCACAGATATCGCAGCAGAAGAAACATATGAAACATTGGATATACTAGGACGTCCGTGTTTTATTTTGAGCCTCTATAAAACACGGATTCCACGGTCGCAATGAATAGCCAAAACCCACATCCCTAGACCCCTACGAGAGCGGCAAGCAACCCTACCAATTCTAGAGTTAGGAGACCCGGACTCGACTCCTCGAGTTGGTCTCCCACTGGACCATAGAACCCGGTTACTTGTGCTCTCCTCCTTGGGCCTATCCTAGTGCGGAAAAGTAAATAATATACATATGGTGACATCAATCTCATCCCGGAAGTGCCCCAATAAAAGAATATTACATACAATGAATTTTACATGAATGAAAATAAAAAACCCTCATCTCACATAAAAACCCCGGGCTATTCAAAACGCGACGATCTAATATAATATATCCAGCAACACATAACATCACATGTCATCAACGTAAGTAAATATGCGCATCCCAATTGTCGTTGACATATAGCAACGAAACCGGCGATAACACATATTACACTTACGGTCGCAGAAAAGAAAGTGTAAAACTACAACAGTTGGAATCTGCAACCTCCTTAGACATCACATGCCTAACAATTATAAACCCCGCATTTTAGTCTCTATATCGAAAACACTTTTCAATACCTTGTCGGGCAATTCAACAAGATTCCCGATATGTGATCGAATGCTCGTCGCAAACTTTAGTAGACGGCCGCACCCCCGAATGCCGTCGACGAAGTGCACTAAGGCGGAACACCGCTGCCGCGAGCACCCGAACGGATGCTTTTGGCGACGGGGTTCTCCAACAGTCGCTTGGTCGGGGCTATGGGGCATGGTTGTCTATTAAGTTTACCCGGCGAGTATCCGCGTACGCAACGTGATTGCGACGGACTTTTGATCGCATCAAAATTCCGTTGCAACCGATCATCTGAGACTAAACTGCTATATTTATAACATTCAAATTAGTTATCACATAACTACTTGTGAATTCCAAATAACGTATCACATTCCAGATAAATAGACAATGTTAAACTTTCCGATCGAATGATCAAACACCCAAGTTTTCCAAATAGTTCTCAACACTTGAGGGGAGTTTAAAAACATCCATCACATGCCACAGTACCAATGGTCCAGCCGTAGAAGGGTCAAGCCAACGCCTCACATGTGGCAACGACGTACTGCCCCAAACCCTAAGGTTCAAAAGGCAGTTCAAGACGGTCACATAATCGAGTTAAGGTTTGTTGTTTTTAGAGGGTCCATTGCGTAACTTGCACGATTTAGACGTTCTTAAACTACGGAAAAATCCAACACTTGGAAATTTTCTGGGTCGGGAAAAAGTGAGTTATTGATATCCGTCCAAACTTTTTAATACTTTCTAAATATCCGAAAAACATAACGAAATTAAATTTTCCGATCGAATCAACGAATACAAAATAAACCCCAGAACACTCAACACTTGAGTCAGGTTAAAAATATCCAGAAACTATAACTAGCAGCTACGGGCATTACTGTGCCAAAAGAACAATAAACACTCACTGTACGACCGCGGATCCGCGGCCCAAGCAGGGTATGGCCGCAGTTCCGCGGCGATCCGTACGTATTACGTCATCGTTTTGCACAGTAATTCCTATAATCACCTGCTGAATTTTTTAGGTATTTTTAATACAGAAAAATCACAGTTTTGAAAATTTTTCCAGAGAGGGGTTCAATATTGTCGTATCGGGGTTCGATCGGAGTTTTAACTTCGTAAACACGTCGCCTAATGCTCTAGCTAGGCTCTGATACCACTGTAGGGTTACTAGGCACTCTAAGAAGGTTCTACAAGGTATCAACCATGCCCGATTAAAATTTTAGCCGTGCCGAATAACTCTAAACAAGATCTTTGCTAGATAATTAGGGTAACACATGCTAGTAAATAACAATTATCTCTAAATGAATACGAAAAACAACCTTTGTAGATCGGTCCTTTACTTCTTAAGCTCCTTGTACTAGTCCCTTCGCTGCGATCATCGTGCTCCCGGACTCTCGGACGACTCCATGAGAAGAGGGCAACGGTTTTGCTTGAAGTCTTCGAGGCCGAAGATGATCTACGTCGAGGGAATACGAACTCAAGCTTCTACTTCACTAACCAGAGAATTACTGAAGCAAACACCCTAGACTAAAGTGCTAGTCTAGTAGAGGATGATGAAATAGGAAATGGGTACACTTTAGAATTTCTTTTCTCACTATCTATCTCTCTCTTTTATCAAACCCTAAAAAGAAATTGAAGGAGGAAGAAGATAAGCTCAAAATGAGAATGAAAACTAATCAAGAGAGAGTTAGCTAACCATGGGTGAGTGGGTATCATATACTAACTCATGTAGAGACATAACCATGGCTAATTATAGTGGTTAGGTTAATTAATATCTTAAGTAAAACAAAACTAGTGGACTAAGTCAATGCAACCATAAGCTTCATGAAACTTCATGCATGTGAGCTCATTATCCATTTGTTTTTAGAATTACTTTAAATATAAAAACCTAACCAATATAATTATAATAGTGTATGTATCATACACCCATGTAGTGTGTATCAACAACCATGATACATAATGAACACAAATTAATATATATCACATATATATTAAGTTGTGCACAAGTGAGGAAAAAAATGCTTAAGTGAACCAATGTTAGTTAATGTAAATTTGTATATCACATATACAACTATACACTAAATTATTAAATCAACACTTGACTTAATAATCCGGTTATATCTCATATAACCAACTAACACAAAATATACCAACTTATCGAATCAACACTTGATTCGATAACCCGGCTATACCTCATATAACCGGCCAATACAATAGTCGCGAGAATAGAATACGGTATCACATACACGCATTATTCTCGGTCCTGCACATATCACATATGCGCTCCTATTTCGTTTTGCCTGAGCCAGTAAAACCTCTATGTAGGACTCTAAAGACTCGTCAATACGCCGGCAGTAGGTGATGATCATATCAAGCACCCACAAGCCGTCAGCGGTACTAGCTGGACGTAACGGCTACCCGGGTATTGAGCGATCAGAAGATCAGCAAGCAAGCCCTCTCCAACTCCTGCAAAAATCCTGACAGTGACACTACCGTACAGTCCGGTCTCCTCGTCTGATTTGTCGCATATCAAGTCTAGGGGTGGTAAAACGTCAGACCCCAATAACCGATAAGTCATGCCGATATGAGGCTCATAACGGGTCGAGAAACTACTGGTAACACTTACCAGTAAATCTCCAAACCAGCCCTGGCCAGGGACTTCCCTGTTATGTCCAATCGAGCATAGCGCAACATCAACCCCCAATATCGGGAGAGACGAAACCCCTCCTATCGCTCATTGCCTCCATGTGACTCGGGACTGTACCAAAAACCACCGTTTTGCACGCCCTCTTGGACGTGGTAAGGTGGAAATCAAAGCACGGTGGGAATCACACAAGACTCTATGACGATCTCGGGTCTACAGACTAACCTGTACCAGTGTCACCAGAGAACTGCCATCTGACATAAGGTATAATACCATCTGGGAGTTCTCGGCGAGTCCGTCCAGTGTACCCAGTCTCCACTAAGCACCCGTATATCATCTCTGATGTCAAACACCAATGGATATGGGATCATCCATCGCCCATCTACATGGGTCAAGAAGGTATACGCTAGTCTACTCTGGTATATCGATGCCCCGTCTCGATACACCCACGACTAGGGACCTTGAAGGATGTACTTATGGACTACCATGTCCCCACTAGTATGATCCACATCATAGTCCAGGTAGTCAAGTACACATCCTAAGGGTTTTACTAACATATAACAGAGAGACAATCAGTATACACGTTAAGGTAAAGAGTAACCAGATAGCATACTATCATGTCGAGCAAGAAAGTCCTCCCTATATATGTCCAAGCATCCACTACAATATACATCTCATGTATAGTAATGGACTCTAGGGCATACATATAACTAACATGATTTTCTTACGAGGGGAATATTGTAACATTTTGAAATATTTTAGATAATTAATTATTTTATTTATTTAATTAAAAATATTATTTTAAATTTTATTGTAATAAAAATACCTTTTATTATGTTGTAAAGTAATTTAGTAAAGAGAGTAGTTTGTTTATATAATATTAAGTGTCATAAGGGTTTTGTGGAAAGTTTAGTTCTTTATGAGAATTGGAGTTGTGTGAGGGTTTATATGTTAAAGTGTTAGGTCATGGTTAAGACTAATTCAAATCTCATAGATACCACACCCTAGGTTAAACATCAAGCCCACACCTCCAACTTGCATGAATACACACCGTCCTTCTAATATTATCAATTCATATTTTTGTTTTCTTTATTTTGTTCAGTTGGTATATTAAATTTAGAAACAATTTAGCTAGCTTAGTAAAATAATCCTAGACCTCACTTAAGAAAAAGAAAAGGAAAGTAAAGCTAAGTACTTGTGTTCCTTAACTCAAACCCTCAAGCTAGAACCTTATGGGCTTGTGCATCCCTTGAAAAGTTATTCCAATTAATCATTCAGTTTGGTATAATTTTCAACCCTGTAGATTTTATACTGTTTTAGTATAGAAGTATGATATCGGTAAATATCGTATTTGGATAGATTATTTCTCAGTTTTGAATCTGCTATAGTCTAGCTAATCTGTAACGAAATCAAACAGTACATTAGCCTTGTAAACTGGACCTAGAATATACACTAGAAACACGAACCTATTTTAGAAATTTTCGACCGACGACAATCCAAAATTTCCCGATCTCGCCGGTTTTTAGTAGGAGTTGGATGTTGGGTTTTTTTGGGTAGCTCTTTGTATGTATTTTAGGGTGCAGATGATGCCCAGCACTTAGTCTCCGAGCAGATGACGCCTTGCACTTAGTCCCACCTTTGTATATTTCCCTAATATAAAGGGGAGCTCTCGTGTGAGGGAGAGTTCCTACCTGTGACGTATCTTTGTTAAATGTGTGCCATGCACACATCATGTACCCCGTACACGTTGTGTACCCTTTAAACTTGTACTCCATACATGAAATAGTCAAACAATAATATAGACATATCCATCCCAGATCATAAAGAAAGAAAGCAACATACAATCAATCTCAAAATATGCATCTATAAAAAATCGCCATCCATAATAATAATGTTAAAATATAAGAGTAAGATCTATCAAGCAATCTGAAATGCAATATGTCACCTAGAACGAAACCCAAACACATATAGCGTTACTCAGCTATTTTCTTCGTCATCGGATCCCCGATCGTCTGACCTGAAGAAAACCCCTATAACTTAGACCACCTTCTCATGCCACTTACTCCTTGATGAAGTGTCGTTAAATTTATAAGTGCTTCAAATTCCCATATATATGTGGGATTTCTTGAGTATGCTATCGTTGACCTGATGTCATGATAAAGAGAAACTATGTTTTCTTTGCGTGTGAAATCAGCCATAAACCCCCAAGGAATCACTTCAGTCTAGCAGCCCTTTGGCGCTACAGAGGCAGCCTAATATTCCACCTCCATGGTGAAAAGGTTAAACAATCTACTTCTTTCCATTCTAAGTGATGTCCCTGCCATTATGTAAGAAAGCACGTGCAGATGTGAATGTACACATATCTAGATTGCCGGCCCAGTCGGTATTTATATGTCCATATTACTACAAACCTGATTCCCTATAGCACTAGGTATTGTGGGTCGTCCCATATAAATACTTGAAAATTCTCGTCACTTCATTCCAACAAGCAGACCTTAATACTAAGTCCAATCGGTAAGGGTTATATGTTTGATCAAGTACACACTATGCATACATTAGAGTACTGACTATGTAAAATGGAAGCCACAAAATCTGTCCTTCTTCGTCAAGTGTCTTATAGCAAAGATCAAGGCTAAAAATATGTCCATTAGTGACTGGAGTAATAAATTGAAGTGATTGTGCGGGTTGAACCGTTTTAAGACATATCTCATGTGAGTCTCCGAAGACAAATATAGAATGCTCTTGAAACGACTCCTCTTGGATCCAATTCCCAATCACAAACTCAACATTTCATGTGTTCTCTATAGCGAGAACAGCCACTCCAAGTGGCATTTATCGTCTCCAAGTCACTTTTGGTCATCACTATATCGATCATAACAATATCTCTGAATTTACAGTTATCACATCTAATCATCGTCAATCCATATCCAATATAGATTGATCACATCGAACCAACAACTAATTGGATAAGTGTTTCAAGCTATAAATGGTCTTTCTAAGTCGACTCGACTCCCCTTAGCTTTGAAACCAATAGGAAGATCTCCTTGATCTCCTTATCCAAATCTCTATCGACAATACAATCTAATTCCGCAGGACTAGTTCGAGATCTTTATGTGTAACGATTTATTAAGGAAGATGAAATAGACGCAATCATCATCCCGGATGAAAAGTGTCTATTCATTTTTCAACTAAGATAGATGAATCCTTTCGCCAACAAGTGTGCCCTGTATCTTTCTACAATATTGTTCTCCCTTTGCAAGACCTCGAAAAACCCAGTTTTTATCAAAAGTCTTGCGTCCAGTAGGATAATCGATCAAATCCCGGACTTGATTCTTCATCGTTGACTCTTACATCTCTACCATTGTCGTTATTCACTCCTTCGCTGTAGGCCCAGAAATAGCATCCACAAATGACTTGGGTTCCGCAACTAATGCGGAGTTACCATAGACTTCTCCCCTTCGATATCGAAATATCGTCGGGATGTCAATCCACAGCACTATCTACAAATATCTTGAGAATTCGTGACTAGCTCCGAGCCATCAGTGGAAATATCACTCCCACTTTCGCCAGCCACTGAAGGAATTAATTCCTTCTACATCGCTGACCGATTAGGGGTCTTCTCAATCTCGTAGAATCCCAAATCCTGACCTTCTTCTGCCTTTTTCGAAAATTCCTCTCTGAGGAAATCGTCTTACACGACTAAATTTCAGCCACAGTCCTATCACAAACTTATGGATACAAGTGACCATCCAGGTCTCTCATTCGTCCACTACTCTAAGATGTTGACTGTACTGTCTTTGAAAACACATGACCAAGAACATAACCAGCTGTCAACAGTGTATCTCCCAAACAATATGGAAGATTGACCTTTGCCATCATATTTCTTTATCATATCTAGCAGTTTTCTAATTCTTCTCTCCACAACATCATCTTGTTGTAGAGTTACAGTGTCATCAACTGTCTGATGATTCCCTTTCTTTCATTCAATTCCCTGAAATGCTAAAATAAATACTCATGGCTGGCTTACAGTTTCCAAAACTGTTCTAAAAGAAACACGCACAATCCTGTTTGCGTGAGCCGACTCTACACTTTATTGATACAGCGCTTGATACAAATCAACGCTTCAGCTCCGTGTGAGATCAATATCTTATCGAATAATTATTAATGAAGGTGTTTAATTAGGAAACTCCAATATGTGTCTTCATATTTATTGGTCCATATTTATCGGATTGAATTATCTGCAATAGATATCCAAATGGTTTTTCTTTAATAGTTTTGCCTATAAGACAACTCTCGCAAGTAGATACTTTAGGTTTGGTTCAAATGCCAACTCATTCACTTCAGGTGGTTAAGTCATCCCATCTATCTACTAACCTAATCTATCGTGCCACTCAATACATTTATAGAATGGTCAATTCTCAAAACCATAAGAAACTCATAAAACAGATTGTCCCATTAAACTATCCAAATATTCTAAGACGAAACTGAAACTGTAACCGGCGGGAAGATGATTTATGGATATCTATCTGCATCCTCGATAAAAAAAATTGACTTATATATTCTAGACACATGATTTGCTTCTATAAGCTTTTCTACTCTCAGTAGAAGGCCTTCTTCCACTCGGTACGCTGACAGGAAGATTATTTATGGATAGCTATCTGCACCCCCGATGCAGAATAGATTTATATGTTCTCGATACATAATTTGCTTCCACAAACTTTTCTCCTCTAAGTAGAAGGCCTATTTATACTCAATACCCTGACGAGTGGAACGGTTCAAATTCTCACAGTTAAACGTTAGATTTATTATATCCATTATACCCAGCACATTTCTCCATGTCAGATCACTTATGTTGGCGGTGCGTTATTCATGTTTTCGTAGCTCGATTGAACTTTTCTTACGCTAGGGCACCCACTCTTGCGCACTGTTGACCTCGTCAACATAACAGCGACGCTCTTGGTTCTATCGTCCCTAGCGATTAAACCTTAAATCTTAGTTGCTCAAACGTACTAGCAAATATCATCATATTCGCTTTCCGTATAACTAACTGCTTCATATATCGAGTAGAAAAAATATATAACCGCCTAATGCTATCGCTCAACAATCTAATTGGAGCAGCACTCTTCAGATCATGAATCGATAAAGATATAACTCTTAAGAGTATCCACATTACTTGGTTCGACTCATTATACGAAAATAAAGTCAAAAAAAGAAATAATGTGACGTTGCCACGTCGCATAGATTACCCCATAATTTTTGCACAACTTATCTCTTGGCGCGTAGATACCCTGTAACTACCGCTCAGCATAAGTTGTAAGTGCTCGGCAATAAATCATATGATCACTAATGACAACACTTTTCATCACGTCCAACGCGTAGAGCGATCCTAGATGCCCCAATCCTCCGAAGATCACTGTATCTTGATAGTGTTGCATCGTGCAGCCCCACTACATTGATGACATCTCGATGATGATGCGTCATATAGCCATGCTATATCACTGTCACCTCGAGGTTGCTGGGTCATGTAGCCCTGCTATATCGCTGCTAGCTTGTCACTAGCGTCCAAATCTTTTAGCATGTTCATGTAATATTAAACTAATGTTTTTATTTTATTATCTTCATCTATCATCTCACCCATGGTGAGACTAACGATATCTTGACTTTATTATAAATGCGTTAAGACTACAACATGTAATACAGTATCGTTCTTTTCCAAAGAACGCTTCGTTTTCAAGTCATCTTAACAACAATAATAAACCTATACCCCGAAAAAAGAGAAGAAGGTCTATGGCCCCAACCACATTTTTCAAAAGTATAAAATTTAAAATTTTGTTAAAATGATTGAAAAACAGATTATAGATTTTCTGGAAACGGGATAGATTGGGTAGTTAAATTTACACTCCCGTCTCCTCTCGAAATCTCCCACCTGAAATTTGTCAGATTAATGCAGTATGCGTCTTTATTTATAGAATATGCCATGCACACTACAAATGTAACAATCAATTTAACAAATTTCATTTTCATTAAACTACTCTATCTAATCTTGTCCGTTTTATTAGGGTTTTCATTTTATTCGTGAAATTAAAACGTGCCCCAGGCGCTCCCACTGGAACAACTACCCAGTAAATCTCCAAGATTTTCCGTGAGAGTAAAAATTTGAAATGTTTGGTGAGCAAACAAAATTTTCGAAAAAAAAATATAACCCGTAGAGTTAACAGCAAAACTCTAAACTAACCCAAAACTTGAGTGGGAAGCTTCCCAAAAATAAGAAAAATAAAAAAAAATTTAATTTTCTGGAATTTTTCGGATCTTCTGGATTTTTTTTAAAATTTAAAAAAATTGATCCAGTTCGTGTCACCTAGCCCAGCTCGGCTCAACCCGTCGGCCCGGGCCGACTCCAACCCCATTCGAACCGGCTCGAGCCGTCGATCCCGGTTAGGGCTAGGGGCCTTGGCTGAGGCCCGAGCCCAGCTCGGGCCAAGGGCTAGCCCTCTATATATCTAAATATCTATATATATATATAGAGAGAGAGAGAGAGAGAGGTTAATGGAGGAAAGGTCCTCGGAGGGGATTTTCTCTTATGGCGTCGGAAAAATGCACCCTCCGTGATTTTTTCCCGACGATCGGCACACATCACCTTCATTCTTATCATCTAAGATGTGGATACACCAAATTTCATGTGATTATACCATTTTTCCATCGTTGATTTAGTTGGTGCAAAATTAATGGTTTACCGACAATAGAAATTTTTACATTGCTAATTCATCGGTGAAAAAGTGGTGGAATCACATGAAATTTGGTGTATGCACATATTAGATAATAACGATGATGATGATGATAGATGCAGATCGTCCAGGGATTGTATTTTTCGACGCCGTAGGAGGAAATCCCCTCCTATGGCCCCTTTTCTCCATTATTCTCATATATATATATATATATATATATATATATATATTAAAAATTGAATTTTTGTTTTTAAAAAAATCTGGAAAAAATTTAAAAATTTAGAAATTATATTTTTGTTAAAAAAAATATTTGGCAAACTACCACAATAAAAAAAAATTTTGGTTCCCAACCAAAATCCGAAAAAAAATAATTTAGGCTCCAAACCAAAATTCCAAACATAAATCCAATAAAAAATATTTGGTTCCGAACCAAAAATCCAAAAATTATTTAGTTCCGAATTAAAATCCAAAAGAAAATATTTTGTTCCGAACCAAAATCCCATAAAACACATTTGGTTCCAAACCAAAATCCAAAAAAAACCATCCCACAAGTTTTCTTACATAAAAAAATAAGGTTAGGATTTAGAAAAAAAAATAGGGTTAGGATTTAGAAAAAAATTACGAATATTGCGGCCATTAATACTCACCAATAGAAGGAAAAAATTAATTTTTTTTCCTTTTACTCAAAAAAAAGATCCAACCTTTTAAAGTAAATTTGATCTCACTTCCATAGGTAATTTCATATCAACGAACTAAAAAACAACATCATAAGCATCATAAAAATAGATCTAATGCATGGTAACAATATGATGTAAAATCGATAGATAGATGAAGAGCTATCAAAATGATAATCCTAAAAATATAGATCTGTCGTAAAATAATTTTAAAAAAAATTAATTTATGTTTAGATCAAAAAAACGCAACTTTTGAATTGCAAATATTTTAAATATCATAGATCTATAATTCTACGAACGTGGGATGCATGACTCTGATAACAATGTTCACTTTAGGTGACGTAGATACATAACATGCAACCATGCACAGCAGAAAAAATATATATCTACCCTAAAGGTTTACAATATAACTGATCTGATTGATTAGATCGATCGCATTCCCCACGTCACGTAGAAGATCTGATCTTTAGCATCTTCAAGCAACAGCCGGAGGAAAACAACATTTTGGTAGAAATCGAGAATCTCTCTCTTGATCTCCCCGCAAGTCAACCCAAAATAGAAGAGGAGGATGAAAAGAGGCGGCTCTCTTGTTTTTCTCTCTAAAAAACTCTCTATATTACATCATCTATCTAATCCTAGCCTCCATATATGAATATACAAGGGTATTCACTCATATAAGCGGATATTGGACCGGATCGGCCCCGATGGCTGACAAAAGGAAACCATAATTCAAATATCAGCTAATCATGCAGACATAGAGGTCCCATATCTCTTCCCTGCATTTATTTGGTCCCATTACTCATGTTAGAATCAATGTATTTGCCGACAATGGACAAAGACTTGAAAGCCCACATGCATGCATATCAGGAACTCAACTTGCAAGAAGAAGCCAATAATGACCAAACCCATATATTCCATAGGTATGACAAAAGGATACCAACTCCTCAACACTATTGAGTCGTTGATCAAGAAGAAACCCTCATGATCCATCTCACTCATCAAGTTTAGTCGCTGGAAGTTGATGGAATTTGATAGTAATTGGTATGGACAATAATTTTGGGTGACAAAGTTGGCACTTCGATTCTCTTTATACATGCTTTCCTCTCTATCAGGTCTATATTGAGCCTGGTGGCAGGTCTTTCCTTATGGTTGAACAAGAAGTCTGGGATTCAAAATGCTTGTACCGTAACATTATGACTTATTTGTTAGGCTAAAAGAAAAGAAAAAATGCAGATTTTTAAATCTCTCTTTTTTGCAAGTGATCACAAACATATTCGGCAATGATAATAAATCAATTGAAGCAATATTAGAATATATAAATATATATATATCGCTTAATTATCCATCTTACTTTGATAGTTTTGGTTAAACTCAGTGGCAGACATATATATAGAGAGAGGTTAATGGAGTAAAGGCGTCATCGGAGGGAATTTCCTCCTATGGCGTCGGAAAAATACTTATTCCATGATTTTTTTCGACGATCGGCATACATCACTTCCATCTTTATCATCTAAGATGTGGATACACCAAATTTGATCTGATTATATCATTTTTTCACCGTTGAATTAGTTAGTTCAAAATTAATCGTTTGCCGACAATAGAACTTTTTACACTGCTGATTCAACGGTGAAAAAGTTGTGAAATTACATGAAATTTGGTGTATGTACATCTTAGATGATAACGATGATGATGATGATGGGTGCCGATCATCGGAAAAATGGTGGATGTTGTATTTTTTCGACGCCATAGGAGGAAATTCCCTCCTATGGCCTCTTTCCTCCATTATTCTTTTATATATACACACACACGCTGTGTGAGAGATTTGAAGTTAGAAACTCTATTGATTAAACCATAAATTGTCAGTCTAATGTTAGCATCACAACTTGTTGATTGCGGGTAAAAATTCAATCCAGATACCGTAGGCTTTTGGTCATATAAACAACATTTCATAATTATGAATTAAATAATTTGTTTTCATTTTATTTTTTAATTAACCACAGTTGAAAATATTTATCTAGATTTAGGAAATAAAAGGAAAATATACTGTTCCTACATTCTTATCTTCTTAACCTTTCTTGGTTGCAATCTAATCAAATTGTTATTAGCATAGAACAAAGGTGCAGAGTGATGTATTAATGCACAAACATCCAATGTCTAGTAATTCTTAACAAATAAAAAGGTTGGGGGAATTGAAGTAGATTGAGGCTGATCACCTAAGAAAGCTGTTGGCTTCTAATTTAGTTTTGGTGGCTCTTAATTTCATCATAAAAGCTAATTTGGATTATCACGGAGTATAATAAATATTGATTGACTAAACTAATGATCATTTATGAGATTTAGTAATGCACTCCACTTGACTTTCAATACACATGAGGATTTCGAATTAAATGTTGGTCCCTGCTGGTCAAATATTTTTTAAGTTGACATGCAATATGTGGATGATATGTATATATATTAAAAATGGAGGAAAATTCACATATGAAGCTTGGATGCAAGGAGAATGGAACATTTCCTCAATGTATATATTCACGTGCAAATAATACTTGCTATTCAAATATATTTATATCCACCTCTCAATTAAATAACCTAAGTAATTCCGCGCTTGCACCAACGAACTAATCCTGTGATAAACTTTTGTTTTCTTCCGAATGAGAGGTTCAAATCTTAACCAGACGTATTTTCAAACTCCTGATGTGTCAAATACTAAATATAATGAGACTGAGGTCGCAAGATGCAACCCTTTGGATAGTTCTTGTCGAAAATAATTAACCACATAGGACCATCCTTATGTTTCCCTCCGGGGAAATTTGTCAAAAGCCCCTTGGGATGGTTTTCTGCTGTAAAAAAACCCTCTCGTCAAAAACCAACCGGAAAAGTTTCCCGCCGTCGAAAACCCACTACCTTCAATATTTGTATAGTTGTCTGCAATATCTAGCTTACTGCAATATGTATGTAGTTGACCGGCATATCTGTATACTCGTAAAAAACCAACTGGAAAAGATTTCTGCTGTCGAAAATTCCCCTGCATGCAATACCTATATAGTTGTCTGTAATATCTACCTTCCTGCAATATGTATGTAATTGACTGACATATTTGTATAGTTCATGCAATATGTAAGCGCTAAATGTAAGAGCTATACAGATATGTCCATCAACTATACATATTACAAGAAGCTAGATAATGCAGACAACTATTCAAATATTGCACGCAGTGGATTTTCCACAGCGGAAAACTTTTCGCATATGAAGCTTGGATGTAAAGAGGATAAAACGATATCTGAAAGTATTGGGGGTGCAAATGCTCCTTTCTATTCAAGTTTATTTATGTCCCTCTCTCAATCAAATGACCTAAGTAATTCCGCACATGCATCAACCAACTAATCTTGTGATAAAACCTTTTTTCCTTCCAGATGATAGATACGAATCTTTAACTCTGTAATTTCAAACTCGTGATGAGTAAAATACTGAATTTAATGAGTGGTCGCAAGACGCAACCCTACAAATGGGTCCCGTCCTAGACACTACTAAAATAGAGGGTTGCCCTTACGGATATTGAAATCCGTAAGGGTGGATTTATTTTGGCCCTACGGACTAATCCGTAGGGCCAGACGGTTGCCTCTACGGACCAAGACGTTTAATTTAAAAATATTAAATCTTAATTTGTTGTTTGCCCCTACGGAGCCGCAAACCAAGAACCTATGGACAAATCCGTAGGGGCATCTAAATATGGATTTAATAGAAAATGCACATAATTTCCCTACGCGCTGATCTCTCCTCTCTCTCGCTCGAGTGCACGAAACCTCCCAAATCCCCTTTTCTCGTCGCCGATCTCGTCGCCGTTCTCACCGATCTCGTCGCCGTTTTCTCTCTCTCTCGTTCCCGATCTCGTCACCGTTCTTCCTCGTCGCCGATTGTCGATTGTCCCCTCCACCAAACAGGTAAGTAATTAAATCTTCAATTAAAGAAATTTTTGATTATTTTAGGGGTTGGGGTTGGCGTTGCGGTTGGGGTTCGGCTAGGGTTGGCGTGGGGTTCGGCTAGGGTTGCGGTTGGGGTTGGGTTCGGCTAGGGTTGGCGTGGGGTTCGGCTAGGGTTGCGGTTGGGGTTGGGATTGGGGTTGGGGTTGGGGTTCGGCTGGGACTGGGGCTGGGGGTTGGGTCTGGGGTTAGGGCTGGGGGCTGGGTCTGGGGTTGGGGCTGGGGTTAGGGTTAGGGATGAAAACAATGGATCTTACTTAAGTTATATTTTCAGTTGTAGAATTTTATTTGAGGTGTTACATGAGATAGAATAACTTAGTTATATTTTCAAACAATTATAATTTTATTTTTCAGTTGTAGAATTTTAAACTAGTTAATAAATAGGCAAGATATCGTTAAGTAACTTATACGGTTCGAAATTCAGCCGTAGACTTCGAGACTAGTTGATGCGCAAGTAAAACATTGCAATATTTGAGCGAAGTAAACAGCATGAAAACAATGGATCTTGCTTAAGATGCTAAAAGTTCGTAGGAATCGAAAAACATGGACCTGCCGTAAGCGAGCCTGTGTGGTGTCGTCCTCTCTTCACTGACATGCACACATACACGCAGGGCCTAATACATAAATTTGCACTTTCATTCTCTCTACGGACACATGCACCACACATACACGCATACACACGACCTAATACATAAATATGCACTGTCCTCTCTACATAGACATGCGCGCACACACACACACATGCATACACACAGGGCCTAAGACAAATATAAATCAAAAATAACATCATATTTCAATACTTTTTTGCGTATGTATCAAATACTTGCAAAGTTGATTTGCTGTCAATACGGAACATTTTCTATCCGTATATCATTAGATAAATAGAAAGGAAGAAAGTTCGATATGTATGTGCTACTCCATGAAGGTCAATTGAACAGTGTCGGTGGTTATAAAAATAACAACGAAGAATTGAATTTTGATTGCCACATGGCAGGAGAAAACTTTTCTGACACTGTGTACCCAATTTTCCCACACACACCCCTTCACACATGAAGGTTGGCAGAAGATGTTTTTTTGGTAATATCTTCAGCATCATCGAGACTTAATTGCATTTGAAAGGAGGATATATATTCTTTCAACTTGAATTTATATTATATTCATCTTGTTTATTGATTTCTTTTCTATGTTGAAGGTATGTATCTCAATCTCAAGTCTAATGCATCTTAATTATTTAATGCTCAATTCTTCATATATCTTATTCTCAAGTTGCAATTTGCAGGAATGAACTGAAGGCCGACTGCTACTCCCTGTGGATGGCGACCCCCGAGGCAGAGAGAACGGCCCTCCTATCTACTCCGGCATTTGCGAGAGTCGACGTAGAGACTCGGTCTCTATTGTGCGAATATTTCGACTCTCAACGCAAACAGGTATGTATTTTAAATGTAATTCATTGTTTAGTATATAATTTATTTATTTTGTTCCTTAATTAGAAAACTAAATGTGAATGTGTTGTGCAGAAACAGGCCGCTCAAAATATAGAGAATAGGAAGTCGGCGAAGAGGGGTCGCCTCACTTATACAGGTGGCTCTAGGAATATTACTCGAGCCATGGAGTTATCGGTAAATTACAATAGACCGACCTTTGTGATATAATGCAATATTAAGAGTTATTTTCTAATATATCTAATATTAAGAGTTATTTTCTAATATTGCAGAGAGCTCAGACCCTGGCGCAAGGTGGTACACCGAGCTTGCTGTCCGCATATCTTGCCGTCCACGGCACCTCGACAGATCCCGCCACGGGCGAGCTTCGATACCCCGACGTCGCTACCCATGAGTATTGCGTAAGTGTTAATATTTATTCAACCCCTATTTGAAATTTTAGTTTTGAAATGTTCAAATTTAAATGATATACTTATATTTTACTGGTTAATGTGGGTGTAGGAGCGGGTGGTTGAGCAGGCCGAGGCATCGGGGATCGATTTTACCGGACAGAGCGATCTGACGCTGCTGACCCCAGTCCTGGACACCGCACACGGAGGGCACTATGGAGGTTGGGAGAGAGGCCGGGGACTGGGCCCTAGCAGGGCCCATATGAGGTTGGACTCCACCCCGGCGGTTACTTCTTCCGTCTCCAGTGAGCGACGTTTCCAGCAGGAACTGGAGAGCTTGAAGGCCACCGTTCAGGAGTTCAATGAGATGCTGGTATGTGTAGGGTTCCTAGGCACTCTAACAAGCTTCTACAAGGCATCAACCATGCCCAATTAAAATTTTATCCATGCCGAACAACCCTAAACAAGATCTTTGCTAAATTATTAGGGTTTCACATGCAAGTAAATACCATTTACGACTAAGTGAATACGAAATACAACCTTTTGAGATCGGTCCTTCACTTCATATGCTCCTTGTAGTAGTCCCTTCGCTACGATCATCGTGCTCCCGAACTCTCGGACGGCTCCATGAGAAGATAGCAATGGTATTGCTTGAAGTCTTCGAGGCCGAAGATGATCTACGTCGAGGGAATACGAACTCAAGCTTCTACTTCACTAACTAGAGAATTAGTGAAGCAAACACCCTAAACTAAAGTGCTAGTCTAGTAGAGAATGATGAAATAGGAAATGGGTACACTTTAGAATTTCTTTTCTCACTATATTTCTCTCTCTTTATCAAACCCTAGCAAGCATTTGAAGGAGGAAGAAGATGAGCTCAAAAATGAGAATGAAAAACTAATCAAGAGAGAGAGAGAGCTAACCATGGGTGAGTGGGTATCATATACTAACTCATGTAGAGACATAACCATGGCTAATTATAGTGGTTAGGTTTATAAATATCCTAAGTAAAACAAAACCAGTGGACTTTGGTCAATGCACTCACAAGCTTCATGAAGCTTCATGCACTTGAACAATCATCCACTAATTTTGTATTTACTTTGTATATTAAAACCCCACCAATATAATTATAATGGTATATGTCTCATACACCCATGTAGAGTGTATCAACAACCATGATACAAAATGAACACAAATAAATATATATCATATATATATATTAAGTTGTGCACAAGTGAGAAAAACAAATGCTTAAGTGAATCAATGTTAGTTAATGTAAATTAGTATATCACATATACAATTATACACTAAATTATTAAATCAACACTTGACTTAATAATCCGGTTATATCGCATATAACCGACTAACATCCAACGTATCGACTTATCGAATCAACCCTTGATTCGATGACCTGGTTATATCGCATATAACCGATCGATACAAACATCGCAAGAATAGAATACGGTATCACATACTCGCATTATTCTCGGTCTCGCACATATCACATATGCGCTCCTATTTCGTTTTGCCTGAGCCAGTAAAACCTCTATGTAGGACTCTAAAGACTCGTCAATACGCCGGCAGTAGGTGATGATTATATCAAGCACTCACAAGCCGTCAGCTGTACTAGCTGGACGTAACGGCTACCCGGGTATTGAGCGATCAAAAGATCAGCAAGCAAGCCCACTCTAACTTCTGCAAAAGCCTGACAGTGGCACTACCGTACAGTCCCGTCTCCTCGTCTGATATGTCGCATATCAAGTTTAGGGGTGGTAAACGTCAGACCCCAATAACCGATAAGTCATGCCGATATGAGGCTCATAACGGGTCGAGAAACTACTGGTAACACTTACCAGTAAATCTCTAAACCAGCCCTGGCCAGGGACTTCCCTGTTATGGCCAATCGAGCATAGCGCAACATCAACCCCCAATACCGGGAGAGACGAAACCCCTCCTATCGCTCATTGCCTCCATGTGACTCGGGACTGTACCCAAAAACCACCGTTTTGCACGCCCTCTTAGACGTGGTAAGGTGGAAATCAAAGCACAGTGGGAATCACATAAGACTCTATGACGATCTCGGGTCTACAGACTAATCTGCACCGGTGTCACCAGAGAACTGCCATCTGACGTAAGGTATAATACCATATGGGAGTTCTCGGCGAGTCCGTCCAGTGTACCCAGTCTCCACTGAGCACCCGTATATCATCTATGATGTCAAACACCAATGGATATGGGATCATCCATCGCCCATCTACATGGGTCGAGAAGGTATACGCTAGTCTACTCTGGTATATCGATTCCCCGTCTCGATACACCCACGACTAGAGACCTTGAAGGATGTACTTATGGACTACCATGTCCCCACTAGTATGATCTGCATCATAGTCCATGTAGTCAAGTACACATCCTAAGGGTTTTACCAACATGTAACAGAGAGACAATCAGTGTACACGTTAAGGTAAAGAGTAACCAGATAGCATACTATCATGTCGAGCAAGAAAGTCCTCCCTATATATGTCCAAGCATCCACTACAATATACATCTCATGTATAGTAATGGCCTCTAGGGCATACATATAACTAACAATCTCCCACTTGTACTAGGGCCATCTGATAACAGTGGTTGTAGTATCTCATACTCAATCATCCCATAATAGTCTCTCTCTGGGAAAAGGCCTTTGTGAGTGGATCCGCTGTGTTGCCTTTTGAGTCTACTCTCCTAACCTCGATCCCCTGGAGATCAACTATCTCCATGATCAGGTGATACTGCCTTAGAATATGTCTGGATCGCTGATGGGACTGGCGTTCCTAGGCATAAGCCACAACTCCATTGTCACACAATGGTAGGAACGAAGTTCATCTCATGAACTATTATACACCCAGACTGCCTCTTTGGTAGCATCTTTGGTAACGATGTATCTTGCCTTTAATCGTCTAGTAAGTCACGGTATCTAGCTTGGAACTCTTCCAACATACCGTCCCTTCACTGAGGGTAAAGACAATGCCTGCGACTGACATTCAGTCGTCCTTATCACCCTGGAACTTTTCCAGTGATTTTCCCCAGGATCGTTTGATACCATCTCACTATAACTAGTGAGTATCCTAACATCCAATTAGATCTATCTCATAGATCCAAAACCCAGGATTTAGTAGGTATCACTTTGATCCTATATGGAGAATCATTGTGATAAGCGGAGATTGACCGAGCGTAGTATAGGAAACTCCTTCCCCATCAAGAGTATGTCATCCACGTACTCTACGAGGATCACCGCCTTACTCTCTACTACCTTTTTGTATATACAAAGTTCATTTACCATTTTGATGAAGTCAAACTCTTCGACTTTCACATTAAAATAGATGTTCCAGCTCCGCGATGCCTGCTTCATCCCATAAAGCAACTTGTACACGCTTCCGCTTCTCCCACTGTCTACGAAGCCCTCTGGCTGTGTACTTATAGACGCTTTCTTCTAAATCACTATTTAGAATTGCAGTCATGACACCCAACCGCCAGATATCGTAGTCATGGTATGTAGCTGTGGCAAGTTGGATCTGGATGGACTTAACCATAGCTTTGAAAGTCTCAACTTTTCCATGTACACCAAGTAATCTTCTCAAGATATACTTGCTCCTGATGGGGATTTAACCCTTCAGATAAGGCAACCAAAGTCCATACTTTGTTGGTGTATAAGGATTCCATCTCAGATCGTTAAGCATCCAGCCATTCTTACAGAGTCCCCACTCCTGATGGCCTGCACGAAACTAGTTGGGTAATCATCTCATGATGCAATGCTCGCTCCCACTGTCATAGAGAAACTGAAGTATCTCTCAGGTGGGTGAGGAACCCTACTAGATCGGTGGAGAGGCTGAGGTTCGTTGGTTGCTATTAAATGCTTTGGTTCTACCAAATCATCAGCTGCAGTTTGTATAGCTGGAACTCTTTCCAGTTCTACCTTATAACCACAAATTTGTTTCCAAAATAAATTCCTTTTCCTACAAAGGTGGCATGCCGAGAAACAAAACATCTTTTGTTCCTTGGTGCGGTAGAAGATATTCCTTTGCGAATGCTTGGGATATCCAACAAACTTCCACAGAACTGACCTTGCCTCGAATTCGTCCGGATTTTGCTTTTAGACATAGGCCGGACAACCCCAAATCTTAACAAACTTAAGATATGGTCTCTTCCCTTTCCATATCTCATATGAAGTGGTAGGCAACTGATTTGGTTGGAACGTCATTCAATAGGTATGCAGCTTCACAAGTGCATAACCCCCAAAAGGAAATAGGTAACTCAGTAATACTCATCATAGAGCACACCTTATAACATAGGGTGTGATTGCTCCGCCCCGATACACCGACGTACTGTGGTGTATACGGAGGAGTAATGCTGAGAGAGAATCTCATTCTCCTTTAGAATAGTCCAGGAATCCCATGCTCAAGTATTCTCCTCCCTGATCACATCAAAGGACATAATACTTATACTCATTTCGGTTCTCTACTTCTAACTTATATTCAGTGAATATCTCAAAAGCTTCGGACTTGTGTTTCAAAAGGAACATATGTCTGAATCTTGAAAGATTATCAGTGAATGTAATGAAGTACAAAGAACTAGTCCTGGCATGTGTAGACAGGGGACCTACATACATCATCATGTATCAATCCCAAGAGTTCACTAACTCTTTCTCTGTTTCCAATAAACGGAGCTATGGTCATTTTATCTTTGTGACATGACTGGCAAGTTTCACAAGATGTAAATTCAAACTGATTTAAATATGCATCTTAATGTAACTTAGCTAGTCGGGTCGCATTGATATGACCTAGTCTACAATGCCTCAAGAAGGATTCGTTCATTTTTGAACTCTTCCTCTTGTGTGTGTTTTTTATACATTAAGAATTGTAGTTTGATTTAGAACGTATATGCTTTTAGATAGCGTGCCTGAACCGATCAACTCTTGATATAGGAAATGTTCAAAATATTATCCAACAATATAAAATTATATCCTTCTTTACTAATAAAGAGACTGATATGATGTTGTATATCAGGTTCGGTATCTAATAACATTCGTTCAGAATCAATGTATTCTGATAATACAGAGTGATAACTACCAACAGACTTGGCTGCAACACTTGCACCGTTTCTATCTCATGAAATTTATCACCCGTTCTTAGTTCTCTACCTATCTGTAGCCCATGTAATATATTACATATGTGGGATCCTGATCTGGTATCTAATACCCAGGACGTAGAGGATACTGAGAAACAGTTCTCGGTAATGAACATACCCGAAGAAGATTGTTCCCCTCCAAATGGCGGCCGAGACATGGCGTCTCGCCTGAGATTCGGGGCAGATGCTAATTGGTGCTATCCGTCCACCTCTCCGAAGATGCCAAGTTGATTTATGGCACCATGTATCGAAGGTTTAAACGGATGCGGTCGATGTAGCAGACTTCGTCAGATTCCTCCTCGTTTGAGGGGTTTTTAATTGTGGGGACGCTTTTCCCTGCAGGCGCAAGCCCCTGCAGTTAATTACGCTACCGCATCGCGGTAACAACTTTCTCCTTCTCCAGATGGTCACTTCGTGTCGTGTGTGTTTATTTTATGTTTTGTTGCCCGTGGATTGTTTACGGAGACCGAGTTATGTCGTCGCTCGTAGGGCGTGGACTAGTCCAAATCCGTATTATCCTAGATTTGGGTTTGGGGGTTTGGTTTGAGGATACGTTAGCCATACTTGAGGCTAAGATCAACTCAAACGTTTGTTAAGGATACGTTAGTCTAACTTGAGACTAAGATCAACTTAACGGGATCGTTTAGATCCGACAAAAGAGCATTTGGGCTCCGTTGTTCCAGTTTAGGGACATAGTGGTCCATCGTATGTATGGCCGTCGGGACCCGTCACCTCTCTGACGACGTTGAAGGATTACAACGACAGATGTCAGAGGAGTTCAGAGATGTACCCTCGAACCAGAGTTAATTGGGGGAGATTCATAGCCCAGTCTGTTTGAAGGTTTAAGGATACGTTAGCCATATTTTAAGGCTAAGATCAACTTAAACGGGATCGTTTAGATCCGACAAGAGAGCATGCGTGGCTCTATTGTTCCAGTTTAAGGACATTGCGGTCCATGGGTAGTTTGAGGACGTTGCGGTCCATGGGTAGTTTAAGGACATTGCGGTCCATGGGTAGTTTAAGGACATTGCGGTCCATTGTTAGTTTTAAGACATCTCGGTCAAGGTTAAGGACGTCGTAGTCCGTGGGTTTAAGGACCCCACAGTCCATTGTTAGTTTTAAGAAATCTCGGTCAAGGTTAAGGACGTCGTAGTCCGTGGGTTTAAGGACCCCACAGTCCATTGTTAGTTTTAAGACATCTCGGTCAAGGTTAAGGACGTCGTAGTCCATGGGTTTAAGGACCCCACAGTCCATTGTTAGTTTTAAGACATCTCGGTCAAGGTTAAGGACGTCGTAGTCCATGGGTTTAAGGACCCCACAGTCCATTGTTAGTTTTAAGACATCTCGGTCAAGGTTAAGGACGTCGTAGTCCATGGGTTTAAGGACCCCACAGTCCATATCAATATGTGGTCATCGGGACCCGTCACCTCTTTGAAGACATTGAGGGATTACAATGCCAAGTATCAAAGGAGTGAAGAGATGTACCCTGGAACCGGAGTGGATTAAATAGTCCTTGGCCCAATTTGGGATCAAGACCAATTAATTATGTCATGAGCCCATTAGCTCAGTTAATTACGAATTGAGGACTTATGGCCAGCTTGGGCTAAGTCCAATCATGTCTGGAATATTGGCTTCCTGTTGGTCCCTTGAAGGAGAGGCTTTGCCTCTATCCATTTAGCCAATTGGGCCAATGCCTAGTGTTAAACACTAAAGACCAATCAGTGTTGAACACTGGGAATGAGATTGATAAGTCAGTGTTTAACACTAAAAGATAATTGGTGTTAAACACCAGCAACAAGGCTTTCGAATTAGTGTTAAACACTAAAACAGATCAGTGTTAAACACTGTCAACAGAAGTCCCAAACTAGTGTTTGAACACTAAGGTAATCAGTGTTGAACACTGCAAGTAAAGTTCTTTGCTTAGTATTGAACACTAAGACCAAACAATGTTTTAATACTGAATTCAGGGGTTTAGTGTTAAACACTAAGGCAGGAGGGGTCACGTGGCAACACGTGAGAGCGCCCTCCCTTCATTTGTTCTTCTGAGACTATTGCATCTTCTAGAGCATCACGTGCCACCACGTGACGGGCATTCAAGCGCTTTGTGTGTTAAAGCTTCTGTCAAGGGTTACGTGGGTCACGTGGGGCACTGCCTCAAAGGGGCTTTCTGTAGATTTTTTGGAGGGGTCACGTGGTGACACGTGACCCTTCTTTTCTGTAGTTGTTTTAGAAGATCTGTTAATCCCTTTCAGGAATTAAATTTCTCGTAGGGTTGAACCCTGACAATAGAGGAATTAAATTCCTACTTCCTTTTGAAGATTTATATTCTGGGATAGAGTTGAACTCTGAATTTTCTGTAGGAATTAAATTCCTCATATATGTGAAGAACTGAATAGGGTTTAAACCCTAATAAAAGCTTTAAGGAATTAAACTCCCACTCTCTGTTAAAGAATTATGATTAAGGGAATTAAATTCCCGTTGTTTCAACAGAACTAAGTTCTTAACTAGGGTTAAACCCTAATTCTTTTTCATTCTGAAGGAATTAAATTCCCATAACACAGGGTCAAACCCTAATTTTATTTTAAAGGAATTAAATTCCTATAGTTCTGTAAGAATTAGATTCTCGTGCTTCCATTTCCTCTCTATGCTTTGGATCTGCATGGCAGGATCTCAACCCATTGAGAATTAAATTCTCAACTTCAAGAGGAGATGTGCGCTTTACAGATCCTCTATCAAAGAGGGAAGAAATATGTTTCTTCTGTTTTACATCAGAGTTGAACTCTGTTGAGAATTAAATTCTCTTTTCTTTCAAGGAGCCTTCCCTTTCTTACCTAGGGTTTTCTTTTGCAGAAGATCCAAATTCCTCAAAATATCAAGGCTCACTCCCTTTTCTTCTCTCTGCGTGTATATCTTTTTTGTATGTCTCTTGGCTCCTATTTATAGGAGAAGCAGCCGAGTCAATTAGTTTTTGATGAATCTTTCATTGAGAGATTTGATTTGTATTCACCATTCGTTTTGGACCTTTGGATTATTAGGTGAATTTTATTCACCATTGGATTTAAAATCCAGAGATCCTCCTTTGTTATTTGGTTAGATTTTACGGGGAAATCTTTCCAAATTCGAGATTTTCCCATAGATAGATGATATTTAATCACCTTTAAATCTTTAATTCAATCGGTTACTTTGGAAAGATTTAAGAGGTCTTTTCTCAGAATTTAATTCTGTTAATAGATAGGCTTTGAAAGCTGGTCACGTGTGGCCACGTGACCCCTGGTCACGTGTGGGCACGTGGCCCCTTTGGAACGAGCCCTCTTCTTTCTTTCTGCGCTCTGCTTTCTGGTCGCTTCTTAGCTGTCACGTGCCACCACGTGACCCCTGGTCACGTGTGAGCACGTGACCCTCGTCTGGAGTCTTTTTCTTGATTTAACCGGAGAATGAGTCTGATGTTTTGACCGTCACGTGCCAACACGTGACCCTGGTCACGTGGGAGCACGTGACCTCTTCTAAGGCCTTTTCCTTGATTTGATCAGGGAACCAATGTGCCTTTGCCGCTTGCTTTTAAAAGTCACGTGCCGACACGTGACCCTGGTCACGTGGGAGCACGTGACTCTTTCTGAAGCCTTTTTCCTCGATGTAGTTGGGAAACTGAACTTGCCTTGTCGATACTTTTAGGTGTCACGTGCCAATACGTGACTGCTGGTCACGTGTAAGCACGTGACCCTCTTCTGAAGCTTTTTCCATAAGCTTTTCTGATTTTAAATCAGGAAACAAATGCCCCCACAGCGTTGTTCTCACGTGTCCGTACGTGAGTGCAACGCTGTCACCTTTTGTGACCGTTGGATTTCTCTAGGGATTTGGGGAGATGAAGCGTTTCCATCACCTCCTATAAAGGTTCAGGTCCCTTCAGAAGAGCCTCCACTTTGCTCATCTTCCTCCTTGCAAACTTTCTTCTTTTGAGAATTTAATTCTCTTTTCCCAGAGCTCAGTTCTCTGCCTTGAACCCACCCTCAGAGTTTAACTCTTTTCGAAAAGACTTTTCTCTTTGGGTAATGCTCTCGAATGAACGATGAACTCTCACATTCCTCTGGATTTTAAGTCCAAAACAAGGGTTTTTACTCTTTTTTAACAAGGAACCCATTTTTCTTCAAGTTTTTCCATAAGAACATGAAACCGCCTAACCTTCGAACTGTAGATCTCTTAGGGTTTAGATGATCTTTGGGGAAATGATAATGGCGTTTCAACTCCATGGAATTTAATTCCATCCAAAAATGTTTCTGGGAATTTAATTCCCTTTTCTTAATAAGGAATTTAATTCCAATGAAGAACTCAGTTTCTTCACACGGAGGCTTCTTGGGGTTTCCTTGTCATTCTATGATTAGTGAAGCAGAAGAGGGTTTGTAATAAATCGTCCTGATTTTTATTTCATGTATCATGGACGCTTATTTGTATAATCTCAACAAAATCATCTCCTACGGGAATATTCATGCCCTGGGCCGTAGCCAGAATCAGGAGTTCACCAACGCTCAGTGTGCTGAGATTATGAGCCGCTTTGACGAGTACAACCATCGGCTACTCCTCCGTCGCTCTTCTCTTCTGAGGCTCATCGTGCTGGCGATTTGGGAGGCGCTTCCTCTCTTCTGCGCCGGTGTGCCACTCAGGGCATTGGACGTTGCCGAGGATAAGATACATTCGGTGTATCTTATGAGTATGATCTCGAAGAGAAGGCGTGACAACCTCATTGATCTTTTGCACCAGGCGTTTCAGCAGTCGGCCATACTTGCCGCCTACCGGAGGGTGGAGGACATCCGTGAGGACCCCGACGCTTGCGATCGCGAGAGAAAACATACTCGGGCGGTTCGAAGTGCTTGGAGGATCTTGGACAAGGTCAAGCTTGAGTTTCTCAACCCATGCCCCGCGTCTGAAGTCTTACCATTGTAAACGTGCCCTCTTTATTTTGTATGAACTTCTTGAAAGATTCAGTGACAAGTTTTATTATGTCTTTCCATGTTTGCGTGCCTTTCTCTGGGATTTTATTATTTTGCTACTGTTGTTGTTGGTGCTTTCAATATGCAGGGTGCTACTCCATTTTTTTCTTAATGTACATCAGGTTTAGGCCTCACGTGTTCTGCACGTGGGGTCCCTTGATGGGGCTGTTCACAAAATCTTCCCATGCCATATTTTCAGTGCACAATATCAGATGCAGAAAAAAGGGCCTTGGAAATAATTCCATCTCCCTGATTTTCGATGCCTTTCCCCCCCTTTTTTTTTGCCTTGGAAATAGCTTCATCATGCAAGATTTTCCGCGCACAGCACTTAATGCACTTCTTTATATATAAGGTTATAGCCTTCTCTTCCCTTCACAGAGAGATTTATATTATTTTTTTTTATTTTGGTGTAACTTGTCTTGAGAAACGATCAAGCGCCATGGCCTGCAATCGCCCTCATGCTCGTTGACAGCCATGGGAAGTTCCTATTGAGGAGATGATCCCCCGCTTTGCTGCTCGGTTGGTGGATCCCCTCCTTACCGACGACGAATGCGACTCAGCAATGTATGAACTCTCGATCCGTAGGGGGTCCCCCCTCCCGATGGGTTCCCTCTGGCTCCGGATGATTCTCACGGCCGTGCTTGCCGACATCCCTTCTCACCCGGCAAAGATGACCCCGGCGATGCTTGATGCGGCTGAAGAGAAGCTCGAGGGTTTTCACGAAGCGTGCCTGATTACTCAGGCTTTGAAGGACTGCTCGATTCACTTGCTGAGCCAAATAAGGGCCCGGCGAGCTATTATGTTTGCTTTTGCGGACGAACATGGCATCAATCGATGGGGAGCGACTCCTCGCGAGAACCGTCGTTTTGATGTGCTGGAGAAAGCAGAGAGAGAGATGGAGAATTTTGTCCTCTGCTTCATTAACCCTTGTGCCATTGATCCCGTTTTTGGCGACCTTTTCCCGTTAGCATAGAACATTTTTAAATTAGTCCCTCCTTTTTTACGCCTTATGCCGAACTTCCATGTAGGCTTGGTACTAGTATGTATGTTTCCGCTTGCATAAATAAACTTTGTATTCTTCTCATGAGAACTTTCTTTAATTGCAAATGCTATCATCACTTTCCTGTGTATCAGACTTTTGAATGTTCATACGATTACAAATGCTATTATTATTTTTTTGAATACTCATATGATTGCGAACGCATGCTTGAAATATGTCGGGAATCTTTCTTGTTGCCTTTCACGTCAGGTGATGTGAGCGCGTTTTAGATCGATTATTCCCGTCAACTGGAAGCCCATTTATACGGTCTTGTAAATGTCTTGTTTCCAAGGCTGCGGTCACGAAAGCGAGCTTACGTGGCCTGATAGAGCGACACGTAGCGAACATATTGTTGTACGAGAAGAGGGCTTGGCCGTAAATTTTCGGAGAGGGAGTTGGCTTCTAAGGCGCTGAGCAAGCTTCAGGCCAGCCTCACGGCCAAGGCCAACAAAGCATACGAACTCTGGCGGGTGCTTCAGGAGTCCATAAAAGAGGTGGTGGCTCTCGATAAAGCTGCCACGTTCACTCGTGAGAGGGTCGAGGCTCATAAATCCACCGAGAAAGAGCTCGAAGCTCGGCTTGCTTCGTATCAGGCTCAGCAAGCTCAGGCGGAGGCTCGTCTTCTGGAGATCTTGCGTCATGAAGTCGTGGCTCAGCAACAGAACGATGAGCTGGTAAAATTACTACACCGTCCGCCGGCTTGAGGACTTGTATCTTTTCTCCCTTTTTTGTACATACTCATGAATGAGAGTATCTCTTTTTTCTGTTTCTTTCATAAATTGTACTTTGTATCTATTTTGGTTTATGAATAAAAGATACATTTTTCCTCTCAATGGTGTGTCCCCTTTTTATTGAACGTATTCTGCGGATATTCTATCTTGATCTCTTTGCAGGACAGCGATGGCTTAGGATTCAGGGTTAGGATCTGCTTCCTAAGGCTTTTGCATTTTATGAGCCAGGAGGGTCTCGTAAAGAGTTTTTCTTCCTACAGGTCGAGAGGATCCCATAGGTGTAAGTTCTTCTTAAGAATCGTGAGGATTCTTAAGAGGGTTTTCTCTTGAGAGTCGTAAGGATCCCACAAGAGAGTTTTTCTCGCTTACAGGTCGTGAGGACTTGTAAGTGCTGGATGCGGTCACCCTTGTCCGTGTTTTACGGAGTCAGGGGTTTCTCCAGGTATTGTAGTTTAAAGATGTCGCGGTCAAGGTTAAGGACCTCATAGTCCGTGGATTTAAGGACTCCACAGTCCGATGTTAGTTTTAAGACATCACGGTCAAGGTTAAGGACCTCATAGTCCGTGGATTTAGGGACTCCACAGTCCGATGTTAGTTTTAAGACATCACGGTCAAGGTTAAGGACCTCATAGTCCGTGGATTTAGGGACTCCACAGTCTGATGTTTGGTTGCAGGGACCCGTCACCTCTTTGAAGACGTTGAGGAATTACAACGCCAGGTATCAAAGGAGTGAAGAGATGTACCCTTAAACCAAGGCAGAATCTGTAGGGAATCGGGGTGGTTGATCGTTAGTTTTAAGACATCACGGTCGAGGTTAAGGACATCATAGTCCATGGATTTTAAGGACTCCACAGTCCGGTATTTGCTCTGGATGCTTCACACGGGTTCACTGCCGTGCTTGGCGAGGACCAGGCTCCGCTCTGGGCGTTTTCCGCGGGGTCAAAGAGTGACGTTATCCGCGTTCCACGTAACCAGGAATTTTGCACTAGATGCTTCACACGGGTTCACTGCCGTGCTCGGCGAGGACTAGGCTCCGCTCTGGATGCTTCACATGGGTTCACTGTCGTGCTCTGCGAGGACCAGGATCCGCTCTGGATGTTTTCCACGGGGTCAAAGAGTGTCGTTATCCGTGTTCCACGTAACCAGGAATTTTGCACTAGATGCTTCACACGGGTTCACTGCCGTGCTCGGCGAGGACTAGGCTCCGCTCTGGATGCTTCACACGGGTTCACTGCCGTGCTCTGCGAGGACCAGGATCCGCTCTGGACGTTTTCCACGGAGTCAAAGAGTGACGTTATCCGTGTTCCACGTAACCAGGAATTTTGCACTAGATGCTTCACACGGGTTCACTGCCGTGCTCGGCGAGGACTAGGCTCCGCTCTGGATGCTTCACACGGGTTCACTGCCGTGCTCTGCGAGCACCAGGATCCGCTCTGGACGTTTTCCACGGGGTCAAAGAGTGACGTTATCCGTGTTCCACGTAACCAGGAATTTTGCACTAGATGCTTCACACGGGTTCACTGCCGTGCTCGGCGAGGACTAGGCTCCGCTCTGGATGCTTCATATGGGTTCACTGCCGTGCTCTGCGAGGACCAGGATCCGCTCTGGATGTTTTCCACGGGGTCAAAGAGTGACGTTATCCGTGTTCCACATAACCAGGAATTTTGCACTAGATGATTCACACGGGTTCACTGCCGTGCTCGGCAAGGACTAGGCTCCGCTCTGGATGCTTCACACGGGTTCACTGCCGTGCTCTGCGAGGACCAGGATCCGCTCTGGACGTTTTCCACGGGGTCAAAGAGTGACGTTATCTGTGTTCCACGTAACTAGGAATTTTGCACTAGATGCTTCACACGGGTTCACTGCCGTGCTCGGCGAGGACTAGGCTCCGCTCTGGATGCTTCACACGGGTTCACTACCGTGCTCTGCGAGGACCAGGATCCGCTCTGGACGTTTTCCACGGGGTTAAAGAGTAACGTCATCCGCATTCCACGTAACCAGGAATTTTGCTGATTGTATCCGCATTTCACTGGATGGAGGTTTGACTGTTGGCGATATGTATACCACCGAGCCATGGAACTGGGAGTTGCCGATGTTCCGCTTAGCTTGAAGTTGTATCCGTCGTTACGAGACGAATGTTGGGGTGATCTCTAGGTCGCTTGTGGCCCGTCGAGATTTAGCTTCTTTCTTTGGTGAAACCTGGGGGGAGGTATGTTCCCTTTTTGTTTACGCCCCTTTTTTATATTTTATTTCTTTTTCCGCGATGCTCTATCATTTCAGCTTTTATATCGCGGAGGTCGCGATTGCCCCATCATTTCGGCTATTCTTCGCGGTGCCCTATCATTTCGGCTATTTATTTATTCTCTACTCGCTGCTTTTTATTGCGAGTTGCCCCATCATTTCGGCTATTCTTCATGCATACATTTTTACTTGCTGCTTTTTATTGCAAGTTGCCTCATCATTTCGGCTATTGTTCATGCATACATTTTTACTTGCTGCATTTTGTTGCAAGTTGCCCCATCATTTCGGCTATTTTGTAGGCATGTGTGGCTTGCTAGCTTTTTCGCCGCAAGCTTGGATTTTAGACACCGATTTCGACATCAGCATCGCTACAACTGGATGTTGCCGGGAGCGAATCATCATTTGCCTTTATCGATGTTGAACAAAGGTGGCTCAGCAAACAGGGTTAAGGGTCCTGTCGACCAAGGCTTTTGACTTCATGAGCCGTAAGGGTCTCACAAAGGTATTTCTCCCTACAAGTCGTGAGGATCTTGCAGGTGTATTTTCTCCTCAGGGATCGTGAGGATTCCTAAGTGTGTGTTCCTCTGTAAGTCGTAAGGATCCTACAAGAAGGCTTTCTCCTTATGGGTCGAGAGGACCTACAAGGGTTGGACTTTGCTGGGGAAATGTTTATTCGCGCCCGTGGATTGTATACAAGGGTCAGTATGAGCCGCTTGTAGGGCAATATCGAAGGTTGTGGAGGATTTGCTTAAGAACAGGTTTAGGTTTCTGTAACTTAAGACTTTCAAATCTTATGAGCTGTGAGGGTCCCATAAGAGAGTTCTCCTTACGAGTCGTGAGGATCTCGTAAGTGTATTTTCTCCTTAGGAATCGTGAGGGTCCCTAAGTGTGTTGCTCCTTTGTGAGTCGTAAGGATCTCACGCAGGTGGTTTCTCCTTACAAGGTCGAGAGGACCCTATAAGTGTCTTTTAACGAGGTTGCGCCCTTTCGGGTTTTCACAAACACTCGCCGGTAGTCCTGCTATTTTTACTCACGGAGCCCTTTCGGGTTTTCATCCTTGCCCATTTTTCTTGTGGACACACCGTTTTTTTTTATTCTTTTCCTCTCTTTTTTTTTATCTCGTCAGCCTAAAGATGATGCGGTAGTAGTTTAGGGACGTTTCGGTCCGTCGTTAGTTTAAAGACATTTCGGTCCATCGATAGTTTAAGGACGTTTCGGTCCGTCGTTAGTTTAAGGACGTTTCGGTCCGTCGTTAGTTTAAGGACGTTTCGGTCCGTCGTTAGTTGAAGGACGTTTCGGTCCGTCGTTAGGGGAAGGCCGGCTGCTGCTTGTAAAGTCTGAGCTTAGGAAGATAGCGAGCGGACATAGTCGTCGTCATCTATCATTGACCCAGGCTGTGGCTCATTAAGCATAGTATTTCTTTAAGAAGCGGCCGTTTATTGGCCTGAAAGGCCTTTCACCGTGCAAGTCCATGAGTAGATAGGCTCCACCCTGGTAGACCTTGTCTATGATGTACGGGCCTTCATAGTTTGGCTCAAATTTTCCCCGCTTGGCACGATTGGGGATCATAGGTCTTTTGACCACTAGTACGAGTTCGCCTTGGTGGAATGTCCTCGGCCTGGTCAATCTTTCGTACGAGCGCGTCATCTTTGTTTTGTAGGCTTCTAGATGTTGTTGCGCTATGAGCCGGGTTTCATCGAGGGCATCAAGCTCCTCAAGCCGAAGGTGAGCATTTTCTTCGTCCGTCAGCTCGTGGTGGACTGCCACTCGTAGAGAGGGTAACTCTATCTCAAGGGGGAGCACTGCTTCCGTCCCAAATACCAACGCGTACGGCGTTGTGTTCGTGGCCGTCTTGAATGTAGTTCGATAAGCCCAAAGGGCTTCTTGCAGCCTCTCGTGCCAGTCTCTCTTATTCCGGGAAACGGTCTTTTTTATGATCTTCGTCAAGGTCTTATTGAAGGCCTCGGCCAGACCGTTAGCTCGTGGGTTGTAAACCGAAGAATATCTCCAGTCTATATTGTGCTGATGCGCGAAGCGGCTAATCTTATGGCTTCGGTAGGCTGGCCCATTATCAGAGATAATCCGCCGTGGGGTTCCAAACCGATAGATGACGTGCGTCTTGAAGAAATGGAGGATATTCTCCGTCTTCACTTCCCTCAGTGGTACTGCTTCTGCCCATTTGGAGAAGTAATCAGTTGTCGCCAGGATAAAACGCTGTCCCCGGGACGACGCTGGCTCGATGGGGCCGACTATGTCAGTCCCCCACATTTCGAATGGCCAGCTAGCCACCGTTGGGTGTAGTGGATTCGGATGTTGGTGGATAAAGTCTCCATGAATCTGGCACGAGTGGCATTGCTTCGCATACTCGAGGCAGTCCTGGATCATCGTGGGCCAGTAGTAACCCATCCGTTTAATTTTTAACTTCATCTTTGGGCCTGCTTGGTGAGAACCACAAAGTCCGTCGTGAACTTCCTGAATGACTCTTTCTGTTTCGTCAGGTCCTAAGCATCTCAGCCATAGAGAATCAAACGATCTCTTGTATAGAGTATCGTTGACGAAAGCGAAAGATAGAGCTCGTTTCATGAGCTGATGTCTTGAGGACGCTTCTTTGGGCATTCGGTGGGACTTAAAGTAATCTATGAAGACTTTCCTCCAGTCCTCAGCCTTCTCACGGTCTTTTATTTGTAGGGTCGTCTGCTCAGTCGCCCCCTCTTCTTTATATAATTTCGGAGGTATTTCTGCCGGGGCGAGCACTCGACGGCTTTGTACCACGATTCTTACATCATCGAGGTTTTCGTCCGCCGGCTCTTTAGCAAGTTTGGCCAACGCGTCTGCTTTGCTGTTTTCCGCGCGCGGTATGTTCTTCAAAGTATAGGAGGGAATTTGGGTCAGTAGTTGTTGCACCTTTTCGCCGTACTTCACCAACTCCGGTTTGCACGTTTGGTAGTCACCATTTACTTGACTAACGACCAGTTGAGAATCCCCGTATATAAGGAGGTCTTCAATTCCCAGGTCGATGGCGATTTCGAGGCCTGCTATCAGAGCTTCGTATTCAGCTTCATTGTTTGTCCTCGGCTCTGTTAAGGAGAAGGCGAAGCGCATTATCCCTCCTTGTGGAGTTGCAAAGACGAGGCCTATCCCCGATTTGATCATTGGGATACCTTGTTTCTGTTTCTTTACGGAGGACGCTCCATCGAAATAGAGTTCCCATCGGGTGCTACCGCCGCCAATCGCATCAAATGCATGCTCGTCCGGCAAATCATAGTTCAGAGGAGAATCGGCCGGTATCGGGTGCTCAGCGAGGAAATCGGCAATGGCCTGGCCTTTCACTGCCTTGAGAGGTTGATACGTTATCGAGAACTCTATCAAGAGCAGGGCCCATTTAGCGAGTCGTCCCGTCAGTATGGCTTTTGACATCAAGTATTTAAGGGGATCCACCTTTGAAATGAGACGGACTTCATGCGCCAACGCATAGTGCCTGAGCTTTGTTATCGCGAAGATTAACGCCAAGCAATGTTTTTCAATGGGAGAGTAGTTGCTTTCTGCCCCCAGTAGAACTCGAATTAAGTAGTAGAGTGCCCTCTCTTTCCCCTGATCGTTCTCTTGTTCCCATAATGCGCCCAAGGAACCTTCGAGGGCGGTCGTATAAAGAATGAGGGGTTTTCCCTTGACCGGCGCAGCCAACACCGGAGGGTTTTGCAGGTACTGTTTGATCTCGTCTAGTGCACCTTGGCATTTGTGATCCCAAACGAATGGAATTCCCTTTTTCATCAGGTGGCTGTAAGGACGGCATTTGCCTGAAAAATTGGCGATAAATCGCCGGATGTATGTGAGCTTCCCTTGGAGAGACCGCAACTGTTTGAGGGTTCTTGGCGGAGGCATTTCCATGATCGCTTTAATCTTTGACGGATCTATTTCAATACCTCGGTGTCGAACGATGAATCCCAGGAATTTGCCCGAGGAGACTCCAAACGCGCATTTGAGGGGATTCATTTTCAAATTATATTGCCAAAGGCGTTGAAATACAGTCTCCAGATGCTTTAAATGATCTTCGTATGACATGCTCTTTACTACGAGGTCATCGATATAGCACTCAACGATGTCATGTATGAGGTCGTCGAAGATCTTTGTCATGGCCCTTTGATAGGTAGAGCCAGCGTTCTTTAGACCAAAGGGCATAACCCTGTAGCAGAATATACCCAAAGGGGTCCGGAAAGCGGTGTGCTTCTGGTCTTCGGGATGCATCTTTATCTGATTGTATCCTGACGAACCGTCCATAAAGGAGAAAACCTCGTGAGTGGACGTGTTATCTATCATTAGCTCGGTTACTGGTACTGGGAAATCGTCCTTTGGACAGGCTTTATTGAGATCCCTGAAATCCACGCATATGCGTACCGCCCATTCTTCTTCATTACCGGGACGATATTGGCGATCCAATCGGGATATTGGACTTCTTGGATAAATCCAGAATCGATCAGCTTCTTGACTTCGGCGTTGATGCTCATTTCAAGCTCGAGTCGCATCCTTCTCGGCGCCTGCTTGACTGGCTTGATATCCGGGGATATCGCCAATCTATGCACAACGATTTCTGGATCTAGTCCTGGCATCTCGGAATAGTTCCACGCAAAGCAGTCTTTATGCCGTAGAAGCACGTTCTTTAACGCAGCCACCCTTTCTTCAGATAGCAGCTCGCTGACAAATGTCGGTCGCGGGTCATCTACCGATCCCAACTCAATCTTCTTGAGGTTATCTGCAGTAGTATGTATACCATCTTCCAGTTCTTTCAGAGCTGGCGGAAATTCTGAGATCACCTCATCATTGCTGTTCTCAAAGCACCAGGGAAGGTCATCCATGTTCTCGGGCTCTTCTTTCAATAACGTAATCATATAACGGGTGCGAATCTGCTCCCAGGACCGAGGTGGATCCGGTTCTGCTCTTGCGGCCTTAGGTTCGTGCTTTTGTGGCGGCGTTACCCTCCATCCGTTGGATAAAGCGAATCTGCCCATTTGGTACTGGTCCTCGACCCAGTTCTTGAAGGTGAAGCAGTCTTCGATAGGGTGTCCTATGGCTCGGTGATAAGAGCAATAGCTCGGATGAGAAGCCTTGTTAACTTGCTCAGGGTGTCTAGGCTCTGGAAGCGCGATCATTTGATGTTTTAAAGCTAGCTTGAGTAACCTCTCCGTCTTGTCTCGGGGGAAGGAGTACGCTCAACTCATCTTCTTCATGAGGGACAAATCCGAGCCGTGCAATACTCGATCACGTAACCCTCTAATCCTGCGTCGTTGTTGTCGGCTCCTCTTTCCGCTTCTTGATTTATTCTCGTCTCTGCGTCGGGCCTTTCGTTCAACGGGTTGACGAGGATGGGCATCTTTGTCTTTTGCAGCCTGTTGAAATAGACGTTGCGTCTTGGCCTTCTCGTAGATGGCCATCTCGCGGTTGTGGTCTTCCCGAGCTTTCTGACCCACTTTCCTAATAGGCTTGT
The DNA here is from genome assembly GCA_030015575.1 of Agapanthus africanus. NCBI lineage: Eukaryota > Viridiplantae > Streptophyta > Magnoliopsida > Asparagales > Amaryllidaceae > Agapanthus > Agapanthus africanus. Next base: position 610,958,894 of record CM057343.1, on the reverse strand, counting down.
CCATTCGTTCTTCAAACAACGAACTCGGCACTTCAATCACGGGGTCTATTTTTGATGAAGGGTTGGCGTCTCCTAACAGGGCGTCCTCTTCTTCATCAAAGGTATATATAGCGTAGCTGCTGTGGGCCCGTCCCCGTTTTCCGGTTCTCGCGTATCCAAGCCCAAGTGTTTCCATTTTCCCAATGGGCAATTTGCGTTGAGTCCCGGGGACATCCCAAATCTTGTTGTAGAACCGAGCCTGCCGAACAGTCTGTTTTAAGGGTTCTCCTTGGCGCTTCAATAGCTTCTTTAATCTATTTGTATAGTATCTGGGCAAACGGATGGGTTGGAGCCTGTCGAGTGTAGCATCCGCGCCATGCCAGATCTCTTTCTCTATTTTCGACTCTGAGGATCGGTAGAATAGGATCACCTTCTCACCCCTTTGCCTGGGAGGGACGTAAAATGTTTGCAGGTCCTGCACATTGTGAGCTTGAAGCGTGTCGAGATCCTTGTAGTGTTCTCGCGGTACTATGGTGATTTGCAAACTATGGTCATCACCAGGGGGTGCTTGTATTGACAGCCGATTGGAGAACACGGCATTAACTTCATCTTCTGAATCACTTCCGAAGACCAACATGGGGGCGGGCATCCCCAGGTTGTTGCGTTGAGATGGCCCTGCATAAACTATCTCTTCCTCTTCTTCGGTATCTCTCCCGAAAACAGGGATGGTGGTGGCGGTTTTGTTCTCCGGGTTGCGACACCTTTCTGTATCCTCGAAATCTGGCAAAAAGTACTTCGCATCTTCGTATTTGCGGACTTCGTTCACGGAAAATGGGTTTAATTCTCCTGTTACGGTATACTCGAAACCATCCTTAAAGTACTTCATACACTGATGTTGTGTAGAAGGGATGATGTTGTACTCGTGTAGCCAAGGACGACCGAGCAAGGCGTTGTAGCAGGTCTTGGCCTCAATGACATGGAATTTAATGTCTGTGACGAGAAGTCCAAAGCGTAATGTTAGTATCACAGATCCGAGAGTCCGTGACGATTGTGAATCGAAACCGGAGATAGTAATTTTGTCACGAGCGAGGTGTTGCACACTCATGCAGATTTCCTTCAACACCCGAACATTAAGGAGATTGACGGAGAATCCATTATCCACCAGGATCTTGCCTATCTTGATATCATGGCAGTATCCAGAGACATATAGGGGACGGTTGTGGTCGCACGTCCCGAGAAGGAGGTCTTCGTCACCGAAAGTGATGTCGGCCGTATACACTTCCTCCAGTTCATCCTTCATCCTTTCAGTGGCGAGGAAGGCTTGGAATTGCTCAGGTTCTTGTAACTCCTTAATTAGTGAGTCTCGCGCTTCTTTTGATAATAGGAGGGCATCGAGAATGCTAAGCTGAGAAGGTAGCTTCCTTAGGTGCGCGAGGATGTTATAGTCCACCTTACCCTTCCTAGGAGGGTCTTTGGCAGCCAGCTCTCTCATGACTTGGTCATCTAAAGTGATATCTTCAGTGACCTTTTCCTTTCCCTTATCTTTTCTACTCACGGGCCCGAGATTCTTTTTTGGGAGTGTGCGATTGCGCAGCTGAATGTTCTCGCAGGCCTCCGATTTCTCCTCTTTCCCTAAAACGGCTTCTTTAAAGAGAGGGCCCAGAGCCATTTCTTCATCAGAGTCGCTCCCAAAGGTGAGAACTTGTGACCCCTCGGCGTGAGCCATATAACAGTTGCCAGTAGTTCTGTTGTGCCCATCGACAGTACTTCTTCTCTCCCGACGGATCTTGCGTTTCATGCGCTTAACATGTTGCCGACGAGCAACATATCCTTGCCATCATATCTTAAAGGCGTCGCACTCCTCCGTGGGGTGTGAGATTTTCCGATGATATGCGTAATAATCAGGGTGCCTCTCCACCCCATCGTGCATGTTTCCTTCCGAGGGTGGTAGCTTCATTCCCATTGACATGGCTTTGGCAAACCTTTTCCTCGTCTTGAATATCTTCTTGTCTACTTCGGATGCCTTTCGCTCTGGCAGGGGTAGTTCAACTTTCGTTCAGTCGCCCGCCTTTGGTTCCTTCTGACGTTGCCATCTCATGCTCCTGATCCGCTTTACTCTTTAGACGAATCTCGTCTAGAAAGGCATTGATCATCTCATTTGTTGGCCACACACGCTCTGGTTCAGGATCTGCCTCCAGCTTCTTAGTGCCAGGAGTTTTCCCATCATCGGCAAACGAGTAGGAGATTACGTTACAACTCGCCACATATCCTTCGGATTCATCCGACGAGCTCTCACCATCATCTTTCTCTTGAAAGATGTGGTTGAGGAACTCTTGCAGTGTGACAGGAGTTCGCGCCTTTTGATTGTACTCTTCCAGCGCGTCGATTTTCTTCTGCAAGTTCGTGTGCTCGTTTCCAAGCTTCACGGGCTTCTTGGATTTCTTCTTTTTCTTCGAAGATTTTGACGGTTGGGCGTGAGTATTTGGGCCCTTATCGCGAGTCTTCGTAGTTGGGCGGGGCTTCGACATTTCTCCGATAATCTGAGGTTCAAGAGGGTCCTTCCATTCGATCGCAGGGCACGCATGAAGGTCTCTCAGCATTCTTTTGGTTTTAGTTGATAGCACAACCTCCCATGGAGCTTCTTCAATAAAGGAGCAGGTTGCCCCCGGTGTATCTGCTTTCTTAGGAGTATGCGGCTGTGGTGGGTTTACCTTCCACTTTTCGGACAGTGCAAACTTCCCCTGGAGGTATTGATCTTCAATCCATCCTTTGAAGATGAAGCAATCCTCAATCGGATGACTTACCGTTTGATGGTAAGGGCAATAGTTAGGGTTATTCACCTCAGTGGGTTGTGGCGGTCGCCTTGGATTTGGTAGGTTTATAAGTCTGTTACATATTGCCAGCTCGAATAACCGTTTCGTCTTGTCTCGTGGGAACGAGTAGGGAAGCTTCATCTTCTTATTATAATACCGGCGTCTTTCTACCAGTTAATCTGCCAGTTTCGGGGCGTTAGGTTGCTGTTGGGCATTCGCGACGAAGGTTGCTCTTCCTTTACCCTTGTCATTCCGAGGTTCCGACTTCGGGGGAGGTGGTCTATGACCCATCTGGTCCATCTGAGCCAACTTGTCGATTAAAGCCTGGAATGAGGTCGGCTTAAAGAACATCATAAACTGGGAGATGGTTGCGTGGGGGTCTAGGGTTCCCACGAACATGCCCACTGCGGGTGCCTCCTCAATGCGTTGCTCGCATCTCGACCATAAATTCCACCAGCGTATAGCATACTGGACCCAGGTTTCGTCTGGTTTTACCCTGGCGTTAATCAATGCTGTTATTGGGGTGCGTTCGCTGGCACTTGCGAATCGCTGAGTGAATAACAACTCCATTTCAGCGAACGTTTTGATAGAATCGTTCGGGAGTTCCGAATACCATTCGAACGCTGTTTCTGATAAGCTGCCCACGAACTGGCGAAGCAACAGTTTATCATCACCGCCGGTGTTACCGCAGAGGGCCCGGAACTGGGCAACATGTTGATGGGGATTGCCGGTCCCCTTATACACGTGGAATTTTGGTATCGTATAGCCTGGCGGGTATTTGATTTGGTCGTACCAGCTTGGATACGGCCGCCCCGTTTTTACGACTTGACCAGCTGCCTCAGTCGCATGATGAACCCGGATTTGCTGGGCTATGTAGTCAACCAAGTCAGCCTTAGAGATTGCCTCCTCCTTGGCCATTGAGAGGGCTGGTGGTGGATTTGACGTTTCTCCTCGGTCGTCTTCAAGAACGATTGGGGGATCCTCGGCGGGTAAGTCCTGTTGGATCATCATTCCTATCATATCTTGGAAGAGAAGGCCTATACGTTGTATGTTGGCTGCCTGTTCGGCAGCCTCTTTGTCTTTCTTCTCTAGTATCCGGCGAAGGAATTCAGCGTCGGTTTCTTCCTCCTGGCGTGCGTCTGAGGACGTTTCTGGGCTTTCTTTTGGCCCGGTAAGTGCGGCCATAGCATTCATCATTTCTTGGAGCTTTTGCTGTTGCTCCTGGGCTTTCGTCACGGATCGGGTTAGCGGTCGGTGGCCCGTAGAAGTGCGGCTTTCCTCCTTTCTAGAAGCCATATAAACAGTGTGCACCACCATGCCCCCTGACCTCGGGCGTCTGGGCTCAGTGCTTTTAGCCGTCGTTGCAGGCTGGGGGATCTTCTCTGGCCTCCTACTTTTATGAGCCATGGAAGTTGAGGGGGCCGTTGAGGTGGGCGTCCAGACAGCCTTTTGGGGTTTAGCCTGGTGACCAGCTTCCGGTTGGATTTTCAGCTTCTTGTGCTGGCGGGAAAAGTTTGGATCGATGATCGAGTCTCGGGCCTGCCGCCAAACCTTATAGATTTTGGAAGACAGCCGTTGAGGGGATCGGGGCTGTTCTGATTTTATTTCCACAACCTTTTTTAATGGGGGAGGAGACCTCTTTAGCACTGCAGTAGGAGAATTCCTTCGCACCTTATTTAGCATCTCGAAGCTGTTCCCAGTTGGAACAGCAGCATTAACTTCTGCCATCGGAGCTGATGGAGTCAACCCGGAGGGGGAGTTGCCCCCAGCCTTCCTTACTCGGCGCCAATGGCGACGTCGAGCGTGTCGAGCGGACGGCGTTGGGTCAGCGGTAAGAATGGTTTCGTCTTGCCCCCTGCGTGGGTGGAGGGTCGTTGCTGGTGTTAGCCTGTCAAATACCGACGTCCTTTGGATAGCAGGAGCGGGAGCTGGAGCCGTCAATCTTGTAAAGACCGACTTTGTGGCAGGGGATGTTGCTTTGATGTCTTCAGGAGCAGGACCGGTCACTTTCTTAGAAGCAGCCTTCTCTGAGATTGTAGGCCCCATGATGAGTTCGCAGGATTTCTGGCCCAATCTAGAGAAGACCGAGGCGTTGACGTTGGGCGACTCGTTGAGAGGAGCCGCGGCAGGGGTAAGACGATCAAAGACCGACTTCTTGAGAGCTTTCTTTGTCAGCACCGGCGCCGCGAAGCTTGTTGGTGGGAGTATAGTCCCAAAGAACAATCCGGTAGTGGCCTGAGTCACCTGGTCCACCGGCATTGTGAATAACGAAGCAGCTTGGGGTCCGTAGGCTATACCTCCTGGCGAGGCAAAGCGTTGGTCGCAATTGCATTCTGAGCGGTTGGAGGATTTCACAGAAGTAGAAGCCATCGATCCTTTGCTTTCTGCAATAAGCAAGACGCCAATTCTTAGTATCTTGAAACCCAAGGGCAACCATTAGCGAACCGCGATTGGTTCGCGAGTCACGACACACGAAGTGTGGAGTGGAAAGAGGAAAAGGTCCCACCGGGCGTGCCAGAATCTGTTCCCCTCTGAATGGCGGCCGAGACATGGCGTCTCGCCTGAGATTCGGGGCAGATGCTAATTGGTGCTATCCGTCCACCTCTCCGAAGATGCCAAGTTGATTTATGGCACCATGTATCGAAGGTTTAAACGGATGCGGCCGATGTAGCAGACTTCGTCAGATTCCCCCTCGTTTGAGGGGTTTTTGATTGTGGGGACGCTTTTCCCTGCAGGCGCAAGGCCCTGCAGTTAATTACGCTACCGCATCACGGTAACAACTTTCTCCTTCTCCAGATGGTCACTTCGTGTCGTGTGTGTTTATTTTATGTTTTGTTGCCCGTGGATTGTTTACGGAGACCGAGTTATGTCGTCGCTCGTAGGGCGTGGACTAGTCCAAATCCGTATTATCTTAGATTTGGGTTTAGGGGTTTGGTTTGAGGATACGTTAGCCATACTTGAGGCTAAGATCAACTCAAACGTTTGTTAAGGATACGTTAGTCTAACTTGAGACTAAGATCAACTTAACGGGATCGTTTAGATCCGACAAAAGAGCATTTGGGCTCCGTTGTTCCAGTTTAGGGACATAGTGGTCCATCGTATGTATGGCCGTCGGGACCCGTCACCTCTCTGACGACGTTGAAGGATTACAACGACAGATGTCAGAGGAGTTCAGAGATGTACCCTCGAACCAGAGTTAATTGGGGGAGGTTCATAGCCCAGTCTGTTTGAAGGTTTAAGGATACGTTAGCCATATTTTAAGGCTAAGATCAACTTAAACGGGATCGTTTAGATCCGACAAGAGAGCATGCATGGCTCTATTGTTCCAGTTTAAGGACATTGCGGTCCATGGGTAGTTTGAGGACGTTGCGGTCCATGGGTAGTTTAAGGACATTGCGGTCCATGGGTAGTTTAAGGACATTGCGGTCCATTATTAGTTTTAAGACATCTCGGTCAAGGTTAAGGACGTCGTAGTCCGTGGGTTTAAGGACCCCACAGTCCATATCAATATGTGGTCATCGGGACCCGTCACCTCTTTGAAGACATTGAGGGATTACAATGCCAAGTATCAAAGGAGTGAAGAGATGTACCCTGGAACCGGAGTGGATTAAATAGTCCTTGGCCCAATTTGGGATCAAGACCAATTAATTATGTCATGAGCCCATTAGCTCAGTTAATTACGAATTGAGGACTTATGGCCAGCTTGGGCTAAGTCCAATCATGTCTGGAATATTGGCTTCCTGTTGGTCCCTTGAAGGAGAGGCTTTGCCTCTATCCATTTAGCCAATTGGGCCAATGCCTAGTGTTAAACACTAAAGACCAATCAGTGTTGAACACTGGGAATGAGATTGATAAGTCAGTGTTTAACACTAAAAGATAATTGGTGTTAAACACCAGCAACAAGGCTTTCGAATTAGTGTTAAACACTAAAACAGATCAGTGTTAAACACTGTCAACAGAAGTCCCAAACTAGTGTTTGAACACTAAGGTAATCAGTGTTGAACACTGCAAGTAAAGTTCTTTGCTTAGTATTGAACACTAAGACCAAACAATGTTTTAATACTGAATTCAGGGGTTTAGTGTTTAACACTAAGGCAGGAGGGGTCACGTGGCAACACGTGAGAGCGCCCTCCCTTCATTTGTTCTTCTGAGACTATTGCATCTTCTAGAGCATCACGTGCCACCACGTGACGGGCATTCAAGCGCTTTGTGTGTTAAAGCTTCTGTCAAGGGTTACGTGGGTCACGTGGGGCACTGCCTCAAAGGGGATTTCTGTAGATCTTTTGGGGGGGTCACGTGGTGACACGTGACCCTTCTTTTCTGTAGTTGTTTTAGAAGATCTGTTAATCCCTTTCAGGAATTAAATTCCTCGTAGGGTTGAACCCTGACAATAGAGGAATTAAATTCCTACTTCCTTTTGAAGATTTATATTCTGGGATAGAGTTGAACTCTGAATTTTCTGTAGGAATTAAATTCCTCATATATGTGAAGAACTGAATAGGGTTTAAACCCTAATAAAAGCTTTAAGGAATTAAACTCCCACTCTCTGTTAAAGAATTATGATTAAGGGAATTAAATTCCCGTTGTTTCAACAGAACTAAGTTCTTAACTAGGGTTAAACCCTAATTCTTTTTCATTCTGAAGGAATTAAATTCCCATAACACAGGGTCAAACCCTAATTTTATTTTAAAGGAATTAAATTCCTATAGTTCTGTAAGAATTAGATTCTCGTGCTTCCATTCCCTCTCTATGGTTTGGATCTGCATGGCAGGATCTCAACCCATTGAGAATTAAATTCTCAACTTCAAGGGGAGATGTGCGCTTTACAGATCCTCTATCAAAAAGAGAAGAAATATGTTTCTTCTGTTTTACATCAGAGTTGAACTCTGTTGAGAATTAAATTCTCTTTTCTTTCAAGGAGCCTTCCCTTTCTTACCTAGGGTTTTCTTTTGCAGAAGATCCAAATTCCTCAAAGTATCAAGGCTCTCTCCCTTTTCTTCTCTCTGCGTGTATATCTTTTTTGTATGTCTCTTGGCTCCTATTTATAGGAGAAGAAGCCGAGTCAATTAGTTTTTGATGAATCTTTCATTGAGAGATTTGATTTGTATTCACCATTCGTTTTGGACCTTTGGATTATTAGGTGAATTTTATTCACCATTGGATTTAAAATCCAGCGATCCTCCTTTGTTATTTGGTTAGATTTTACGGGGAAATCTTTCCAAATTCGAGATTTTCCCATAGATAGATGATATTTAATCACCTTTAAATCTTTAATTCAATCGGTTGCTTTGGAAAGATTTAAGAGGTCTTTTCTCAGAATTTAATTATGTTAATAGATAGGCTTTGAAAGCTGGTCACGTGTGGCCTCGTGACCCCTGGTCACGTGTGGGCACGTGGCCCCTTTGGAATGAGCCCTCTTCTTTCTTTCTGCGCTCTGCTTTCTGGTCGCTGCTTAGCTGTCACGTGCCACCACGTGACCCCTGGTCACGTATGAGCACGTGACCCTCGTCTGGAGTCTTTTTCTTGATTTAACCGGAGAATGAGTCTGATGTTTTGAGCGTCACGTGCCAACACATGACCCTGGTCACGTGGGAGCACGTGACCTCTTCTGAGGCCTTTTCCTTGATTTGATCAGGGAACCAATGTGCCTTTGCCGCTTGCTTTTAAAAGTCACGTGCCGACACGTGACCCTGGTCACGTGGGAGCACATGACTCTTTCTGAAGCCTTTTTCCTCGATGTAGTTGGGAAACTGAACTTGCCTTGCCGATACTTTTAGGTGTCACGTGCCAACACGTAACTGCTGGTCACGTGTAAGCACGTGACCCTCTTCTGAAGCTTTTTCCATAAGCTTTTCTGATTTTAAATCAGGAAACAAAGATGTATCATCATGCACTTTCTTCGTTTGGGCGGCACGGGAATCCTGGTAATCCCCTATTTCCTGCTCGGTCTTATAACAGTTATAAGTTTGAGCGGGACCAACGTTTCCCAGTGCAGTACAACAAGCGGGTTCGGTCAATACATCCGTATTATCATCTTGATTAAGGCATGACATGGTCGCTACCTGGAGAGAGAGAGAAGAAAACACTCTGCGTGCGCTCTTGCAAGATCAGATTGGTTATATATTTTATCTAATCAAGATGGCTCCTACTGTTTTTATCAAATCTTCCTTCAAACCCTAAAAGGAAAGACTAGCCAGGATTAATTACACCCTACAATTTCGCCAATCTTTCAGCCAGGCCAGTGTCGGTACTTTGAGGGAGGATCCCCGTGCTTTCGCACGGACCTAATTAAAATAAACCTCATTTTCCCAGAGGCGTAACCCCGTTGACACCTTTCTAGAGACCTACTTGATCGGCTAATTGTCCTATGTAAAACTCTCCCAGGAGTAACAATTACTCGCAGTGGGTATCGGGATCCAACTATCTCATAGAAGGTATGAAATCTCATTGCAAATTTCAACTCTTGAAATTCCTGATAATATTTTGCCCCTAACGTGCTATGACCATGACGAAAGCCAACAAACCATAGCTCGCTAGTCAAGTTCAACCCGTACATTTCTTGACTGAATTAAACCCACCCGCACGACCCTTGATGAAAGCCAACAAAGCCGTACGACTACCCTAATCCAATCGCATCATATGCAGCAGATAAGCAGCATATAGCTACCGGACACTACACCTTGACGAAAACCAACAAATGCAGCACGAATACTATATACAACTTATCTGAAATGACAGAGGGCTATGACAGGTTTTTCTGAAAACCTATTGCGTAATGAACTTGATATCGTTGTAGAATCTAGTGAATTTTGAAATGGAGTGATTTTGAGGCTTTTATTAGTTTTGCTAAAGAGGTCACTCCCGGTGAAGGGATCTCGGCTCTTTCCTTATGGAATAAGGTGCAGGATATATCATATATATCACTATGCAAAGCAAAAACTCCAAAAGCAATCAAAAACAAACCGAGTGTTGTAGCATCTGCCAGTTTTGCTAAAGAGGTCACTCCCGGTGAAGGGATCTCGGCTCTTTCCTCATCGAATAAGGTGCAGGATATATCATATTTATCGCTATGCAAAGCAAAAACTGTAGCTACCCTTTTTGAAAATTTGATTCTACAACATCTTTTAGGTTTCTTTTCTTTCATTAATCATATTAATGAAGTCCCATCATTTAAGTCACCTAAACATCACAGATAAATACGACGTACACTTATGCCATCCGCATTCGCCTCGATGTCCTCTCGTGCACCGTTAGGTTAGGTAACTAACGGCAGAGCAGGGCATGGCTAGTGCGAGTGTAAAACATAAGTAACGTCTATATAATATTATTATATATACTATATACAGTATTTATCACACCATATCAAATGATCACATCACAGATATCGCAGCAGAAGAAACATATGAAATAATGGATATACTAGGAGGTCCGTGTTTTATTTTGAGCCTCTATAAAATACGGATTCCACGGTCACGATGAATAGCCAAACCCACACCCCTAGACCCCTACGAGAGTGGCAAGCAACCCTACCAATTCTAGAGTTAGGAGACCCGGACTCGACTCCTCGAGTAGGCCTCCCACTGGACTCTAGAACCCGGTTACTTGTGCTCTCCTCCTTGGGTCTGCCTAATGCGGAAAAGTAAATAATATACAATGGTGACATCATCCTCATCCCGGAAGTGCCCCAATAAAAGAATATTACATACAATGAATTTTACATGAATGAAAATAAAAAAAACTCATCTCACACAAACCCCCCGGCTATTCAGAACACGACGATCCAATATAACATATCCAGCAACACATAACATCACATGTCATCAACGTAAGTAAATATGCGCATCCCAATTGTCGTTGACATATAGCAACGAAACTGGCGATATCACATATTACACTTACTGTCGCAGAAAAGAAAGTGTAAAACTACAACATTTGGAATCCACAATCTCTTTAGACATCGTAAATCCGAAATATCACATACTTCGCATTTCATGCCTAACTATATGAATTCCACATATTGTATCACATTCCAGATAAATATACAGTATTAAACTTTCCGATCGAATAATCAAATACCCAAGATTTCCAGAATAGCTCAACACTTGAGCGGAATTTAAAAATTCCAGAATACGTCACAGTACCAACGGTCCAGCCGTAGAAGGGTCAAGCCAACGCCTCACATGTGGCAACGCCGTACTGCCCCAAACCCTAAGGTTTAGAGGCGGTTAAGACGGTCATATAATCGAGTTAAGGTTTGTGTTCTTCTAGAGGGTCCATCGCGTTACATGCACGTTTTTCCGAAAGATTTAAACTCAAGAAAAATTCAACACTTGAAATTTTTCGTGTCGGGAAAAAATGAGTTAATGATATCCGTTCAAATATTTTAATACTTTCTAAATTATCCGGAAAAAGAACGAAATTAAATTTTCCGATCGAATCAACGAATACAAAATAATCCCAAGAACAGTCAACACTTGAGTCAGATTAAAAATACCCAGAAGAATGTAAAAGTACCTACGGATATTACTGCACAAAAACACTAACCCTAATTGTACTATTCCGCCGCGGAATCGCCGCGCAAGCAAGGTATTGCCGAGGTTCCGCGGCGCTTTGGTGGAATTGGGATGTCGTGTTTTACAGTAACTCTTAGAATTCCCTGCTGATTTTTTTAGGTATTTTTAATACAGAAAAAATCGCATTTTAAAAATTTGTCCAGAGAGGGGGTCGTTTTGACGTTACGGGGTTCGATCGGAGTTTTAACTTCGTAAACACGTCGCCTAATGCTCTAGCTAGACTCTGATACTACTGTAGGGTTCCTAGGCACTCTAACAAGGTTCTACAAGGTATCAACCATGCCCGATTAAAATTTTAGCCGTGCCGAACAACCCTAAACAAGATCTTTGCTAGATTATTAGGGTTTCACATGCAAGTAAATACCATTTACGACTAAGTGAATACAAAATACAACCTTTGTAGATCGGTCCTTCACTTCATATGCTCCTTGTAGTAGTCCTTTCGCTGCGATCATCATGCTCCCGGACTCTCGGACAGCTCCATGAGAAGATAGCAACGGTATTGCTTGAAGTCTTCGAGGCCGAAGATGATCTACGTCGAGGGAATACGAACTCAAGCTTCTACTTCACTAACTAGAGAATTAGTGAAGCAAACACCCTAAACTAAAGTGCTAGTCTAGTAGAGAATGATGAAATAGGAAATGGGTACACTTTAGAATTTCTTTTCTCACTATATTTCTCTCTCTTTATCAAACCCTAGCAAGCATTTGAAGGAGGAAGAAGATGAGCTCAAAAATGAGAATGAAAAACTAATCAAGAGAGAGAGAGAGCTAACCATGGGTGAGTGGGTATAATATACTAACTCATATAGAGATATAACCATGGCTAATTATAGTGGTTAGGTTTATAAATATCCTAAGTAAAACAAAACTAGTGGACTTTGGTCAATGCACTCACAAGCTTCATGAAGCTTCATGCACTTGAACAATTATCCACTAATTTTGTATTTACTTTGTATATTAAAACCACACCAATATAATTATAATGGTATATGTCTCATACACCCATGTAGAGTGTATCAACAACCATAATACAAAATGAACACAAATAAATATATATCACATATATATTAAGTTGTGCACAAGTGAGAAAAACAAATGCTTAAGTGAACCAATGTTAGTTAATGTAAATTAGTATATCACATATACAATTATACACTAAATTATTAAATCAACACTTGACTTAATAATCCGGTTATATCACATATAACCGACTAACATCCAACGTATCGACTTATCGAATCAACCTTTGATTCGATAACCTGGTTATATCGCATATAACCGATCGATACAAACATCGTGAGAATAGAATACGGTATCACATACTCGCATTATTCTCGGTCCCGCACATATCACATATGCGCTCCTATTTCGTTTTGCCGGAGCCAGTAAAACCTCTATGTAGGACTCTAAAGACTCGTCAATACGCCGACAGTAGGTGATGATCATATCAAGCACCCACAAGCCGTCAGCGGTACTAGCTGGATGTAACGGCTACCCGGGTATTGAGCGATCAGAAGATCAGCAAGCAAGCCCACTCCAACTCCTGCAAAAGCCTGACAGTGACACTATCGTACAGCCCGGTCTCCTCGTCTGATATGTCGCATATCAAGTCTAGGGGTGGTAAACGTCAGACCCCAATAACCGATAAGTCATGCCAATATGAGGCTCATAACTGGTCGAGAAACTACCGGTAACACTTACCAGTAAATCTCTAAACTAGCCTTGGCCAGGGACTTCCCTGTTATGGCCAATCGAGCATAGCGCAACATCAACCCCCAATACCGGGAGAGAAGAAACCCCTCCTATCGCTCATTGCCTCCATGTGACTCGGGACTGTACCCAAAAACCACCGTTTTGCACGCCCTCTTGGACGTGGTAAGGTGGAAATCAAATCACAATGGGAATCACACAAGACTCTATGACGATCTCGGGTCTACAGACTAATCTGCACCGGTGTCACCAGAGAACTGCCATCTGACGTAAGGTATAATACCATCTGGGAGTTCTCGGCGAGTCCGTCCAGTGTACCCAGTCTTTACTGAGCACCCGTATATCATCTCTGATGTCAAACACCAATGGATATGGGATCATGCATCGCCCATCTACATGGGTCGAGAAGGTATACGCTAGTCTACTCTGGTATATCGATTCCCCGTCTCGATACACCCACGACTAGGGACCTTGAAGGATGTACTTATGGACTACCATGTCCCCACTAATATGATCCGCATCATAGTCTAGGTAGTCAAGTACACATCCGAAGTGCTTTACCAACATGTAACAGAGAGACAATCAGTGTACACGTTAAGGTAAAGAGTAACCAGATAGCATACTATCATGTCGAGCAAGAAAGACCTCCCTATATATGTCCAAGCATCCACTACAATATACATCTCATGTATAGTAATGGCCTCTAGGGCATATATATAACTAACAGTATGTATACTATTTAATAGTAAAATATTATGTCATATTATAGATAGCAACATATCCAATATTAGTACGTAGCCTGAGCTTATTTGGTTGTAGACTTAGCTTTGATTAATCATACATACATATCTAATTAAAATAAACTACGGTTTTCCAAACTAGATATCCAAACGAGGCCTAAGTTCCTAAGTATACATGGATTGGGGTTTCGAAATAACTTGATAATGATACAAATTCGAATAATACACAGTTCTTACTCGCTTATTACACACGTAGGTCCAGACGCGATAGGGTACATCGGCCGAGCTTCCACATGCATCTCCTTCGGCTGCGGCTCCGCAAGCCACTACATCGGCTGCGGTTCCGCAGACAGCTCCTATAGCTCTACCGCCCGCTTAGACTCCCGCAGCCGCGGCTCCGCAAGCCACTACTACGACGGCGGCTGCGCAGACCACATCGCCAGCTCCACAGCCTGCTCAGACTCCCGCACGCTCCGCATTGCATGATTTATTGACCGAGGAGCAGGCACGCCAGATTCTGGCGTTTATTAGAGGTGGAGCTGGACCGAGCTAGGGTAGTTTTTTTATTCTTATATTTTAAACATGTATTTATTTATATGATACATATTGTACTACATTTTGGACGATATTGATATTGGTGGTGTTTGCGTGTTTATATTGATATCATATTTTGCTTGTTGGTTTCTTTTGTATATTATGCGTGATGTGATTATGAATACTGCGATATATGTTCTGCGTGATAATTAATTTTATATATGATCAATGTATATATTATTGTGCACATGACGAGAAAAAAAAAGGCAGCCCTTTTTTTTAAAAAAAACCCTGATAATATGTATCTATGGATTTAACCGTAGGGCCCACTATTGCCCCTATGGATTAATCCGTATGGCCCAACTATGTACCTACAGATTTATCCGTAGGAGCAAAATATCAAGTACCTGATATTTTGCCCCTATGATCTCAGTAGCAGGGGTTAAGCTTGCCCCTACGGATATATCCGTAGGGGCAAACAAATGCCCCTACACAGGTATCCGTAGGGGCACAATATCAGGTATCCTGATATTTTGCCCCTACGGATAAGTCCGTAGGTACACCTAATCTATTTTATAAAACCGTAAATAAAATAAATTTTTTGTCCCTACGGTCTAATCCGTAGGGAAAACTGGACCTACACATAACTCCGTAGGGGCAATTTTTAGTCTGTAGGGGCAAGTTCAAGGCTTCGACTTACACCTACGACGTTTGTACCTACAGGGTATTTTCTTGTCCCTACGGATATATCCGTAGGGGCAGTGGTTTGCTCCTACGGATAAATCCGTAGGGGCAACCCTTATTTGTAGTAGTGAGATTCCCATCTGTTAGGTCCATAGTGCTCGCGCAGCAAGACACACGGACAAGACGGAAGCGAAAACGAAAACTTTTATGTAAGCACTAGAGACAAACTCTAGCAATCGATTCCAAGCACTAAACTAGCAAACACAAGTGAGCTAAACTAGAGTTTAGGGGGCTAGCTACTTTTGTAGTGTGTCTGCCTAATCGAAATCCTCTTTTCCTCTCACTTGTTTTTCTTTTATGGAGAGGGGGATGTTTGCAAATGACTCATCAAAATGAGTCATAAGCCTACACCCTTCCTCTCACAAAACTCCAAAATAGAAAACCAAAAAGATATATCCAAAGATATGTGTGTACACACACAACTGTGTATGTATTAAATACACATACACCCGTATTTGTATCAAAATACAAATACTGTATTCATATAAATACTCATACTCATATAAAAATATGCTATGCCCCGCTTCCCAGTATTTTATTTCTATTTTTCTCAACACATGAGAGCTATGGAAAAAACTAGAGAGGAGGAAGAAGGAGGAACCATGGGAGCTCTCTTTTTGGATGAGAGAGAATGAGCACAAGATAATGATCCATAAGAAAAATATTTAGTAATCTTTTATCATGATAAATTATGATGGCTACCCTTGATTTGACCATTATCATCTCAAAGATAAATCCAAGAGAATAAGAATAGTCTAGTGCTTGCAAAAATATCTAAGTCAACAATGGTCAACTATATCAAATTGTCAAGCAAGGTCAAATGGTCAAACCAATTAGCCAAAACACGATTATCATTAAAAAGATTAATAAACATTTTCCTCACCTCATATTTGTTTTGACCAAGTCAATGGTCAAAACCCTAATGAGACACCTCCTTCTTCGCTCCTCACAACCGTGCATACATACCCACATCCGCATTCCGTAGAACATGAATACACAGAAGACAAAACTAATCCATCTGTACAATACTAGGATCCAGCTTAAACCAAAGCCCACTAGTATTGTCTGCCCGAACATCATACGCGCACAACTGCACGTAAGTGATCGTAGCCCTGCCGTAAAACCATACGGCCTCTACACCTTTTGCACAGTGCAGGGAAACTCTCTGTGTGGGACTCTAAGGACTGGACACTACGCTGGCAGTGGGTTCAACCACAGACCGCAAGCGGCACTAGCTGTACGTAACGGTCCCCAGGTAGATGTCGATAAGAAGGCCGATGAGGTAAACCCATCCGAACTCCTACTGAGCCTGAATGTGACAATCTCCGTACAGTCCGGTCTGTTCTTCTAAGAGTATCGCATGTCGGGCCTAGGGGGCGGTAAACGTAAAACCCCTAATAGCGGTACAAGTCGTGTCGGAGTGTAGCCCAGAACACCCTGAGAAACTACTGGAAACACTACCAGTAAATCTCGCTTGCCCTGCCCAGGGACTTTGTGTAATGGCTCTCCTAGACACAGCGCGATATCAACCCCCAATACCGGGAGAGACGAATCCTGTCTAACCGCTACTGCCTCCAAGTGTTTCGGGACTGCACCCAACTACTACCTGTTTGCACGACTCCTTTGAGCCGTGGTAGGGTAGTAATCAAAGTACAGTGGGAACACACTCGAGACGAAGTAGCAGTGTTAAGTCGACGGACTAAGCTGTACTCCTGTCACCTGGGAACTGTTATCTGACTATAGGTATAGTACCAACCAACAGTTCCTGACGAGTCCTGTCCAGTGTACTCGTAACCCAACGAGCACCCGCATACTATCTCCAGTACGACGTACTAATGGCTGTGGGACAGACCATCTCTCATGCTGGGATGAGAAGTGTATACGCTAGTCTACTCCGGAGTATCGATGCCCCGTCTCGATAATCCTACGACTAGGGACCTGTATAAAGATGTGCTTGTAGATTACCCAGCCCCCACAAGTGTGACTACCATCACAACGCTGGTAATCAAGCAAAGATCCTAAGGGCTCTACTAATATGTATAAGCGATATGCTAAAAGAAACACATGCACATATTAAAGTAGAAACAAACCAAGTAGCATACTACCATTTTGAGCAAGACTGTTTATACAACTGTGAATAGCCCGAGCTTCCATTAAGTAATATACAAACCGGTATGATACAGTAATGGCCTCTATGGCATATACACTAACAGATACTACCACGAATGGGACATTTAAGGATGTGCTTATGAACTACCCAACACTCACAAGTATGATCGTCATCACAACTTTGGTAGTCAAACAAAAATTATACGGGCTTTATCATTATGTATTAGCGACACGTAATAACGAATAAAACGTATACACATTAATGAAAAAGACAAACCAGATAGTATACTATTATCTCGAGCAAGACTGTTCTAACCGTATAGGTTCTTCTTCAGTTGCCATAATTGTCTACCTGCAAGTACAATAATTGTCTTGAAAGCACTATATCCAACACCATCCTTATATATATATATATATATATATATATATATATATATATATGAGAATAATGGAGAAAAGAGGCCATAGGAGGAAATTTCCTTCTATGGCGTGGAAAAAATACAACCTCCACCAATTTTTTTGATGATCGGCCCCCATCATCTTCATCGTTATCATCTAAAATGTGGGTACACCAAATTTCATGTGATTCTACAACTTTTTCACCGTTGATTTAGCAATGTAAAAAGTTCTATTGTCGGTAAACCGTTAATTTTGAACCCACTAAATCAACGGTGAAAAAGTTATGGAATCACGTGAAATTTGGTGTACGCACATCTTAGATGATAACGATGATGATGATGGGTGCCGATCGTCGGAAAAAATGGTGGAGGTTGTATTTTTTCCACGCCATAGGAGGAAATCCCCTCCTATGCCTCTTTCCTCCATTAATATCTCTCTCTCTCTCTCTCTCTCTCTCTCTATATATATATATATATATATATATATATATATATTTTGGTGGGGGGATGTAAAACAAAACCTTGGCAAAGTTTTTTGTTGTCAAATATCTCAATATCTGTATAGTTACTGCAATATCTAGTTTCCTACAATATGTATGCAGTTGACCGACATATTTATATAGTCCTTGTAATAAGTATGCATTAACTAGATATTGCAAACAACTATACAAATATTACAGAAGCCAGCGGGTTTTTGACAGCAGAAGATTTTTCCAAGGTTTTTTCCCCTCCTGTGGATTCTTTGGGCTAGGCGTTGTTTCACAGCATAAAACTTTGCCAGGACTTCTTTGACAATTTACCCTTGAATTTTTCTGTTTTTGGATGGAGCTTCCAAGCCAAGAACACCCACCCAAAAAAGGAAAACCCAAAAATAAATGGCTTGACCTTGAGAAGTTTTTTTCCATGACCTTCATTTTCTGTCTGCATCAAAGGCACTTGTCCACATGGACATGTCCAAATTCAAATCCATGGCAATAAATAACCAACGTGATCCAACCCTCCTGGCTGTCCTGGTCCTTGTCCCAAAAAATTCAAAACAAAACAAATCAATCTCAGCTGCCCAATTCTCATATATCCCTTGGACCCTACCAAGAATGCACAAGCCATGCTGCGGCTGTGCTGCTTACCAGCTACTATGGTTCATGTCCATTGCCCTTGATAGGGGGCATTCTTAGAGACCTAAATTACAATGATATATTATTATAATTATTTAGCTGTAAAAATTATTTCCGGAAATATAGAAATATCATGGTAATCAAATGACCCCATTTCTTGATAATCCTATTCCTCAAAAACATGCGTCTATCTAAAATTACCACGAAATATTCCCGTCTAACATGAAATGAGACATGACCATCCGCCGCCGACTTCTCTCGTTCGCCGACCGGCTCGCCGCCCATCGTCGGTCATCCGCCGACCGGCCAGCCACCGATCATCCGTTTTCCGCCGTCCGGCCCGTCGCCGATCGACCGTTTACCGTTGGCCAGCATCCGGCCATCGCCGATCGTTCACCTTCCGGCCGGCCTCCGATCGGACGTTAAACGTCGGTCGGCCGTAGTTCATCGCAGCACGGCTCAGCCGTTCGCTGGCGGCTGAAAGGTTCCTAGTATCCTTACCGTGGCGAATGCGAAATCAAAAAACAAAAAAATCAAGAGGACACTAGAAACTAATCCTTAATGATCGTTCCAATCACTAAACTAGAATACAAGGATGCAAGGTTTAAGAATTACAACCTTTGATGCGTGTCCACACAATCGTGGAAGACCCCTCCAAGCTTCCCGTAAACCGTCAGGAACAAACTTGAGAGGTGACCGCCCCTACCTAAGAAGATCCATCCGAGAGAACCGATCTAAGCTCCAGTTTCACCTAATGAAGCAACCAACGCTCCAAGCTCGCTTGGAATAGAGAATGGGGATATAGGAATTTTACACTATCATTTTCTCTCAAATCCAAAACTCAAGAAAGCAAGTGTAGAAAGAGAAAGAGGAGGTGAAGAGGCCAGCCATGATACCAAAATGAGCTAAGGTTGAATGAATGGGATATGAGAGAATAGCATGGCTACAAATTTTTTCAACCATGTAAAAATATCACAATATTTTCATAATAAACAAATGAAACATATTCCTCTCTATATGTTCTCAACCATGCTCAATGTCATCTCATCCTCCACCTCATTTGCAAATGATTTACTAAAAAGAAAATCATATAATGAGATATCCTTCTAGAAAATATTCCGTACAAATACGGAATGCAACCCGGTATACGTATCGAAATATATATACACGTATCCATAAAAAAATACGAATAGCCAAGCGAGAGAAAATGAATAGTAAATAATAATACTAGAATATATATACACTTTTGACTCGACTCGTTGAAACGGTATAACTTATTAAATCAAAACCAGATTTAATAATCTGGCTTAATTCTAAGCCGCTGGTATTATCAACCATCCGATTAAAGTCTGTGTAGCCTGTACACGTATTTAATCGGACCTTTATATGTACCAACATACGTCATCTACATCATATCGTCTGAACCGGAAAAATTCTCTGTGTGGGACTCTAAAGACTCGATAATACGCTGGCAACGATTACTGGATAAATGCATAACCACAAGCACGTTAGCGGCACTAGCTATACGAAACGGCTAACCAGGTATATGCCGAAAGGGAGGTCGACAATTAAGTCCATCCGTACCCTACTAAGCCTGAATGTAACAATCTTCGTACAGTCTGGTCTTTTCGTCTAAGAATATCGCATACCGGGTCTAGGGGATGGTTAATGTCAGACCCCTACTAGCCTGATAAGTCGTGTCGGAGTCAAGCTCACCACCAACCGAAAAACTACTAAACTCCTATCAGTAAATCCCATCCACCGTGGCCATGGATTTAGGGTGATAGCCAACCGAATACAGTACGACATCAGCTCATAATACCATGAGAGAAGAATCCCAAAAAATCGCTCACTATCTCCATGTATCTCGGAAATTTGATTGATCTGAAAGAAGTGTTTGTCGTAAATAAAGTTAACCACAATCAATAACGGTATCGCATGTAGCTAGCCGAGATGAGTACAGGTCGTCCTCAGGGATGCGTGGAACTTTTAATCCTGCTTTAGACGAGTTGATTGAAAGAAGGGGTGATTGGTTTTAGATCCAAGATACACGGAAGTAGAATCTATAAAGAAGAGCCTTGTAGGGTTCATAGGATTTAGTAGTAATGGATGATTAATTAAAGATGACTTTTTTTTTTAATCTTTTAATAGATTTAAAACTAGATCGATAGTGATGAATGTGGATCGGGGTTCTTTTGGAAGAAATTAGGGTTTTCCCACTCTTAACCTTTTATCCTTGCATTGATCACTATTCATGTCTAGCATTTACCAAAATAATTGTTAATCTAATCTCAAATCGCGGTCGAGACTATCAATAAATTGGTAGCGCGCCTGATAAGGATGTTAACAATTACTTTACTAAAGTTTATAAACTTATAAGATGTAAAAGAAGTTATAATATTTTTCATCCATTGATCCACCCTAATCCTACGAACCCTAGAAAACTAGGAATTACTCACGCACGGTTGAGATAGAAGAGAAGATAGAGAAGGAAATCATAATGCAGAATTTAAATGCGAAATAATTAAGAAAATGATCTACTTTTATTAATCAACGTTAAAAGTACAAATCCTTCGAATTTAGATTACAAGAAAAAGTTGCTCTCGATCTCTGCCTCATAGGAAGAAAATGTTCCGTCAATATTCATGTCGCTCTATTACGTCGAATCGTGGAGCTGTCGTGAATCTCTTGTTCTTTGACGGTGATTTGCTTCGCGTTAAAGGTGATGCCTTCTAATTTTAGCCATCGGTCCTTTATATAGCCCTCAAATCAGAAACCCCAGATCTCATAGGTTTAGATATACAATTAAGATCCAATTTCCAAAATCACAGATCCTACGGCTATTAATTGGCCGCGGATCCGCCGCTAATAAGCCTATTTGGCCGCGGAACTGAGGCTATTAGGTTTTCTGTTGTGGCCTCATGTTGACATGTGGAGATTTTTTCCATGTCTGGATTCTACAAATATTTCTCTGAGTCTCTGCCAATATTGATTCTACGATTTTATTGGCAGATTTTTTATCCTGACATCTTGAATATCTTGATTTCCCGACCTGAACTAAATCTGCATAATATCTCCATGAATAATGTTAGTAATATTTGTTATATTAGTGATATAATCTTTAAAATTTTATATGGTAATAAATCTTTAAGAAATTTGATTAAGATTATTTGATATGATAAGCATAATAAAAATATTATATGTATATATTTTCCTTCATAATGTTAATTATAATATATAAACATATGGTAAAGAGTATTTTGCAGATAAACCCACATATGTTCTATATTTATAATAAACACGTTTAAATATTTAAGAAAAGTAAGGAAAATTTTATATCAAAAGTGCAATATTTTCAACTGAACATACCCAACTAAAATATATTTGCTCGACTTCTTTAAGCCGTTGTAGGATATTAATCTATGTACAGTAGGAATGTTCCCACCAAAAATTTCTGTGCAAAAGAGCCCAAGGTATCAAATGGCAGCAATACGTTTAAGAAAATGCAAACCGGTATTTTCCGGACTGTATTTTCCAAACTCCCGAATGAGAATCAGGTAAATTCTGATGGTATCGAAAGAGTCTCGAAAAATCCTTCGATTTGATATATTACAGGCCTCATAACTCTTCCGAAATAAAAAATTATGAGCAAATATGCTAAGCACGTATAGTTTAAGTAATGTTCTACCACATGGGGGATATATTTTTAGTCCCACATCGTGAAAAAGAGAGATCTCATCACTACCACTCTCATATAAATAAGAGGGGATACCTCTCAGAAAAATGGGGATTCAATCCTCAAAAGAGCTTAGTTCTCCAAGTTATAGCCTTAACTGCCCTCCCCATAATGCATATACGCAAGCGCCATTGTTTCCTGATTTAAAATCAGAAAAGCTTATGGAAAAGGCTTCAGAAAAGGGTCACGTGCTTACACGTGACCAGCAGTCACGTGTTGGCACGTAACATCTAAAAGCATCAGCAAGGCAAATTCAGCTTCCCGACTGCATCAAAGAAAAGGGCTTCAGAAAGGGTCACGTGCTCCCACGTGACCTGGGTCACGTGTTGGCACGTGACAATTAAAAGCGGCTTCAAAGGCAAACCGGTTCCCTGATCAAATCAAGGAAAAGGCTTCAGAAGAGGTCACGTGCTCCCACGTGACCAGGGTCACGTGATACTTAAAAGCAACAGACTTGTTCTCCGGTTAAATCAAGAAAAAGAGTCCAGACGAGGGTCACGTGCTCACACGTGACCAGGGGTCATGTGGTGGCACGTGACGGTTAAGCAGCGACCAGAAAGCAGAGCGCAAAAAGAAAGAAGAGGGCTCGTTCCAAGGGGTCGCGTGCCCACACGTGACCAAGGGTCACGTGGCCACACGTGACCGACTTCAAAGCCCATTTGTTAACAGAATTAAATTCTGAGAAAAGACTTCTCAAATCTTTCCAAAAGCAACCGATTGAATTAAAGATTTAAAGGTGATTAAATATCATTTATCTATGGGAAAATCTCGAATTTGGAAAGATTTCCCCGTAAAATCTAACCAAAATAAAAGAGGAGAATCTCTGGATTTAAAATCCAATGGTGAATAAAATTCACCTAATAATCCAAAGGTCCAAAATGAGTGGTGAATACAAATCAAATCTCCCAATGAAAGATTCACCAAAACTAATTAACTCGGCTGCTTCTTCTATAAATAGGAGCCAAGAGACACACAAGAAAAATAGATATATGCAGAGGGAAGAAAAGAGAGAGAGCCTTGATACTTTAGAGGAATTTGGATCTTCTGCAAAAGAAAACCCTAGGTAAGAAAGGGAAGGTTTCATTGAAAGAAAAGAGAATTTAATTCTCAACAGAGTTTAACTCTGATATAAAACAGAAGAACATATTTCTTCTCTCTTTGTTGGAGGATCTGTAAAGTGCACATCTCCCCTCGAGTTGAGAATTTAATTCTCAATGGGTTGAGATCCTGCCATGCAGATCCAAAATATAGAGAGGGAATGGAAGCACGAGAATTTAATTCTCACAGAACTATAGTAATTTAATTCCTTCAAAATAAAATTAGGGTTTGACCCTGTGTTATGGGAATTTAATTCCTTCAGAATGAAAAGAATCAGGGTTTAACCCTAGTTAAGAACTTAGTTCTGCTAAAACAACAAGAATTTAATTCCCTTAATCTTATTCCCCAGAATAATTCTCTAACAAAGAGTGGGGGTTTAATTCCTTAAACCTTTTATTAGGGTTTAACCCTATTCAGTTCTTCACATATATGAGGAATTTAATTCCTACAGAAAATTCAGAGTTCAGCTCTTCAAAAGGAACTAGGAATTAAATTACTCTGAAATTATTGTCAGGGTTCAACCCTACGAGGAATTTAATTCCTGAAAGGGATTAACAGATCTTCTAAACAACTACAGAAAAGCAGGGTCACGTGTCACCACGTGACCCCCCCAAAAGATCTACAGAAAGCCCTTTGAGGCAGTGCCTCACGTGACCCACGTGACCCTTGGCAGAGGCTTTAACATACTCCATTCAAACACCCATCACGTGATGACACGTGATGCTCCAAAAGATGCGATCTTCTCAGCAGAACAAACGAAGGGAGGGCGCCCTCACGTGCTACCACGTGACCCCTCTTGCCTCAGCGTCTAACGCTAAATTGGAACCCCTGAATTCAGTGTTAAAACGTTGTTTGGCCTTAGTGTTCAACACTAAGCAAAGAACTTTATTTGCAGTGTTCAACACTGATTACCTTAGTGTTCAACACTAATTTGGGATTTCTGTTGCCGGTGTTTAACACTGGTCTGTTTTAGTGTTTAACACTAATTTGAAGGCCTTGTTGCTGGTGTTTGACACCAACTATCTTCTAGTGTTAAACACTGACTTATCAATCTCATTCTCAGTGTTTAACACTGATTGGTCTTTAGTGTTTAACACTAGGCATTGGCGCAATTGGCTAAATGGCCAGAGGCAAAGCCTCTCCTTCAAGGGACCAACAGGAGGGCCGATGTCCCAGACATGATTGGACTTAGCCCAAGCTGGCCATAAGTCCTCAATTCGTAATTAACTGGGCTAATTGGCTCATAACATAATTAATTGGTCTTGATCCCAAATTGGGCCAAAGACTATTTAATCCACTCCGGTTCCAGGGTACATCTCTTCACTCCTTTGATACTTGGCGTTGTAATCCCTCAACGTCTTCAAAGAGGTGACGGGTCCCGATGACCACACATTGATATGGACTGTGGGGTCCTTAAACCCATGGACTACGACGTCCTTAACCTTGACCGAGATGTCTTAAAACTAACAATGGACTGTGGGGTCCTTAAACCCATGGACTACGACGACCTTAACCTTGACCGAGATGTCTTAAAACTAACAATGGACTGTGGGGTCCTTAAACCCATGGACTACGACGTCCTTAACCTTGACCGAGATGTCTTAAAACTAACAATGGACTGTGGGGTCCTTAAACCCATTGACTACGACGTCCTTAACCTTGACCGAGATGTCTTAAAACTAACATTGAACAGCAATGTCCTTAAACTACCCATGGACCACAATGTCCTTAAACTAGCGATGGACCACTATGTCCCTAAACTGGAACGATAGAGCCCAAACGCTCTTTTGTCGGATCTAAACGATCCCGTTTAAGTTGATCTTAGCCTTAAATATGGCTAACGTATCCTTAAACCTTTCAAACAAACTTTAGTCCCAAACTGGACTATAGATCCCCCCAATTAACTCTGGTTCAAGGGTACATCTCTGAACTCCTCTGACATCTGTCGTTGTAATCCTTCAACGTCGTCAGAGAGGTGACGGGTCCCGACGGCCATACATTAAATGGACCACTATGTCCCTAAACTGGAACAATGGAGCCCAAATGCTCTTTTGTCGGATCTAAACGATCCCGTTAAGTTGATCTTAGTCTCAGGTTAGACTAACGTATCCTTAACAAACATTTGAGTTGATCTTGGCCTCAAATATGGCTGACGTATCCTCAAACCAAACCCCAAAACCCAAATCTAAGATAATACGGATTTGGACTAGTCCACGCCCTACGGGCGATGACATAACTCGGTCTCCGTAAACAATCCACGGGCAACAAAACATAAAATAAACACACACGACACGAAGTGACCATCTGGAGAAGGAGAAAGTGGTTACCGCGAAGCGGTAGCGTAATTAACTGCAGGGGCTTGCGCCTGCAGGGAAGAGCGTCCCCACAATCAAAAACCCCTCAAGCGAGGGAGAATATGACGAAGTCTGCTACATCGGACGCATCCGTTCAAACCTCCGATGTACGGTGCCATAAATCAACTTGGCATCTTCGGAGAGGTGGACAAATAGAACCAATTAGCATCTGCCCCGAATCTCAGGCGAGACGGCCCACGTCTCGGCCGCCATTCGGAGGGGAACAGATTCTGGCACGCCCGGTGGGACCTTTTCCTCTTTCCACTCCACACTTCGTGTGTCGTGATTCGCGAACCAATCGCGGTTGGCTAATCGTTGCCCTTGGGTTTCGAGATACTAAGACTTGGCGTCTTGCTCATTGCAGAAAGCAAAGGATCGATGGCTTCTATTTCTGCGAAATGCTCCAACTGCTCGGACTGCAATTGCGACCAACGCTCTGCCTCGCCAGGAGGTATAGCCTACGGACCCCAAGCTGCTTCGTTATTCACAATACCGGTGGACCAGGTGACTCAGGCCACTACCGGATTGTTCTTTGGGACTATGCTCCTACCGACAAGCTTCACGGCGCCGGTGCTGACAAAGGAAGCTCCCAAGAAGTTGGTCTTTGATCGTCTTACCCCTGCCGCGGCTCCTCTCAACGGGTCGCCCAACATCAGCGCCTCGGTCTTCTCTAGATTGGGCCAGAAATCCTGTGGACCCATCATGGGGCCTACAATCCCAGAGAAGGCTGCTTCTAAGAAAGTGACCGGTCCTGCTCCCGAAATCGCCAGGGCAGCTTCCCCGGCCAAAAAGTCGGTCCTTACAAGATTGACGGCCCCAGCTCCCGCTCCTGCTACCCAAAGGACATCGGTCTTTGACAGACTAACACCAGCAGCGACCCCCCACCTACACAGGGGGCAAGACGAAGCCATTCTCACCGCTGAACCAACGCCGTCCGCTCGACACGCTTGACGTCGCCATTGACGCCGAGTAAGGAAGGCTGGGGGCAACTCTCCCTCTGGGCTAACTCCATCAGCCCCGATGGCAGAAGTTAATGCTGCTGTTCCAACGGGGAACAACTTCGAGATGCTAAATAAGGTGCGAAGGAATTCTTCTACTGCGGTGCTAAAGAGGTCTCCTCCCCCACTAAAAAAGTTTGTGGAAATAAAGTCAGAACAGCCCCGATCCCCTCAACGGCTGTCTTCCAAAATCTATAAGGTTTGGCGGCAGGCCCGAGATTCGATGATCGATCCAAACTTCTCCCGCCAGCACAAGAAGCTGAAAATCCAATCGGAAGCCGGTCACCAGGCTAAACCACGAAAGGCTGTCTGGACGCCCACCTCAACGGCCCCCTCAACCTCCACTGCTCATAAAAGGAGGAAGCCAGAGAAGATCCCCCAGCCTGCAACGACAGCTAAAAGAACTGAGCCCAGACGCCCTAAGTCTGGGGGCATGATGGTCCACACCGTATACATGGCGTCAGGAAAAGAAGACAGCCGTGCGTCTACAGGTCATAGACCGCTCACACGGTCGGTGACCAAAGCTCAGGAGCAACAGCAAAAGCTCCAGGAAATGATGAATGCTATGGCCGCACTTACCGGGCCAAAAGAAAACCCAGAAACGTCCTCAGACGAACGCCAGGAGGAAGAAACCGACGCCGAATTCCTTTGCCGGATACTGGAGAAGGACAAAGAGGTTGCTGAACAAGCAGCCAACATACAGCGTATGGGCCTTCTCTTCCAAGATATGATAGGAATGATGATCCAGCAGGACCCACCCGCCGAGGATCCCCCAATCGTTCTTGAAGACGACCGAGGAGAAACGTCAAACCCACCACCGGCCCTCTCAACGGCCAAAGAGGAGGCAATCTCTAAGGCTGATTTGGTCGACTATATAGCCCAGCAAATCCGGGTTCATCATGCGACTGAGGCAGCTGGTTAAGTCGTAAAGACGGGCCGGCCGTATCCAAGCTGGTACGACCAAATCAAATACCCGCCGGGTTATACAATACCAAAATTCCACGTGTATAAGGGGACCGGCAATCCCCATCAACATATTGCCCAGTTCAGGGCCCTTTGCGGTAACACCGGCGGTGATGATAAACTGTTGCTTCGCCAATTCGTGGGCAGCTTATCAGAAACAACGTTCGAATGGTATTCGGAACTCCCGAACGATTCTATCAAGCCGTTCGCTGAAATGGAGCTGCTATTCACTCAGCGATTCGCAAGTGCCAGCGAATGCACTCCAATAACGGCACTGATTAACGCCAGGGTAAAACCAGGCGAAACCTGGGTCCAGTATGCTATACGTTGGCGGAATTTGTGGTCGAGATGCGAGCAACGCATTGAGGAAGCACCCGCGGTGGGCATGTTCGTGGGAACCCTAGACCCTCATGCAACTATCTCCCAGTTTATGATGTTCTTTAAGCCAACCACATTCCAAGCTTTAATCGACAAGTTGGCTCAGATGGACCAGATGGGTCATAGACCACCTCCCCCGAAGTCGGAACCTCGGAATGACAAGGGTAAAGGAAGGGCAACCTTCGTCGCGAATGCCCAGCAGCAACCTAACGCCCTGAAGCCGGCAGATCAATTGGAAGAAAGACGCCGGTATTATAATGAGAAGATAAAGCGTCCCTACTCGTTCCCACGAGACAAGACGAAACGGTTATTCGAGCTGGCAGTACGCAACAGACTTATAAACCTACCAAATCCAAGGCGACCGCCGCAACCCACTGAGGTGAATAACCCTAACTATTTCCCTTATCATCAAACAGTAAGTCATCCGATTGAGGATTGCTTCGTCTTCAAAGGATGGATTGAAGATCAATACCTCCAGGGGAAGTTTGCACTGTCCGAAAAGTGGAAGGTGAACCCACCACAGCCGCATACTCCTAAGAAAGCAGATACACCGGGGGCAACCTGTTCCTTTATTAAAGAAGCTCCATGGGAGGTCGTGCTGTCAATTAAAACCAAAAGAATGCTGAGAGACCTTCATGTGTGCCCTGCGATCGAATGGAAGGACCCTCTTGAACCTCAAATTATCGAAAGGATGTTAAAGCCCCGCCCAACTACGAAGACTCGTTATAATGGCCTAAATACTCACGCGCAACCGTCAAAATCTTCGAAGAAAAAGAAGAAGAAATCCAAGAAGCCCGTGAAGCCTGGAAACGAGCACACGAACTTGCAGAAGCAAATCGACGCGCTGGAAGAGTACAATCAAAAAGCGCGAACTCCTGTCATACTGCAAGAGTTCCTCAGCCACATCTTTCAAGAGGACGATGATGGAGAGAGCTCGTCGGATGAATCCGAGGGATATGTGGCGAGTTGTAACGTAATCTCCCACTCGTTTACCAACGATGAAAAAACTCCTGGCACTAAGAAGCTGGGGACAGATCCTGAACCAGAGCGTGCGTGGCCGACAGATGAAATGATCAACGCCTTTCTAGACGAGATTCGTCTAAAGAGTAAAGCGGATCAGGAGCGTGAGATGGCCGCATCGGAAGGAGCCAAATGCAGACGACTGAATGAAAGAGTTGAAGTACTCCCGCCAGATCGAAAAGCATCCGAGGCAGACAAGAAGATATTCAAGACGAGAAAAAGGTTTGCCAAAGCCATGTCAATGGGAATGAAGCTACCACCCTCGGAAGAAAACACGCTCAATGGGGTGGAGAGGCACCCTGATTATTGCGCATATCATCAGAAAATTTCACACCCCACGGAGGAGTGCGACGCCTTTAAGATATGGTGGCAAGGATATGTTGCTCATCGGCAACATTTTAAGCGCATGAAACGCAAGACTCGTCGGGAACAAAGGAGTACTGCCAACGGGCACAACAGAACTATTGGCAGCTGTTACATGGTTAACGCCGGGGGGTCACAAGTTCTCACCTTTGGGAGCGACTCTGATGAAGAAATGGCTCTGGGCCCTCTCTTTAAAGAATCCGTTTTAGGGAAAGAGGAGAAATCGGAGGCCTGCGAGAACATTCAGCTGCGCAATCGCACACTCCTAGAAAAGAATCTCGGGCCCGCGAGTAGAAAAGATAAGGGAAAGGAAAAGGTCACTGAAGATATCACTTTAGATGACCAAGTCATGAAAGAGCTGGCTGCCAAAGACCCTCCTAGGAAGGGTAAGGTGGACTATAACATCCTAGCGCACCTAAGGAAGCTACCTTCTCAGCTTAGCATTCTCGATGCCCTCCTATCATCAAAAGAAGCGCGAGACTCACTAATTAAGGCGTTACAAGAACCTGAGCAATTCCAAGCCTTCCTCGCCACTGAAAGGATGAAGGATGAACTGGAGGAAGTGCATACGGCCGACATCACTTTCGGTGACTAAGACCTCCTTCTCGGGACGTGCGACCACAACCGTCCCCTATATATCTCTGGATACTGCCATGATATCAAGATAGGCAAGATCCTGGTGGATAATGGATCCTCCGTCAATCTCCTTAATATTCGGGTGTTGAAGGAAATCTGCATGAGTGCGCAACACCTCGCTCGTGACAAAATTACTATCTCCGGTTTCGATTCACAATCGTCACGGACTCTCGGATCCGTGATACTAACATTACGCTTTGGACTCCTCGTCACAGACATCAAATTCCATGTCATTGACGCCAAGACCTGCTACAACGCCTTGCTCGGTCGTCCTTGGCTACACGAGTACAACTTCATCCCTTCTACACAACATCAGTGTATGAAGTACTTTAAGGATGGTTTCGAGTATACCGTAACAGGTGAGTTGAACCCATTTTCCGTGAACGAAGTCCGCAAATACGAAGATGCGAAGTACTTTTTTCCAGATTTCGAGGATACAGATAGGTGTCGCAACCCGGAGAACAAAGCCGCCGCCGCCATCCCTGTTTTCGGGAGCGATACCGAAGAAGAAGAAGAGATAGTGTATGCCGGGCCATCTCAACGCAACAACCCGGGGACGTCCGCCCCCATGTTGGTCTTCGGAAGTGACTCGGAAGATGAGGTTAATGCCGTGTTCTCCAATCGGCTGTCAATACAAGCACCCCCTAGCGATGATCAGAGTTTGCAAATCACCATGGTGCCGTGAGAACACTACAAGGATCTCGACACACTTCAAGCTCACAATGTGTAGGACCTGCAAACATTTTACGTCCCTCCCAGGCAAAGGGGTGAGAAGTTAATCCCATTCTACCGATCCTCAGAGTCGAAAATAGAGAAAGAGATCTGGCATGGCACGGATGTTATACTCGACAGGCTCCAACCTATCCGTTTGCCCAGATACTACACAAATGGACTAAAGAGGCTATTGAAGCGCCAAGGAGTGCCCTTAAAACAGACTGTTCGACAAGCTCGGTTCTACAAAAGGATTTGGGATGTCCCTGGGACTCAACGCAAATTGCCCAACGGGAAAATGGAAACACTTGGGCTTAGATACGTGATTGGTGTGAAAGATTGTGTTTGTAGTTAACCGCAATCAGAACGGTGTCGCGTGTAGCTAGACCGAGATGAGTACGGGTCGTCCTCTGGGAAACGTGGAACCTTTTACTTTTACTTTAGATATGTTGAGAAAGAGGGAAGGGATAAAAATTTTATAGAAAGATTTCTAGATCTACGTTAAACAAGAATATAAAATATAGATCTAGATTATTTTAAAGATGTAATTAATATAATAAGAGGGCTTGTAGGGTTCGTTAGGATTTAGTAGTTATGGATGATTAATTAAAAGTTACCCTTTTTTATCCATTAATAGATTTAGAACTAGAACGACGGTGATGCGTGTAGATTAGGGTTTCTGGAGGGAAAAGGAATCCCACTCTTAACCCTTATCTCGACACGGAACTCCGTTCATTATCTAGCCTTTACCAAAACAATCATTAATCTAATCTCTAATCGCGGTCGGAACTAGCAAAGAACTGCTAGCGCGCCCGATTAGGATGTTAATGATTCTTTTGATAAAGTTCCTAAACTTTATAGGACTTAAAAAGGGTTTAATTATTTTCATCGTCCATTAGCCTACCCTAATCCTACGAACCCTAACAAGCGGAGAATTACTCGCGCATGTTGGGAGAAGAAGATGAAAAGAGAGAGAGGGAAAACATAATGTAAGATGCAAAAACAATTAAATAAAAATAACTACCTTTATTAATCGACTTGAACAAACTACACTTTAATCCATAGAAAATTATTACAACTAGTTGCTTCTCGATCTTTCCTAAGGAGGTAGTCGAACAGTTGATGATCAGTCTGGATGCGTGAGCCGTCTTGGACTTCGTGATCTCTTCGGCTTGATAGCTTTTCCAAGAGGCTCTCGGTGCCTTTTTATAGTGCAAAGCCAGAATCTTTTGCTTCAAAAGTTGATAAAATATAGTAGAGAATCATGCCCCAAAATATTTCCTTCCAACTCCATAATATTGCGGCGGATCCGCGGCCCAAGGGTGGGTTTGGCCGCGGATCCGCGCTCAATGGTTGAGATCTCTCGACTGAATTTTTTTGGGCTTTCATCTCATGACATGTGGCAATCCTAGGCACCTTCAGAATCTGAAAATCTTTTCTCGGTTGCTTCCAGACTTGGTCTCCAAGTTTTGCTTCTTAATTTGGCAAGATTTCTTCAACAACTTGATTTGTTTGATAAATTCTGCAT
Source organism: Agapanthus africanus (assembly GCA_030015575.1). Taxonomy (NCBI): domain Eukaryota; kingdom Viridiplantae; phylum Streptophyta; class Magnoliopsida; order Asparagales; family Amaryllidaceae; genus Agapanthus; species Agapanthus africanus. The sequence goes on along the minus strand of CM057343.1, from coordinate 610,926,392 downwards.
AACAACTTGGAAAATTCTGCACGATAATCTCAAATAATATTTAGTAGGCTTATTTCTACTAGGATTTGGTCAATAGATTTATTTGCATACATTTTCCTACCAAATGATAATTAAAATATATTAACACATGGAAAATGGTGATTTTACACATAAACCCTCATATGTATAATACATTATAATAAAGTCCTTTTTTAATATAAAAATGGTAGGAAAAATGTAATACAAATGTGCAGTTTTATCAACTGAACAATACACGAGAACCGGAAAACGGGAACGGGCCCACAGTAGCTACGCCATATATACTTTTGATGAAGAAGAGGACGCCCCGTCAGGAAATGCCAACCCCTCATCAAAACTAGATCCCGCGATTGAAATGCCGAGTCCGTCGTTTGAAGAACGAATGGACAAGCCTATCAGGAAAGTGGGTCAAAAAGCTCGGGAAGACCACAACCGCGAGATGGCCATCTACGAGAAGGCCAGGACGCAACGTCTATTTCAACAGGCTGCAAAAGACAAAGATGCTCATCCTTGTCAACCCGTTGTACGAAAGGCCCGACGTAGAGACGGAAATAAATCAAGAAGAGGAAAGAGGAGCCGACAACAACGACGCAGGATTAGAGAGTTACGTGATTGGGTATTGCGCGGCTCGGATTTGTCCCTCATGAAGAAGATGAGTCGAGCGTACTCCTTCCCCCGAGACAAGACGGAGAAGTTACTCGAGCTCGCTATAAAACATCAAATGATCGTGCTTCCAGAATCTAAGCACCCTGAGCAAGCTAACAGGGCTTCTCATCTGAGCTATTGCTCTTATCACCAAGCCATAGGACATCCTACCGAAGACTGCTTCACCTTCAAGAACTGGGTCGAGGACCAGTACCAACAGGGCAGATTCTCTTTATCCGACGGCTGGAGGGTAACGCCGCCACAAAAGCATGAACCCAAAGCCGTAAAAGCAGAACCAGATCCACCTCAGTCCTGGAAGCGGATTCGCACCTGTTATACGATTACGATATTAAAAGAAGAGCCCGAGAACATGGATGACCTTCCCTGATGCTTTGAGAACAGCGATGATGAGGTGGTCTTAGAATTTCCGCCAGCTCCAAAAGAACTGGAAGACGGCATACATACTACTGCAGATAACCTCAAGAAGATTGAGTTGGGATCGGCAGATGACCCGCGACCGACATTTGTCAGCGAGCTGCTATCTGAAGAAAGGGTGACTGCGTTAAAGAACGTGCTTCTACGGCATAAAGACTGCTTCGTGTGGAACTACTCCGAGATGCCAGGATTAGATCCGGAGATTGCTGTGCATAAATTAGCAATATCCCCAGATATCAAGCCAGTCAAGCAGGCGCCAAGAAGGATGCGTCTCGAGCTTGAAATGAGTATCAACGCCGAAGTCAAGAAGCTGATCGATTCTGGATTTATCCAAGAAGTCCAGTATCCCGACTGGATCGCCAATATCGTCCCGGTAATGAAGAAGAATAGGACGGTACGCATATGCGTGGATTTCAGGGATCTCAATAAAGCCTGTCCAAAGGACGATTTCCCAGTACCAGTAACTGAGCTAATGATAGATAACACGTCCACTCACGAGATTTTCTCCTTTATGGACGGTTCATCAGGATACAATCAGATAAAGATGCATCCCGAAGACCAGGAGCATACTGCTTTCCGGACCCCTTTGGGTATATTCTTCTACAGGGTTATGCCCTTTGGTCTAAAGAACGCCGGTGCTACCTATCAAAGGGCCATGACAAAAATCTTCGACGACCTCATACATGACATCGTCGAGTGCTATATCGATGACCTTGTAGTAAAGAGCATGTCATACGAAGAGCATTTAAAGCATCTGGAGACTGTATTTCAACGCCTTCGGCAATATAATTTGAAGATGAATACCCTCAAATGCGCGTTTGGAGTCTCCTCGGGTAAATTCCTGGGATTCATCATCCGACATCGAGGTATCGAAATGGATCCATCTAAGATCAAGGCGATCATGGAAATGCCTCCGCCAAGAACCCTCAAACAGTTGCGGTCTCTCCAAGGGAAGCTCGCATACATCCGGCCGTTTATCGCCAATCTTTCAGGCACAAAGTCCGTCTCATCTCGAAGGTGGACCCTCTTAAATATTTGATGTCAAAGGCTATATTGACGGGTCGACTCGCTAAATGGGCTCTACTCTTGATGGAGTTCTCAATAACGTATCGACCTCTTAAGGCAGTGAAAGGCCAGGCCATTGCCGACTTCCTCGCTGAGCATCCAGTACCTGCCGGTTCTCCTCTGAACTGCGATTTGCCGGACGAACATGCATTCAACGCGATCGGCGGCGGTGATACCCGATGGGAACTCTATTTTGACGGGGCATCTTCCATGAAGAAGCGCAAACAATGTACCCCCATAATCAAATCGGGAGTAGGCCTCATCTTCGTAACCCCACAAGGAGGGATAATGCGCTTTGCTTTCTCCTTAACGGAATCGAGGACGAACAATGAAGCCGAATACGAAGCTTTGATAGCGGGCCTCGAGATCGCCATTAACATGGGAATTGAAGACCTCTCTATATACGGGGATTCTCAATTGGTCGTTAGTCAAGTAAATGGTGACTACCAAACGTGCAAACCGGAGTTGGTGAAATACGGCGAAAAGGTGCAACAACTATTGACCCAAATTCCCTCCTACACTTTGGAAAGTATACCACGTGCGGAAAATAGCAAAGCAGACGCGTTAGCTAAGCTCGCTAAAGAACTGGCTGACGAGAACCTCGATGACGTCAGAATCGTGGTATAAAGCCGTCGAGTGCTCGCCCCAGCAGAAATATCTCCGGAATTATACGAAGAAAAGGGGGCGACTGAGCAGACGACTCTACAAATAAAAGACCATGAGAAGGCCAAGGACTGGAGGGAAGTCTTCATAGACTACTTTAAGTCCCACCGAGTGCCCAAAGAAGCGTCCTCAAGACATCAGCTCATGAAACGAGCTCTATTTTTCGCTTTTGTCAACGACACTCTATACAAAAGATCGTTTGATTCTCTGTGGCTGAGATGCTTAGGACCTGACGAAGCAGAAAGAGTCGTTCAGGAAGTTCACGACGGACTCTGCGGTTCTCACCAAGCAGGCCCGAAAATGAAATTAAAGATCAAACGGATGGGTTATTATTGGCCCACGATGGTTCAAGACTGCCTCGAGTATGCGAAGCAATGCCACTCGTGCCAGATTCATGGAGACTTTATCCACCAACATCCGAATCCACTACACCCAACGGTGGCTAGCTGGCCATTCGAAATGTGGGGGACTGACATAGTCGGCCCCATCGAGCCAGCATTGTCCCGGGGACATCGTTTCATCCTGGCGACAACTGATTACTTCTCCAAATGGGCAGAAGCAGTACCGCCGAGGGAAGTGAAGACAGAGAATATCCTCCACTTCTTCAAGACGCACGTCATCTATCGGTTTGGAACCCCACGGCGGATTATCTCCGATAATGGGCCAGCCTACAGAAGCCATAAGATTAGCCGCTTCGCGCAGCAGCACAATATAGACTGGAGATATTCTTCAGTTTACAATCCACGAGCTAACGGTCTGGCCGAGGCCTTCAATAAGGCCTTGACGAAGATCATAAAAAAGACGGTGTCCCGAAATAAGAAAGACTGGCACGAGAGGCTGCAAGAGGCCCTTTGGGCCTATCGAACTACATTCAAGACGGCCACGAACACAACGCCGTACATGTTGGTATTTGGAACGGAAGCAGTGCCCCCCCTCGAGATAGAGTTACCCTCTCTACGAGTGGCAGTCCACTACGAGCTGATGGACGAAGAAAATGCTCACCTTCGGCTTGAGGAGCTCGATGCCCTCGATGAAAGCCGGCTCATAGCGCAACAAAATCTGGAAGCTTATAAAGCAAAGATGACGCGCTCATATGAAAGATTGACCCGACCGAGGACATTCCGCCAAGGAGAATTCGTGTTAGTGGTCAAAAGGCCTATGATCCCCAATCGAGCCAAGCGGGGAAAATTCGAGCCAAACTATGAAGGCCCGTACATCATAGATAAGGTCTACCAGGATGGGGCCTATCTACTTATGGACATGCACGGTGAAAGGACTTTCAGGCCAATAAACGGCCGCTTCTTAAAGAAATACTATGCTTAATGAGCCACAGCCTGGGTCAATGATAGATGACGACGACTATGTCCGCTCGCTATCTTCCTAAGCTCGAGCTTTATAAGCAGTAGCCGACCTTCCCCTTAACGACGGACCGAAATATCCTTAAACTAATAACGGACCGAAACGTCCTTAAACTAACGACGGACAGAAACGTCCTTTAACTATCGACGGACCGAAACATCCTTAAACTATCGACGGACCGAGACGTCCTTAAACTAACGACGGACCGAAATGTCCTTAAACTAACGACGGACCGAAACGTCCCTAAACTACTACCGCAGCATCCTTAGGCTGACGAGATGAATAAAAAAAAGGAGAAAAAGAAAATTAAAAAAAATGATAAAAAAAAAGGTATGTCCATAAGCAAAATGGGCACGGATGAAAACCCGAAAGGGCTCCGTGAGTAAAAACAGCAGGGCTACCGGCGAGTGTTCGTGAAAACCAGAAGGGGCGCGACCTTGTAAAAAAAAAGAGAAAAAGAATAAAAAAAAACGGTATGTCCATAAGCAGAAGGGGCGCGGATGAAAACCCGAAAGGGCTCCGTGAGTAAAAAACAGCAGGACTACCGGCGAGTGTTTGTAAAAACCCGAAAGGGCGCAACCTCGTTGAAAGACACGTACAGGGTCCTCTCGACCTTGTATGGAGAAACCACCCGCGTGAGATCCTTACGACTCCCAAAGGAGCAACACACTTAGGGACCCTCACGATTCCTAAGGAGGAAATACACTTGCGAGATCCTTACGACTCGTAAGGAGAATTTTCTTATGGGACCCTCACGGCTCATGAGATTTGAAAGTCTTAAGTTACAGAAACATAAACCTGTTCTTAAGCAAATCCCCCACAACCTTCGATATTGCCCTACAAGAGGCTCAATACTGACCCTTGTATACAATCCACGGGCACGAATAAACATTTCCCCAGCAAAGTCCCACCCGTGACTAGGGATATGTCCAACCCTTGTAGGTCTTCTCGACCCATAAGGAGAAAGCCCTCTTGTAGGATCCTTACGACTTGCAGAGGAACATACAGTTAGGAATCCTCACGATCCCTAGGGAGAAAATACACCTACAAGATCCTCACGACTTGTGGGGAGAAATACTTTTGTGAGACCCTTACGGCTCATGAAGTCAAAAGCCTTGGTCGACAGGACCCTTAACCCTGTTTGCTAAGCCACCTTTGTTCAACATCGACGGAGGCAAATGATGATTCGCTCCTGGCAAAATTCCAGTTGTAGCGGTGCTGATGCCGAAATCGGTGTCTAAAATCCAAGCTTGCGGCGAAAAAGCTAGCAAGCCACACATGCCTACGAAATAGCCGAAATGATGGGGCAACTTGCAATAAAAAGCAGCAAGTAAAAATGTATGCATGAAAAATAGCCGAAATGATGGAGCAACTCGCAATAAAAAGCAGCGAGTAGAAAATAAATAGATAGCCGAAATGATTGGGCACCGCGAAAAATAGCCGAAATGATGGGGCAATCGCAACCTTCGCGATATAAAGCTGAAACGATAGATCATCGCGGAAAAAAGAAATAAAATAAAAATAAAATTTATGCCCTACAGGTGATGTTCCATCACACCCTGTACACAATCCAAGGGCGTAAACAAAAAGGGAACATACCTCCCCCCCCCCGGTTTCACCAAAGAAAGAAGCTAAATCTCGACGGGCCACAAGCGACCTAGAGATCATCCCAACACTCGTCTCGTAACGACGGACACAACTTCAAGCTAAGCGGAACAGCGGCAACTCCCAGTTCCATGGCTCGGTGGTATACGTATCGCCAACAGTCAAACCTCCATCCCGTGAAATGCGGATATAATCAGCAAAATTCCTAATTACGTGGAACGCGGATAACGTCACTCTTTGAACCCGTGGAAAACGTCCAGAGCGGATCCTAGTCCTCGCAGAGCACGGCAGTGAACCCGTGTGAAGCATCCAGAGCGGAGCCTAGTCCTCGCCGAGCACGGCAGTGAACCCGTGTGAAGCATCTAGTGCAAAATTCCTGATTACGTGGAACACGGATAACGTCACTCTTTGACCCCGTGGAAAACGTCCAGAGCGGATCCTGGTCCCCGCAGAGCACGGCAGTGAATCCGTATGAAGCATCCAGAGTGGAGCCTAGTCCTCGCCGAGCACGGCAGCGAACCCGTGAGAAGCATCTAGTGCAAAATTCCTGGTTACGTGGAACGCGGATAACGTCACTCTTTGACCCCGTGGAAAACGTCCAGAGCGGATCCTGGTCCTCGCAGAGCACGGTAGTGAACCCGTGTGAAGCATCCAGAGCGGAGCCTAGTCCTCGCCGAGCACGGCAGTGAACCCGTGTGAAGCATCTAGTGCAAAATTCCTGGTTACGTGGAACGCGGATAACTTCACTCTTTGACCCCGTGGAAAACGTCCAGAGCGGATCCTGGTCCTCGCAGAGCACGGCAGTGAACCCGTGTGAAGCATCCAGAGCGGAGCCTAGTCCTCGCCGAGCACGGCAGTGAACCCGTGTGAAGCATCTAGTGCAAAATTCCTGGTTACGTGGAACGCGGATAACGTCGCACTTTTACCCCGTGGAAAACGTCCAGAGCGGATCCTGGTCTTCGCAGAGCACGGCAGTGAACCCGTGTGAAGCATCCAGAGCGGAGCCTAGTCCTCGCCGAGCACGGCAGTGAACCCGTGTGAAGCATCTAGTGCAAAATTCCTGGTTACGTGGAACGCGGATAACGTCACTCTTTGACCCCGCGGAAAACGCCCAGAGCGGAGCCTGGTCCTCGCCAAGCACGGCAGTGAACCCGTGTGAAGCATCCAGAGCAAATACCGGACTGTGGAGTCCTTAAAATCCACGGACTATGATGTCCTTAACCTCGACCGCGATGTCTTAAAACTAACGATCAACCACCCCGATTCCCTACGGATTCTTCCTTGGTTTAAGGGTACATCTCTTCACTCCTTTGATACCTGGCGTTGTAATTCCTCAACGTCTTCAAAAAGGTGACGGGTCCCTGCAACCAAACATCGGACTGTGGAGTCCCTAAATCCACGGACTATGAGGTCCTTAACCTTGACCGTGATGTCTTAAAACTAACATCGGACTGTGGAGTCCCTAAATCCACGAATTATGAGGTCCTTAACCTTGACCGTGATGTCTTAAAACTAACATCGGACTGTGGAGTCCTTAAATCCACGGACTATGAGGTCCTTAACCTTGACCGCGACGTCTTTAAACTACGATACCTGGAGCATCCCCCTGGCCCCGTGAAACACGGACAAGGGCGACCACATCCAGCACTTGCAGGCCCTCACGACCTGTAAGGAAGAAAAAACTCTCTTGTGAGATCCTTACGACTCTCAAGGGAAAACCCGCTTAAGAATCCTCACGATTCTTAAGAAGAACTTACACCTATGGGATCCTCTCGACCTGTAGGGAGAAAAACTCTTTATGAGACCCTCATGGCTCATAAAATGCAAAAGTCTTAGGAAGCAGATCTTAACCCTGAATCCTAAGCCACCACTGTCTTGCAAGGAGATCAAGATAGAATATCCGCAGAATACACTCAAATAAAAAGGGGACACACCATTGAGAAGGAAAATGTATCTTTTATTCATAAACCAAAATGGATACAAAGTACAATTCATGAAAGAAACAAAAAAGAAAGATGCTCTCATCCATGAGTATGTACAAAAAAGGGGAAAAGATACAAGTCCTCAACCCGGCGGGCGATGCAGTAATTTTACCAGCTCATCGTTCTGTTGCTGAGCCACGGCTTCATGACGCAAGATCTCCAGAAGACGAGCCTCCGCCTGAGCTTGCTGAGCCTGATACGAAGCAAGCCGAGCTTCGAGCTCTTTCTCGGTGGCTTTATGAGCCTCGACCCTCTCACGAGTGAACGTGGCAGCCTTATCGAGAGCCACCACCTCTTTTATGGACTCCTGGAGCACTCGCCAGAGTTCGTATGCCTTGTTGGCCTTGGCTGTGAGGCTGGCTTGAAGCTCGCTCAGCGCCTTAGAAGCCAATTCCCTCTCCGAGAACTTGCGGCCAAGCCTCTTCTCGCATGACGTCATGTTGGCCGCACATCGTGCTATCAGACCCCGCAACTCCGCTTTTGCAGCCACGGCTTCCGAGGAAAGGCGAGAACATTCGAGAGCGTACAAACAAGCCTCCACCTTCCTACAGAACTCCACCCAGACCCGCACCACCTCCTCGCTATGATAGGTGGCAAGAAAAGGAAGGGAGCCGTTAGCTTCAGCGACAAACGCTTCGGCTGTGGTCGCGCTACCAGCACGGAGCTCCTCGACGAAAGAAGATAGGGAGACAAGGCTCAATTGGGCCAAGCGTTCTGAAGCCCGCAAAGCATAAGGGCCGGGCGGCATCACAATGCCCGATTCCAAAGCCATGGAGACTGGCAGGGCTGTTCAAATTTGGCAAATGTTAGTAAAACTCTTAAACACAGAACGAACGGGACTATAATAAAATGTCACTCACCGACAGTCATGCAAGTAGGAGCTGAAGGTTCCCCTGGCCCTTCAACAACCTCGACCTCATCGTCAGCTTCCAAAACTATAAGAGACATCAACGTCATTTCGCAAAATAGTGACAATGCTATGGTAAAAAAATGGCGAATGACGCTAACCTTGCCCAGAGGAAAGGACAATACGCTGAGGGGAGATCGCCTGCGGAGCTGCCATCTCCAATAAACGTTGAAATGACTGTCGAGGCGACAGATCAGCGATAATGGCCGCCAAACCGCGCAATTCTGGGAAAGATAAAAAAGTTTATACTATGAAAGGGTTGCTAATTTAAAACGCAGAGGGTTACCTTCAACGCTCCTCCCATTCTGAGCCAGGGGGATAGCAGCTTCAACGGTCTCCGCAGTAACATCAGGATTCAACAAAGGAAGAGTAGTCCCGACTACTTCTCTTCCAGCCTCTGAGCCGTCCTCAGTAAGGGTCATTAGGGCGGCGACCTCCAAAGGAACTTCCCCCAAAGGGGCAAGCGCTCCCTGATCAAGAACCGCCGCTGGAGGCTCTACCATGAGAGAGCTCATCAGCCCCCTCCACATCAAGCAAGGCTTCATTGAGAATTCCGACGGGCATTTGCTTTAATGGGCCCGTAGAGAGCTCCCCCAGCGTCGAAGATTCTGCACGATTCGAATAAAAATAATGATACATATGCACGGGCATAAATAATCGGAAAGACTACAAAAGGAGCACAACGTACCTATACGCAAAGAAGCCCTCAATATGGCTTCTTCAAGCCGCTGCTCCTTCTCAAGGAGGTAGGCTCGCCGGGGTTCAAGGGTAGACTCATGACCATCGGTCCATAAAGAGAGTGCATCAGCTGCATCTTCTGAAGCAGCCTGCTTCAAAACCCTTTCCCCCCATTCCTCCAAAGGACCGATAAATCGCCGCCGAATCCACGAAGGGTCTTCGTAAAAAATTACAGCGGGATAAGACTTCTTTGGAACCTTGGCGTTATGAGACGCGTCTTTTGAATGCCGTATGGCCTCAGCCAGCTGTGCGGCCTCCTCATCAGCCGAACTCGGGAAGAGAAGTCCAGCGTCTGACTCTTGCAGGGCCAATGGTTCATCTTCAAGAATAGGCTCAGACTCTGCCAAAGAATCGAGCAGGTTGGTGGCCGCTTTCCTCCGCCGTTTAGACCTAGAGCCGGTCGCTGAGGATGACCGCTTCCTCCCTCGCGAAGCCTTGGGGCGGCGCCGGCCCACATCGCCCTCATCCCTATTACTCTCGCTCGGTGCCACAAATGAGGATGACATCGCCATTGTCGATGCCACAGGGGATGGTGCCGCCACCGGCAGGGGTGCTACCACTGGGGCCCGTTTACCCCGCAATCGGGAACCCAAGGGCATACCGGCTGTTGGAGTAAGGTCTACCCCTGACTCCCCTGGAATGAGCGCAGCGCCAATCTCCCTCAATGGGAAGCGGACCGGAACCCTCGGTCGCAGCTTAGCCCCCGAAACTTGAGGAGGAGCATCATGACGAAGAAGCACCCTTCTTTCTTCAAGAATAATTGGGCTGATCCGATGAAGATACCAGCCCGTAAATGCACCCACACACCGGGGCATGTACTCAGCTTCAGGGACCATGAAACGAGAGCCGGTGTTCAGCCTCATGAAATGATGAGCGGCATCGCGAACAGCATCGAGCGAAGGGATCGAGGCGACTATAAAAGCCTCGAAAGGAACACCCTGGTCGTATCTAAGCTGTTGGGCGAATCGATGCGGATTGTACCGCATGAAAAGAGCTGCACTATCTTGGCGAAACACCAAGTAGCCCGGTCTAATTGTATACAAATGCGCGGCCTCCCGGGGCTTCAAAGAAGGTGCGTTGTCTTTCGACTGGTCCCAGGGTTGTTGAACTGGACCCAAGGGAGTAGACAAGACCCGATCATTAAAAACCAGCACGCCAGCGGCGGCATGAGGAGAAATCAGCACCCGAATAGCCCCGAATTGAGTTGGGTCAGTAGCAGAAGCACCCACCAGTCGCATAAGTCGCGGGAAGGGATAGGCGTCGTAAAACGCGGGCCTCTGATGCATAGCGAAAGCCCCCAGCACATGAATTTCGACCCAGGACGTGAAATAATGAAGCGAAAAGTTCACTACATCCACGCCGGGTGTAGAGGTATTAGCTGCGGTGCCTAACCCATGATAAAGGTGCGCCAAGGCCGGGATGCCGATGGCCAACCGCGTCCCCTCAGCAATACGATGAGCCGGGTAGATGACCGAGGCTCTCATGAAGCGGTGATGCATGGGGATAAAGAACCAACTGAGCCAGACACTAACAAACCCCACGAAGAACGTCTCCTCGTCCATGCCGGGAACAACGATGGATTCAAAAGAGGTCGGTGACATAATAGGGATGTAGTACTGAGGTAAGTCCGATTCAGTGGTCGGCAGCTTCTTCGGACCGAACCCAAAGGGGTCTCCAATGTTGGCAAACTTCGGAGCCGTCTTCGATAGGGCGTCCTCACGAAGGAAACGAGTAATGAAGCTCTTGAAAGTAACACCCTGCTCTTCGGATTTGGTGAATAATCGGTCGAAGATACCTAGCGCCTTGATTAAACTGGGATGCTTGTGGCGGACGGCATTCTCAGCAGACAGGCCGTCAACTGGGGCGGGCTCAGGTTCAAAAATATACTCATCAGAAGGCAGCAACTCCTCGTATAGACTACCCCTGATTGGCAACCCCGAGATGTCATAAAATTCGGCCAGAGAGATCGAGACCTCGCGATCTCCTAGAATGAAAGTGTTGGTGGGAAGATTCCATTGGTTCAAAAACGCCTTGACCCACCAGAAATGCGGAGACTTATAATGGAAGAGTGACGCGTATATTTCCTGATAAAGCCCGACTTTCTGCAACCGCGTACAATGGGCAGAAAGGATGTAGCGAGCCCAGAGAAGGTAGCCCGTAGGGTGCCGAGGAGTAAGCCCTATCTTATAAATTTGCCCCCACGGGTGGGCCTCACCCTGGCAGATACGCCGCCCCAAGATGTCTATGGCCGGGATCGGATGGTTCGGAATACCGGTCGTCGAAGGCTCGAGCCTCCCCGTTGGAGTCCAGTTGGGCATTTCCACAGCAAAAACCGTCCTCGGAGGATCCATCGATAAGAATGGGAAAATGGGCTCCGTTGGTACCGCGCAAAGAAAACTCCGGCGACCCTGAATAATCTGACTATACCAAGATCCCCATTGAAGAAGGTTGGTACAGTTCGGGTCATGGGCCCAGATCATCGCCATCGCTTCCTCATCAGATGGCGACTGAGGAAAAGCAGCCTCCGAGCAAGAAAAGGGAAAGTATGGAACAGAAGCCATCGCACCTGAAATCCAATAAAAGGAGACCGTTAAAAGCAAAGTCAGCGATATATATCCATGCATGAACAGGAAGACTAGTTAAAGAAAGCAACAACAGAGTTTTCTGGGACCATTGGCTACAAAACACATGGGCCCCACAGAATCAGGATGACGGCTCATTAATAATGAGACCAAATAGTTACAATAAAACAAAGGGAATATCCTCATTTAATAAAGAATGGTAACCCTACACATTCCCCCCAACAGGATCTGCCTCGGGCTCTACAATGGATCCAACAAGATCAAAGGAATTAAATTCCCACAGAAGACATCATTACAAAGCTCCTGTTGCATTAATTGCAGAAGGACAACCTCGGGTCGAGAGCCCCCAAGAAGCCTCCGTGTGAAGAAATTGAGTTCTTCATTGGAATTAAATTCCTTATTAAGAGAAAGGAATTAAATTCCCAGAAACATTTTTGGGATAGAATTAAATTCCATGGATTTGAACCGCCATCATCATCTCCCTAAGGATCATCTAAACCCTAAGAGATCTACTGTTGGAGGTTAAGTGGTCTCATATTTTGGTTAAAGAACTTGAAGAAAAATGGGTTCCTTGTTAAAAAAGAGTAAAAACCCTTGTTTTGGATTTAGAATCCAAAGGAATGTGGAAGTTCGCTGTTTGTCCAAGAACATTACCTGAGGAGGAAGAGTCCTTTTAAACAGAGTTAAACTCTGAAAATGTTTCAAGGCAGAGAACTAAGCTCTGGAAGAAGAGAATTAAATTCTCAGAAAAAGTTCTCAAAGGAAGGGGATGAGCAAAGTGAAGGCTCTTCGGAAGGGACATGAACATTTATAGGAGGTGATGGAAACGTTTCATCTCCCCAAATCCCTAGAGGAATCCAACGGTCACAAAAGGTGACAGCGTTGCACTCACGTGCGGACACGTGAGAACAACGCTGTGGGGGTATTTGTTTCCTGATTTAAAATCAGAAAAGCTTATGGAAAAGGCTTCAGAAAAGGGTCACGTACTTACACGTGACCAGCAGTCACGTGTTGGCACGTGACATCTAAAAGCATCAGCAAGGCAAATTCAGCTTCCCGGCTGCATCAAAGAAAAGGGCTTCAGAAAGGGTCACGTGCTCCCACGTGACCTGGGTCACGTGTTGGCACATGACAATTAAAAGCGGCTTCAAAGGCAAACCGGTTCCCGGATCAAATCAAGGAAAAGGCTTCAGAAGAGGTCATGTGCTCCCACGTGACCAGGGTCACGTGTTGGCACGTGATACTCAAAAGCAGCAGACTTGTTCTCCGGTTAAATCAAGAAAAAGAGTCCAGACGAGGGTCACGTGCTCACACGTGACCAGGGGTCACGTGGTGGCACGTGACGGTTAAGCAGCGACCAGAAAGCAGAGCGCAAAAAGAAAGAAGAGGGCTCGTTCCAAGGGGGTCACGTGCCCACACGTGACCAAGGGTCACGTGGCCACACGTGACCGACTTCAAAGCCCATTTGTTAACAGAATTAAATTCTGAGAAAAGACCTCTCAAATCTTTCCAAAAGCAACCGATTGAATTAAAGATTTAAAGGTGATTAAATATCATCTATCTATGGGAAAATCTCGAATTTGGAAAGATTTCCCCGTAAAATCTAACCAAAATAACAGAGGAGAATCTCTGGATTTAAAATCCAATGGTGAATAAAATTCACCTAATAATCCAAAGGTCCAAAACGAGTGGTGAATACAAATCAAATCTCCCAATGAAAGATTCACCAAAACTAATTAACTCGGCTGCTTCTCCTATAAATATGAGCCAAGAGACACACAAGAAAAATAGATATATGCAGAGGGAAGAAAAGAGAGAGAGAGCCTTGATACTTTAGAGGAATTTGGATCTTCTGCAAAAGAAAACCCTAGGTAAGAAAGGGAAGGTTTCATTGAAAGAAAAGAGAATTTAATTCTCATCAGAGTTTAACTCTGATATAAAAAAGAAGGACATATTTCTTCTCTCTTTGATGGAGGATCTGTAAAGTGCACATCTCCCATCGAGTTGAGAATTTAATTCTCAATGGGTTGAGATCCTGCCATGCAGATCCAAAGCATAGAGAGGGAATGGAAGCACGAGAATTTAATTCTCACAGAACTATAGGAATTTAATTCCTTCAAAATAAAATTAGGGTTTGACCCTGTGTTATGGGAATTTAATTCCTTCAGAATGAAAAGAATCAGGGTTTAACCCTAGTTAAGAACATAGTTCTGTTAAAACAACAAGAATTTAATTCCCTTTATCTTATTCCCCAGAATAATTCTCTAACAGAGAGTGGGGGTTTAATTCCTTAAAGCTTTTATTAGGGTTTAACCCTATTCAGTTCTTCATATATATGAGGAATTTAATTCCTACAGAAAATTCAGAGTTCAACTCTTCAAAAGGAACTAGGAATTTAATTCCTCTGAAATTATTGTCAGGGTTCAACCCTACGAGTAATTTAATTCCTGAAAGGGATTAACAGATCTTCTAAACAACTACAGAAAAGCAGGGTCACGTGTCACCACGTGACCCCCCCCCCCAAAAGATCTACAGAAAGCCCTTTGAGGCAGTGCCTCACGTGACCCACGTAACCCTTGGCAGAGGCTTTAACATACTCCATTCAAACACCCGTCACGTGATGACACGTGATGCTCCAAAAGATGCGATTTTCTCAGCAGAACAAACGAAGGGAGGGCGCCCTCACGTGCTACCACGTGACCCCTCTTGCCTCAGCGTCTAACGCTAAATTGGAACCCCTGAATTCAGTGTTAAAACGTTGTTTGGCCTTAGTGTTCAACACTAAGCAATGAACTTTATTTGCAGTGTTCAACACTGATTACCTTAGTGTTCAACACTAATTTGGGATTTCTGTTGCCGGTGTTTAACACTGGTCTGTTTTAGTGTTTAACACTAATTTGAAGGCCTTGTTGCTGGTGTTTGACACCAACTATCTTCTAGTGTTAAACACTGACTTATCAATCTCATTCTCAGTGTTCAACACTGATTGGTCTTTAGTGTTTAACACTAGGCATTGGCCCAATTGGCTAAATGGCCAGAGGCAAAGCCTCTCCTTCAAGGGACCAACAGGAAGGCCGATGTCCCAGACATGATTGGACTTAGCCCAAGCTGGCCATAAGTCCTCAATTCGTATTTAACTGGGCTAATGGGCTCATAATTAATTGGTCTTGATCCTAAATTGGGCCAAAGACTATTTAATCCACTCCGGTTCCAGGGTACATCTCTTCACTCCTTTGATACTTGGCGTTGTAATCCCTCAACGTCTTCAAAGAGGTGACGGGTCCCAATGACCACACATTGATATGGACTGTGGGGTCCTTAAACCCATGGACTACGACGTCCTTAACCTTGACCGAGATGTCTTAAAACTAACAATGGACTGTGGGGTCCTTAAACCCATAGACTACGACGTCCTTAACCTTGACCGAGATGTCTTAAAACTAACAATGGACTGTGGGGTCCTCAAACCCATGGACTACGACGTCCTTAACCTTGACCGAGATGTCTTAAAACTAACAATGGACTGTGGGGTCCTTAAACCCATGGACTACGACGTCCTTAACCTTGACCGAGATGTCTTAAAACTAACAATGGACTGTGGGGTCCTTAAACCCATAGACTACGACGTCCTTAACCTTGACCGAGATGTCTTAAAACTAACATTGGACCGCAATGTCCTTAAACTACCCATGGACCGTAATGTCCTTAAACTAGCGATGGACCACTATGTCCCTAAACTGGAATGATAGAGCCCAAATGCTCTTTTGTCGGATCTAAAAGATCCCGTTTAAGTTGATCTTAGCCTTAAATATGGCTAACGTATCCTTAAACCTTTCAAACAAACTTTAGTCCCAAACTGGACTATAGATCCCCCCAATTAACTCTGGTTCAAGGGTACATCTCTGAACTCCTCTGACATCTGTCGTTGTAATCCTTCAACGTCGCCAGAGAGGTGACGGGTCCCGACGGCCATACATTAAATGGACCACTATGTCCCTAAACTGGAACAATGGAGCCCAAATGCTCTTTTGTCGGATCTAAACAATCCCGTTAAGTTGATCTTAGTCTCAGGTTAGACTAACGTATCCTTAACAAACGTTTGAGTTGATCTTGGCCTCAAATATGGCTGACGTATCCCAAACCAAACCCCCAAACCCAAATCTAAGATAATACGGATTTGGACTAGTCCACGCCCTACGGGCGACGACATAACTCGGTCTCCGTAAACAATCCACGGGCAACAAAACATAAAATAAACACACACGACACGAAGTGACCATCTGGAGAAGGAGAAAGTGGTTACCGCGAAGCGGTAGCGTAATTAACTGCAGGGGTTTGCGCCTGCAGGGAAGAGCGTCCCCACAATCAAAAACCCCTCAAGCGAGGGGGAATCTGACGAAGTCTGCTACATCGGACGCATCCGTTCAAACCTCCGATGTACGGTGCCATAAATCAACTTAGCATCTTCGGAGAAGTGGACGGATAGCACCAATTAGCATCTGCCCCGAATCTCAGGCGAGACGGCCCACGTCTCGGCCGCCGTTCGGAGGGGAACAGCCATGTGCGCCACGTGTGACGCACGTGTGCCTGCCACGTGCGCACCACATTTAACGCACGTTTTCCCGCCACGTGCGAGAATTCAATCCTCAAAGGAGCTTAGTTCTCCATATGAGTTTAGTTCTCCAAGTTAGGGCCTTAGCTGCCCTCTATTATGGGCCACGTGTGACGCATGTGCGCCCTCCATATGCGTACCACGTGCAATGCACATGTGCCCGTCATGTTCGCACCACGTGCGAAGATTCGATCCTCAAAAAAGCTTAGTTCTCCAAGTTAAGGCCTTAGCTGCCCCCATAATGCGCATATGCGCAAGTGCCATGTGCGCTACATGTGATGCACGTGCGCCCACCACGTGCGCACCACATGCAACGTGCGTGCACCCTCCATGTGCGCACCACGTTCGAGGATTCAATCCTCAAAGGAGCTTAGTTCTCTATAGGAGCTTGGTTCTCTATGCAAGGGCCTTAGCTGCTCCCCATAATGCGTATATGCGCAGGCGCCACATGCGCACCACATGCAACACACGTGCGCCCGCCACGTGCGCACCACGTGAAACGCACGTGCTACCGCCACGTGCGAGGATTCAATCCTCAAAAGAGCTTAGTTCTCTATAGGAGCTTAGTTATCCAAGTTAGGACCTTAGCTGACCTCCATGATGTGCATATGCGCAAGCGCCACGTGCGAAGCACGTACTCCCACGCTCGCGCGCCGTGCGACGCACGCGCGCGCGCAGTGCGACGCACGTGCGAGAACGCAAAAAAACCTTTTTCAAACGGCTAGAAGTTTAAGCTCCAACCTGTTCTTCCCCCTGATGAATGGGACATGATTCAACGGGTACATCCCTCCACACCTTCGATACATGGCGCTGTAATCTCTCAACGTCGTCGGAGATGTGGTCGGTCCCAACGACCAATGGTCTCTCTTTCTAAATAAGGAAGAGATCACCCCATAAGATTCTGTGAAAATACAGAAATCTCTCAAAACAATAGAAAATTTAATTCCTAGTAAAGAAGAAGATCTTCCTTCTCTTAAACCCTAAATAAAGAAACCACAGAGATCAAAACATCTCCTTTACCTATCATAGCATATCTAAAGGTATAACCCTTCTCAAGAACTTAGTTCCTTCTCTGGATCTAAGATCCACAAAACAATTCTTCCATAAGTTGAGAATTTAATTCACATCGAGAAGATCTTGTTCTTGAGAATCAAAGATTCAGAGAAGAACAAATTTGAAAAGAAAGAAGATGGAGCCCATAATACTCCAGGAACATAGTTCCTCACAAATCAGGAACTTAGTTCATAAAGAACCTGATCTCAGATCCTCAAAATAGTGATCTTGATGATCGTTAATGGTCATAATACCATTGATAGAGGTTTAATCTCTCTGAAAACATGAACAGAAGAATATGGATAAAAGAACATGGAGTCCATAATACTCCAGGAACTCAGTTCCTTCAAATTAAGAACTTAGTTCTTAAAGAATCTGATCCCAGATTCTCAAAATAGTGATCTTGGTGATCGTTAATGGTCAAAATATCATTCACAGAGATTTAAGTTCTCTAAAAATATCAACAGAGATTAAATCTCCAAAAAGATCAGCGCCTCACGTAAAAAAGCACGTGAGCACCCAAGGTCAAAAGCTCAGCATCTCATGTGAAACACACGTGAACGCCAAAACTTAGCGCCACACGTGAAGCACACGTGAGTGCTCAAAAGAAGCCAAAGCTGAGCGCCTCACATGAAACACACATAAGTGCCAGACGGTCAGCGCCTTACGTGAAACACACGTGAGCGCCAGAGAAAAATCAGTGCTTAGCATTATTATAGCACCTCACGTGATATACACGTGAGCGCTATATACAACTGAGTGCTTAGCACTGCTAGATGTTACAGAAACCCAATCTTAGCCTAAATTGGCTAAGCTTATATTCATGATATCCAAACTGATCTTAGTCCCATACATTACTAACGATCTTCATCCCATACTGTAACGACCCCAATATTACTATACCTTCCTGTTTTCTTTCTTTAGTAAAATATTTTATTTATTTATTCTTAGTATTTTTCCGTATATTTTGTTTTCTATTAAATATATTATTTTATTATTCCATTTATTTTTCCCAAACTCATTTCTTTAAACTAAATCTTAATCTATTTCAAATTAAACGTAATACATAACTCAGCCCATAACCCAAATTCAATCTCATTTTCATTTTCTTTTATAAAACTATGAGCCCAAAAGCCCACTTTCTTTTCAAGCAACAACATATATTTAATTCTAATTAAATATGTGCATGAACAACCATGTAGCTCGTTGGTTAAATCTTTGAATTGTTATTCCATAGATCACATGTTCAAATCTCTATTCTTGCAATTATTTTTTTTATCAATTTTTATTCTTCTTATAGCCTACAAATGAGACCTTTCATTTCATTTTCCTTTTAACTCCCAAAATAATTAGAATGGTTATGAGCCATAATTTATTAGAATTATGGTGGCCATAAATATTTTTTATATCTCACTCCTCTATTTTTCATCATGACACCTTTCTATTATTTCATATATTCATCTTCATCTAGATTTTCCAAAGAAGAACATGAAGATATTATCAAGAAAGTCTCGCTAGAAACACGAGGCTATTGGCGGATAGACAATACCGGCTTGTGTATGTGAGTCTCTTCTCTCTTTCCCTCCATCTCTTTCTCTTTATCCTTCTCTTTTTATATTGCCATGAAAAACTTCTCTTGTCGTACCATAGTTCCTAAATAATTAATTAAATGGATACATATAAAAATAATGAACACACACGAACACACACACAAATATATAGTTTGTAAAGTCTTTTTCAATACTCTCAATCAATATATTAAGATTTCATAGTAACCAATTAGGATCGCATCGTTTGTTGTTGTATTTTAAATTATTTAAATTTTTTTTTTAAAATAAAGTTACGAATAAATACCATGATTTCCTCAATCTCACATATGACATATGAATACCTTTACTTTTAAAATAATTTTTAGAAATTAATTTTTACTTCTAAAAATTTCAGAAAATTTATATATGATAGAATATATTTTTCTGTCCACGCTGTAAAAATTTTAGATCAAACCGCATAACGGTTTAGGAATTACATCGTTTTTATTCACTGTTCGTAAAACAGAAAACTGCAGTTGACGGTCAACTTCCAGAACACATAACTTGGTATACCGATATCCAAATTGAACAAACTCAGGTTTTTTTGATATCTACATCAAATAATATATATTTTCTTAGTTTTAAGTTTATACTGAAAATTTACATAAAATATAGAAAACTGCGTTACAATATTAAGCGATGAATCTGAAAAAAATCTGTCCTGATTCGCACACTGTTTTTAAATTAGACTTAACTCAAACTCCCGATATCCGTTTGTGAAAAACTTTAGATGTGTAGATGCACAATTGATAGAACTATAATTTTATGTATACTAGATTACTTATAAATGCATGAAATAATCCGATATAGGCTTTGCAATACAATATATAGTTTCTGTCCAGAAATCTGAATTTCTGTTTTAAATGCTGATATTAGAACGATCATAACTGGAGCTTTATAAATCCAAATTGTGCGAATCTTGGTGTTTTTGATAACTAAATAGAAATACCTACAATTTTCTAATAATTTTTGTAAACTGAAACACGATAGAAATTAACTCAAACTGCGTTATAAAAATATGTGACGGTGCTGAACAGATTCTGATCTGTTTTGCGCGACAATACGAAAACAGATATACCTCCTAAACCAGTAGTCGTATTTAGGCGAGACCGGAACTCACGTGTGCATAACACTTAAGTCTATGTTTTCGTTTATATTCTGACTTTAAATGACTTGATTAACTACCCGTACATATCACATATTTACAACATTGTTTTTGGACGTTTCTTGTATACTTATCTCATATCATGTTCTATGATTGCTTATCTATTTTTATCTATATAACTCGTGATTAAACCATTACATGCTAGAATTGACTTGATATTGACACGAATCAATCATGAATACTTGAACCCAATAATTGCACTTGATTCGACTTGACCCGAACCATGAATACTTAATGACTTGACATGAATACATAAATCATTGACTTGAATACTTGAACTCGACTCGATACTTGAATTGCACTCTCTTATATATTCATGGATTTGGGCAAGACTTGTAACTTTAATCACAGACTAATATATGCGGGGTGTTGGGGTAGTTTGAGTATGAATCCAACGGAATCTCATGAGTCCCATTATAATAAATAACATTGCTGTGCTACCGGGCTGAAACGGTACAAATAACGTTGCTGTGGTACCGGGCTGAAATGGTACATCACGAATTCATGAATGAGGGCCCGTGTTTCCAAGCCCCTGATGATAGCCTGTTGGGTTTGGAATACTTCGATAACAATTGAAGCCCCGCTATTTTGGTCTTGTGATTCTTTGCCCCTGGACGATAGCCTTGGGTTTGAAAATACTCTTGAGATTGGTTGATATTCACACTTGAACTCACGTTAGTTAATTTTACCCTTTTAGAGACCTTTTAGGACACTGACATTCACTTCATGTTCACTATACCCACACTCCACGGCCATGCTATACTTGTTTGCTATGCTCATGCTACATTTCCATGCTGTTATAGTTGACATACACATTACCATTTACGCTATTATACTTGTTTACATGTTCATGATTCATATCCATGCAATACCATATATCATATTACACCCTGCATTTCATTTATATACATCACACTATCCTTTTGGGGACTTACCGAGCGTTAGTTCGCTGACGGGCATTATTTCTTTTTTTCTTGGAATGTTTGTCAGGTGACATTAAGATAGAGAAGATAGAAGTGGTTGAAAAGAAGTACAACCAATTCGCATCACAAACAGACGTATAGTTTCATTCATTTTTTTCATTTCATTTCAGTTTATTTATGTATGCCTCCTTGTTAAGGCTTATCATGTTAAATATCTTGTATTAAGATATTTTGTCTACTATAAATCATGAATTTAATAAATCAAGGTTGGATTTCATTCTTTTGTTTATTCTTATTAGTTTATGTTGCTTATAGATGCTTAGCGTATTTATTTTGAGAAATGACCTTCTCGGAATAAATACGTCGCGGGCTTGCCACGTCACCGTTTCCATCTGCTGGAAAGCGGGGCATGACACATACTTTCTAAGTTAATCTTAGTCTCAAATATGACTAACGATTCTAAGATGATCCATCATGATCTTTTCCTTAAATACGGGATTTGGTTCAAGGGTACATCTCTTCACACCTCTGATATATGTCGTTGTAATTCCTCAGCGTCTTCTGAGAGGTGGCGGGTCCTGACAACCAACAACTCCTTTCATCCCACATTGATGCACTTCCACATTGACGTGCACACCTCAAATCGTATCACACCCTAAATTGGGTGCATTCCATATCACCATCGTTCACTCCGCCACATAACAAATACACTTGTGCGCAAGATGGATAATGGACCGAAATGTCCTTAAACTAACATTTGTCCCAAAAATGGGAATGTTGGACATTTCATGCTGGACCGAAATATCCTTAAACTAACATTCGTCCCCAAAATAAGAATGTTGGACCGAAACATTCGCAAACTAACATTCGCCCCCAAAATGGGAATGTTGGACCGAAATGTCCTCAAACTAACATCCGCCCCCAACATAGGAATATTGTTGGAACGAAATGTTCTTAATTAATATTCGCTCCCAAAACGGGAATAATGGACCGAAATGTCCTCAAACTGACATTTGTCCACAAAATGGGAATGTTGGACCGAAATGTCCTCAAACTAACATTCGCCCCCAAAATGGGAATAATGGACCGAAATGTTCTTAAACTAACATTCATCCCCAAAAAGGGAATGTTGGACCAAGATGTCCCTAAACTAGCGCGTCTTCCTAAACACGGCGATAATGGACTATGATGTCCTTAAACTAAAATAATTGAGCCCACATGCTCATTTGTTTCTAAGTTGATCTTAGTCTCAAATATGACTAACGATCCTTAGATCAAACTCAAATTTCATATGAACTGATGGACCTCATTTATATGAGATCTGCATCCTAAGTTCATCCCCGTTGGAAAACCAAGCTACCAACGTAGACCCTGTCAAGAAAATTCTTGACTTAAATCCAAATCTAAAATATATGGATTTGGACTAATCCGCGTCCTATGGGTAACGATATAAATTAGCCTGCATATACAATCCACGGGAAATCAAAATAAACAAAAATAACACACGACACGAAGTGAACTGCTAGAGAAGGAGAAAGTGGTTATCGCAATGCGATAACATAATTAACTGCAGGGGCTTGCGCCTGTAGGGAAGAGCGTCCCCACAATCAAAAAACCCTCACAAATGAGAGGGAATCTGATGAAGTCTGCTACAACGATCACATCTATCCAAACCTTCGATATACGATACCATAAATCAACTTAGTATCTTCGGAGAGGTGGATGGATAAGTCCAAATAGCATCTGCCCCCAAATTCAGGCAAGAAGATCCATCCCAGTTCGTCTGTTTCTGGCGGTGAACAGGGAACTTACACGAGACAAATGACGATCTCAGGTCAAAAGACTAACCTGTACTCATGCCACCAGAGAACTTCTATCTGAAAATAGATATAATACCATCTATAAGTTCTCGGCGAATCCGTCTAGTGTACCCACCTCCAGTGAGCACCTATATACTATCTTAGGTGATACAACACCAATTACCGAAGCGTGTTTTGAGTTTATCCGTATTCTGCTTTTAAACAGAAACCGGATAACTCCATATTTTAACAACCCAAAGATATGCAACTTATCAATGTCCATATAGAATCAAAAGCACTAATTTAGATGGGTTGGATTCCGACCCATCATGTCCCGTCCATTGTATGTGAACATCTTCCTGTACATTTAACCTATCCTATTCTTACCACCAACCTATCCGATATGCAAAATGATATTCAGCCTTCATCTCATACATCTGGTTCAACAATGCTCGACACCCAAGTTTGTTTACCCATTTCATTATACACTTTCTTTGGTTCTTTTCATCTTCTTTCATTTCCACCGAATTTTGATGAACCACACTCCGATGTTTCGAGTTCTATGATTCATGAAAAACCACTCGAGTTATAATCTTTTAAAGATAAGATAGACATGCTTTTCGAGTCTCCTACCTCCATAATTTCTGACGAATCGAGCGTTTTGAATTCTGGTGTGCAACACATTGACATTGAAACTTTCAACAGTCCTAGTGAATCTGCCTATTCTACTTATTCCTTTCTTTCCGATGAGATCATCATTCGGAATATTGATGAAAGTTTCGAAAGTATTTTCGCCGACGAACTTCCGTTCCTTGATGAGTTGGATGCTGTGATGAATCAACCTCCACCGGAAATTCGTGCACCTCTGTTTGAGGCCGAAGAAGTTGAACCGCCATCCCTTCTTCTTATCACATACGAGAATACGACTATTCCACACATTCCTTATCTTTCACATTCTCGTTTTTATTCACCGTCACTTTTTCGTCTCTACCAATCTAGACGTAAAACCTTTCGATTATACGTCTTATCTTACCCCCAATTCATTTCTTATCGTTACTCTCATTTTTGTTTCTTCTACTCGAGACATGATACAACCTCCATTCTTATACAGTCTCGAGTCTTCTTCACGTCTATCCATTTCGCATTCTGTCATGCCCCGCTACCCGGTAGACAGAAACGGCACGTGATGAGGCCCGCGACGTATTTATTTCGAGAAGGTCATTTCCCGGAATAAATACTCTAAGCGTAAAAGAAGCAATGAAATGACTCTGAAATCTTAGTACGGAAATTCTTCTGTTAAAAAAACAAAATAGAGTTTCACAGCCTGAGTACAAGTTATAAGTTAATTTTGTTTAAGAACAGCAAAAAATAACTTGTAGCTTACTGGTAAAGCCTCTACACTGCTGTGACGTAGCCCATGTGTTCGAACCCCATCAGACACATTATATTTTTCTGATTTTCCATTTAAACTTTTTGGAAGCCCAAAAGTTTACACGTGCAATGCACATAAAAATGAAAAGATAGAGAAAACAAATATGTGTTCAATGTTGTATATACTGGCGTGAACACGTGGCTCAAATCCGACGGCTCCACTCAACAAATCGACCGGCAGAACCCTTGATTGGGCCGACGCCGACGGTCCCCCCCTCGCCAATGGTGTCCGTGCTTTACACACCTCAACTCTTGGCCTACCCCTAACTACCCTGCATTGTTTGATTGCTCTGCAATCAAACAGAGAGCTTTTAATTCCCTATTTATTCTCATTTTAATGCATTTTAATTTATCTTTTTAATTCTAAAACCCTAATTCCACATTATAAATACTACCTCATGCCCTAGCCCATCCTTATTCTGAAAATTCTAACTACAATTCTCTCAAAAGTTCCTAGCTGCCAGTAAAGTGGAGTTAGCAAACAAGCAACTTCCGGCGAAAATCGAAGCCGATTCCGGAGCTCCCGCGGAATCCCAAAACTTTCTCCCTCTTCTTCTTCCTCTTCTTAACAAAATCAAATGGTAATTCCCTCCCAATCTCTCTTCTTTCTCTTTCTCTTTTTTCAAAACATGTCAGTAAGTAGAGTTAATACCGACATTTTATTCTAAACCCTAGAAATTACATTTTTTCTTATGCATTGCTCATTCATATTTCTACACCTTTCTTGTTAACATAAAACTAATGTTTAGAACAAACTTTCACTCAAAAATATCATGAAACATAACTTTAAATTAACTTTTACATTAAAATACCATGAACTTTATATCTATCATATTTAATTGTTTTGGTTAATTATACCTTTAGAAAAATTCACGGTGTAACGACCTACCTCTCACATACACATATGGTTTCCATAGCACGATACTCTTTGAGCGTATTTTTAGTTAAGAACACAATATTTCATTAAAATACCACTACTATAAAAAACGGTTTTCTTTGGAATTGTATTTCAAAACCCTTTGCAAATATGCCTTTACAATCCTTTTTAGGGGACCCGCTATTGGATGATGCGGATTATCGCACATCCTTGAGCTAGTAGAGCGAGATGCAGATCTCCTCACGGAGCATTCAGTCTCGAAAGGTTTTAAATACGGTTTTTAAGAAAAATGCATTTTTCTACTTTAATAAAATTAAATTTTTATAATTATATAAATATTACAAATCCATATACTTTCAAAATTCAATAAACTTACATTTTTTTTCTAAAAGTTGAAAATTCACAAGTTTCATCAAAATACCATCATGATACCAATAAAATGCATGTTTTACAATAAAATACCATGAACTATTCAAATTAAGGTAATTATCACTAAAATACCTTACACCTTTAAAATTCACATCCATGGAAACCCAAAATAATATAAGTAATTTCTCGAGATTATTTTGAAACTATATATTAAAAATATTTTTCATAAAACCCCCTCAAGTTATATAAAATTACATTTAAGGACTTTAGTAAATATAGGTTTAAGCGGGATCAATTCTCTTGAGCTCCAGAGAGCCGGAGAAAGTGAGTGCTTGCCTATTTAAGGTAGAAAACTTAACGGTGTTATCAATGGTAATTGTCTTGGAAAAAGACAAATCATGCCGTCCATGTGCAGCAGTTACCGATAACTCCTGAACCTAATTCAAGATCTAAATCAGTTTAAAGTGTCTGACTCAAGTCTGAGTCTAACTCATGTCTAAATCCAAACTCAAACCTGAATCTAAAACCAAACATGAATACTTGATCATGAACTTGAATCCAAACTCAAGTCAGAATCCAATTCAAACATGAACCCAAAGTCTAGCATGCATACTTAAACATGAACCTGAATATCTGAATTCAAACACATATATCAAACCTGAATACATGGCTTGACTTGACTCGAACCATGAATACAATAATAAAACACGACATGAATACAATAATACTTGACATGAATACTTGATACATACATGAACTCAATCTTGCAACTCGATGTATTCATGGATTCGAGAAAGGCTGGTAATTTTAACTGTAACGTAGAATACAAGGGGTGTTGGGGTAGTTCAGACGTGAATCCAATGAAATCTCAAGAGTCTCACTAGATCATGAATCCATGTGTACTAACACAAGCAAGCTATCATGAGGGCCCGTGTTTCCTTGCTCCTGAATTACAGCCTGTTGAGTTTGGAATACTTCAACACTAGGTTGAAGTCCCGTTACTAACACTTGATTTGGGTCCGTGGTTCCTTACCCCTGGATTACAGTCTGTTGGGTTCGAGAATACTCTTGAGATTGGTAGACATTCACCATTGAACTCACGTTAGTTACTTTTACCATTTAGAGAACTTTCAGGACATTTATATTCCCTTCATGTTCATTATACTTACACTCCACGGCTATATTATACTTATTTGCCATGCTAATATAGTTGACATACACATTACCATGCAAGCCACTTGTTTACATGTTCATGATTTATATCCATGTTATATCATATATCACATTACACCTTGCATTTCATTTATATTCATCACAACCATTTCTTGGGGACTTACCGAGCGAAAGTTCGCTGACGGGCATTCCACTCTTCTCTGTTTTTTTGGAATGTTCGTCAGATACTGTGGAGACTGAAGAGGTAGATATCTCAGAGGAAGAGCACGAACAGACCGAGACCCAGGCCTAGACCAGTCACCATTTCTCAGTTTATGTATGCCACATGTTTAGGCATTTCCATCTTTATATTTTCTTTCAGTTAAAATCATGTATTGTAAATGAATCAAGTTGAATATAAATAAATTTGTTGAATTTTAAATCTCATGTTTATTCTCTTGTCATTTTATATTGTTTATTTTACGCTTAGAGTATTTATTCCAGGAAATGACTTTCTCGAAATAAATACGTCGCGGGCCTCGTCAAGTACATGTTTCCGTCTACTGGGAAGCGGGGCGTGACAAGCAATATAAAAAACCGACAAGAAAATTAACATGAGATTTAAAATTCAACAACTTTATTTACATTCAACTTGATTCATTTACAATACATGATTTCAACTGAAAGAAAATACAATAATGGAAATGCCTAAACAGGTGGTATACATAAACTGAGAAAAAGATAACTAATCTAGGCCTGGGTCGCGATATGTTCGTGCACTTCCTCGGTAGTGTCTACCTCCTCAGTCTCCACGATATCTGATGAATATTCCAGGAAAACAAAGAAGGGTAGAATGCCCGTCAGCGAACTTTCGCTCGGTAAGTCCCCAAGAAATGAAGTGAAATATAAAGTGTAATGATAAGGAAAATGTATATCATGAACAATTGATTATGAAGTATGGTGTGTCAGCACATCGTTTAATATAAACACGGCAAGTTTATTTAGCATGCGGTTCTATTTATCAGGGTAACTAACATGAGCAGAGTATAACATGGTCGTGTAGTGCAGGTATAGTGAACATGAAGTGAAATGTAAGTGTCTTAACAGGTCTTTACTTAGATATACTAATTTAACGTAAGTTCAAGGGTGAATTTCAACCAATCTCAAGAGTGTTCTCGAACCCAACAGGCTATAATCCAGGGGTAAGGAACTACGGGCCCGAATCAAGCGTTAGTAATGGGACTTCAACCTAGTGTTGAAGTATTCCAAACTTAACATGAATCCAGGAGTAAGGAAACACGGGCCCTCATGATAGCTTGCTTGTGTTAGTAGACATGGATTCATGATCTAGGGGGACTCCTGAGATTCTGTTGGATTCACACAAGAACTACCCCAACACCCCGTGTATTCTACGTTACAGCTAAGATCACCGGCCTTGCTCGAATCCATGAATATATCAAGTTGTAAGATTGAGTTCATGTCAATATCATGTGTTCGTGGAAAGTATTCTTGTATTTATGTCAAGTTGTATTCATGGTTCGAGTCAAGTCAGTTTAAATAGCCATCATTGTGTTCTCGTATTCATATTAAGTTCATGTCCAATTATAACCAGGGTTTGGTCAAGTCACGACAAGTATTCATGTTTGATATTGATGGTTTAAATTTGAGTGTTCATGTTCATGTTCAAGTATTCATGTTTGATTTTAGATTCAGGTTTGAATTGGATTCAGGTTTGAATTGGATTCAGACTGAGTCAGACACTTGTACTGATTTAGATCTTGAATTAGGTTCGCGAGTTATCCGTAACTGCTGCACATGGACGGCAGAATTTGTGTCCTTTTCCAAGACAATTACCATTGATAACTCCGTTAAGTTTTCTACCTTAAATAGGCAAGCAATCACTTTCTCCGGCTCCCTGGGGCTCAAGAGAATTGATCCCGCTTAAACCTATATTTACTAAAGTCTTTAAATATAGTTTTATATAACTCGAGGGGGTTTTATGAAAAATATTTTTAATAAAATTTCAAAATAAACCTCGAGTATTTATTTATATTATTTAGGGTTTTCATGGATATGAATTTTTAGGATTTGAGGTTTTTTAGTGATAATTGCTTAGCTTGGAAAGTTCATGGTATTTTATTGTAAAATTTGTCTTTTGTTGGTATCTTGATGGTATTTTAATGAAACTTGTAATTCTTTCATTTTAAAAAAATTTAAGTTTATTATATTTTGAAAATATATGGATTTTGTAATTTTATATAATTATTAAAAAATTAATTTTATTTAATTAGAAAAATTCGTTTTCCTTAAAAACCGTATTTAAAACCTTTCGAGACCGAATACTCTGTGAGGAGGTCTGCATCTCGCTCAACTAACCCAAGGATATGCGATAATCCGCACCATCCAATAGCGGGTCCCTTAAAAAGAGTTGTAGAGGCAAAATCGCAAAGGAATTAAGAATACAATTTAAAAGAAATCTGGTTTTTTATAGTAAGTGGTATTTTCTTGTAATAATGTCTTTGCAACGAAAAATACATTCAAAAATTAACATGCTATGAAACCAAGTGTGTATGTGAGAGGTAGTTCGTTACCTCGTAAATTTTTCCTAAAGGTGTGTTTGTAACAAAAACTAAAAGAGATGATATTTAAAGTTCATGGTATTTAAATAAAAAAGTGGTACTAATGTTATTTCACATGAGAATTTTAATGAAAATTTGTGTCTAAATATTAAGGTTTAAGGTTATTGTATAAAAATTTGCTTAACCAAAGATAAAAGGGATTTGAGTTATAGGATTTGGAAAAAGTGATATCGATATTAACTCAACTTGCCGATATAAGTTTTAAAATGAATTTTTAAAGAAGAGAAATGAAGATTAGAAGGGACTTACCGTTTGATTATGCTAAGAAGAAGGGGAGGATGAAAGTCTACGGTAGCGCTCTGGCCGTCAATCCGAGACCAAATGCGGAACAAAAACTTTTCAAACTGGCGCTAACGTAACCTTAAAACCTGGATCGTTCCATTAACCGTAAACTAGAAAACTGTAAAAGAGTTTGGAGAGATTATACCGATCAATCCGTGTCCTTCGGTATTCAACATCTTTCCAAGCTCCTCACGGCTGCTCCAATGAAGTACGCTCTCCGATCTCGCTCGTCGAAGTGGCTCCATGTCAAGGATTCTTTATATGGGCTCCCGCTTCAAACCGAAGTAATTCGGACATGAAATTTGCTAGCCGACATGTCCAAGATGAAGTAGAGATAGTGTGTGATTACTTTATCTCATGACACTCTAGGATTCTCAACACATGAGAGGGATAGAGTGGAGGTTGAAGAAGAAGACATTGATGGAAGTTGTGAGCTCAAGAAGAAGAGCTATTGAAGAAAAGAGCTTGCTTATTGTGTGAGATAAAATGTGAGAGCTCTCATATAAACTCAAGACCAATCCCATGCCTCACATGGCTGCCCTCTCTCTTTCTCTTCACATCTCAATCCCAAACAATAATCAATCAAGAGATTAGATATGAAACAAAAAATAACACCATGAGTCACCAAACATTGCACATGCCATATTTAATTCTCTTGAAAAAAACTTGCACTCACAATTTCCATATAATAAACATTAATCCAAATGTTTAAAAAAATTAATAGAATGGCATCTTCTAAAGTAAACTCGTGACGGATCATAAAAATACCCCTCACCTGTATATACATACCTGCATCCGCATTCCGACTGAATACGAATACAACGAGACAAAAGTAATCCAACCAATCTAATATTAGGATCCGGCTTAAACCAAAGCCCACTAGTATGATTCGTCCGATCGTGATCCGTGCACAAGTACACGTATATGATCGAACCCTGCCATAAAACCATACGGCCTCTACAACGTTTCGCCCGAACTTGGGAAACTTTCTGTGGGGGACTCTAAAGACTCGTCAATACGCTGGCAGTGGGTTTAATCACAAGCACGTCAGTGGCACTAGCTGTACGTAACGGCTGCCAAGGTATTGAGCAAAAGGGAGGTCGATGAGCGAACTCATCCTAAAACCCTACTGAGCCTGTCAGTGACAATATCTGTACAGTCCGGTCCGTTCGTCTATGAGTATCGCATATCGGTCCTAGGGGGCTGGTAAATGTCAGACCCCCAATAACGGTATAAGTCGTGTCGGAGTGTAGCTCAGAACACCCTGAGATACTACTGGAATACCTATCAGTAAATCTCGCTTTCCCTGGCCAGGGACTTTGTGTAATGGCTCTCCAGACACAGCACGATCTCACCCCCAATACCAGGAGAGACGAATCCTCTGCCGATCCGCTCACTGCCTCCATATGGCTCGGGGTTGTACCCAACTAAAACCTGTTTGCACGACTCCTTTGAGCCGTGGTAGGGTAGTAGTCAAAGCACAGTGGGAACTCACACGAGACAAATGATGATCTCAGGTCGATAGACTAACCTGTACACATGTCACCAGGGAACTGCTATCTGACGACAGGTATAATACTAACTAGCATATTCCCGGCGAGTCATGTCCGGTGTACTCATAACCCAATGAGCACCTGTATACATCTTAGGTGAACCAACTGACACTAGTGGCTTGTGAGACCGGCCACCGCCCCTCGTTAGGGTCTCGATCCGTATACACTAGTCTACTCTCGGAGTATCGATGTCCAGTCTCGAAACTCCCACGACTAGGGACACTTTAAGGATGTGCTTATAGACTACCCAACTCTCACGTATATGATCGCCATCATACTGCTGGTAGTCAAGCAAGAATCCTAAGGGCTTTATCAACGTGTAATAGTGATCTGTAATGTACCTAAAACATGTACATGATGATAAAGACAAACCAGATAGCATATTATCATCTCGAGTAAGATTGTCCTACCGGTATAGGTCCTCCCTCAATCATTGCAATCACGTGCCTGCGATCCAATAATTGACTTTGAGGGCACTATATCCAACAATCTCCCACTTGCACTTAAGGCTAATTATTGCGATGTCGCATACTCACAGCCCGTGTGATACCGAACACCCAACTCCTCTACTAATCAGTTTCACAAAGCTCGTTTGTAAAACTATTGCTTTCGAGAAATAGCCTCAGTGAGTGGATCCCCTCTGATCTTTCTTTCTATGTCTCTCTTTATCTCAAGTTCATAGAGAAAGCCATCTCACGAAATGAGTGATACCTGTCTTAGAATATGTCTAGATATCTGATAGGACCCAGTTCAAAAATGAACTCCAAATCCAGCAAACTTCTTAGACTCTATCTTCAACTGAATTTAATCAGTATCCTGCGTCATGCCTCCCTCAGTATCCGCTTGGACCACCTGTCCAAAATACTGCCCTTCGTCAGAGGGAAAACTATAACTCTGACAGTCACTCTGTCAGCCAGGTCACTTTGGAAGCCTAGAATGATAACCGTCTCCCGAAGAAGGCTGCCGTTATCATATCCCTAGAACATCCTCTTATTTTCATAAACTGCTTCCGAATGTTTCTCCAGGATTGGATCAATATAAACTTATTGCAGCTAGTGCAAAAACAACATCTGGTGTGGTACTTGACATCTCATGATTGACTCAATTGCTTAAGCAATTGATATGCCAATCATGCGCATCCCACTCCTCTTTAGTCTGTAAGACACCTTTAGAATACTGTCTAAGTACCCAGATTGGGACACTTCCCAAATCTAGATCTAAAACCATAGATCTAGTAACCAGAATGCTTAATATTATATCCATATCCTATGTGGAGAAACCATTGTGTGACAACCACAGTATAACCGATCGTAGTATAGGAATTTCACTTCCTACTTTGTGTATGTCATCCAAATACCAGGAAATCACCCTACTACCTTCTTAACAGATCCATCCCCTATTCTGATGAAGTCAAGCCTATGACTGTCACATCAAAAATAGATGATCTTTCTCTGCTATATCTGCTTTAGTCTATAAATAGACACAAGCTACTTGTCCACTCGCTGCTCCCACTGACCACAACAACCCTCTGGTAGAGTCATATACACGTACACTTCTAAAGCTAGTTTAGAACGACGCTATACTTATCCTTCTGCCGGGTCTCATAGTCTGGAACAGCAGCAATGGCAAATCTGGATAAACAAGAACCTTCATGTCACCGTCCTTGAGGCTACCGGAGTACCACTCGGGTGCCTGAGGTTACCCACCATATCTACGGAGGGGTTAATGGAATGTTAAACCTGATTGAATCTTTAGGTCCTACTAAATTTTCAGTAATCGTTTCGGTTCTGGAATCACTTCCAGTTCTACCATACTCCCACTACTGTTTTCTGAAAAAGTCCATTTTACTAAAACTGTGGCGAGTCAAGAACAATATCACTATTGATCTTCTAGATGGTAGAAAGTCAACCTTCGTCATAGCCCGGGTTAACCCACAAACTGCCATTACAGAAACGTGCCTTGAGTTATCCAGAGTCTGGTTTTAAGCATAAGCCGGACAACTCCATATACCTTAACATCGTTAAGATATGATCCATTCTATATACAATATAGAAACAGAGGCACTGATTTAATTGGAACCGGATTCAAATCATGCAGCTGTCTCCAGTGCATGTCAACTAAATGGAGAGAGACCGATCAGCATTACTCAACTTAGGAGTGCATCCAAACATGAGTAACCTGAAAGAGAAACAAGTTTCTCAAAACCATTACTATCAACTGAATACCTAACACAAGTATCTACATCTTCGATCACCTTGAAGAATCCCGATACTTGCGTCATGTGGTTCTCTACTTTATTCTTGTACTTATAACTTCTCAAAACTTAGACCTTGTATTTCCACGAAACACATGTCTAAAACTTGAGAGGTCACAAGTAAACAGAATATAGTACGAGGACCAACCCCTCTGTCCTAATGGACACTGGACAACATACAATACTTTTTATAAGTCCCCTGAGTTGAATAACTCAAACCCTGTGCATCGTAGGTTGAAAACTGTACTATGATTATAAAGAATTACACCGCTGTTGAATTCTCCTTACCTAACCATCAACTGATGTAGGTAAATGTCATGGAAATAATTTCAAAAAGTTATATCTCACTTTATAAAATAAGCGTACAGATATATCAGTTTGAAATTGGTGCATAACAATGGATATTCAAAACCAAACATTTGCCGTCCGACAAAATCCAAGGCGATTTCCTCAAATATCACCAATTACAACGAATTCTGATATAATGAGGATGATCACCTAATTCCCAATAACTTACTCCCACTCATCATCTGTAAAACCATACAGATGTGAGAATCATACCTGGTAAATACATACCATGGAGCAAGTGTCTAATTGGGAAATCAGTTTTCTATTAACAATGCACAGTGAAACTGAAACTTGAAAATGTTTCGAAGGGTGGGTATTCCTAGTAATGCCTCTTCCATTATCCAGATTCATGACTATAACTGTATATTTCTTTGACATCTCTCCAAATCCCTTTATTTTTCTTTACTCATTACCTTCTGTACACCCCCTTAGGCTAAATGGTTTTCTTCCTTCCCTACCGTTCGGCACCAGCCTATAGTTTGAAAGAAGACTATCCAACAAGCATAATAGGTGTACTCTCTTAATCATAGGAGTACTCGCAATCTGAGAGAAGGTAAAGATAAAAGACAACTGAATAAACCTTATTCCTATTTCTCCTGAACCAGAATCCATCCTCGAACTGGAACAAGTTCCTTCGAGTTCGTATATAACCATACGATGGATTTATCCAATGGAATTGGATGTTCGTAGTGATACAGGGTGTTCTGGAGAAATACAAAGGTGAAATAGGAGTGGCGATGAAATACTTGGTTTGGTCGTGAATGATAGCAGTCGCAGTTTACTGTGCCCTCTTTCTAATCCCATTATTTGTCTTTACTTATTACCTTCTGTACACCACACTTAGGTTAATTGGTTTTCTTCATTCCCTACCTTTCGGCACCTGCCTATGGTTTGGAAGAAGACTATCCAGCAAGCGTAATAGGTGTATGATTTGTCTCAAAAACTGTCTATTACCGCAATCAAGAACGGCGTCGCTTTGCAGCTAGCCGGTGAGTAAGGGTCGGTCCACAGGGATTTTTTGAATTTTCTAATCGCTCAAACGAGTTAATTCCGATGGGAGCCGGATTTCTTATTGATTAAATCTAAAAACTAAATTAATCTAGATCTAACTCTTGCTAGGGTTAGGTCTAGGTTAAGTTTGGAAAGTCAATAAATCTCACCGTTTTCTATACCCATATGAAGATCTAATTAGGTGTTATGGTAAATATTAATAAAAGGGATTAGGATGATTGGGAAGATTGTTCTTCCTCTAGATCCTTGTCCTTCCTTTCTTAATCTTTACCCTAACCTTCATGGAAAACCTTAAAATCCGGGCCTTTATACTACGGTATCACCGCTACCTCGAGAGATAGGGTGCCGTAGGGAGCGGAATAAGAAGGTATGCATGGAGTCCTATGAAAATATATGACGGGCAAGAAAGGGGATGAGAGATCTTCGTCTCTCAAACCTTCCCCAGATCTAACCCTAACAAGCGAGGAGACTACTCACTCATTAGGGAATTGAAGAACATTTATCTAGGGCAGAGAATAAAAATTACCTAGGGCAAGAATTGAAATCTAAACTAGAGCAAGGAATTAAATCTACTTACAGATGCATCTCTCCAATCATCAACGCAGGGTTGTCAGATCTGAATTCATGAATTGAAAAGAAACACCAATGCTCTCCAAAAGAATTCTAAAATTTATTAATGAAAGAAGGCATAGGGAGGCATGAAAAGAATACGATGATTTGGGCTTCTATTTATAGGATATAGAAACCCTAGGTTACAATTGATTCGCATGTCTACATTTACCAAAATATCCTTAGGAACACCTAGTCAAAGTAGACTTCCAAGCTTTGGTAAAATTTTATGTCTGGAAATTTTGGAACTGATTCTGGGGGCTTCTTGGGCTTTTTATTTCTTTGGATCTTTATTCAATTTGGCTTCTCTATTTCTTCCAGATCTCCAGTGAACAATTGCAGTGGACTTTTAACCGTTTGCTTTGTAATCTTGGACCTTGCGTTGCCTGATCTTTTGTGTAGGCTTGATTAAGATCCTTCTATTTGTTGGTCAAAGTCCCTTTTTTGTGTCGCCTTTTGTCTTTTTCACTGTTTTCGCTCCAAGAACCTGTAACCTGTAATATATAGCAGACATGCGTCAAAAGCATCTGTTTATTTGTAAAAAGAATAAGAATGGGGAATATAAAATGCAATATTATGATATGAACAAATACCCCCAAACTTATCTTTTGCTTGTCCTCGAGCAAACTTATTTTTTTATTCTCGATAAAACCTAACCGCACTTTCGCAGGGAAACGCGATTGCACTGAGCTTGTGCAACAAGCCGTTAAACCTCTAGGTGTCCCTAGTAGGAGGAGTGTTGTCTCCTGAGGGTTTTCAGCGGATACCATCCACAAAATCCTATCAATTTGGCTTTTCGACTTTTGTTCTCCAATTAGGGTTTCTAACAAGGAATTCTATTATCTTCAACTCATAAATTATCCATCCACATTCTTCACACTTCCTCATCATCTAACTTAAGATTATATATGTTCTATAGACTTACTTAACTTTCAGCATTTCTTAAGTTTTCCTTGTAGGGTTCCATCTCCACTTAGGAATTTTTATCAACTCTATTAAAGATACAAGTTCTATTCTTCATTCCTTTCTCTCATCTAAACTCTAATCACATATCCCCACGTGTGTGTAAATATCACCCCTACACTTGGAAATTCAAATCAAGCAATCGTACTCTTGTCCATTGTCCAAAGCACTTATTAATTGTTGAATTTCGCTTACACATCCTTCATGCGACCGTTAATACTTCTTGAGGTACCAACAACCGATTACAAGATATGTTTGCACTTTAAAGCGTAATTCCTAGTCTTGCAACACCCAAGGCTTTTAGCAGTGACTCCCAAACCAGTTGGTCTAAGGCACTAGGTGATGAAGCACCCTCGCTAACACTACTACAAATAGGGGTTGCCCCTACGGATAAAGGAATCCGTAGGGGCAACTTTTTATTGCCCCTACGGATTAATCCGTAGGTGCCCACTGTTGTCCCTACGGTTTTCTATATTTTAATTTAAAAATATTTAATCATAATTTGTTGTTTGGCCCTACGGAGACGCAAACAAAGAACCTACGGGTAAGTCCGTAGGGGCATGTATACGGGTTAATAATAAAAAAAAGGCACAGAAAATCCCTCACCGTTCCCAAAATTTTCTTCTCTCTTATTCTTCCGCGCCTCGCGACGA
This sequence comes from Agapanthus africanus, assembly GCA_030015575.1. Taxonomy (NCBI): domain Eukaryota; kingdom Viridiplantae; phylum Streptophyta; class Magnoliopsida; order Asparagales; family Amaryllidaceae; genus Agapanthus; species Agapanthus africanus. The sequence goes on along the minus strand of CM057343.1, from coordinate 610,889,111 downwards.
CCGTTCCCGCGTCTCGATCCCGATCTCGTCGCCAATTGCGTCCTCATCCTGACCTCGCCACCGCAACCGTGCTTGACTCGTCGACTTCCACGTCGCAACCGTGCTTGACTCGTCGCCGATCGCATCGTCGACTACTGGCCTCCTCCGTCGTCTCCTCCACCGCGGTTAGTAAATTTCCAATTTTTACTTCTAATTTAATACTTTTATTTCCCTCTTTTGATGATGTTAGGGGTAGGGTTCAGGGATCAGGGTTCGGGTAGGGGTGGCATCGGGTCAGTTAGGGTTAGGGTTCGATTGGGGTTGGGGTTGGGGTTGGGGTAAGGGTTTGGTTGGGGTTGGGGTTGGGGTTGGGATTAGGGTTCGGTTGGGGTTGGGATTGGTATTGGCCGGGTTGTGGTTAGGGTTAATCAGTTAGGGTTAGGGTTATGGTATTTAGGGTTAGGGTTAGTGTTAGGGTTAGGGTCATGTTTAGGGTTAGAGGCTATGGTTAATTTGGGTTAATTGCAGTGTAGGGTTAATTTGGGTTAATTAGTGATAATTTGAAAAGGTTGGGGTGTTGATTAGGCTTAATTTGGTTAATTTGGGTAAATTTGGTTAAGTTTGGGTTGATTAGGGTTAATTAGGTTAATTTGGGTAAATTGGGTTAATTAGTGATAATTTGTGTTAGGGTAACAATTATGGTTAATTGTGGTTAATTAGGTTAATTTGGGTTATTTAGGTTTATGGTGCACTAATTTATTTAGTAGGATACACTAGTTCATTACAATAGGATACTCGATGACAACATAAACGTACAACTTTACCACAAACGCAAGAAAAATTTACCCTAAACATGAAATTTCGAACTTTTAATAACGAAACGTAAACGTAAAACTTATTCACGTTAAATGTTCAAGTTAAAACCAATATATGATACTCGATGATAATATGAAACCTTCATATTCCCATCGATACCCATATATGAAACTAAAAGCGCCACTTAGTCCCCGTCTATCGGTTAACATACGTGCGATGCTCGTCGTGACCTAGAACTATACGAAGGTTGTTAAATATCGGACAGTATAGCTCGATACTAACAACCGTCGTATAGTCTACGCGACGAGAAAATTCAATCGTATGGTAACCCATAGATTTGTCCCGTGTGGACAAGTTAAGAATGTATAAAGCAAACGCCTTCATTCACTTGTGTTTTCATCCGTTTCGAGATATTTCGTCGGTATCTTTCCGCTGGTTCTCCGTGTACAAAGATAGATTAGATGTTCATTTCAACGTTGTTTCACAGCTTTGAAATGATTATCTATTCTATTACAGTGTACTCGGAGAACAGCGGGGAGGTGCTGCCGAAATTTACTCGAAACGGTTGAAAGCACAAGTGATGGGCGTTCGCTCTATACATTCTTAATGGGATAGAAGCCTACCCCCGACAGCCGGAACACATACATACAAACGCATAATCAGAGAGCGACTCAAGATGTTCGGGTTAAAACCAATATATGATACTCGATGATGATATGAAACTTCATATTCCCATCGATACCCGTATATGAAACTAAAAGCGCCACTTAGTCCCCGTCTATCGGTTAACATACGTGCGATGCTCGTCGTGACCTAGAACTATACGAAGGTTGTTAAATATCGGACAGTATAGCTCGATACTAACAACCGTCGTATAGTCTACGCGACGAGAAAATTCAATCGTATGGTAACCCATAGATTTGTCCCGTGTGGACAAGTTAAGAATGTATAAAGCAAACGCCTTCATTCACTTGTGTTTTCATCCGTTTCGAGATATTTCGTCGGTACCTTTCCGCTGGTTCTCCGTGTACAAAGATAGATTAGATGTTCATTTCAACGTTGTTTCACAGCTTTGAAATGATTATCTATTCTATTACAGTGTACTCGGAGAACAGCGGGGAGGTGCTGCCGAAATTTACTCGAAACGGTTGAAAGCACAAGTAATGGGCGTTCGCTCTATACATTCTTAATGGGATAGAAGCCTACCCCCGACAGCCGGAACACATACATACAAACGCATAATCAGAGAGCGACTCGAGATGTTCGGGTTAAAACCAATATATGATAATATGAAACCTTCATATTCCCATCGATACCCATATATGAAACTAAAAGCGCCACTTAGTCCCCGTCTATCGGTCAACATAACGTGCGATAATTTATTCTTTTCAACGACAAACGCACACACAAAGCATATACATGAATTTTCTTCTTTGTCAGTAACTATCCCGTTCTTATATTTCTCAATATAGTCAGCATAACCTACAATTTATATGTTATTCAGTCTAACATGGCCCATGAGTACGTCAGAGTTAAGGACTGGATGTATGTGGATTGGAAACAACGTATGCAACCTAAGTTTGTCGCAGGAGTTGCTGCTTTCCTTGAATTTGCACGAGCACATAATAAGATCATAATAGAGAAGATTCTCTGTCCGTGTGATAGATGTGGCAATAAGTACTGGCGGAAGGTAGAATTGGCAGAGCTTCATATTGTAAAATATGGGTTTACTAGACTTTATTCAATTTGGAAATATCACGGGGAAGGAGAAGAATGCAGTACTGCGGTAGAAGAAGGAGAACACGATAATGCGGCAGGAGAAGAAGAAGAATTCGGTAATACGGCAGGATACGGAAATTTATTTCCATCAGAAGAAATGGAGGATATCGTGGAGGCTGCCCTAGGTGAATCTATTCGTACCGAAGATGACATTCCTTCCGGTCAAGGACCGCGTGCGGATAAATATAAAAATTTCAGTAGCGATCCTCGCAATGTCCGGCTCGGACTGGCTGCCGATGGCTTCTGCCCATTCAACTATATGGCTGGAAGTCACAGTACATGGCCCGTTGTAATGATAATTTATAATCTGTCGCCTTGGTTGGCTATGGACCAATCATACTTTATGATGCCTCTTCTTATCGACGGACCAAACTCACCGGGGAACAATATCGACGTCTATCTCCGACCTCTGATTGAGGAGCTGAAAACTTTGTTCATTGATGGTGTAGAGACATATGATTCAAACACAAATACAACCTTCATACTGCGTGCGGCTTTAATGTGGACAATTAATGACTTTCCTGCGTATGGAATGCTTTCAGGTTGGTCCGTACATGGTCACAAAGCATGTCCTCATTGCCATGAACACACAACATCAAAATTTTTGAATTTTAGCAGGAAGGTTTGTTATTGCGGCCATCGACGTTTTCTGCCTCCAGACCACCCCTATAGGTTAGACACGGTTCACTTTGATGGTCATCAGGAGCTTCTTGGGCCTCCATCCCCATTGTCCGGAGAGGACGTGACTGCTAAATGGGATGGTTACAATAACGTGACCTTCGGGATGGATCCGACGAGACAGGTCAAACCACAATATTGGAACAAGTTAAGCATTTTCTTCGAGCTTCCGTACTGGTCTACAAATTCAGTGCGTCATTGTCTGGACGTCATGCATATAGAGAAGGGAGTATCAGAGCACATACTTAACTTGCTTCTGTGTAAAGACGGGAAATCGAAAGACAACATGAATGCCCGGATGGATCTACAAGAGTGGGGAATAAGAAGTGAACTGCACCCTAAACCGGTAGCGGGTAAACCGGGCAAGTTTGTACTTCCCAATGCCGCTTATCATATGTCACAACCGGAGAAGAAAAGATTCCTGCAGGTGTTGCATAATTTGAAAGTCCCCACAGGTTTCTCAGGATCATTCAGCAAGAAAATAAAAATTGTGAAGGGCAAGATCGATGGGCTGAAAAGTCATGACCACCATGTTATCGTGGAGCACCTTCTTCCATTAGCCCTCAGGACTTCTCTCCCCGACTCGGTTGGTCTGGTAATCAACGACCTATGTTGCTTTTTCAGGGAGTTGTCTGCTAAAACGCTGGAGGTTGCGACGCTGGATAAACTAGAAAATTCTATTGCGTTGATACTTTGCAAGTTTGAGCGTATTTTCCCACCGTCATTCTTCGATATCATAATACACTTGACGGTTCATCTTGCAACTGAGGCGAAATTAGCCGGACCGGTACAATATCGATGGATGTATCCCGTCGAGAGGTACGTTAAATTTTTCGTTTCGCGCAATTTATAAATTTATTTTTGTCATGTATGCCCGTGTTTATTTATTCAACATATTCTCATTAGGTACCTTTACACTCTTAAGAAGTATATACGCAATAAAAATCGACCAGAGGGTTCTATCATGCAAGGTTATCTTCTTGATGAAGCAACCATATTTTGTTCCCGCTATCTAGACGAGAACATTGAGACAAGGCTTAACCGACCACGAAGAATTCAAGACGGGCCATATGGTAAAGCCGAGTATAAGAGGGTAGACACTATGTTTATCAACAAGATATACCGGTTTATCTTGCTTAATTGCGTATGTCTTGAACAAATTAGAGAGTAAGTTCTTTTGGATTAATTGTTATATCTGTGTTTGTGTGTATGAAATGACATAATATTAATGTCACAATTATTTGTCGAAAACAGAACTCATTTTAACGAGGTACGTGAGGGGCATCCTGATTGGAACGAAGAGCGTTTGGAAAAATACCATCAGGATAATTTTTGTGATTGGGTCACAGAGCATGTAAGTTATTCGAATTACATTTTATTGCTATCGGTTTTAATCTAAACTTGTATCGTTATGTATTTATCGTAAAAAAATTTTTGTTAGATCCACGATCCGAACTTGTCTGCATCATTTGAGAGTGATTCAAGATGTTTAGCTCAATTTCCTAGTATGGAGGTTGCACATTACAAAGGATTTGGTGTCCTTGGATACAAATTCGAAGTTAAGGACATAGAAACATCTAGAATCACTCAGAATAGTGGGATTGCGACGGTAGGATCGGACGGTGTGATTTACTATGGGTACTTAAATTGTATACTCGGCATCCACTATCCCGGACGATCAGAACCCTTTTATATATTCCACTGTACTTGGTACGATCCGCGAACCGATACAGACAGGTGGAGAAGCAGTCTTGGGACTTGGAAAGATAAATATGGATTGACCAGTGTGAACACACTTCGATTTTACGGTCAGGACGATCCGTTTATCTTTCCGAACCAAGCGTTCCAAGTATACTACTCACAGTGTTTGAAGCATCCGGGGTGGAGTGTTGTATGCCGATGGAAACCTAGAGATGTCTACGATGTCCCAAAATACGAGGACAGCGATGAGGACGAAGAAGAAAGAAGGCTTAAAGTGCTCCGACCGTCTGTTTCGAAGGACGGGTTGTCTTCGACCGATCATGAAGTTACGTGGGTTAGAACTGACATCGACGATGAAATCCAAGTAGATATGTATGATGCGCCCACGAAACGAAAAAGGTTATCAGTAATGTTATATTATTACTTCACATTTTACGCTCTAGATCATATATAGTCAATACTTTTAATGATTGTCTAATGCGTCCACGAACCGTTTATCTAGATTTGATGACGATGTCGGGAGCAGCGAGGGGCGGCAGGAGCTCCAGCCGCGGCAGAGGCAGAGGCAGAGGCAGAGCGGTTCTGCCGCCCGGAGAGCTCCGTAGGGAGCTTCAGAGGGCCGGTCTTGCACCCAGATCGGAGACCCCTTCGGATGCCTCCTTCCGTGTGGATTTTGCCACACATCCAGGTATACTGCACGCATATCCATTTTCAATTTAATATTACAGATATTCATGCCTGTTTATGTCAAAATTACTTATATTGTCAATGTTTGATTGTCTAGTTGTTGGTGATGCGTCCACATCTGGGACAGAGGCCACCCCCGCTCCTCCAGGTATGTTTATATATCATATAGTGTATGTATATTGATTTAGAATGCTATATCATAAATATACACATTCCTTTTGCTCTTACTTAGCAATTTTTATTATTGTCTAGCTGTAGGTGGTGACACCACCGCACCTGCGGGTATGTTTATATGTCCTATAGTTCATGCATATTGATTTAGAACGTTATATTATTGATCTACACATTCTTTTTGCAATTACTTATAAAATCTATTTTTAATTGTCTAATTATAGGTGGTGCGTCCACACCTTCCACAGGGACCACTCCTGCCGCTTCCGTACCCTCCGCATCGTCTGCAGGTTAGTATGAATAAATTTAAAATATTTATTTATTTTACATATGCTATATAGAATAAATATGAACTTCATGGAGATTTAGCGTCGATGTTTATTTTATAGTTGGAGGGGATGCGTCCGGGACCCCGGTTGTTCTTCACCGGAGGAACTATCGTCCCGCTCGTGCTGCTGCTCGGGTCCAGGCTCGTGCGCTATTCACCAGAGGTATATATCACACTTGAATTCTTAATACAACTTTGTCTTATTATTGATTGTCTTGATATTTCGTGCAGACGCAGGGCCTCTCCACCCCCAGAGGGGGACTCGAGGCCCGAATCAGTCCCATAGGCTGAGGCCTGATAGACCTAGGGGGGAGGCAGCATTCCCCCTATTTTTTACCCTTGACTATCGCTATACCGGTCCTCATGCCGAGAGGTTCGGCCGGTATTTGGGGGACGAGAGCCGGATCGTGAAGAACTATCCACTTCACGTTGAGTGGGGCAAGCAGCACCAGCGCTCATTCGCCCTCTTCTTTGAACAGGCTCGGGTATGTATTAATATATATTTTCATTTGATCTATCCAATATATTTATTATTAACACTTGCAATCTAATAACAATGTTTTTTTTTTGTATTTTCAGTTGGATTACGATTTTCAGCCTGTAGCCGACCCTGATCACCCGGGGAGAGTGCTCGACCTTCATGCTCTGTACAATGGCCTGATGAAGAACATGCAGGCCAAGGTCCGATACAACAGGGATGAGCTGAAGGCCGACTGCTACTCCCTGTGGATAGCGACCCCCGAGGCAGAGAGAGCGGCCCTCCTATCTACTCCGGCGTTTGCGAGAGTCGACGTAGAGACATGGCCTATATTGTGCGCTTATTTCGACTCCGAACGCAAACGAGTATGTATTTTAAATTTAATTCATTATTTATGATATAATTTATTTCTTTGTGTTTCTTAATTAGAAAACTAAATGTTAATGCGTTGTGCAGAAACAGGCCGCTCAGAATACGGAGAACAGGAAGTCGGCGAAGAGGGGTCGCCCCACTTACACAGGTGGCTCGAGGAACATTACTCGAGCCATGGAGTTATCGGTAAATTAAGAGTTATTCTCTAATATTCTGCAATATTAAGAGTTATTCTCTAATATTTCTAATATTAAGAGTTACTTTCTAATATTGCAGACATCTCGGACCGTGGCGTCAGGTGGTACACCGAGCGTGCTGTCCGCATATCTTGCCGTCCACGGCACCTCGACAGATCCCGCCACGGGCGAGCTTCGATGTCCCGACGTCGCTACCCAGGAGTACTGCGTAAGTGTTAATATTTTTTCTACCCAAATTTGAAATTTTAGTTTTGGAAGGTTTAAGTTTAAATTTTATACTTATACTTTACTGCTTAATGTGGGTGTAGGAGCGGGTGGTTGAGCAGGCCCAGGCCTCGGGGATCGATTTTACCTACAGAACGATCCGAGGCTGCTGACCCCAGTTCTGGACGCCGCACACGGAGGGCACCACGGAGGTTGGGAGAGAGGCCGGGGATTGGGCCCTAGCAGGGCCCATATGAGGTTGGACTCCACCCCGGCGGTTACTTCCTCCTTCTCCAGTGGCCGGCATGTCCATCAGGAACTGGATAGCTTGAGGGCCACCGTTCAGGAGTTGAAGGAGATGCTGGTATGTATACTACTTTATAGTAAAATATCATTTCATATTATATACATATCAACATATCCATAATTAGTACGTAGCTTGAGCTTATTTGGTTTTAGAATTAAGTTTGATTAATCATACATACATATGTAATTAAAATAAACAACGCTTTTCCAAACTAGATATCCAAATAACAGGGTTTCGAAATAACTTAATAATGAAACGAATTCGAATAATACACAGTTCTTACACGCTTCTTACACACGTTATGTCCAGACGCGACAGGGTAGATCGGCCGAGCCTCCACATGCATCTCCTTCGGCTGCGGCTCCGCAAGCCACTACATCGGCTGCGGTTCCGCAGACAGCTCCTGTAGCTCCACCGCCCACTCAGACTCCCGCAGCCGCGGCTCCGCAAGCCACTACCTCGACTGCGGCTGCGCAGACCACAACGCCAGCTCCACATGCCGCTCAGACTCCCTTATCTGTAACATTGGAGAGTGTATTTACCGAGGAGCAGGCGCGCGTTATTTTAACGTTATTCGGAGGTGGAGCTGGACCGAACTAGGGTAGCTTTTTGGTTCTTATTTTTTGAAACATGTATTTATTTATATCACATTGTACTACATTTTGAAACGATATTGATATTGGTTTGTATTTATATCATATTCAGTTTTTGGGTTTCTTTTGTATATTATATATATGCGTGAGATGTGATTATGAATACTGCAATATATGATTTGATTGATGTATATAGTATTGTGCACAGGGCGGAAAAAAATCTAGCAGCCCATTTTTAAAAAAAAATACAGACAATATGTACCTACGGATTAATCCGTAGGTATATATGTTGCCCCTACGGCGTTATCCGTAGGGGCAAACTATCAGGAAACCTGATATTTTCCCACCTGATATCAGTGCAGGGTGTTGGGGGTGCCCCTACGGATATGTCCGTAGGGGCCACTGTTTATCCCCTACGTATTCATCCGTAGGGGCAAAATGTCAGGTTTCCTGATATTTTCCCCCCGATCTCAGTGCAGTGTGTTGGGAGTAGCCCCTGCGGATTTATCCGTAGGGGCTACTTTATATTCCCTACGGTGTTATCCGTAGGGGACTAAATAGGACCTACGGGTATATCCGTAGGTATATACAATATATTCAAAAAAAAAAATTAAATATATGATTTTATTACCCCTACGGGGTACTCCGTAGGGGCTATAGCACCTACCGAGTTATCCGTAGGGGCATAAATTAATCCGTAGGGGCAGGTTCAGGACCTCAACTTGCACCTGCGGCCTTTGCACCTACGGGATCTTTTTTTGCCCCTACGTATATATCCGCAGGGGCAGTGGGTTGCCCCTACCGATAAATCCGTAGGGGCAACCCTTATTTGTAGTAGTGTAAATATTTTTCTATTTTTACAGCCTTAAGTAATCACAAAAACCAGTGTTCATTTTTTTCTCTCTTTATTCACTTTTTTCTTTTATTTTCATTGTACTAAGAACTTTAGACAAGAGCATTTCAAGGTCTCCTCTACTATTCCAAGTTTCAAGGTGCGTGATTGTGCAAATTGTAGGGTATACATTTTCAGAATCTAGACTTAAGCTAGGAATTATTTTTCAAACTTATACTTTAATAAAAACATCAATACTTTTCCTTTGTTTCGACTTAGCCCAAAAACTGAACTCAAAATTTGCCTATTTCTAAATAAACTACAAAGTCATATACTTTCTACCGTTAAACTTTAAGGAAGGTTATTTTTAGGGTTTTTAATTTACTAAGTCTAAGATCTAGTTGTTCCTATCCAGTTAACCTATTTGTCAAACTCAAGTCAAATATAGCCAAAATTGAATACATTAATTTTTATAATTTTTGAAATTTTTAAATTTTTATGGGTTTTCAAATAAGTATGCAAATGCAAAAATATACATATGAATGCGAAGGAAGAAGACGTACCGAGCATACCCCCAAACTTAAACCTGACAGTGTCCTCACTGTCAGGCTAAACCAAGAGGGTCAAATTACCGGCACTCCCCTGTTTATTTATTTATAATTTTTTTATTTTATTGTTTTGAATTTTTTTTTATTTTTTATAGAAAAAGAAAACAAAAAATATATATGCATATATACAAAGGTTCCCCCCAAACTTAAGCTTGGCCTTACACAAGCCAAAGGTTAACACCAACCATTCAAAAATCTTATCGTGGTAATAGTCAAGTTGGTGAAATAATGGGGTGTAGAGGAAAGAAATGAGAAACACACGAGACCATGTAGGAAGAAGGGTAGAATATGGTCTCGGTGTAGGAGAAGAATGGCGGAAAGAAGAAAGAAGTGGAGTACGATCTTGAGGGTGTAAAGCGAGTGAATAAATTAGCGCAATTTGTGATGACCGATATGTTAAAAGCGATTGCGCTAACCTATCAACTCATCGAGAAATGGGATCAAATCCCTCAAGATTCGCAAGAAAACATGGGTCGAACTTGGTATAGGAGATGAAAGCGTAACGGTCACTTGCACGGTCAGAACAATAGGAAGGACGAAAGGAAGTGAGTGAGGAAGGGTATCAGTTAAGGATTTAGGAGGGTGTATTGGAATATTCGACACATCAAACGAAAATGGTTCAACCTCAATATTATCCTCAGTACTATCCTCATAATTCTCCTCAATATTTTCCTCAAAAATTTTCTTATCCATGCCAATATCATCAAAATCAAGACGCATACGATGTTCGGGAAAAACATTCAATGACTCGGGATGATGAATTGGATATAAAATTTCAATTAAATCGACGGGTTCAACATCCGAAATATTCCTGGCGTCTATATCCTTAATCAAGTGAAAATTAGTTTTTTCTGACACCTCATCAAAAGCATGAATATTTATCGATTTAGGTTCTAGAGTGGAGGTGTAAAGATCGAAAGGATTAAGTGTGGTTTCACTCGAAAGGGGTTCTTCATAATTTAGCAAATCAAGCACTACAAAATCACACAACTCATTTTTATTTTCAACTGGTGACTCATTGGGAACAATCGATGGAAAACCAGAGTTGTGGGCTTCAATTGGGTAAGGGTAGGTTTGATTTGGATATCCTCTCACATTCTCATTCTGTCCAACCAACTCCTCATACATTGGAAAATTTGGAGCTAGTTGGAAACTAGCTACCGGTTCACTAGGTTGCATAAGGGTGGCCAAGGACGCTTCCACATTCCTAACCATTTAGTTTGTTGCTGCAATATACGCCTCTAACGCCTCTTCCAAACTAGACTTTGGTGGTAAGGGGGTTTCGGCAAAAGATTCGAAATTGTTTGGATATGTGAAACTCCCAAAAGGCTGTGTAGAAGCAGTGTCTAGTGAAGGTGGAAAGGTCGAGTAGGACTGGTAGGAAGTGGGTGATTTGACTGGGGTAGGGTCAACATGTGGATAAAAAGATGAATAATCGTGCGGGCCCCTAAAACTAGATGAGTGAAGAGGGGTGAAAGATTGGCTGCGAGATTGAGCAATATACTCAGCAATGGACATCGGCTTAGGAGTGACAAAAGGACTCGAAAAAGTGGTGTCAACATAAGGAGGTGGTAAAGGTTGACTTGTTTGACACAAAGTGGGTTGAAAATTCAAATTGTTTCTCCTAGACGCCTCTATTTGATCTTTCAACGATATTTTAGGCAAGGAAGGATCGTCTTTAAATTGACCGAACAAATTGCCGAACGACGCAAAATTAGGTTCGGGATACCAAAGTTCGGCAAGTGATTTATTATGTGGGGTTCCCATGTTAGAAGAAAGGGTGAAAGAAAGAAAGTTGGTTGGTGCAAGAATTTATTTGCGGCAAAAGTTTGCAAGTTCTCTAATAAAAATTTTCCTTTTTCTTTTTTTTTATTTGAAAGTTGTTGCAAAAAGATTTTTAATAAAAGATATGCAACAGAAAATATTACTTGCAATCAGTTATTATGTTAAGCATATCACATGAATCTTTATTTGGAAAAAATTTGTTGCAAAAAGATATTCGAGAAAAATATGCAACAGAAAATTTACTTGCAATCTATTTCTAATTTAAACGAGGGCCCACAAATCCTGCACAAGATTATTATTTGGAAAGATAAAGATTTTTAAAGCGCACAAAATCTTACAGGAATTTTTCAGAAAAATATATCTAGATTTCTAGAGAATGTACAGGGAAGCTTACAGAGGAATTTTTCTGCGCTGAAGGCACAGGGGAGCCGCGGATCCACGGTCTAAGGCGGTTGGTGCGGCGGAAACGCGGCGGCGGAGTGGGCGCAGATCCCGAGACTTGATCAGATAACCGCGGATGGGCGGTAGAAGTCGACTTATGCCGCGGAAACGCGGTGTGATGGGCAGCTTGCGTCTCAAGATTTTTTCTGTTGTTCTGTTTCTGAAATTCCCCTCTGTTCTGATCTTCTGATTTTTGTTTGGCTTTCTGTAAAATTCCAGATCCGAGTTTGTTCCTGCAAGATTTCACACAACAAAGTACCCTTCCCAAAAAAAATAACAATTGATATATTTTTATAATTTTTGGATTTTTATGATTTTTTAATTTTGATTAACCCGAAATTGCAAAAAGGAAATAACACGCCATCCCCGGCAACGGCGCCATTTGATTTGTCTCAAAAACTGTCTATTACCGCAATCAAGAACGACGTCGCTTTGCAGCTAGCCGGTGAGTACGGGTCGGTCCACAGGGATTTTGTGAATTTCCTAATCGCTCAAACGAGTTAATTCCGATAGGAGCCGGATTGCTTATTGATTAAATCTAAAAACTAAATTAATCTAGATCTAACTCTTGCTAGGGTTAGGTCTAGGTTAAGTTTGAAAAGTCAATAAATCTCACCGCTTTCTATACCCATATGAAGATCTAATTAGGTGTTATGGTAAATATTAATAAAAGGGATTAGGATGATTGGGAAGATTGTTCTTCCTCTAGATCCTTGTCTTTCCTTTCTTAATCTTTACCCTAACCTCCATGGAAAACCTTAAAATCTGGGCCTTTATACTACGGTATCACCGCTACCTCGAGGGATAGGGTGCCGTAGGGAGCGGAATAAGAAGGTATGCATGGAGTCCTATGAAAATATATGACGGGCAAGAAAGGGGATGAGAGATCTTCGTCTCTCAAACCTTCCCCAGATCTAACCCTAACAAGCGAGGAGACTACTCACTCATTAGGGAATTGAAGAACATTTATCTAGGGCAGAGAATAAAAATTACCTAGGGCAAGAATTGAAATCTAAACTAGAGCAAGGAATTAAATCTACTTACAGATGCATCTCTCCAATCATCAACGCAGGGTTGTCAGATCTGAATTCATGAATTGAAAAGAAACACCGATGCTCTCCAAAAGAATTCTAAAATTTATTAATGAAAGGAGGCATAGGGAGGCATGAAAAGAATACAATGATTTGGGCTTCTATTTATAGGATATAGAAATCCTAGGTTACAATTGATTCGCATGTCTACATTTACCAAAATATCCTTAGGAACACCTAGTCAAAGTAGACTTCCAAGCTTTGGTAAAATTTTATGTCTGGAAATTTTGGAACTGATTCTGGGCTTCTTGGGCTTTTTATTTCTTTGGATCTTTATTCAATTTGGCTTCTCTATTTCTTCCAGATCTCCAGTGAACAATTGCAGTGGACTTTTAACCGTTTGCTTTGTAATCTTGGACCTTGCGTTGCCTGATCTTTTGTGTAGGCTTGATTAAGATCCTTCTATTTGTTGGTCAAAGTCCCTTTTTTGTGTCGTCTTTTGTCTTTTTCACTGTTTTCGCTCCAAGAACCTGTAACTTGTAATATGTAGCAGACATGCGTCAAAAGCACCTGTTTATTTGTAAAAAGAATAAGAATAGGGAATATAAAGTGCAATATTATGATATGAACAGTGTACTCTCTCCTAATTCTAGGAGTCCTCACAACCTGAGAGAAGCTAAAAGGAAAAGACAACTAAATAGTCCTATTCAATCTCTCCAGAACCAGAATCCATCCTCGAACCTGGAACAAGTTCCTTCGAGTTCATATGTAACTATACGATGGATTTATCCAATGGAAGTGGATGTTCGTAGTGATACAGGGTGTTCTAGGGAAATGCATAGGGTAAAAGAAAGAGTGGCAATGATGTATGCAACTCAGACAATCCAAAAGCCAGTGTTTTAAGAAAGTTCGGTTTAACTTGGTCACTGAGTCATAGTCTAGGGTCGGGCCATGATCGCTGCTAAAGAGAGAGAGAAAAGAAACACTCTGCGTGCACTCTAACCTAGATCAGAATGGTTAATCACTTTATCTAATCAGGATGTCTCCCACTGTATCCTCAAATTCTCCTCCAAACCTGAAAGAAGAATTAGTCGGGATCACCCAAGGAGTAAACCAACTCATCAGTGGGAATCGGGATCCAACTATCATCGCATGACAACGTGATGGAATCCACTCACGTTATCACACTCTAGAAGGTATGCACATGCCTGGCAAGTTTCCTGTATGTTTGAAACTCCCGATGTGATTTTTATGCCATGCTCTTATGACCTTGACGAAGGTCAACAAATTATAAGTTACTGTTAGTTATATGTATGCCCTAGAGGCCATTACTGTACATAGGATGTATATTGTAGTGGATGCTGGGACATATATAGGGAGGACTTTCTTGCTCGATATGATAGTATGCTATCTGGTTGCTCTTTACCTTAACGTGTACACAGATTGTCTCTCTGTTACATGTTGGTAAAGCCCATAGGATGTGTACTTGACTACCTGGACTATGATGCGGATCATACTAGTGGGGACATGGTAGTCCATAAGTACATCCTTCAAAGTCCCTAGTCGTGGGTGTATCGAGACGGGGCATCGATATACCAGAGTAGACTAGCGTATACCTTCTCGACCCATACAGATGGGCGATGGATGATCCCATATCCATTGGTGTTTGACATCGGAGATGATATACGGGTGCTCAGTAGAGACTGGGTACACTGGACGGACTCGCCGAGAACTCCCAGATGGTATTATACCTCACGTCAGATGGCAGTTCTCTGGTGACACTGGTACAGAGTAGTCTGTTGACCCGAGATCGTCATAGAGTCTTGTGTGGTTCCCACTGTGCTTTGATTTCCATCTTACCACGTCCAAGAGGGCGTGAAAAACGGTGGTTTTTGGGTACAGTCCCGAGTCACATGGAGGCAATGAGCGATAGGAGGGGATTCGTCTCTCCCGGTATAGGGAGTTGATGTTGCGCTGTGTTCGATTGGCTATAACAGGAAATCCCTGGCCAGGGTTGCTGAGATTTACTGGTAAGTGTTACCAGTAGTTTCTCGAATTGTTATAGACCTCATATCGACACGACTTATCGAGCTATTGGGGTCTGACGTTTACCACCCCTAGGCGAGATATGCGACATATCAGACGATCAGACCGGACTGTACGGTAGTGTTACTGGTCGGATTCACTGGAGTGTGAGCGGGCTTGCTCGTCGATCTTCAGATCGCTCAATACCCGGGTGGCCGTTACGTTTAGCAGACCACTTGCGGCTTGTGGGTGTTTGATATGATCATCATCTGCTGCCGGCGTATTGACGAGTCTTTAGAGTCCTACACAGAGGTTTCCTGGCTCAAGAGAAACGAAATAGGAGCGCATATGAAATATGTGCGGGACCGAGAATGATACCAGTATGTGATACTGTATTCGATTCTCGCGATATGTGACATTGATCGGTTATATGCGATATAGCCGGCATATCGGATCAAGTGTTGATTCGATAAGTTGTTACTGTTGATATTAGTCGGTTATATGCGATATGACCGGATCATTAAATCAAGTGTTGATTTAATGATTTAATGCATAATTATATATTTGATATATTACTTTGCATTAACTAGTATCGGTTCACTTAAGATGGATTTTCTCACTCGGATGTGTGCATTGCATATGCGATATGATTTTGTGCACTTTATTGTATCATGTTTGATGATACATGTTTAACTTTAGTTAAGTGTAATGAATTAAGCCATGGTTAAACTAATGATTAGGGTTTTCTATTCTTACTTATTTATTTATTTATTTTGAATTGATGAGAAAAGAATGGTTGCAAGTTTTGGAGTTTAGTTGAAGCTTCATGAAGCTTTGATAAAGTCAACCATTCTTATCTCATCTTTAACCCTAACCATTCCCACTAACCATGATTCATTCTCTACACTTGACTCTAGTTAACATTATGATAAGTTTTGATTTTTCTATTGTTTTTAAATAACTTATCATAATTTTTCCTACTTCTTCTTCCTTGAACTCAAGAAGAAAAAGCTTTCTTCATCAATGGTGAATTGAGCAAATGAGTGAGAAATCCAAATCTAAAGTTTACCCACTTCCTATTTCTTCATCCTCTATCTCTTGCCAAGTAGTAGAGTGTGTTTACTTCACAAGTTTCTTGACTTGATGAAGTCGGAGCTTGATTTAGCGATGCCTCGACGTAGATCATCTTCGGCATGGACATCGACGACCTAGCTCGCTTATTCTTCGACGAAGCCGACGCTAGAGCCCGGGAGTTCACTTGGACAGCGAAGGCACTTCGTTGCGGAGCTATGGAGGTGGACAAACGGATCTACAAAGGTTGTAATTCCGTATTCCCTTAGTTAATTGTTAACTAGTTATCTTTTCGCCTGGACATCTAGCCATCGATCCGTAGTTTAGGGTTTCTTGGCACTAGAATTTTTGAAATTGGCATGATCGATGCCTTGTGAGACCTCATTAGGGTGACTAGGAACCTTTCAGTGGTATCAGAGCCTAGCTAGAGCCTTAGGCGAAGTCCAGACGGAATTTGAAGTCCGATCGAACCGAAAACACGAACCCAAAATTGCTCTCTGTCCAGATTTTAAAATTGTGGATTTTTCAAGATTAAAAATATCCAGAAAATCAAGCAGGGTTTTCTAAGAATTACTGTAAATTTCGAGGACCTAATTCAACTTTACCACCGCGTTTCCGCGGCACGAGTATGGCTCGTGCGGCGGAAGCGCGGCCGTTTTGTCATTTTGTGAGGTAATGTTTGCACAGTAATTCTCTGTATTCTGTTCTGGTTTTCCTGGGATATTTTAATATTTATTATACAGTTGAATTTTCAGAGGTGGTTTTGGGGTTTCGGAGTTTCGATCGGAATATCAAGTTTTGTCTGTGTGGCTTTCCGGATAATTTTACAATATGTTAAAAAGTTCAACCGGATATAAATACCCAATTTTTCCCCTGTCGGGAAATTTCCAAGTGTTGGATTTTTCCGAAGTTTAACGACGTTCTAAGTAGTGCAAGTAACGCGATGGACCCTCTAGAAGACAACAAACCTTAACTCGATTATGTGACCGTCTTGAACTGCCCTTTGAACCTTCGGGTTTGGGGCAGTACGGCGTGCCACATGTGAGGCGTTGGCTTGACCCTTCTACGGCTGGACCGTCGGTACTGAGGCACGAACTGAATGTTGTTAGACTTATTTCATGTGTTGATCTGTATCGGGAAAAGTTGGGTGTTCGATTGTTCGATCGGAAAGTTTGACATTTTCTATTTATCCGGAATGGGATACAATAATTGGAATTCACAAGTAGTTATGTGATAACTAAATGAATGTTATAAACGTAGCAGTTTAGTCTCACTTGATCGGTTGCCACGGAATTTTGATGTGATCAAAATTCCGTCGCAATCACGTAGCGTACGCGGATATTCGTCGGGTAAACTTAATAGATAGCCTCACTCCATAGCCCCGACCAAGTGACTGTAGGAGAACCCCGTGGCCGAAGGCATCCGTTCGGGTGCTCGCGGCAGCGGTGTTCCGCCTTGGTGCACTTCGTCGACGGTATCAGGGGTGCGGCCGTCTACTAAAGTTTGCGACGAGTATTCGATCAGGATGTCGGGAATCTTGTTGAATTACCCGACTTGGTATTGAAAAGTGTTTTCGATTTTGAGACTAAAATGCGGGGTTTATAATTGTTAGGCATGCGATGTCTAAGTAATTCATTTGGTCAGGCATGCGATGTCTGAGATGGTTGCGGATTCCAACTGTTGTAGTTTTACACTTTCTTTTCTGTGACCGTAAGTGTAATATGTGATATCGCCGGTTTCGTTGCTATATGCCAACGACAATTGGGATGGACATATTTACTTACGTTGATGACATGTGATGTTATGTGTTGCTGGATATGTTATATTGGATCGTCGTGTTTGAATAGCCGGGGGTTTTTATGTGAGATGAGTGTTTTTTCATTTTCATTCATGTAAAAACTTGTATGTAATATTCTTTTATTGGGGCGCTTCCAGGTTGCGGAAGTTGTCACCCGTTGTATATTATTTACTTTTCTGCACTAGGATAGACCCAAGGAGGAGGGCACAAGTAACCGGGTTCTGGAGTCCAGTGGGAGACCAACTCGAGGAGTCGAGACCGGGTCTCCTAACTCCAGAATTGGTAGGGTTGCTTGACGCTCTCGTAGGGGTCTATGGGTGTGGGTTTGGCTATTCATCACGACCGTGGAATCCGTGTTTTATACTGGCTCGTATTAAAAACACGGACGTCCTAGTATATCCAATATTTCATATGATTTTTCTGCTGCGATATCTGTGATGTGATCATGTGATGTTCTATGATAGATACAGTATATAGTATATATGATATATTATATAGCCGTTACTTATGTTTTACACCCGTGCTAGCCCTGCCCCGCTCTGCCGTTAGTTACCTAACCTAACGGTGCACGAGGGGACATCGAGGCGAATGCGGATGGCATAAGTGTACGTCGTATTTATCTGTGATGTTTAGGTACTTAAATGATGGGACTTCATTAATGTGATTAATGAAATTAAAAGAAACCTAAGATGTTGTAGAATCGAATTTCAAAATAAAACAGGTAGCTACAGTTCTTGCTTTGCACAGCGGTATATATGATATATCCTGCACCTTATTCGATAGGGAAAGGACCGAGATCCCTTCACCGGGAGTGACTCCTTTAGCAATAACTGGCAGATGCTACACCCTCGGTTTGTCTTTTGATTGCTTTTAAGAGTTTTCGCTTTGCACAGTGATATATATGATATATCCCGCACCTTATTCGACGAGGAAAGGACTGACGATCCCTTCACCGGGAGTGACTCCTTTAGCAAAACAAGAAAAGCCTCAAAAGCACTCCATTTCAAAATTCATTCGATCCTACAACGATATCAAGTTCATTACGCAATAGGTTTTCATAAAAACCTGTCGTAGCCCTCCGTCATTTCAGATAACTGCTGTTTAGTATTCGTGCTGCGTTTGTTGGCCTCCGTCAAGGCGCAGTGTGCGGTAGCTAACCAGTATTTATCTGCTTATGCATATGATGCAGATTGAGTTAGGGTAGGCGTGCGACCTTGTTGGCCTCCGTCAAGGGTCGTGCGGGTGGGTTTGATTCGATCAAGAAATGGCGGGTTGAACTTGACTAGTAGCCTATGGTTTGTTGGCCTCCGTCAAGGTCATAGGGTGCTAGGGGCAAAATATTATCGGGAATTTCAAGTGTTGAAATTTGCAATGAGATTGCATACCTTCTATGAGATAGTTGGATCCCAATACCCGCTGCGAGTAAGAGTTACTCCTGGGAGAGTTTTATACATTACAATTAGCCGATCAAGTAGGTGTCTAGAAAGGTGTTAACGAGGTTACGCCTCTGGGAAAATGAGGTTTACATTAATTAGGTTCGTGCGAAAGCACGGGGGACCTCCCTCAAAGTACCGACACTGGCCTGGCTGAAAGATTGGCGAACTTGTAGTGTGTAATTAATCCCGGCTAGTCTTTCCTTTTAGGGTTTGAAGGAAGATTTGATAAAAAGCAGTGGGAGCCATCCTGATTAGATAAAATAATAACCAATCTATTCTTGCAGAGCGCACGCTGAGTGTTTTCTTCTCTCTCTCCTGGTAGCGACCATGTCACGCCTTAATCAAGATAATAATACGGATTATTGACCGAACCCGCTTGTTATACTGAGCTGGGGAACATTGGTCCCGCTCCAACTTATAATTGTTATAAGACAGAGCAGGAAATTGGGGAATACCAGATTTCCCGTGCCGCCCAAACGAAGAGAATGCATGCTGATGCATCATCTTCGGGTGTGTTCATTATACAGAACTGTTTCTCAGTATCCTTCGCATCCTGGGTATATGATACCGGATCAGGATCCCAGATATGTAAGATGTTACATAGGGCTACAAAAGGGTAGAAAAACTGAGAACGGGTGATAAGTTTCATGAGGCGGAAAACGGGGCAAGTGTTGCAGCCAAGTCTGTTGGTCACTGTCACCCTGTATTGTAATACATTGATTCTGAACGTATGTTATTAGATACCGAACCTGATATACAAAATCATATCTGTCTCTTTATTAGTAAAGAAAGGATATAATTTTGTATTGTTGGATAATGTTTTGAACATTTCCTATATCAAAAGTTGATCGGTTCAGGCACGTTATCTAAAAGCATTAATGTTCTAAATCAAACTACAGTTCTTAGTATACGGAACACACACAAGAGGAAGAGTTCAGAAATGAACGAATTCTTCTTGAGGTATTGTAGACTAGGTCAGATCAATGTGACCCGACTAGCTGGAGTTACATGTAGGTGCATATTCAAATCAGTTTGAATTTACATCTTGTGAAACTCGCCAGTCATGTTACAAAGATAAGATGACCTCAGCCCTGTTTATTGGAAACAGAGAAAGAGTTAGTGTACTCTTGGGATGATACATGTTGATGTATGTAAGGTCTCCTGTCTACACATACCTAGTAAGGTTCTTTGTACTTCATTACATTCTCTGATAATCTCTCGAGATTCAGACATATGTTCCTGTTGAAACACAACTCTGAACCTTTTGAGATATTCACAGAATATAAGATAGAAGTAGAGAACCAATACGGGTATAAGTATTATGTCCTATGATGAGATCAAGGAGGAGAATACTTGAGCATGGAATTCCTGGACTATTCTAAAGGAGAATGAGATTCTCTCTCAGTGTTACTCCTCCGTATACACCATAGCACGATGGTATATCGGGGCGGAGCAATTACACCCTATCTGATATGGTGTGCTCTATGATGAGTACTACTGAGTTACCTATTTCCTTTAGGGAGTTATGCACTTATGAAGCTGCATACCTATTGAATAGGGTTCGAATCAAATCAGTTGCCTACCATTTCATATGTGATATGGAAAGGGAAGAGCCCATGTCTTAAGCTAGTTAAGATTTGGGGTTGTCCGGCCTATGTCTAAAAACAAAATCCGGACAAGCTCAAGGCGACGTCTGTTATGTACAACTGGAAATGTTCCAGCCATACAAATTGCAGCTGATGATTTGATAGAACCAAAGGATTCAGTAGATTCCAACGAACCTCAGCCTCTCCGCCGATCTAGTAAGGGTTCCTCACCCACCTGAGAGAAACTTCGGTTTCTCTATGACAGTGGGAGCGAGGATTGCATCATGAGATGATGACCCAACTAGTTTCGAGCTGGCCATCAGGAGTAAGACTCTGTAAGAATGGCTGGATGTTTAGCGATCTGAGATGGAATCCTTATACACCAACAAAGTATGGATTTTAGTTGCTATATCTGAAGGGTTAAATCCCCATCAGGAGCAAGTATATCTTGAGAAGATTACTTGGTGTACATGGAAAAGTTGAGACTTTCAAAGCTAGACTTGTTAAAGGTTTGCATCATTGACCAGGTATGGATTATGTTGAAACCTTTTCTAAGGATCTATGCTTAAGTCCATCCAGATCCTACTTGCCACGGCTACATACCATGACTACGATATCTGGCGGTTGGGTGCCATGACTGCTTTTCTAAATGATGTTTTAGAAGAGTGCGTCTATAAGTACACAGCCAGAGGTCCTCGTAGACAGTGGGAGCAGCGGAAACGTATGCAAGATGTTTTATGTGATAAAGCAGGCATCGCGGAGATGGAACATCTGTTTTGATGGATTAGTCAAAGAAGTTGACATCATCAAAATGGTAGATGAACCTTGTATACACAAAAAGGTAGTAGGGAGTATGGTGGTGATCCTCGTAGAGTACGTGAATGACATACTCTTGATAGGGAAGGAGTTTCCTATGCTACGCTCGATCAATCTCCGCTTATCACAATGATTCTCCACATAGGATCAAAGTGATACCTCCTAAATCCTGAGTTATGGATCTATGAGATAGATTTAATTGGATATTAGGATACTCACTAGTTGTAGTGAGATGGTATCAATCGATCCTGGGGAGAATCACTGGAAGTGTTCCAGAGTGATAAAGACGACTGAATGTCAGTCGCAGGCATTGTCATTACCCTAAGTAAAGGGACGGTATGTTGGAAGAGTTCCAAGCTAGATACCGTGACATACTAGACGATAAAGGCAGGATACATCGCTACTTAAGATGCTACCAAAGAGGATGTTTGGGTGTATATTAGTTCATGAGATGAACTACGTTCCTACCATTGTGAGACAATGGAGTTGTGGCTTATGCCAAGGAACGACGGTCCCATCAGTAATCCAGACTTATTCTAAGGCAGTATCACCTGATCATGGAGATGGTTGATCTCCAGGGTGATCGAGGCAAGGAGAGCAGATTTAGAGGATAACGCAGCGGATCCACTCACGAAGGCCTATTCCCAGAGAGAGACTTTTATGGGATGGTTGAGTATGAGATACTACAACCACTGCTACAGATGGCCCTAGTGCAAGTGGGAGATTGTTAGTTATATGTATACCCTAGAGGCCATTACTGTACATAGGATGTATATTGTAGTGGATGCTGGGACATATATAGGGAGGACTTTCTTGCTCGACATGATAGTATGCTATCTGGTTGCTCTTTACCTTAACGTGTACACAGATTGTCTCTCTGTTACATGTTGGTAAAGCCATTAGGATGTGTACTTGACTACCTGGACTATGATGCGGATCATACTAGTGGGGACATGGTAGTCCATAAGTACATCCTTCAAAGTCCCTAGTCGTGGGTGTATCGAGACGGGGCATCGATATACCAGAGTAGACTAGCGTATACCTTCTCGACCCATACAGATGGGCGATGGATGATCCCATATCCATTGGTGTTTGACATCGGAGATGATATACGGGTGCTCAGTAGAGACTGGGTACACTGGACGGACTCGCCGAGAACTCCCAGATGGTATTATACCTCACGTCAGATAGCAGTTCTCTGGTGACACTGGTACAGAGTAGTCTGTTGACCCGAGATCGTCATAGAGTCTTGTGTGGTTCCCACTGTGCTTTGATTTCCATCTTACCACGTCCAAGAGGGCGTGCAAAACGGTGTTTTTTGGGTACAGTCCCGAGTCACATGGAGGCAATGAGCGATAGGAGGGGATTCGTCTCTCCCGGTATAGGGAGTTGATGTTGCGCTGTGTTCGATTGGCTATAACAGGAAATCCCTGGCCAGGGTTGCTGAGATTTACTGGTAAGTGTTACCAGTAGTTTCTCGAATTGTTATAGACCTCATATCGACACGACTTATCGAGCTATTGGGGTCTGACGTTTACCACCCCTAGGCGAGATATGCGACATATCAGACGATCAGACCGGACTGTACGGTAGTGTTACTGGTCGGATTCACTGGAGTGTGAGCGGGCTTGCTCGTCGATCTTCAGATCGCTCAATACCCGGGTGGCCGTTACGTTTAGCAGACCGCTTGCGGCTTGTGGGTGTTTGATATGATCATCATCTGCTGCCGGCGTATTGACGAGTCTTTAGAGTCCTACACAGAGGTTTCCTGGCTCAAGAGAAACGAAATAGGAGCGCATATGAAATATGTGCGGGACCGAGAATGATACCAGTATGTGATACTGTATTCGATTCTCGCGATATGTGACATTGATCGGTTATATGCGATATAGCCGGCATATCGGATCAAGTGTTGATTCGATAAGTTGTTACTGTTGATATTAGTCGGTTATATGCGATATGACCGGATCATTAAATCAAGTGTTGATTTAATGATTTAATGCATAATTATATATTTGATATATTACTTTGCATTAACTAGTATCGGTTCACTTAAGATGGATTTTCTCACTCGGATGTGTGCATTGCATATGCGATATGATTTTGTGCACTTTATTGTATCATGTTTGATGATACATGTTTAACTTTAGTTAAGTGTAATGAATTAAGCCATGGTTAAACTAATGATTAGGGTTTTCTATTCTTACTTATTTATTTATTTATTTTGAATTGATGAGAAAAGAATGGTTGCAAGTTTTGGAGTTTAGTTGAAGCTTCATGAAGCTTTGATAAAGTCAACCATTCTTATCTCATCTTTAACCCTAACCATTCCCACTAACCATGATTCATTCTCTACACTTGACTCTAGTTAACATTATGATAATTTTTGATTTTTCTATTGTTTTTAAATAACTTATCATAATTTTTCCTACTTCTTCTTCCTTGAACTCAAGAAGAAAAAGCTTTCTTCATCAATGGTGAATTGAGCAAATGAGTGAGAAATCCAAATCTAAAGTTTACCCACTTCCTATTTCTTCATCCTCTACCTCTTGCCAAGTAGTAGAGTGTGTTTACTTCACAAGTTTCTTGACTTGATGAAGTCGGAGCTTGATTTAGCGATGCCTCGACGTAGATCATCTTCGGCATGGACATCGACGACCTAGCTCGCTTATTCTTCGACGAAGCCGACGCTAGAGCCCGGGAGTTCATTTGGACAGCGAAGGCACTTCGTTACGGAGCTATGGAGGTGGACAAACGGATCTACAAAGGTTGTAATTCCGTATTCCCTTAGTTAATTGTTAACTAGTTATCTTTTCGCCTAGATATCTAGCCATCGATCCGTAGTTTAGGGTTTCTTGGCACTAGAATTTTTGAAATTGGCATGATCGATGCCTTGTGAGACCTCACTAGGGTGCCTAGGAACCTTTCAGTTACATGTCAAGTTCTACCCGTCATTGTCCAGGTTAATTTGAACCCACCCGTACTCGCCCTTGACAAAGGTCAACAAGGTTGTATGTCTATCCCAAACCAACACATCTATCTATGCAACAGAAAGGTAACAAGCAGCTATCATACACTATGCCTTGACGAAGTTTAACAAACATAGCATGAATACTAAGTGCTACCCGTCTGAAATGATGGATGGATACGAATGGTTTTTGGCGAAAAACCTTTAACGTAATGAACTTGATATCGTTGAAGGAACCGGATAGATTTTTTACAAAAATATAGTGGTGAAAACCTTTGCTAAAGAGGCCACTCCCGGTGAAGGGATCTCGGCTCTTTCCCCATAGAATGAGGTGCAGGATATTCCAAACTGAATACCGCAATGCAAAGCAAAAAATAATCGACTATAGTGAAGTTATTACCCTGACGCAAACCTCTGCCCAAGGGGTCACTCCCGATGAAGGGATCTCGGCCCTTGCCTCGTCGAATGAGGTGCTGGATATTCATAACCGAATACCACTGTGCAAAATAAAAGAGAACGTCCTTGTAATAACACCTTTTTGAAAAATATTCCAACAACATCGAATAGGTCTCTTTTCCTTGCATTGATCTGAATCAACGCAGCCCATCAATTAATCACACAAGAAAAGAACAAAAATATGATGTACGTATATGCCATCCGCATTCGCCACTGGGTCCCGTCATCACCCGTTAGGTTACTTAACTAACGACAGAGCGTGGAATGGACTAGCGCGGGTGTAAAACATATACAACATCTACTAGTATATATATCAATATATAATAATCGCTCCAGGCATGATAAATGCAACATCACAGAAAAATAATAAGTATCACAGAACAATACAGATAATCTGGGAGCCCCGGGTTTCCTTTGAGCCGCAACTGAAACCCTACGTTCCCCTGGTCGTGTGGATAGCCTGTGCAATGAAAACCTAGACCCCTACGAGTGCGGCAAGTTACTCGCCAAAACCTGAAGCGAGGCAGCCCCCATCAGCAAAGTGAATAGACCACCCAACACTTCACGGAATCCAGTAACTTGAGCACCCCTCCTTGGGTCAACCTGTACCCCCTACGAATACAGTGAATAGCCCGCCAATTCTAGAGTGAATCCCCCTCTGTCTCAAAGCCATGAGATGCGGGCCCGTTGCCCTCTAGAACTCGGCAATCCGTGCACTCCACCGTGGGGTAATCCTAGTACAGAAAAGAAAATATGTACAACGGATACATCGACCTCAACCCGGTCGTGCCCCAAAAGAATAATATACAAACAGGCAGGGACGGCAGTCAACATGTCGGATGCTCACCCCGCGATATCAAATGTACAAATATATTCAAACTGCACTACCATTGCAAGCAAGCTATCCACCACGAAAATCCGCAACAATACAGCACAACACAGAACATCAATGTGAATGTCACGTTTGCAAACCCGTCTAAAAGAGCTATAGCAATTAGACAAGATTTACCGTTCGAATGATATTCATGGTCGCAGATAGTAATGTAAGTACAGTAAACTAACGTATTTAAAATTTCGATCGACAAAACATCCCGAAGTGAGCCCCAAGTACTAATCCAGTACTCAAATCTGGGACCAAAAACAAAATATTCCAGAAACCATGATTCCATAATTAAGAGCCCCAAAAGAAAGATTGCGCACATTGGCCCCAAAACGGCGGCGGAACCGCGGCTAACATGTAAGTTATGTGGTGGTTCCGCGGCGTTTTAGTGGGTTCAGTTGCTCAAATTTCTTCTGTAGTCTTAAAAAAGCCTGCACGATTTTCTGATACACTGAAAATGATTTTTAGACCACTTAAAAAAATCGACAGAAACTTCAAGAATGGAATTGCGGTTTTGAAAATTTCGGTCGATCGATATTCTAAACACGTTAGAAAAAGCTAGTAAACGGTTAATAGTTTGGCTCTGATACCATGTAAGTCTACGGTAGCGCCCCGGCCGTTAATCCGAGCCCAAATGCGGAACAAAATCTTTTCAAACTGGCGCTAACGTAACCTTAAAACCCAGATCGTCACATTAACCGTAAACTAGAAAACTGTAAAAAAAGAGTTTGGAGAGATTATACCGATCGATCCGTGCCCTTCGACCTATTCCCAAGCTCCTCGTGGCTGCTCCAATGAAGTATGCTCTCCGATCTCTCTCGTCGAAGTGGCTCCAGGTCAAGGATTCTTTATACGGGCTCCCGCTTCAAACCGAAGCAGCTCGGACATGAAGTTTGCTAACCGACATGTCCAAGATGAAGTAGAGATAGTGTGTGATTGTAAATTTTTCTGATTGTGTGTAAATCGAATCAAATAGTAAAGAAATCACAACCAAAAATATTTGACCGCAATCAACTACGGTGTCGAATTGTAGTTAGTATGTGAGTGCGGATCGTCCACAGGGAAAGTGTAATCGTTCGTCTTTTGAATTAGATGAATTGAAACATTAATGAAAACAAAACAAAACAATTCAAGATTTATAGTTGATGTTCAAGAATGAGAAAAAACTAGATCTAAGAAAGCATTAAAAGATAGAATCAAGAATTGATAGTTTGTTGATTTTTCCAAACCAAATCTCAAGAATCGAAATGAGGCTCGTAGGAATCGATCGGATCTATAGATGTGATGTAATCTTACAATTACGTATTCTTATCCTTCGATGAATTGATACTAGATCGATGATCATCGATGAGAATTAGGGATTTCTTGTGAAACTAGGGTTTCATCTTATCCCTTGTTCTTTCGTCGATGTCATTCACATTCTAGCCTCTAGTAAATTCAAGAAACGATCGTAGATCCCTAATTTCGAGCGATCACAATCAAGAAAGCATCGCTACGAAACTAGGTCATAGATTCTTGAACTTGCTAGGGTTTACAAAACTCGTAGGACTTAAAAATAGTATTTAAATTTGTTACATCATCATTCTACAATCGTCTCGACTCCTTAACGAGCGGAGTTTTACTCGAACATCACAATAAGAGCAACAATTACAAATTGAGATCTAATCATGATGCAAGAATTAAAAGAAAGCAAGATTAATGAATTTCACCTTTTATTGATATCAACAATTTAGTTACAATCACTCAAGAACTACAAGAGGAAGAACTTGATCGTCGACTTGGCTTCGCTCGTCTCCGTGGATCGCGGATCGGCTTGGATCACTTGCCCGATTGAAGATCGGCTCGGCTCCTAAAAGGTTGAAGACTTCTCGCTTGATTTGGTACTCAAGATCTTGGATTAGGAGTGGAATTAGGGTTAGGGTTTCGCACAAGCCTTGTCACGAGACTTGTGGAAGAAGATGAAAGAGGGAATTATTTTTAACTAATGGTGATTAAAGAACAACCCCAACCTTTAGATTTAGGCTCCTATTTATAGATAACTAACCCTAGATCTAGGATTTCAAATTCTAAGTTTCCCTCCAAAAGTTTGTTGAGGGAATTCAAATTTCCCTCCAAAAGTTAGTTAGGGGAGAAGGTTCTAGATGTAATTAGTTAGGAGGAGCTTCTAGAATAGGATTAATTAGGAGCTTAATTTAGTATTAGCCTTCTTAATCTTCTATGCTAATCTGGCAGCAGCTTCGAGAGAATTATGGGATTTTACATATCAGAAAGCACTGTGGGCCTCGAGAAAGGAATTGTGCCCAAACTTCGATGGCTGACGTGGCAGAACAGCCGCGCTTGCGCGGCGCAAGCCTGCTCCTGCCGCGCAAGCGCGGCGCTCTTGGGGCCTTGGGGCCTGTGCTTTCGGGTTTGGTCTTGGACTGTTTGTTGGGCCTTTGTTTGATATATATAATTGCATAATTCCTTCTTCATTGCTACCAGATCTGAAATGATTTAGTTGGCGTATTTTTGATCAGCTCTTTGGTCTTTTTCTTCCGTATTTCCTGCACATACTCAAGACAAGTGTTGCGCAAATACAGAAATGATGCGATGCCATGAAATGCGGTTAATTTCCTTTAAAGTGTCGGTTAAAAAGTCAAGTACATGCAATCTCATATTTTGTGACAGATTTGTTAATATGTAGAATATGAATGCCGAACACTTCTAAGTGTATGCAAATGTTAAGGAAATTGCCGGCTAAAATATACAATATTTTCGACTGATCAAATACCCCCAAACTTAATTTCGATCGTCTCGAGCGAATGTTTTATTAAAAAGAGAAGGAGAAAATAAAGAAAGAGAAAAACTAACTAGCACACTTTCGTAGGCAACACGATTGCACTGAGCATGTGCAACAAGCCTTTAAACCTCTAGGTGTCCCTAGTAGGAGGAGTGTTGTCTCCTGAGGGTTTTCAGCGGATTGCACCCACAAAATCCAATAATAAAAGAAAGATCATGAATATTACATTTAAAGAAAAGAATTGTAAAAGAAAGACCTTGAAAATTAGGGTTTCCAACTAAGCTAGCTTTTCGGTTGTCATGAGCCCTATCTTAATGGTCATGAAAAGATGTCAGAAAT
This sequence comes from Agapanthus africanus, assembly GCA_030015575.1. Classification (NCBI taxonomy): domain Eukaryota; kingdom Viridiplantae; phylum Streptophyta; class Magnoliopsida; order Asparagales; family Amaryllidaceae; genus Agapanthus; species Agapanthus africanus. The sequence goes on along the minus strand of CM057343.1, from coordinate 610,859,970 downwards.
CACGTCCTCCCTCAATAAAACATCGTCTTATTCTTCATTCCTATCTTTATTCCAAACATCGATCATATCACCCTGCGTGTGTGTAAAGACATCCCTACACCCGGAGAATTCAATTCAAGCTATCATACCCTTGCCCATCGACCTCAGTACTTCTTGGCAAACGAGATTGCTTACACACTTTCATGCGACCGTTAATACTTCTTGAGGTACTAACCGACCGATTACTAATGTGCTTGCTAACTTGGTGTATTTTCCTAGTCTTGCACCACCTCAGGCATAGCAGTGACTCCCAGACCAGTTGACCTTGGGGCACTAGGTGAAGAAGCACCCTTTTGCTATATATTTTTCTTGCCCTTGGTGATAACAAAACCAGTATCCATTTTTCTCACCACTTTAAAACACATTTTTCTTTTTTCATACTTTTGGCTTTAAGACAAGAGCATTTCAAGGTATCCTCTACTATCCCAGGCTTCAAGATGTGTGTAAGTGCGAATAGCAGGGTAGCAACGTTCAAAATGTCTGGCTTCCAGAATAGAAACTATTTTTCAGACTTATTTTTATCCTCAGATTAGTGACGTCCTTCATCTTACTAACCCTTGGGACAACGGCTCATAACTACTTATTACTAGTTCGTATAAGAAAACTTCTAATTTTCTTAGTTTTCTAAAATTTTTCCAATCTCATGGATGTAATTGTTCACTGTCTAAACTTTCATTATCTTATTTATGTACAAAAAATATTTTTGTAATTTTGAAAATTTTTAAATTTTTATAGGTTTTTTCAAACAAATGTTTTGTGCTTATGCAGATGATATGCAAATGATGCAAAAATAAGCACAAACCTCCCCCAAACTTGTTTTCAACAGTGTCCTCACTGTTGCCTTCTGCTAAATCTCGAAAAACCTGTAAGCTTGGGAGGAATTTATTAGTGGGGGCAAAATATTTAAGTGAAGAACCTCCCCGAAACTTATTTTTGGCTCAAAATTTTGTAAAAATTATTTTTAGGAGCCAGAAAAATTATACCCCCCCAAACTTGAGTTATGCAATGTTAAGTTTTGAAAATCACAAGTGGGGGTCAAAAATCAGTGGTCGATGCCAAGCTTTGCAAAGACCAAATGTTAACACCAACCATTCAAAAATTTTATCAATGCAGTGCTCGGGTTGGTGGAAGAAGAAGTGGGGAAAGGTTAAGCGGTGGAATAGAATGTGTGTGCGTCTCATTTTGGAGAGACGATGCAGTGAATGTGATGGATTACTCGCATTCTTTTTACAATTCATAAGAATGGGTGGAGGTTCAATTTCATTGATTGGGAGATGATTCATCTCAACACCCGTGTCATTTAAAAATGCGAGTTCATCAGCGAAGATTTCCTCAAAAGTTCCATCTATGCCCCAATGAATAATGTCATCACAAAGTACGGGGTGATCTTCAGACTCTAAGAACAGTTCATAATCAGTGTTAATTGTTGACCCGGACATCTCGGTGGAAGAGTCCGTATGTGTATGATACATAATTGGGTCAAACAATAACATATGAAAAGAGTCAAGATCGATATCTGGAGGATCATCAAATTCGCTGCTGTCGACATCCATTAAGTCGACAGAACATGCCTGAGCAATAGGTTCGGAGGGTACACTTCCCAACTTGTAAATGTTTAGTTCAATTGACCTATTCCCGAAGGATAGGGTCATAGAACCGTTACGACAGTTGATAATAGCATTGGAAGTGGCCAAAAAGGGGCGACCTAATATCACCGGAATTTGATTCCGTGGGTTCGCTACAGGCTGTGTATCAATTACAATAAAATCTACCGGGAATATAAATTCTCCGATTTTTATTAACACATCCTCCAGTTCACCCCTAGGTTTGGTGATAGATCGGTCAGCCATCTGGAGAGTGCAATTGGTTGGCTTCAACTCTCCGATTCCTAATTGCTCATAGACTGAGAAAGGAAGCAAGTTAACACTAGCGCCAAGATCTAATAGAGCACGGTTGATGTGTTTTTCCCCAATAGAAACGGAAATAGTAGGATATCCAGGATCCTTACGTTTCCTCGGTAATTGTTGGGGGAAGGCCGTGTCTATTGTCTTTTCCATGAAAATCTTCTTAGGCACTGGATTCTTCCTCTTCCTAGTGCACAAGTTCTTAAGAGTTTTCGCATAGGAAGGAACTTGTTGGATGGCATCTAGGAGAGGGATGTTGGTGTTTACTTGCTTAAAAATGTTCATAATCTTCTCCATATGTGGACTCGGTGTGTTAGCCCTTAACCGATTCGGATAAGGTGCTTTAGCAGTAAGCGTTGGGTCCATCATATGAGAAGAAAGTGTGTGTGGAACCGATCCCGGAATAGAAGTGGGGATCGTCCGTGGAGGGGTAAAAGAGGTGGGCTGAAGTGGCGAGCCTTTTGGGAAATGAAGAATAGGCTCGGAAGAAGATGGTAGGGTAGAAGAACTGGGGTAAGAAGTGTGTGTGTGTGAAAAGGTCTCAGCCGGGGTATCATTGAATGATTTATCAGTATCATCAAACTCTTCCCCAAGGTGAGTGTCAAGCACTCTTCCAGATCTCAACGTGATTGCATCCACATCATGTGAATAGCCAAAATTAGGTAAAGGTTGAGCTGGAAGTTTCCCTTTCTCTCGTGCACTCAATTCGGCTTTTAGTTGTGCAATTTGTTCTTCCATCGATTTGATGTTCTCATTTTGAGAGATAATGATCTTCATTACATTCTCGACGGAAGATTGCAAACTTGCCGTCCCTTGGATGGATTGTTTCATGAAAGTATCCAAGGTTTGTGCTAGTGCAGAGGTATTATCAGTACCGGTCAATTGCAAAGGATTAGATGGTGCAAAAGTGTTGGCCGGATTTTGAAAGTTTTGTGATTGGAAGGGGTGCTGACTCAAAAGAAGTTGTGGCTGCTGTTGTGGTGAAGGGACCCCTTGGAAATTGTTTTGGGTTGGAACCGTGTTTTGAAATTGTGATTGGTTCCAAGCAAAGTTAGGGTTATTCCTCCAACCCTGATCATATGTGGAGGAAGATGGATCGTTTCTAGGTCTTTGAAATGATGCATTTGTATGCTCAGGACCTTGAAACGGACATTCTTCCGTCAAGTGAGACGGATCAGAACAACAACCACATACAGTTTTGGAGAGTGATATTTGACTTAGGGCGGCGGCTAAAAATTTATTTTCCATAGCGTCAAATTTCTTGTGTAAAGCTGAAATTTCAGCTCTAATTCCTATGGAAATATCATTGCCATCCCTAGACGATTGACTCACACCCTCCCACTGTAATGATTTTTCAGCGAAATCTTCTAGAAATTTCCAGGCTTCACAATCATCTTTGGTCATAAAGTTGCCTTGACACATGGATTCAAGGGTCTGTCTTGTGTAAGGAGTAATGCCCTCATAAATGATTCGGCACAGATCCCATCTCGGGATGCCGTGATGTGGACATTGGACTAACAGATCCTTGAAGCGGTCAAGACATTTTGAAAATGTTTCATTTGGAAGCTGGGTGAATTGATAGATTTCGCTACGGACTCGAGCTGTTCTTTGATGTGGGTAGAATTTCTTAAGGAATGCTTTGACGAATTCGTCCCAATTTGAAATGGAATGTGCGGTAGTGTTATATAGCCACTTCTCGGCTAAATCGCACAAAGTGAATGGGAGAAGACGAAGACGGAAAGCATCCACAGACAACTGTGAAGTACCCATCATTGCGCATACATTTTCAAATTTCGTGATAAACATGTATGCGTCTTCAGACTCGAGACCGTGAAATTTTGGTAAAAGGTTGATGTATTGGGGTTTTATTTGAAAATTTTCCCCGTTGGCTGGTGGTGTGGAAAGACATGTGGAAAGTGGGCCTCGTGTAGGATAACATCTCTCTTGGAGAGAGATGCGAGGTGGAATCTGCGCACCAACGGACGGCGGCAGAGTAGTGGAAAAGAAATTCGATGGAGGTGGATCCATCGATGTGGATGTGGTGGTGGGTAAAAGAAAGGTAAATGTAGAAATACCGACTTTAGGGTCGATCAAGGAAAACGCGGACTAACGGGCACTAGAAACCCGTGTCCAGCCTATCTTGCACTAAAAAGGGTTAGTACAAGTGGCAGCATGAATTTATAATTAGGGGAAATGATATGAATGTGGTGTTTGTTTTGAAAAAGATACGGATTTTGAAAAAAATGATGCAACAAAACAAATGCAACACACAAAACCCTAGAAACTAATGGTCACCTAGGTCAAAACTCTAGACCGCTCCTAACTGCCAAAAGACAAGTCGCAGGATAAATCCTCCACTGCCTCTTTGTCCCCCTGTGGCCGGATAAGTGCCAGGTAAGTGGGAAGGAACCACCACTACAGTGGGCCTAATTAATAACCACTAGCCTTAGACACACTCGCCTTAGGCACCACAGAAAAACGCAGATAAGCAATGAATTACCCACGGCCTTCTCTTGTCCTAATTGAGCGCGACGGTCCTTAGAGTCATCTCTAGATTTCTTTTAATTAATGAGGGTAAATGTGGATGCAAGTTTTGCGATTTTCGGGGCCTAGGAAGGGTAATGAATTCCCCACCTAATTTGAATTTGGTCGTGCCCCTTAAATTCCGTATTAATATGCAACAACCACAAGAATCAAAAACACGCACAAATTTTTATTGCTTTGCGGCGCTGCGATTATTTGCAAAGAAAACCTGCAGTAAATTGTTAGTTGGAGCAGACAGAGGAAGAGATAAGAAAGTGAGGGGCTTACAGACAAAATTTAATGCAGAGAGGAGATTAACCTGCGGCGGATCCGCCGCGGATTAGGGTATCTTGCCGCGCTTCCGCGCTAGGATGATAAGATCACTGCACCAAACTTCCTGAAACTGTTCAACTTGAACTCTTAAGCTCTCTGGAAAATTCAGAAAAAAATTTCTCCAGCTCCAATGATTCCAGAATTTCTCGCAACAAATCACAAAACACGTATTAGGGTTTGTACGAGTTTAGATCTAAAAATTATAATGGAATAAATTGTTCAACTCAAATTTCAAAATACGAACTATTAGCGCACTATCCCCGGCAACGGCGCCATTTGATTGTAAATTTTTCTGATTGTGTGTAAATCGAATCAAATAGTAAAGAAATCACAACCAAAAATATTTGACCGCAATCAACTACGGTGTCGAATTGTAGTTAGTATGTGAGTGCGGATCGTCCACAGGGAAAGTGTAATCGTTCGTCTTTTGAATTAGATGAATTGAAACATTAATGAAAACAAAACAAAACAATTCAAGATTTATAGTTGATGTTCAAGAATGAGAAAAAACTAGATCTAAGAAAGCATTAAAAGATAGAATCAAGAATTGATAGTTTGTTGATTTTTCCAAACCAAATCTCAAGAATCGAAATGAGGCTCGTAGGAATCGATCGGATCTATAGATGTGATGTAATCTTACAATTACGTATTCTTATCCTTCGATGAATTGATACTAGATCGATGATCATCGATGAGAATTAGGGATTTCTTGTGAAACTAGGGTTTCATCTTATCCCTTGTTCTTTCGTCGATGTCATTCACATTCTAGCCTCTAGTAAATTCAAGAAACGATCGTAGATCCCTAATTTCGAGCGATCACAATCAAGAAAGCATCGCTACGAAACTAGGTCATAGATTCTTGAACTTGCTAGGGTTTACAAAACTCGTAGGACTTAAAAATAGTATTTAAATTTGTTACATCATCATTCTACAATCGTCTCGACTCCTTAACGAGCGGAGTTTTACTCGAACATCACAATAAGAGCAACAATTACAAATTGAGATCTAATCATGATGCAAGAATTAAAAGAAAGCAAGATTAATGAATTTCACCTTTTATTGATATCAACAATTTAGTTACAATCACTCAAGAACTACAAGAGGAAGAACTTGATCGTCGACTTGGCTTCGCTCGTCTCCGTGGATCGCGGATCGGCTTGGATCACTTGCCCGATTGAAGATCGGCTCGGCTCCTAAAAGGTTGAAGACTTCTCGCTTGATTTGGTACTCAAGATCTTGGATTAGGAGTGGAATTAGGGTTAGGGTTTCGCACAAGCCTTGTCACGAGACTTGTGGAAGAAGATGAAAGAGGGAATTATTTTTAACTAATGGTGATTAAAGAACAACCCCAACCTTTAGATTTAGGCTCCTATTTATAGATAACTAACCCTAGATCTAGGATTTCAAATTCTAAGTTTCCCTCCAAAAGTTTGTTGAGGGAATTCAAATTTCCCTCCAAAAGTTAGTTAGGGGAGAAGGTTCTAGATGTAATTAGTTAGGAGGAGCTTCTAGAATAGGATTAATTAGGAGCTTAATTTAGTATTAGCCTTCTTAATCTTCTATGCTAATCTGGCAGCAGCTTCGAGAGAATTATGGGATTTTACATATCAGAAAGCACTGTGGGCCTCGAGAAAGGAATTGTGCCCAAACTTCGATGGCTGACGTGGCAGAACAGCCGCGCTTGCGCGGCGCAAGCCTGCTCCTGCCGCGCAAGCGCGGCGCTCTTGGGGCCTTGGGGCCTGTGCTTTCGGGCTTGGTCTTGGACTGTTTGTTGGGCCTTTGTTTGATATATATAATTGCATAATTCCTTCTTCATTGCTACCAGATCTGAAATGATTTAGTTGGCGTATTTTTGATCAGCTCTTTGGTCTTTTTCTTCCGTATTTCCTGCACATACTCAAGACAAGTGTTGCGCAAATACAGAAATGATGCGATGCCATGAAATGCGGTTAATTTCCTTTAAAGTGTCGGTTAAAAAGTCAAGTACATGCAATCTCATATTTTGTGACAGATTTGTTAATATGTAGAATATGAATGCCGAACACTTCTAAGTGTATGCAAATGTTAAGGAAATTGCCGGCTAAAATATACAATATTTTCGACTGATCAGTGTGCGATTATTTTGTCTCATGACACTCTAGGATTCTCAACACATGAGAGGGATAGAGTGGAGGTTGAAGAAGAAGCCATTGATGGAAGTTGTGAACTCAAGAAAAAGAGCTAGTGAAGAAAAGAGCTTGCTTATTGTGTGAGATAAAATGTGAGAGCTCTCATATAAACTCAAGACCAATCCCATGCCTCACATGGCTGCCCTCTCTCTCTTCACATCTCAATCCCTCACAATAATCAATCAAGAGATTAGATATGAAACAACAAATAACACCATGAGTCACCAAACATTGCGCACGCCATATTTAATGCTCTTGAACAAAACTTGCACTCACAATTTCCAAATAATAAATATTAATCCAAATGTTTAAAACAATAAATAGAATGACATCTTATAAAGTAAACTCGTGACGGATCACAAGAATACCCCTCACCTGTATATACATACCTGCATCCGCATTCCGACTAAATACGAATACAACGAGACGAAAGTAATCCAACCAATCTAATACTAGGATCCGGCTTAAACGAAAGCCCACTAGTCTGATCCGTCCGATCATGATCCGTGCACAAGTGCACGTATATGATCGAACCCTGCCATAAAACCATACAGTCTCTACAACATTTCGCCCGAACTTGGGAAACTTTCTGTGGGGGACTCTAAAGACTCGTCAATACACTAGCAGTAGGTTTAACCACAAGCACGTCAGTGGCACTAGCTGTACGTAACGGCTGCCAAGGTATTGAGCAAAAGGGAGGCCGATGAGAGAACTCATCCTGAAACCCTACTGATCCTGTCAGTGACAATATCCGTACAGTATGTTCCGTTCGTCTATGAGTATCGCATATCGGGCATAGGGGGCCAGTAAACGTCAGACCCCCAATAGCGGTATAAGTCGTGTCGGAGTGTAGCCCAAAACACCCTGAGATACTACTGGAATACCTATCAGTAAATCTCGCTTGCCCTGGCCAGGTACTTTGTATAATGGCTCTCCAGACACAGCACGATCTCACCCCCAATACCGGGAGAGACGAATCACCTGCCGATCCGCTCACTGCCACCATGTAGCTCGGGAATGTACCCAACTAAAACCTATGTGCACGACTCCTTTGAGCCATGGTAGGGTAGTAGTCAAAGCACATTAGGAACTCACACGAGACAAATGACGATCTCAGGTCGATAGACTAACCTGTACACATGTCACCAGGGAACTGATATCTGACGACAGGTATAATACCAACTAGCATGTTCCCAGCGAGTGTTCATATCAGAATATTGCATTATTATATCACCCATTCTTAATCATATTACAAATAAATTGGTGCTTTTGATCCATGTCTGCTAAATAGTTGCAGGTTACAGGTTCTCAGAACAGAACAGTGAAATTCATGAAAATACGTTACAAAAGTGAGACTACGACCAACAAAAGATGAATCCGTACGATGCTGCCTAACAGTTCAAGGAACAAATGAAGATCAGTAAACAGTTCCAAGCACAAGACAATTCAAGGGCAGCACAAGATACAAGACTTCAAAGCAAAGCTTACGGTAAAAGTCCACAAATTCTGTACTGTTGTAAATCTGAAAGAAAGTAGAAAAGATTCTAAAGAACCAAGTGAAGAAAACAGAAGAAAAAGGCAATAAAAAACAACCCTAAAGAAATGAGACAGAGAACCCCCAAGATGGCAGCGGATCCGCGGCCAAACAAGGCTTTCCGCCGCTGTTCCGCGGCCGTGCTGTGCACGTGTCGGTGAAATTGTCGATGGGTGTCGGTGCGTTGACTCGGTCTTTAGGGTAGTATTGTAAATTCAGATGTGGATCAGATGTAAAACCTAGGGTTTCTCCTATCTATAAATAGGAAAGCCTACAGCCTCTTTTGGGGGGTGCCTCTTTTGAGATGCATCTTTTTGATTCCAGTCTAAATTTTAATTTCATTGTAATCGTTCAAGAGTGCATCAATAAAGAAAGGTATTTTTATTTTTATCTCGCATTTCTTTTATGAATTTAATTCTTGCATGTTTTATCTGTTCCTTTAATATTTACAATTTAGTTTTCTAATATAAAAACCTATAAAAAAAATGAATTCCATTGTTAATACCCTAATGAGTGAGTAATTCCTCACTTGTTAGGGTTAGGAGAAGGAAGGTTTGAGAGAAGGAAATCTCTCACTTCTTTCTTTGCCCATATAATTTTTAATTAGGACTATATTTAATTCAACCACACACCGCTCACTACGGCACCCAATCCTACGAGATAGCAGTGGTTTCCTAGTTAGACCGATTGTGGTTGATTTATATAGAGGTTAGGGCTAAGAGTTAAGAAAGGACGGACAAGGACCAAAGGGAAGAAACGAAGTTTCTTCCTAGTCGTGTTAATCCCCTTTGTTGACTATTACCCTAACACCTAAATTCCTAACTAGGGCAAAGAAAGCAGTGAGTAGAATTCTTTTTCTAAACTAACCTAATCCTAACCTTAGCAAGATTTTTATCAACTTTTATCTCATTCTTAGATCTTAAAATAAAACCCAAAACCTTTTGGATTTAACTCGTTAAAACATAAAGAAAAGGAATTCATCTCCCTGGGACCAACCCGTACTCAACCGGCTAGCTACCAAGCGACACCGTTATTAATTGCGGTATATTCTATTCTTTGATTTAAAAGCGCACGCACGCAAAATCTCTACAATCAAATGGCACCGTTGCCGGGGAGACGATAGTCTTTTTCTTTGTGTAATTTCGAGTAAAAAAAAATAAAAAATTTAAAAATTATAAAAATTGAAAAATTTTAAAACAAAAAAAACAAAAAAAAAATAAAAATTCATCTTGTTCTTTTTTAGAGGTATTGTGTGAATTGCGCAGGAAAAGAAGATGGACTGATTCAGATCTGGAAAAAGCCAGTGAACAAATCCACAAACAGAAAATCTGAACAGACAGAGGAGAATCACAACAGACAACAGAAAAATTTTGGAGATCCAAACCAACTTAACTACCGAGGAATCGCGGCGGATACAAGCGTTTGACCGCGGAACCGCGGTCAACTGCTGATGTCATCACCCCAAAATTTTCTGTAAGTATTTTTGTCCCCTCTCCTACCCAGAGCTCCACTGAAAATTTTTCCTACAGGGTTCTTTGCACAAAATCTTTCTCCCTCTCCAATAAATTATTTTTTTGCAGGATTCTTTGCGCTGCCAAATAAAAAAAATTTGCAAGTGTTTTTGGTATGTTAGCTGCTTTGCATAATTAATACGGACTTTTAAGGGGCTATAACACCAATCCAGATTGGGTGGGGATTTCATTACCCTTCGTAGGACCCCAAAAATCACAAAAAGCATATGCATCAACCCTCGAGTTAATTAAAAAATATTTAGACTCGGCCAATAAGGACTGTCGCGCTCATTAGTACAGAGGAAGGTTGTGGGCAATCGGTCGTTTATCTAAACCTGACTTTGTGGTGCCTAGGCTAGACAAGTGGGAAAGGTAATTTTAAAAGGCCCGTCTCACGGTGATTCGTGAGCGGATCCCTCCATTTCTTACTTGTGCTTACCTGGCCACAATTGGCGGTGAAGAGGCGATTTGAGGAATATCTCACAACTTACTCTTTGGAATAGTTAGGAGCAGTCTAGTTGACTTAGGAGACCCTACCTCTAGGCTTGATTGTGCATGTATAAATTGTGATTGTTTGAAATTGTGTCGTAGTTCCGTACAAATTTTTGCAAAACTCTTTCTAAAAAAAACACTTTCAAAAATTTCAAAACTCCAAAAACAAACAATTTTTTTTTAAAAAAAATTAAAAATTTTTAAAAAAAAATATATCATCACATTCTTTTTCTTCTCCTTTCTCTCATCATGGGAACCCCACCTCACAAAACTCTTGCCGAACTTTGGTGCCCTCAACCAGACATTACTTCCTACGTGCATTGTTTTGGTCGAATTTCGGACGACCCCTCCATGCCCAAAATTTCTTTGAAAGATCGAATAGACGCGTCTAGGAGAAACAGTTGGACTCCGCAATCCACTTTGTATCAACTGTTTCAACCTTCACCACCTTCTTACATTGATACCCCTTTTGAGAGTCCGGTGGTAACTCCGAAACCCATGTCTATTGCTGATCATATCGAACAATCTCGTAGCCGATCTTTCACTCCTTTCAACACTTCCAGTTCTTGGGATCAACAATTCCATTTACCTTTTTATCCAAATGTTGATCCTAATACTGTCCAACCATTCAATTCCTATCAGTCCTACCCGACTTTTGCACCTTCCCTAGACATTGTTTTTACACAGCCATTTGGGAGTTTCCAGTATCCAAACAACTTTGAATCTTTTACTGAAACCCCTTCATAACCCAAGTATAGTCTGGAACAGTCGTTGGAATATTTTATGGTAGCGTCAAGACAACAGATGATGGATTTGAATGCGTCCATGGCCGCCCTTAGACAACCTAGTGACCCGGTAGCTAGTTTCCAACTAGCTCCAAATTTTTCAATGTATGATAAGGCGGTTGGACAGATTGAGAATTTGAGTGGTGAGAGTGAGATGTACACCCTTCCAAATCAAACCAACCCATCCCCAATTGAATCCCATAACTCCGGTTTTGAATGTCCATCAAGTGTTCCAAATGATTCACCAGTTGAAGATAAAACGTCTAATGAGTTGTGAGACTTTGTAGTGTTTAATTTACCTGATTGTGAAGTGTCCCTTTCGAGTGAAATCACCACCAATCCTTTTGACCTCTACACCTCCACTCTAGAACCTGAATTGATTAATATCCATGCTTTTGACGAGGTGTCTGAGAAATTTAATTTTCACTTGATATAGGATACTGACGCTGGGAATATTTTGGATGATGAACCCATAAATTTGGATTAGTTTTTCTTTCCAATTCATCATCCTGAGATATTAAATGTTTCTCCCGAAATTCATATGCTTCTTGAATTTGATGAGAATTGTATGGATAAGCTAAATTTTGAGCAGAGTATTGAGGATAGTATTGAGGATAGTATTGAGAATGAACTAGTTTTGTTTGATGAGTCGGATTTTTCAATTCATCCTCCTGAACCTTTAACTGTTACACTTCCTAAATCAATCCCCTTCATCCTTTCTGTCGTACCGACTACGCAAGAAATCTTATCCTTTTCATTTTCAATGTTTGCTTTACCAAGTTCGACGTACCGATGTTTTCTCACGAATTTTGAGGGATTTGACCTCATTTCTCAGTGAGTTGATAGATTAGCACAATCTCTTTTTATACATTTGTCATTACATATTGTGCTAATTTATACACTCCATCTCCACCCTCAAGTTCGTATTCAACATCTTTCTCCAACTTTCTCAGGTTTCTCTTCTATTCTTCATATAATTTCAGTGAGTGTTGATGAATCACAATCCGATAATTCAAGTTTGATCATTCCAGAAAGCCAACTTGATTTGGATACTTTTGAAAATGAGGTAGATGAGTTTTTCGAGTCTCCTACCTTTATAATTGTTGACAAATCAAGTATGATAAATTATGGCACAAAACTTACTAACAGTAAAATGTTCAATTACATCGATGAGAGTTTTGAAGAACTTTTTGCTGACGAACTTGCATTCCTAAACGACACGGATTTTGTTATTAATCAACCCCCACCTGAAGAAGTCGAACCACCGCCATTTCTTTTTCCCTTCCGCCATTCTTCTCCTCCACCGAGACTGTATACTGCTTCTATCTCCACATGGTCTCCTGTGTTTCTCATTTCTTTTCTCTACACTCCATTATTTCACCAACCACACCATTATAACGATAAAATTTTTGAATGGTAGGTGCTAACTTTTGGCCTGTGTAAGGCCTTATATAGCTTGATATTGTGTTTTTTCTCCTCCCTAACTCTGAACTTTAATGTTTCAACAGTGGAAACACAGTTTCACTTAAGTTTGGGGGGGCCTTTTTGTGTATATATATTTTGTTTTCTTTTTCTGTTAATAAAAAAACATGGGAGTGCCGACAATTTTGACCCTCTTGGTGTAGCCTGACAGTGATGGCACTGTTAAGTTTAAGTTTGGGGGTGTGCTCGATAAGCTTTCTTCCTTCGCATTCATGTGTATATTTTTGCATTTGCATACTTATTTTAAAACCCATAAAAATAAAAAAAATAAAAATTATAAAAATTGAAAAGTTCAATTTTGGCCATATTTGACTTAAGTTTAACATAACGGTTGACTGGTTAGGAAAAACTAGATCCTAAATTTAGTGAATTAAAAACCCTAAAAATAACCTTTCTTAAAGTTTAACTGTAGAAAATATATGTCCTTATAGTTTATTTAGAATTAGGCAAATTTTGAGTTCAGTTCTTGGGCTAAGTCAAAATAAGGGAAGAGTATTGAAATTTTTATTGAAGTGTAAGTCTGAAAAATAATTCCGAACCTTTAGTCTAAATTCTGAAAATATATACCCTACAACTCGCACATACACGCACCTTGAAACTTGGGATAGTAGAGAATACCTTGAATTGCTCTCGTCTAAAATCCTTAGTATGAGAAAAAATTAAATAAAAGTATAAGTGTCAATAAAGAGATATAAAAAAAATGAACACTGGTTTTGTAATTACTTAAGGCTGCGTAATATAAAAATATATAGCGATGGTGCTTTATCACCTAGTGCCTTAGACCAACTGGTTTGGGAGTCACTGCTAAAGCCTTAGGTATTACAAAACGAGGAATTACGCCTTAATGTGCAAACACATTTTGTAATCGGTCGTTAGTACCTCAAGAAGTATTAACGGTCGCATGAAGGATGTGTGAGCAATTTCATCTAAAACTCACCAACTAAAAGTACTTTGGACGATGGACAAGAATATAATAGCTTGAATTGAATTTCCAAGTGTAGGGGTGATACAAACACACACGTAGGGATATATGATTGGGGTTTGGATGAGAGATAGGAATGAAAGATAGGGCTTATACCTTTAGTAGAGATGATAAAAATTCCTAAGTTGAGATAGAACCTTAGAAGGAAATTCAAAAGATGTTGAAAGCTTAATAAATTTGCAAAACATATACGATCTTAAGTTAAATGATAAGTAAGTGTGAAAAATATGAGTTGATGATTTCTAAGTTGAAGATAATAGAATTTCTTACTAGAATACCAAATTGAAGAATGAAAATTAAACAGGCCAAATTGATCGGATTTTGTGGGTAGTGTCCGCTGAAAACCCTCAGGAGACAACACTCCTCTTACCAGGGACACCTAGAAATTTAACGGCTTGTTGCACGAGCTCAGTGCAATCGCGATTCCCTGCGAAAGTGAGGTTAGGTTTTTTCGAGAATAAAATTAGTTTTACTCGGGACGAGCAAAAGATAAGTTTGGGGGTGTTTGTTCATATCAGAATATTGCAGTATTATATCGCCCATTCTTAATCATATTATAAATAAATAGGTGCTTTTGATCCATGTCTGCTAAATAGTGGCAGCTTACAGGTTCTCAGAACAATATAGTGAAATTCATGAAAAGACGTTACAAAAGTGAGACTACGACCAACAAAAGATGAATCCGTACGATTCCGCCTAACAGTTCAAGGAACAAATGAAGATCAGTAAACAGTTCCATGCACAAGACATTTCAAGGGCAGCACAAGATACAAGACTTCAAAGCAAAGCTTACGGTAAAAGTCCATAAATTCTGCAATATTGGAAATCTGAAAGAAAGTAGAAAAGATTCTGAAGAAACAAGTGAAGAAAACAGAAGAAAAAGGCAACATAAAACAACCCTGAAGAAATGAGACAGAGAACCCCCAAGATGGCCGCGGATCCGCGGCCAAACATGGCTTTCCGCCGTGGTTCCGCGGCAGTGCTGTGCACGTGTCGGTGCAAATTGTCGGTGGGTGTCGGTGCGTTGACTCGGTCTTTGGGGTAGTATTGTAAATTCAGATGTGGATCAGATGTAAAACCCAGGGTTTCACCTATCTATAAATAGGAAAGCCTACAGCCTCTTTTGGGGGTGCCTCTTTTGGGTGCTTCTTTTGAGATGTCTCTTTTTAATTCTAGTCTAAATTTTAATTTCATTGTAATCGTTCAAGAGTGTATCAATAAAGAAAGGTAATTTTATTTTTATCTCACATTTCTTTTCTGAATTTAATTCTTGCATATTTTATCTGTTCCTTTAATATTTGCAATTTAGTTTTCTAATATAAAAACCTATAAAAAAAATGAATTACATTGTTAATACCCTAATGATTGAGTAATTCCTTACTTGTTAGGGTTAGGAGAGGGAAGGTTTGAGAGAAGGAAATCTCTCTCACTCCTTTCTTTGCCCATATAATTTTTAATTAGGACTCTGTTTAATTCAACAACACACCGCTCACTACGGCACCCTATCCTACGAGATAGCGGTGGTTCCCTAGTTAGAACGGTTGTGGTTGATTTACATAGAGGTTAGGGCTAAGAGTTAAGAAAGGACGGACAAGGACCAAAGGGAAGAAACGAAGTTTCTTCCTAGTCGTGCTAATCCCCTTTGTTGACTGTTACCCTAACACCTAAATTCCTAACTAGGGCAAAGAAAGCAGTGAGTAGAATTCTTTTTTCAAACTAACCTAATCCTAACCCTAGCAAGATTTTTATCAACTTTTATCTCATTCTTAGATCTTAAAATAAAACCCAAAATCTTTTGGATTTAACTCATTAAAATATAAAAAAAAAGGAATCCATCTCCCCGTGGACCGACCCGTACTCAACCGGTTAGCTACCTAGCGACACCGTTATTGATTGCGGTATATTCTATTCTTTGATTTAAAAGCGCACGCACGCAAAATCTCTACAATCAGCGAGTCCTGTCCGGTGTACTCATAACCCAATGAGCACCTGTATACGTCTTAGGTGAACCAACTGACACCAGTGGCTTGTGAGACCAGCCACCGCCCCTCATCGGGGTCTCGATCCATATACACTAGTATACTCTCGGAGTATCGAAGCCCAGTCTCGAAACTCCCATGACTAAGGACACTTTAAGGATGTGATTATAGACTACCCAACTCTCACGTATATGATCGCCATCATACTGTTGGTAGTCAAGCAAGAATCCTAAGGGCTTTATCAACGTGTAATAGTGATCTGTAATGTCACCTAAAACATGTGCACGTTGATAAAGATAAACCAGATAGCATACTATCATCTCGAGTAAGACTTTCCTACCGGTATAGGTCCTCTCTCAATCATTGCAATCACGTGCCTGCGATCCAATAATTGACTTTGAGGGCACTATATCCAACAGATGAAGAGTAGGAAAGTTTTGGGGTGTCACGGGAGTACCGGAATTAGTTTCGATCTTCGCTGGAAGTTGCTTGCTTACTAACTCCTCTATACTCCACTTGTACATAGGAAATTTTTTAAAGTTTTGGATAGAATTTTCAGAATGGTGAAGGAATAGGGCATGGGGTAGTATTTATAGTGGAGAATTAGAGTTTTGGAATTGAAATTGTGGATTAAAAAGAATAAAAATATGGTTTAATTATGAAATGAAGAGTCTCTGTTTGATTGCAGGAAAATCAAACAGTGCAGGGGAGTTAGGGGTAGGTGAAGGTGTGTGTGTGCAAAGCCCGGGGACATTTGGCTCCATATGAACCGTCGGCGCCGGCCTTGATGTGCATTTGGCCGGTCGATTTCAGGAGTTAGGTCTCTAGATTGATGCCACGTGTATTTCTCAGTGTTTACTCCATTTTCCACATGGTTGATTTTCTGACTTTTCTTTTATCTGTGTAATGCATATGCAATCTTTTGGGATTTCAAAAATTAAAAAGAAAAAATCAGAAAAAAATAATTGTGGCTGATGGGAATCGAACACAGAGGCTACGTCACAGCAGTGCAAGGGTTTTACCGGTGAGCTACAAGTTGTTTCTTGCTTTTATTTAGTAAAAATAACTTATAACTCAAACTCAGGCTGCTATACTCTCTTCTGTACATTAAAAAGGACTTTTTTGTACAGTGATTTCAGAGTCGTTACATTCTACCCTCCTTATGAAAATTTCGTCCTTGAAATTTATACAAGAAAGTTGTAACAGGTTCAAGAAAATTTCTGATTAAAGCAATGGTGAAGGAACTGCTAATATCGTACCAAAAGTGCATGAAAAAATGTTTGAAGAACGAAAGGATGCAAGAATTTGAAAAGGCTGAAAAAGATAGGAGGGGGTTTACCAGTATTATCTTGACCTATGGCTTCGGCCTCTATGGCCGCCAAAGTAAAAGCTTGACGTCTCGGCATATTTCTCTGTGCATGTTGATACATCGACAGCTGATGAGGTAAAGGTGGTCCGCGTGGAGGTGGTGCAGGAAGAGCTAACCGAGTATGTGGATCTTGGATAGCTGGTTTAGCCGTGGGGATTAGGCCAGTTCGGTTGTGTGAGGATGATCCACATATCAGACAAAGACCATTCGCTCGACGGCAATCCTTGACTTGGTGTCCGGTTCTCTTACAATAAATACAGAAATTGGGTTCAGTCTCGGAAAATGATCCTCTACACCTCATAGCTGGCGTTGGGAGAGTTGACCTAGAAGAGGCTCCTCCAGTAATCTGATTTGCGGGACGTTTCATACCGATCGACTGTGGCCTTCCCTTCTTCTTAACGACAGCTTCATAGCGACGTGCTGACTTCAAAGATGCTTCATGTGTTAGGTATTCTCCCGTTGCTATGGCAGCCTGGATCTTAGGGTCTAATCCTTGCTGGAAGCGCCTGGCTCTGATTTTGGAAGTAGGAATTAGATGGGCGGCGAATCTGCCAAGCATGGTGAATCCTTCATCATACTCGTCCACCGACTTATCCCATATGGATCCTTGTTGCAGGTGAATGAACTTCTGTTCTATCTCGAAGTGTGTGGTTTCCGGAAAATATTTGGTGTCAAAGAGATCACGGAAAGTCTTCCATTCGATCGGCTATTCAAGACGGCTTTTCTCGGCCTTCCACCAGATTCTGGCATTATCAGTAAGCTGGAGTTTTGCTATTCTGACCCAAGCCACTTCTGGGACTTAAGCTGCGGCTAGGTTGTCTTCAATGCTCTATGCCCATTCCTCGGCCTCAAGTGGTTTCTCCTTCCTTGAGATGTTTTTCGGGTGTAACGCTCGAAATTGGTTCACTCCCGGTGCTTCTGCTTCAGAGCGGATGAAACTCTGTTGAAGGAGAGCGGTCTGCTCCTGCAAAATCATGCTTTAAGCCTGCTGACCTTCAAGTAGGCTTTTGATAGCCTGCAAAAGTATCGTCTGTTCTGTGAGTGGAGCGGCTACGGTAGGTGGAGGTGGTAGAACAGTAAGGATAGGCTGCGGTGGCGTACTTCCATCGTTGGTGCTAGGGTTGCTGGGAGAATCCATCACCTTAGATTGAGAAGAAAGATAAGGATAGATTCAACGAAATTTAAATTTCAAGGAATGTAAAGTTGTTGAATCTCATATTTCATGTTATATATTGCTTATGACTTCATGTAAAACTGACCTGCATGGGCCGCCAACAAAACTTGTCACACCCGCTTTCCGGTAGACGGAAACGGCACGTGAAGAAGCCCGCAACGTATTTATTTTGAGAAGGTCATTTCCCGGAATAAATACACTTAGCGTAAAAGAAGTAATATAAAAAACCTACACAAAAATTAACATGAGATTTAAAATTCAACAACTTTATTTACATTCAACTTCATTCATTTACAATACATGATTTCAACTGAAAGAAAATACAAGAATGGAAATGCCTAAACAGGTGGCATACATAAACTGAGAAAAAGATAACTAATCTAGGCCTAGGCCGCGATCTGTTCGTACTCTTCCTCAGAAGTTTCTACCTCCTCAGTCTCCACGATATCTGACGAATATTCCAAGAAAACAAAGAAGGGTGGAATACCCGTCAGCAAACTTTCGTTCGGTAAGTCCCCAAGAAATGAAGTAAAATATAAAGTGTAATGATAAAGAAAATGTATATCATGAACAATTGATTATGAAGTATGGTGTGTCAGCATGTCGTTTAATGTAAACATGGCAAGTTTATTTAGCATGTAGTTCTATATATTAGGGTAACTAACATGAGCAGAGTATAACATGGCCGTGTAGTGCAGGTATAGTGAACATAAAGTGACATATAAGTGTCTTAACAGATCTCTACTTGGGTATACTAATTTAACGTAAGTTCAAGGGTGAATGTCAACCAATCTCAAGAGTGTTCTCGAACCCAACAAGCTGTAATCCAGGGGTAAGGAACCACGGGCCCGAATCAAGTGTTTAGTAATGAGACTTCAACCTAGTGTTGAAGTATTCCAAACTCAATAGGAATCCAGGAGTAAGGAAACACGAGCCCTCATGATAGCTTACTTGTGTTAGAAGACATGGATCCATGATCTAGGGGGATGTAAGTCGACGTTACACACCCCACATGAAGCGGGGAGGCGGAATAAGTAAAAACAATCATTTTAAACAACGTAACATCGACTAAGCATACAGATCTTTGCTAAACCATATCTAACACAACTAACTAGAGGTATTATCTACTCGGTAAGAAGATTATACCTAAAGTTCCAAGTCCTTCTTCTTTACTTGCTGTCCTCCTTGACCACTAGAGCTCCTTTGGAGTAGAAAGGATGACACCTCCTCTTCGGCTCCTCGATGTGATAGAAGATCCACCTGAAAGTTCCTACTACAAGCTTTGACCTCTAACTTGAGGTAATTAAGTGGCTAGGATTGCTAATCCAAGTGACCTAGAGGATATAGAGATGGATTAAGGATCTGTTAGCCTTACTAACCTAATAATTCTCAACTCATGAGACACTTAAGGCTAGGTTGAAGAAGATGAGAGAGCTTGAGGAGAGAGTGTTTGTTATTATGAAATGAAATATAACTCATTTGTGTATATTATGAAGCATGATAATTATCTAATAAATAATATATCATAATTACTACCATACTTCATTTAATACAAATGGATGAATTATCTCATGAGTCATGGTTTCATTTAATGCAAATAACACATCATCTCCTCCACCCCATTAAACTTAATTCATAAATGATTTACAACATAATGAGTCACCTTTCTTCTAGAAGCTTCTCGAGTAATTACGAGAATACCCCTCCCATCCGTATTTACGAAAAACACGGATATACTGAGACTGCATAGATCCAATAATCCAATACTAGAATCTGGCTTAAACCAAAGCCCGCTAGTATAATCTGTCAGAACATCATACGTGCACAAATACACGTATATGTCCGAACCCTGTCGAAAAACCATACGACCTCTATATCGTTTCGCCCGAAGCAGGGAAACTCTCTGTGTGGGACTCTAAAGACTCGACACTATGCTGGCAGTGGGTTTAACCACAGGCCGCAAGCGGTACTAGCTGTACGTAACGGTCCCCAGATAGATGTCGATAAGAAAGCCGATGAGGAAACCCATCCGAACTCCTACCGAGTCTGATGTAACAATCTCCGTACAGTCCGGTCTGTTCGTCTATGACTATCGCATATCAGGCCTAGGGGCGGCAAGCGTCAGCCCCCTAATAGCGGTATAAGTCGTGTCGGAGTAAAGCCCATTACACCTTGAGAAACTGCTGGAACATCTACCAGTAAATCCCGCTTGCCCTGGTCAGGGACCTTGCGTAATGGATCTCTAAACACAGCACGATATCAACCCCCAATATCGGGAGAGACGAATCCTTTCTAACCGCCACTGCCTTCAAGTGCTTCGGGACTGCACCCAACTGCTACCTGTTTGCACGACTCAGTCGAGCCGTGGCAGGGTAGCAATCTAAGAACAGTAGGAACACACTCGAGGGGAAGTAGCAGTGTCAAGTCAACAGACTATGCTGTACTCATGTCACCTAGGAACTGTAAACTGACGACGGGTAAAATACCAACTAACAATTCTCTGCGAGTCCTGTCCGGTATACCCATAACCCAACGAGCACATGCATACTATCTCCAGTACAACGTACTGATGGCTATGGGACAGACCATTTCCCCTGCTGGGACGAGAAGCATTTACACTAGTCTACTCCAGAGTATCGATGCCCTGTCTCGATAATCCTACGACTAGGGACCTGAAAAAGGATGTGCTTGTAGACTACCCAGCCCCTACTAGTGTGACTGCCATCACAACGCTGGTAGTCAAGCAAGATCCTAAGGGCTCTATCAATATGTATTCGTGATATGCTAAAAGAAACATATAAACATATTAAGATAGATACAAACCAAGTAGCATACTACTATGTTGAGTAAGACTGTTAATACAACTGTAAATATCCCAAACTTCAATTAAGTAATATACAAGCTAGTATGATACAATAATGGCCCCTAGGGCATATACACTAACAGGGGACTCCTGAGATTCCGTTGGATTCACACAAGAACTACCCCAACACCCCGTGTATTCTACGTTACAGCTAAGATTACCAGCCTTGCTTGAATCCATGAATACATCAAGTTCCAAGATTGATTTCATGTCAATATCATGTGTTCGTGGAAAGTATTCTTGTATTCATGTCAAGTTGTATTCATGGTTTGAGTCAAGTCAATTTAAATAGCCACCATTGTGTTCTCGTATTCATGTTAAGTTCATGTCCACTTATAACCAGGGTTTGGTCAAGTCACGACAAGTATTCATGTTTGATATTGATGGTTTGAATTCGAGTGTTCATGTTCATATTCAAGTATTCATGTTTGATTTTAGATTCAGGTTTGAATTGGATTCAGGTTTGAATTGGGTTCAGACTGAGTCAGACACTTGTACTGATTTAGATCTTGGATTAGGTTCGGGAGTTATCGGTAACTGCTGCACATGGACGGCAGGATTTATGTCTTTTTCTAAGACAATTACCATTGATAACTCCGTTAAGTTTTCTACCTTAGATAGGCAAGCACTCACTTTCTCTGGCTCCCTGGAGCTCAACAGAATTGATCCCGCTTAAACCTATGTTTACTAAACTCCTTAAATATTGTTTTATATAACCTGAGAGGGTTTTATGAAAAATATTTTTAATAAAATTTCAAAATAAATCTCAAGTATTTATTTATATTATTTAGGGTTTTCATGGATATGAATTTTAAGGATTTGAGGTATTTTAGTGATAATTGCTTAGCTTGGAAAGTTCATGGTGTTTTATTATAAAACTTGTCTTTTGTTGATATCTTGATGGTATTTTAGTGAAACTTGTAATTCTTTTATTTTAAAAAATATAAGTTTATTATATTTTGAAAATATATGGATTTTATAATTTTATATAATTATTAAAATATTAATTATATTTAATTAGAAAAATTCGTTTTTCTTAAAAACTGTATTTAAAACATTTCGAGACCGAATGCTCCATGAGGAGGTCTACATCTCACTCTACTAGCTCAAGGATGTGCGATAATCCGCACCATCCAATAGCTGGTCCCCTAAAGAAGGTTGTAGAGGAAAAATCGTAAAGGAATTTAGAATATAATTTAAAAGAAATCCGATTTTTTATAGTAAGTGGTATTTTCTTGTAATAATGTCTTTGCAACGAAAAATACATTCAAAGAGTATCGTGCTATGAAACCAAGTGTGTATTTGAGAGGTAGGTCGTTACCTCGTGAAGTTTTCCTAAAGGTATGTTTGTAACAAAAACTAAAAGAGGTGATATTTAAAGTTCATGGTATTTAAATGAAAAGGTGCTATTAATGTTATTTCACATGAGAATTTTAATGAAAATTTGAGTCTAAATATTAGGGTTTAAGGTTATAAGTATTGTATAAAAGTTTGTTTGACCAAAGATAAAAGGAATTGGAGTTATAGGATTTGGAAAAAGTGATATCAGTATTAACTCCACTTACCGATATACGTTTTAAAATGAATTTTTAAAGAAAAGAAATGAAGATTAGAAGGGACTTACTGTTTGATTATCCTAAGAAGAAGGGGAGGATGAGTAGGAAAGCTTTGGGATGTCGCGGGAGCGCCGGAAATAGCTTCGATCTTCGCCGGATGTTGCTTGCTTCCTAACTCCTCTTTACTCAAACTGTACTTAGAAATTTTTTTAGAGTTTTGGCTAGAACTTTCAGAATGGTGAAGGACTAGGGCATTGGGTAGTATTTATAGTGGAGAATTAGGGTTTTGGAATTGAAGTTGTGGATTAAAAAGCATTAAAATGCGGTTTAATTATGAAATAAAGAGTCTATGTTTGATTGCAGGGAAATCAAACAGTGCAGGAGAGTTAGGAGTAGGTGAAGGGGTGTGTGTTCAAAGCCCTATTTGGCCGGTCAATTTGAGGAGTTGGGTATCTGGATTGATGCCACGTGTACTTCTCAGTGTTTACTCCATTTTCCACATGTTTGATTTTCTGACTTTTAATTTTTCTGTGTAATGCACGTGCAATATTTTAGGCTTACAAAAATTAAAAAGAAAAAATCAGAAAAAACTAATTGTGGCTGATGGGAATCGAACACAGGGGCTACGTTACTGTAGTACATGGGCTTTACCAGTGAGCTACAAGTTATTTCTTGGTTTTATTTAGCAAAAGAAAGTTATAACTCAAACTCAGGCTGATATACTCTCTTCTGTATATTAAAAAGAATTTTTTTTGTACATCGATTTCAGAGTCGTTACACGTTCCTCTACCAATCATGGTGTTACATTGATAAAATATTTAAATGGTTGGTGTTGACTTTTGGTCTTTATAAAGTTTTGTGTAGATTGATAATATTTCCCCCCTCTTATAGTGAATTTCAATGCTTGGTAAGGAAAACACTGTTTTACTCAAATTTAGGGGGAAAGAAGAAAAATATTTTTAAATGGCTCTTGAATAAAAGGAAATTTTTGCACAATTGTGAGCCAAGAACAAGTTTGGGGGAGGATTTTAATGGCATTCACTCTTGACCCCTTCTTTATACTATTTTATTGAACGATTCCTTCTAGTCTTCAGGTTTTGAGGTTACATGACAACATCAGTGAGGACACTGCTTCAAACAAGTTTGGGGGGATGATTTGTATGGATGGTTTGTATATATTCACACATCATATGTAAATATTGCATTGCAAAAATTTTGAAAATAAAAGTTAGAAAGTGAAAAATACATATGAAAGAAAGGAAGAGATTTAAGAAATGTAAGAAAATTAGATATTTTAAAACGAAACTAGTAATACGTAGTCATGAACTGTTGTCCAAAGGGTTAGTAAGATGAAGGAATAACTAATCTGTGGAAAGAAATAAGTCTGAAAAATAGTCCATGTTCTTGAGTCCAACCTTTTGAATGTTGATATCCAACTATATGCACTTGCACACATCTTAAAACTTAGGATAGTAAAGGATATCTTGAAATACTCTTGCCTAGAAGTCTTAGTATGAAGGAAAAATATATAAACAAAAATATAAATTAATAAAATATAAATGGTGCATAAAAATGAATATCGGTTTTGTAATTACTTAAGGCAGCATAAAAAAATATAGCGGAGGTGCCTTATCACCTAGTTCCTTAGACAAACTGGTTTGGGAGTCACTGCTAAGCCTTAAGTGTTGCAAGACTAGGATATTGCTAATTACTCCTTAATAAGTGAGCGCATTCGGTAATCGGTTGGTTAGTACCTCAAGAAGTATTAACGGTCGCATAAAAAATATGTGAGCAAATCCATCTAAAATATCACCGACTAAAAAGTAGTAAGAAGTATGGACAAAGGGTATGATAGCTTGAATTGAATTCTCCAAGTGTAGAGATGATTTTTACATACACGTAGAGGTATATGATCGATGTTTGAAGGAGAGATAGGGAGGAAGACTAAAGACGGTATTTTATTGAGAGATGATATGATTTCTAAAATCTTTTCAAGACCATTAAGATAGAGCTCATGACAACTAAAAAGCTGGTGTAGTTTGAAACACTTGTTTTCAAGTTTTTTCTTTTATATGATCCTTATCTTTGTATATGATTTATCTTCTTTCTTTTATTTTGGGATTTTGTGAGTGTAATCCGCTGAAAACCCTCAGGAGACAACACTCTTTCTACTAGAGACACCTAGAGATTTAAAGCCTTATTGCACAAGCTAAGTACAATCGTATTGCCTACGAAAGTGTGCTAGATTTTTCTTTTTCTTTTTCTTTTTTGATAATAAATAGTTTTCTCGGGACGATCAAAAATAAGTTTAAGGGTATTTGATCAGTCAAATTTATTGCACATTTGTATGGACAGTTTCCCTACTATTATTAGTTACTAAAAGGTGTTAATTGTAAATAAAGAACATATGTGGGTTTATTTGTAAAAATATTATTATTATATGTTTCTTAATTTATAATTAATATAATTAGGGAAAATATATGTATATTATATTTATATAAAATATGCATATTAAAATATGCATATCATATCAAATATTCTTAACCATTCTTAAGATATAATATCAATTAATTGGTTAAAATAATATCTTAAATAAAAACAAGTGCTACAAAAAAGATGATTTGAGATATTGTGTAAGTATTATACTAAGATTAGCTCAGGTCTAAACTATGAGTAGGAGATCCACAGCAAATTGAAGTATCAAACCAAATCTGCCAAATATTAGGAGCAAATTGAAGAATCTCGCAACGGCAGAGACTAAGAGATATATTTTCAGAATCTTTTTATCAGAAAGATCTCCAAATATCAATAAGAAAAGGAACGAAAAATTTGGAGGCACGAACCCACCAAACGGCGTCGGAAGCGCGGTCAAATAGAGGTATAGGCAGCGGAAGCGCGGTCTTCTGGTGGTCGTAGGATGTGGAACTTCAGGGTCATAATTTTCTTTACACACACGTTAATATGACATCTAGGGTTTCACATTCCAGAGACTATAAAAGGACCGAGAGCATTTATCGTCAAAAATATTATCGAACTATCTATCCATCGATTGATTAATATCTAACGAGCAAACTAGGATTTTGTAAATTACCTTTTCAGCGAGCAACTTTTGTAATGCACTAGTAAATTAATAAAGGAATTTCTTCCTTTTAATTTTGTCGCATTTACTTTCCGCATTTACTTTCTACATTTACTTTTCGTATTACTTTGGTCACGCCCCGCTTCCCATTAGACGGAAACGGTGACGTGGCAAGCCCATGGTATATTTATCCAGAGAAGGTCATTCCCTGAATAAATATACTAAGCGTAATAAAACAATAATATACAATGCATGAATAAATGGTGTCTTTAAAAATTTTCAGCTGGAAGGTAAATACAATAAAAGAAAATGCCTAAACATGTGGTATACATAAACTGAAGAAAAGTGAAGCTGAGCTAGTCCTGAGTAGCAATCCGGTTGTAGTCCTACTCTGTGGCCTCTACTTCCTTCGTCTCGACCGTATTTGTCGAACATTCTAAGAGAAGAAAAGTGGGTGGAATGCCCATCAGCGAACTAACGCTCGATAAGTCCCAAGGATAAGTAAGAGTAAAGAAAATGACAAATATAGAATATATAGGTGACGAGTAAGAGTATATGTTCATGGGTGAATATATACTATAGGTCTCTATATAGCCACTATGTTAACGTTAAGTTCCAAGTGTGAATGTCAACGCAGCCGTAAAAGTATTCACGAGCTCAAGAGTGGGTCCCCAGGAGTAAGGAAACACAGGCTCATTTCATGTGTTAGTATCGGGGCTCTAGGCTGTGGATGAGTCAACCCGAATGATATTTGAGTAAAATAAAAAAAGAGAGGTTAATACGGGACTCCTGAAGCTCCGTTGGATTCACACAAGAAACTATCCCAAACACCCCGAGTATAAATAGTCTGTAGCTGTATAATATACTTAATTAAATTTGATTGATTGATTATAACATGTCTTGATCGAAACCATATATTGCAAAAGGTGAAATAATGAAGTCGGGTGGGTCGAGTAAAATGCGAGTCGTGTCAATTGCAATCTTGGTTCGAGTCAAGTTTGTTCGAGCAGACTGGATTCTGGTTCATGTTCAGGTTTAGATTCGAGTTGGGTTAGAGTTCGACTTTGTGTTCGAGTTCAAGTTTAGATTGGAATTTGGAGTTCGTGGTTTGTAACACCCTAGTTCATTTATACCAGTTCTAGTCAAGTATTTCTTTATTTGTGGTATTTTCCTGATTTATCGTATTTTGGGTGTGAATAGTATTTTACATTTTACATTGCATTCGACCCGACCCGCTTACTTGAACTTATTTGATCATATTTATGAATTATCCTGACTTGTTACGTAGACTGGTGCATTTTCATGTTTACTGTATACTGGCATTTTATTTGGCATTTGCATTTTTACAATATAACATTTTAAGTCACATAAAACATTTTAAAAATACATTGCATGGCCTGCATGATACCCCTAGCCCCGTGGTAGCATCCGCGTATCTTGTTCTCGTCCCGTTCAGTGAAACGGACTTGTTTGGATGGCTATGTGCACGTGCGTGCATCCGTTCTTAGGGGGTGCATTTTTCATTATGCGGACATTCATTTTTTATTTTGGTCGACATGTATATTTTTTGTATTTTAAAACTGAATTTTAGACCTGACCCGGGCATGTTTTGGACTATGTTTGTATTTACCAGAATATCAAATTTTATTTATATAATATTAATTTTATAATTTGATACAAATTAAAATTTAGTTAACTAATAAAAGATTTTTTAAATTTGAATCTAAACTAATTTCCTAACAAACTAACAACCCCTTTCTCTTTCTCTCTCCCCTCTGCATATATATATTTTATTTATTTAATTTTTTTTCTTTATTTAATACACAGCCTCTTCTTTTTCTTCTTTCTTCTTTCTTTTTCTTGATCTTGTTTCTTGATTCCGGTGATCACCGCCGGAGCCGTGCTCGTCGCTGACGATCCGAGTGATCCAGTGAATGTACCTGACTTGCGTGATCACCCTCGTGCGTTGTTTAGAACAGTTCCGTGTACCGTGTGCGCGTCGCGACATTTCGCCGACGAAGGACGTTCCGTACACATCCGTTCTTGTTCCGTCTAGACAAGTTAATTTTGCTACATGCTATATAACTCATTATATACCTATTTAAATAAATATCACACCTGTATTTTAAATCAAGCATCACATGTTTCATATTACAGCCTTTCGACGTTCCGTTTACATTTGTATAGTGCATTTCAGATCTATGGCATGCAAACCAATCTTAATTACATGCTACATTACTTTAGACGCATCTATTTTAACAATTGAATACATGTATTTAAAATCATGCACCCCATATTTAGTTTTATAACTTTTCGATATTCCGTTTGCATCCATTCATATCATTTCAGATCTAGGTCATGAAAACTTATCTTGTTACATACTATACTATCATATACTGCATCAAATTGAATAGTTACATTTCATATTGCTTAGTTATACGTTTCGCACTTGTTAGTTTATCATTTTACGATTATGTGATACCCGTTTGCATCCATATCATTTAAAATATATATCGTCGTAATATTTCTTATTATTATCTTTAATTAGTTTATAATCTGCAACTTATGATATTATACAAAATATAGTTTGAAAATATTATAGTTTACGCATGAAACGTCGTCGCAAAGCGGATACGACAAATCTGAAATTTACTGTACAGCTTACCTTATAAAATTCATTATAAATCATAGAAAAATCATTAGTATACATTCTTTAGTTCTTTATGAAGCTAACTCAGAATAATATAACGCTATGAAATATTTACTTGCAAAATAAATTGTTTAAATAACGTAAAATGCAAATGAAAATGTCTCTAAACTGCTGTCTAGGGAAATTTCAGCAGCAAACTTTCAACTTCGAATGTTCATAGCTTTTTATAGGGACAAGCTGAGATACTTATACTTATAAAAATGAAAATATTATTGAATTATCTTTGTTTTGGTATAAGACACTTCTCTTTTGGAGAACGTTTGTTATTCTTAAGCTATTTTACAAATCATGGTGACGTTGAATTTCTGAACGGAACTTTCTTGTGCATGGTTAATCAATACCATTTTTATAGTTATTAATCGGTTTGAATATGTTATCCCTATTAATATTATTATATCAATATCTATTTAATAAATAATAGTGCTTGTGTTTTAATATTCAGCAAATTTTACCGATTTACAGTTTTATAGTATCCGTCAGTATCCGTACGGTTTATTGCATATCTAGTTGCATACCGAGACCATATTATTTCATGTTATTGTTGTATTAGTGCACCATACTTGATAATTGTGCATCCTACATAGTCATGATGTAACCCCTGACAAAATATTTGTGCATCCATGCTTTACCATGCATCCGTACTTGCTACAGTTTTAGTATGAGCATCCGCTTGACACATGTGCACTACCTGTCATGACCTGATATACTACTGCTTGACTTGATACCTGATACACCACTACTTAACATGACTTGATACATGTACACTACCTGACATGACCTGATATATCACTACTTGACATGTTACCTGATCCTGTTTCTAATGCCGACAATCCTGACATGTTGTCTCGATGGACATATCCTGTTGTCTGTACAAACAAACCTATTCCTGCTTGATCCTGTGTTGGCATTAGTCTCGGATTTATAAATACCTGACTTACACACATAACTTGGGGGTATGGGGAAATCAAGAATGTAGCTGAACATAACTCAAAGGGCTATTATATCATTTTACCGTGGTCCCGTGGGGAATGAACGAGACATAGACTCACGGTCTATTACATCATTTTACCGTGGTCCCGTGGGGAATGAATGGGGCATAGACCGATGGGTTACGATGAGAATTACATTCATTGATTTCGAATAACTTTAGAGTAGATCACCCTATAACACAGTTTAGACTACTCACTGCACTTCACCTGTTTATATCATGTTCACTGATTTATATTCATGTTACTGTTACTTGTTATTGATGACTTGTTACTGTTCATACTCATGCTTGCATGACTTGTTACCCCTGATTATATTATTGTTGATATTATGACGCACTGACGTCTGGGTTTTGCATGACCCAGATCCTCTACCTTTGTCGCAGGCTGATCAAGAGTATTTCCGCCGTTAGGCCGAGAAGTAAGGATCCTGTTAGTATCCAGTTAGTTATTTCCTTACTTTCCAGATGTTATTGTTACTTGGATTTATTGCTTCCGCATATTATTTCTTGACTTGTTTATTCTGGCTCATGGACATGTACTAGATAGTTTATTTACTTTCCTGTTCTTGATATCTCTACAGCCGTAATGTGACCGTGGAGAGATTTTTCCTATCCACAGGTAGCATGGATGGCTCTGTCACGTGCCTATCTTAGCGCACTCTGAGAAGCGGGGCGTGACATGGTTTGAGTTCAGGTCTTTTATATGCATAGTTTAAAACTGTTAAAATCTAATGTTCGGGATAAATCAGCAACCGCTGCATATGGACGGCAGGATTT
Organism: Agapanthus africanus; assembly: GCA_030015575.1. Classification (NCBI taxonomy): domain Eukaryota; kingdom Viridiplantae; phylum Streptophyta; class Magnoliopsida; order Asparagales; family Amaryllidaceae; genus Agapanthus; species Agapanthus africanus. Next base: position 610,829,722 of record CM057343.1, on the reverse strand, counting down.
GTGTCTTTTTTCCAAGACAATTGCCATTTGTTAACTCCGTTAAGTTGTCTAACCTGAATAGGCAAGCACTCACTTTCTCCGACTCTCTGGGACTCAAGAGAAATGATACCGCTTAAACCTATATTAAATCTAGAGTCCTTAAAATGTTGTTTGCATATCTCGAGGGGGTTTAATGAAAAATACTTTAATATAGTTTAAAAATAAATCTCGAGGGTGATTTTTAATATTTAGGTTTTTCATGAACATGTATTTTAATTGTTGTGGTGTTTTGGTGATAAAACCTAGCTTTTTGAAAGTTTATGGTATTTTTACGAAAACTGCTACTTTTGGAAACTTAGTGGTATTTTATTAAAAATTCGAATCTTTCATTTTAAAAAATATAGTTTCATAATATATTTTTATTGAAAATACGAATTCATGGTTTTATATAATTTTCCAAAATTTAGGTTTTTATTTAGAAAATTTGTATTTCTTAAAAAAAGTATTTTTTTATTTCCTTTCGAGACCGAATACTCCGTGAGGAATTCTGCATCTCGCTCTACTGTCCCAAGAATGTGCGATAATTCACACCATCCATTAGGGGGTCCCATGACGAGGGTTGTAGAGACGTAATTGCCAAGGATTATAAAAATACCGATTAAAAAAATCTGTTTTGAAAGGTGTGGTATTTTAATGAGAAAGTTATTCTTTAAATTAGCCATATGTTTAGAATTTCATGTTATGCAACCATAGTGTGCATGTGGGGTAGGTCGTTACCCCGTGAAGTTTTCCTAAAGATAGATAAACTAGTTATCGAGAAAGATTATACTAAAGTTCATGGTATTTTAATGAAAAAGTCCATTATATGTTTGTTTCACATGATTTTTTTTATTAAACTAAAACCTAATGATGTGAATAAGGTTAAGATCGGTATAGGATATTAGTTTGATTTAATTTGCTTGTCACGTGGATTACAAATATTAAAAAGAAGATTATATCGGAGATAACTCCACTTTTGTCGATTTGTTTTAAAAATTGTTTAGAGGCGGAAAGGGAGAGAGATGAAGAGACTTACTAGTTTAAAACGTTAACAAAGATGAGGGAAAGCTTTCGGGTGTCGTGGTATTGTCGGAAAGGCTTCAGTCATCGAGTTTGGCTTGCTACTCAACTTGGGTGTCTAACTCCACTTGGTGCTTAGAGAGTTTGAGAGATTTTTCTTATAGAATTTTCATAATGGGGAAGATCTAGGAGATGGGGTGCTATTATAGTGAAGAATTAGGGTTTGGAAATTAATAATTTGGATTAAAAGAATTAAAATGTTATTAAATGATGAATTTAAAGGCCACTATTTAATTGCAGGGAAATCGTACAGTGCAGGGGAATTGAGGGGAGCTGAAGGGACGAGTGTGCAAAACAGCGAGACGATTGGAGAACATCGGACCGTCGGCGCCAGCCTATTCTTGAAAACGGGCGGTCGGATCTAGTTGGTTTGCCTCGAGATTTGTGCCACGTGTCTAGTTTGGTATTTACTCCTTTTTGTGCCTGTTTGATTTTTCTGAAACTTTTTGTTTCTCCATGAATTGCACGTGCAACTCTTGGGCTTCCGAAAATTTTAAAGAAAAATCTTTAAAAAAAAATTGGGTCTGATGGGATTCGAACACACATGCTATGTCGCAGCAATGGAGAGACTTTACCAGTAAGGTACAAGTTGCTTCTTACTTTTATTTAACAAAAATAACCTATAACTCTTACACAGGCTGTAATACCATTTTCTGTACATTAACAAGAAATTTTTGCACAGGAATTTCAGAGTCGTTACATTCTACCGGCAATTACTTTCTGCATTTAATTTCTTCATTTTTGTTTTTAATTATGGGTTTCATTTTCTTCCACATTTCTTCTACTACGCTGATCTCCATGAGCGGGTAAATTCTTGCTTGCTAGGCTTTGTAGGATAGAGTAGAAGAATGGATGAACAATATCTCTTAAATTCTTTTTAAAGTTTCAATTTTTATAAACTTTAGTAAAATGAATATTAACCATCTTATCGGACGCGCTATCAATTCATGATAGTCACGACCACGATTTGAGATTCGTTAATAATCATTTTGTTAAAGGCTTGAGATAAATAGAGATCAATGGAAGGACGGGGGTCAGTAAAGGGAAACCCTAATTCCCTCTAAGAACCATTATCCACATTCATCACTATTTCTCTAGTATTAAATAATTAAAAGATAAAAATAATTAATTTTAAAAACTCCATCCATTAACTACTAAATCCTATAAACCTTACAAGCCCTTCTATTATAAACTTTTCAAACTTTCTTAATAATAAACGATAACGATTCCACTTTTCTTCTATCAACTCATCTAAAGCAAGAAAAGCAGTTCACCATTTCCCTGTGGATGACCCGTACTCATTGCAGCTAGCTATTGCGACACCGTTATTGATTGCGGTATTTAGAACACATATAGGCACACGTTTTCACGATCAATCACCCTCCAATCGGGTCAGAAAACATACACACTAGTCTAAACTGGAGTACCGATGCCCAGTCTCGATACTCCTACGACTATGGACATTTAAGAATGTGCTTATCGATTACTTAGGCCCCACTAGTATGATCTCCATCATCGTCCTGGTAGTCAAGAAAAATCCTAGGGCATTATCTCATGTCTAAATGATACGTAATAAAGAATAAAACGTATCACATAAAAGATAAAGACAAACCAGATAGCATACTATCATCTCGAGTAAGATTGTTCTCTCGTATAGGTTCTCCTTCAATTACAATAATTTCCTTGATGGCACCTATATCCAATAATCTCCCACTTGCACTTAAGGCCTATTATTGCGGTATCTCATACCCAGTTTCTATACTAATAGTTTCGCAAACTATGTTTGAGAACTGGCTTCAATGAGTGGACCCGACATAGCACATCTCTCTGATTCTCCCTGAATCTCAACTTCGCGGAGATCAACCATCTCCCGAACTAAGCGATACCTGCCTTAGTATTCACATGGACTGACAATGGGATCATGTTCATAAATGAACAATTATATCCAGCGAATTCTCAGACAGTATCTTTTGCTGATTCACAATCAGCATCTAGCGCCACGACTACCTCAGTATCCTACTTGGAACTCTTTCCAATATACTGCTCCTCAAAAGAGTGTAAATTTATAACTCGCGACAGACGCTCTGTCTTCTATGAGAAACAAGAATTAGAAACCACCTCCATCAGAAAGCTTCCATTACCATACACCAAGAACATTAAATGCTCTTCACTACTACCTTTTGTTTCATTAGGATTGGACTGACGTCCATATCCTTAATGGAGAACACTTGTGACCACCATTGTTTTACCGATTGCAGCATAGGAACATCACTTCCTATCATGAGTATGTCATCGACATACCATATGGGGAATCTAACAACACTCCCTACTATCTTTTTACAAATACCAGATTCATCTCTCATTTTGATAAAGTCAAACACTTTGACCGTGACATCAAAACAGATGATTTATTTCCGCTATGCCTGTTTTAGTCTAAAAATAGACTTAAGCAACTTGCACACTTACCGCTGCTCTCTTTAACTATAATAACCCTCTGGCACAGTCATATACACGTACACTTCTGAATCAAATTTAGAAAGACGTTATAGTCATCCATCTGCCCGATATCACAGTCACGAAAAACAGCAGTGGCAAGTTATATCCTTATGGACTTCAGCATTGACACTGAAGTAATAGTTTCATCAAAATCTATATAGGGTATTTGATGAAAACATTTTACTACAAGTCTAGCCTTATCAGGTTAGCACCTTTCCATTTGCACTGATCTCGTAAGATCTTCTTGCTCCTTATAGGTTTTACCTTTTCAGGAGCATCCAACAAAGTCTATACTTTGTTGCAGCACATGGAGTCCAATTATGATAACTTGGCATCCATCCATCAATCGAAATTCACCACTTCTCATGGACTGCAGATAAATAGTAGGGTCATCATCACATGATGCAAGCCTCCTTATCACCGTCAACGAGAAAACCGTAGTACCTTACAGGTGGCTGAGATCACCTACTAAATCTGAGGAGTAGGCTGGGCTTTGTCAGGATCAATTGAATTTTCAGGTTCTACTAAATATTCAGTAACCGTTTATGGTTCTGGAATCACTTCCAGTTCTACCATACTCCCATTAATTTCTTTTACAAGAAATCTCTTTTCTAAAAAAAGTGGCGTGTCGAGAACAAAACAACTTTTGATCCTGAAAATGGTAGAAAGTTAAACTCTTGTCAATGCCGGGATAACCTAGAAACTGCCATTACCAAAACGTGCCTTGAGTTTATCCGGATTCTGGTTTTAAGCATAAGCCGGACAACTTAACATCTTAACAATCTTAAGATGATAACCCATTCTATACCTGTATAGAATATGAAACACTGATTTAAGTGGAACCAGTATCAATTGATATACATCTATTTCTAGTATATCCCTTAATCGAAAAAGGTGATTCAGCATTACTCATCAAAGAGTGTACTCATGGATGAGTAATCTGAGAGAGAATCAAATTCTCGATTATATTACTACAGAATACCTAGCATAAGTATCCATATTTTCGAACACTTCGAAGAATTTTGATACTTCCAACGTTTAGTTCTCTACATTATTCCTTTATCTTATGAACTTCTCAAAATCTTTGGACTTTACATTTCAATAAGAATGCGTGTCTAAAACCAGAGAACGCATAGGAAAACGAAACGAAGTATGAGTACCAACCCCTTGTCCGGGCGAACACCGTACAACATACATTATCATGTATAAGCCCTATGAGTTCATTAACTCATACTCTGTGTGTTTTAATTTGAAATTTGTATTTTGGTTAAGAATGTGCATCCTGTTGTTCAATACACCTTACCCAATCATCAAATGATAAAGGCAAATGTTCATAACATAATTTTTTGAAAATTCTTATCCCACTTTATCAAATAAAGAGACGGATATATCAGTTTTTAAAATTTGGTGCATAATAACAGATATTCAAAGCTAAAAGTTTGCCGAAAGGCAAAACCGGATGATTTCCCCAATAGCAACAATTGCACCGATATCTGACATTGAGAATCAAATCACCGTTCTAATAATCTATTCCTTCTCAATATCTATAACAACTTACAGATGTGGGATATTAATCCGGTATCTATATACCCAGGAGTCAGAATTAATTGGAAAGCGTTTTTCAATTACAATCACATAGAAAACATGAAATATCAAAATGTTTCAAGGGGTGGCCGGGTATTCCAAGAAATGCTTTTTTCATTGCCCAGGGTCATAACAATAATTGCATTTTCCTTTCCGCTATTTTGTCCCATATTGTTCTCTCTATCTTACCTTATGTATACCGGACTTATACTAGTTGGTTTTCTTCTCTCCTTTCCTTTGAACTCCGGCATCGGGATCGGAAGAAGACTATCCAACAAGCGTAACTCGTATATTCTTCTTATTTAAGGATCTCTCAAACTTGAAATAAGGCAGAGAGAAAAGACAAGTGAATTGTATCAAATACAATTCACTTTTTTCAGAACCAGCGACCATTCTCGACTGAAACAATTTCTTCTAGTTCATATCTAACTATACGATGGCCTTCCAAGCAATATGGATTCCTGTATCGGATACAGAGTGTTCTGGAGGAAGCAAAAAGGAAAGTGGGAGGGGTAAGGACTTATACGACCATGTCGTGAAAATAGAGCAATCATGACATTCAAAAATCATTGATTATAAAAAGGTTCGGTTAACTTGGTTTATAAGTTTTTAGTTTAAGGTCAGTCTTAGATCGCTGCCAGAGAGATAAAAGAAACAATCGCCGTGCACTCTATCAAGATTAGATTGGTATATTTATCAGATCAGGATCATACCATAATATTGCATTTAATACCGCCTATTCTTCTGCTCGTTTTTATAGGCAGGTGCTTTGTGATCCGTATTTGCTATATATTTACAGGTTACAGGTTCCTGGTCCAAAAATAACGCAAATCATACAAAATCTCCACAGTTATGCTAAAATCCAGAACATCTGTCACAAACAGATAAAATCCGGGTTCCGGTCATCCGTATCAGTCCAGTGCCGCTTACCAGTTCAAGAGACAAGACGAAAAACAGTGGTCATTCGTGTCTCGGTCAAGCACAGAGCACGAGAGGGGCATCACAAGTTTCAATGGGTGCACGAAGCTCGAGGGAGATAAATGTCAAATGAATTAAAAGTGAAACCATTTTGGACTGTTGCAAATCTGAAGAAACTTTGGAAGCATTTTGCAATTTGGGACATGTAGAACAACATAAGAAAGCAACACAATAAACCTCACAAAAAACGACAAATCAACTCCTCTAAAGTGCCGCGGAACCGCGGCCAATAGGCCATTTACGCGGCGGTTCCGCGGCCGAGTTGACTCCGAGTCAGATAAAAGTTTGGGGTTAGTTTTGTAATTATATTGGGGCTCAGAATTTGACCCTAGGATTTCATCTCTCTGCCTACAAATAGCTCAGTTTTGTGCCAAGTGAGAATGCTTCTCTTTAGTTAGAATTAGTGTAGTTTAGTTTGTATCTTCTTCTTCTTCATCATCTTTCCTCCATTAAAGTGTAGTGAGAGCTTTTGAGTGGAAATTAAATAAAGATGAGGTCATTTTATTATCTTGTATCTTTATTTCTTGTATTGTAATTTCAATTCCAAGTGTAATTTTAATTATTGTTGTTAAGTAGTTGTTGTTCTTTTCTTGTTTTGTTTTCCTTTTCTTCTTATCCGTATTTTCAAGCCATGATACTCGATGGAGTTCCTTGCTTAAGTGAGGACTCAAGTAGTTAGCTTGCATCTTTATAAAACCATATTTTTCCTTCCTTTCTTTACTTCCTTCATTCTTTGTTTTTATTTTCATTTAAATGTGTGAATAATTTCCACACTTGTTAGGGGCTAAGGAAGGTTAGTATGAGGGACGGAAAAATCCCTTGTGCTTCTCTTCTCCAAACATCCTAAAACGAGCCTAGACTAAACAAATGCAACCCCCTCATTTAGGCGCGCTATACGTGACATATAGCCGCGACCTAAGTTGAAAAGTCCTTTGGACGCACTACAACGTGACATATAGTTGTGACTTAATTGGATACATGGTTGCGGGTGTTTGGCCTAGGGTTGAAAATAAGAGCACGTAACGGACGGACAAGGTGCACTATGAATGGATTTAGCGTTGGAATGCTTGCTTAAACTTGCAAATCTCATTCCTATGTCCTCCTAATCCCCGCTACGTTCGATTATCCCAACATCATTTTAAGAATAGCAAAAGAAAAGCACAAGACTAATCCTAACTCTACTAACCAACCATAACCCTAACAAACTTACTTGAACATAAAGACGAACACTTAGGATAGATTTGGACCAACACATATACATTCTTTCATTAACTCGTCTAAGACAAGAACGAACATACTACCATCTCCCTGTGGATTGACCCGTGCTCAACCGGCTAGCTGCAAAATAACACCGTCTTGATTGCGGTAAGTAGAACAAATAGGACAAGGTAGAACGCATAATTCTGCTACAATCAAATGGCGTCGTTGTCGGGGAGACGGTAACGTATTTTCTTTCTTTTCATTCGGGTTAATATTCTTTTTGTGTATATATATATAAAATACATATATAAATAAATAAATAAATAAATAATAATATAAAAACCTTTTTTGTTATTTTTTTATTTTTGATATTTTTTGTGTGCAAGTGTATAGGCTATCTGGAGCAAGTACAGTAATCGAATAATGAAACAGAGGGTTTAATACAGAAGAACATCACAAGGGGAGTGCAGGGAGAAATTTGGAAGCCCCAACTCAATATTCTGACCGCGGAATCGCGGTCAAAGCTTGGTTACCGCGGCGGTTCTATGGTCAACCCTAGGCTTCTGTACCCAAATTGTTTTCCACCCCTTCCTCTTCTCCATAAATCTTTGTAAACTCCACTGAAATGTATTTTTCTGCAGGTTTCTTTGCACAAATTTGCGCCGCCACCAAATAAATTTTTTGTTGTTTTAGATTTTGTTTGTTTATCACTTTGCATATAATAATACGGACATTAAGGGGCTATAACACCAATCAAGATTGGGTAGAGATTTCATCATCTTTTCTAACACCCCACAAATCACAAAAGGCATACGCATAACTTTGAGTTAATAAAAAATATCTAGACCAAACCTATAAGGACTTGACGCGCTCATTTAGGATAAGTGAAGGTTGCGGGGAATCGGTCGTTTATCTAAACTTGATTTTGTGGTGCTTAGGCTAGACAAGTGAGGGGGTAATTTTAAAAGGCCCGTCTTACGCTGGTGCATGAACGGAACCATCCTTACCTCACTTGTGCTTACCTGGCCACAATTGGCAGTGAAGAGGCGATTTGAGGGTTATCCTGCAACTTGTCGCTTGGAAGTGTAGGAGCGGTCTAGTTGGATTTTGAAGACTCTAGCTCTAGGTGATTGTTTGTGCATGTTGTGATTGTGCTTGTGCTTATGTAAAGTTTAGTCCCATAATTCCGTATTCTTTTAAAACCAAACAAACAATTTCAAAAACTTCAACAAAAAAAATCAAAGTTTTTAAAAATTCACCTACCTTCCACCCTCCGCTCTTTTCATAACATGGGTACCCCAAAACGACCAACTCTTGCTAAACTTTAGTATCCACAACCAGACATTTCTTCATATGGTTCTTATTTTGGTCGAACTTCGAACGATCCGTCCATACCCAAAATTTCTTTTAAAGATCGGATAGACGCATCTAGGGCAAACAATTGGACATCACACTCTATTTCGTATCAACTGTTTCAACCTTCCCCACCCTCTTACGTTGATACCCCTTTTGAGGGTCATGTTCTGACTCCACGACCCATGTTCATTGGCAACAGAATCGAACAATCTCGTAGCTGATCTTTCACTCCTTTCACCACTTCTAATTCTTTTGATCAATGATTCCAATCATCTTCTTATCAGAATGTTGATCCTACTCTTGTCCAACCATTCGATTCCTATCAGTCCTACCCGACTTTTACATCTTCTCTAGACATTTCTTCTTTACATCCCTGTGGGAGTTTCACGTATCCAAACGAGTTTGAATATTTTACTGAAACCCCTTCACAACCCATGTCTAGTCTTGAGCAGTCATTAGAACAATTTTGGGTAGCTTCATGCCAACAGATGGAGGAATTGAATGCATCCATGGCCGCCCTCATACAACCTAACGAACCGGCAGCTAGTTTCCAACTAGCTCCGAATTTTCCAATGTATGATGAGGCGATAGGACAGTTTGAGAATTTGAGTAGTGCGAGTGAGCAGTACACCCTTCCAAATCAAAGCTACCCGTTGCAAATTGAATTCCACAACTACGGTTTCAAAAGTCTATCGAGTGTCCCACATGAATCACCAATTGAAGATAGAATGTTTGATGAGTTGTGCGATTTTGTAGTGTTTGATTTACCCGATCGTGAAGGGTCCATTTCAAGTGAAACCGATCCAAATCTCGTTGATCTCTACACCTCCACTCTAGAACCTAAATTGATTGAAAACCATGCTTTTGATGAGGTGTCTGAGAAATTTGATTTTCACTTGATTGAGGATATCGACGCTGGGAATATTTTGGATGACGAACCCACAGTTTTGGATAAGTTTTTCTCACCAATTCATCATGTCCTTTCACTTCCGTGTGGACATCATCCCGAGTCATTAACTATTTTTCCCGAACCCCATATGCGTCTGGAAATTGAAGATGAATGCATGGATGAGCTAAATTTTGAGGATAGTATTGAGGATGAAACAATTTTATTAGATGAGTCGGATTTTTCAATTCATCATGTCCCTTTCATTGACTGTGTACACCCTCTTGAACCTTTAACTGATATCATTCCTCAAACACTTCTTTCCATCCTTTCCGTCGTTCCCACTTCGCAAGACAGCGTATCACCTTCATTTCCTGTGTCTGGTTTACCAAGTTCGGTCGACCCATGTTTTCTTACGAATATTGAGAGGTTTGACCACATTTCTAGACGTATTGATAGATTTGTACAATCCATTTTTTCACTCCGATCATTCCAGACTGTACTAATTTATTCAATCCATTTCTACCCTCAAGTTCGTATTCCATTTCTTTCTTCCCTCCACCATTCTTCTCCTCCGCCGAGACAGTACCCCGTTTCCATCCCCACACGGTCTCGCGTATTCTCCATTTCTTTCCTCGCCGCATTCTTTCACCAACCTGCACATTATCGCGATAAAAATTTTGAATGGTTGGTGTTAACTTTTGGCATGTGTAAGGCCTTGTATAGATTGATATTGTTCTTTCCCCTCTAATTCTGAACTTCAACGCTTAAACAGAGGAAACACTGTTTTACTTAAATTTGGGGGGGGGCTTTTTTGTGTATATATTTTTTGTTTGCTTTTTCTTTTTTATTAAAAAAAAACAATGGAGCGCCGAAAATTTTGACCCTCTTGGTGTAGCATGACAGTAAGGGCACTATCAAGTTTAAGTTTGGGGGTATGTTCAGTAAGCTTTCTACATTCGCATTCATGTGTATATTTTGCATTTGCATACTTATTAAAAACCCACAAAAATCGAAAAAATTTCCAAAAAATATAAAAACTTTGTCGTCAAGTTAGCTAGTAGGGTAACTTAGATTTTTATTCCGAAAATTTAGTTGATACGTTAGAAATAACTAAATCTTAAGCTTAGTAATTGAAAACCCTAAAAATTACCCTCCTTCTGTTTAACCTTGGTAAATATACGTCCTTACAGTTTTTTTTAGAAGTAGGTAATCTTGAGTTCAATTCTTGAGTTAAGTCGAGATAAAGGGAAAGTATTGAAAGTTTTATTGAAGGATAAGTCTGAAAAATAGTTCATATTCTTAAGTCTAAATTTAGAAAGTATATACCCTACAAACTGCACATACACGCACCTTGAAACTTGGGATAGTAGAGAATACCTAGAAATACTCTTACCTGAAAACCTAGTATGAAAGAAAAAAACGGTATTTAAAGCTAACCACCAAAAGAGCATCATTGAAAAATATATCCGGTCTTGAAAAAGAAAAAAAAATAAAAAAAAAGAATAAATTAACTGCTATTTATGCTTTAACTCACACATTCAGTAATCGGCAGTTAGTGCCTTAATAAGTATTAATAGTCGCTTGAAAGGTGTGTGAGCAAATCCGTCCATCATTAATGAAAAGAAGTAATATTAGGTATTAAAGTAAGGGTACTATAGCTTGAATTGAATTCTTAAGTGTAGCGGTGAAAAATTACACACAAGTAGAGGTATATGATTGATGTTTGGAGGAAAGATGGGAATAAAGAATAAGACTTATGTTTTTCGTAAAGATAAAAATCCCGGATTGGAGACTGCACTTTAGAAGGAAAACTCAGGAAAAACAGAGATCTTTCTAAACTATCAAAACGTATAGGATCTGAGATTAAATAAATATGAGGCGTGAAAAATAAGGGTTGAATATTTTAACTTAGGATGATAGAGTTTCTAATTTAGATGCTAAACTGTAGAAGTAGAATCGACGTTAACTTACGAAACTAGCTTGACGGGATTTTGTGGGTAGTATCCGCTAAAAACTCTCAAGATACAACACTCCTCCTACTAGCGACACCTAGAGGTTTAACGGCTTGTCGCACAAGCTCAGTGCAATCGCGTTCCCTGCGAAAGTGAGGTTGATACTTTTTGTGAATAATTGGTTTTGCTCGGGATGAGCAAAAATTAAGTTTGGGGGTATTTGTTCATACTAGAATATTGCATTTAATACCGCACGTTCTTCTGCTCGTTTGTTTATAGGCAGGTGCTTTTAATCCGTATTTTCTATATATTTACAGGTTACAGGTTTCTAGTCCAAAATAACGCAAATCATACAAAATCTCCACAGTTATGCCAAAATCCAGAACATCTGTCAAAAACAGATAAAATCTGGGTTCCAATCATCCGTATCCGTCCAGTGCCGCTTACCAGTTCAAGAGACAAGACGAAAAACAGTGGTCTTTCGTGTCTCGGACAAACACAAAGCACGAGAGGGGCGGCACAAGATTCAATGGGTGCGCAGAGCTCGAGGGACATAAAGGTCAAATGAATTAAAAGTGAAGACATTTTAGACTGTTGCAAATCTGAAGAAACTTTGGAAGCATTTTGCAATTTGGGACATGTAGAAAAACATAAGAAAGCGATACAAGAAACCGCATAGAAAGCAACAAATTAACTCCACTAAAGTGTCGCGGAACCGGGACCAATAGGCCATTTACGCGGCAGTTCCGCGGCCGAGTTGACTCCGAGACAGATAAAAGTTCGGGGTTAGTTTTGTAATTACATTGGGGCTCAGAATTTGGCCCTAGGGTTTCAGCTCTGTAACAACTTCAATTTTAAGTGTACAAAAATTTGTTTAAAAGTTAATGTATACTTGGGGTATTAGCATTTACTGTGATTGCTATAACTAATTAATTTGCTTTTTAATAGAAAGAAAGAGCTTGTATCTCATTGGTAATATCTTGCACTGCTGAACCAAGCCACCAGAGTTCAAATCATATACCCTACATTATTTTTAATATTATTTTCTTTTTAAACTTTTAGAATTTCAAGAGTCTACACGTGCTAAACCCGTAAAACCCCACTACACATGTTAAACTAACTATCCAAGGGGGTTAATGAAACAACGAGGAACCCAAAGCACCTCCGACTCGGCCGGAATCGGCCTAATCGGCCGGCTACTCGGCCGACTCGGGCCGTAGCCGCCGGCCGGACTCGGCCGGACCGCCGAGTCGTCAACTGCAAAGTTGCGCCTCTTGGACTCCCCTGTACACCCGCATACTTTATTTCCTTAGAACAGTTTCAGAGACCCTTTAAAACCCTAATTACTCCATTTTAATACATTTTAATACATTTTATTACAATTTAATATATTTTTTCATTACACCCTTTCACCTACCCTAAACCCCAGCCTTACCCTATAAATAAAACCCCTAAACACACACCTCTTACTCTAAAATTCTGATCAAAAACTCTCAAAAAATCCCTACAAGTTTAGTGTATTTTTGGAGCTAGCGAAGGCGAAAGCTTCGGCGATTTTCCGACGACAACCCTAGGAGCTCCCGGCGACGTAACGACGCACCGGTGCCTCCTCCCGATTCCTCTACCTCTCTTCTAAGCTCTAAAACCGTAATTCCCACCTCCCTCTTCTCCTTTCTTTTCTAAAAATACGTAATTTCAAAACCCAACGGAATCAGAATTAATCCGATTTCCGATTCGGTTCTTTCTTCAAAATTCAACCTTTTCTTAAATATAAACATATCAAACCATTACATGTTGACTATTAATCATTAAAAAACATGTCGAACAAGTTTCATGACAATCTATCTCATTTTGTAACTTTTATCGCTCTTTTTTAGAAAAATACCATGTAGTTTCATTTTGACATTAAAACATCACAATCTTGCTTTACCTTTAAGTAGATCACGAGATAATGACCTACCTCCTCACAACACTCATATACAACATAGCACAATATCTTTCGGGAATATAGAATACGAGAAAACAAAACCTTTCAAATAAATACCATTTACTGATAAAACCGTTTTTTAAAAGATTAAGTATTTTACAAATCTTTGCAAAGTGCCTCTACAACCCATTTGGGGAAACCGTTCAGGATGGTGCGGATCATCGCACATCCTCGGGCTTAGTAGTGCGAGATGCAGACTTCCGCAAGGAGCATTCAGTCTCGAAGATTTAAAATACGAATATCTTAAGAAAATGAGATTTCTAGAAATATAATATATATTAAAAATTATATATATATATATATATATGTATCATTAAAATATCTATTTTGTGATAATATAAATATTCCATCTTTTTCTAAAATCACAAGAATCACTTTACAATAAAATACCATGAATTCCATACAAGTTCAGTATTACAATTAAATACCATGTATTATGAAAAAAAATAGATTTATTCACTAGAAATGTCACAAATATGAAATCTACAACTATAAAAATTCTAAAGACGGTAAATAAATACTTGGGGTGTATTTTGAAAAGTATATAAATTATTTTTACATAAAACCCTTCAAGTTCTATAAATTACCATAAGGACCCTAGTAAATATAGGTTTAAGAGGGACCAGTCTCTTGAGCCTCAGGGAGCCAGAGATATGGGTGCTTGCCTATCTAAGATAGATAACTTAACAAAGGTGTTATCAATACGGTAATCGTCTTTGAAAAAGAAACAAATCCTGCTGTCCATGTGCAGTGGGTACCGATAACATCAAAACAATCAGGACTTCAATTTTCATTTCCAATTGTTCTGACTCAGACTGAGTCTCATTTATAATCTGACTTGAATATGATTCAAGTACAAACTACAATCTACAATCTAACATGAATCCATGAATACATATATTCAATCTATTCAATCTGTATTGACTGAACCGAACCATGGATATACTTCCATTTATATGATTCTCCAGTTACATCCATTTACTGATATCATGGTTTCGGTAAGTCATCCATATATACAAGACAATACAATTTACAATACAACACAAATAATACAATCAATATTTCGCGGGGTTTAAGGGGTAGATTGGTACGGAAGGTGTTAGAAGTGGCACGAGCCTGCAAGATTAAAACACCTAACCTATATTCCGTTGCTAGTGTACCGTGGCATAACGATTCCTTGTACATTCCGTTTGCCCTAGTCTCTAGCATATAGAGACTCCTATCGTATACACTGACATCCTTCTGTACCAAGCTACAAACAACAGCGTTAACATTAAATACAACAATATGACAATATAATACAACTTTAAAAGCTGCACTCTCTCTCTCTCTTACTCTCTGTCTATTCTATTTCCCCTTATCTTTGGGACTTACTGAGCGATTTTTTCGCTGACGACATTCTCTTTCTTTCTTCTTTGAATGTCGTTAGGTGATTCGGATCTTCCAGAGATCGAGCCCAGCGCTGAAGATTTGGACCAGTTTGCTGAAGACCCCGAGCTCTAGCTTCATTGTACACATTTTCTTTCAGTACTTTGCATTTCTGTTATACCATTGTTTAGCCATTGCTTTCATTCAGTTGTATTTACTTTTCCATGTATTGTAAAAAAGAATGTGAATAAATAAAGATGTTGTTTTATTATATCTTGTCTCTTGTGCATTTATATTTATATTGCTTAGATACGCTTAGCGCATTTACTTCACAGTAAATACGTAGCGGCCTCGTCGCGTCCTCTTCACCGTATTCCAGGAAGCGGGGCGTGACAGGTTTTGTTGGTGACCCATGCAGGTCAGAGCTGTATGAAACTCTACCATGCAGTTCTGTTCTACGTGAACAACCTAAGCAATATAACACAAGAACCAGCAACTAAAACATTCTTTACAATTCATGTTCCTTGAATCTTATCATTTCATGTACTTTGAATCTGTCCTAACCCAAATTTTTCTTTAAGGTTATGAATTCCCCAAACAACACCAGCACCAATGTCAACAACACACCTCCACCAATACCACTCACACCTGCCGTCCTTGCTCAGCTTAACGAGCAAACGGTTCTGCTTGAGGCAATCCGCAGCCTCCTCGAGGGACAGCAGCAGCAGACTGCTCTTTTAATGAACCGTCTCGAGGCAGAAACACTAAGGGCGAAGCAATTCAGGGCTTTGCACCCCCAAACAGTTCTCAGGAAAGGAGAGCCCACTGGATGCTGAGGAATGGGCTGAAAGTATCGAAGATGATCTGGCAGCGGCACAAGTTCCAGAAATAGCTTGGGTTCGTGTTGCAAAATTACAGCTCACGGATAATGCACGAAACTGGTGAAAGGCGGAAGAAAGCCGTCTTGAACAACCCATCGAATGGAAGACTTTCCGCGACATGTTCAACGCTAAGTACTTCCCTGAGACTGCCAGGTTCGACATGGAACAGCAGTTCATTCATCTGCAACAAGGTTCGATGTGGACCAAGTCGGTAGATGAATATGACGTTGAGTTCACCATACTTAGTCGGTAAGATATGTCTCAATAATTCGAATTGTTCAATATATCACATACTACACAGCTAACACAATATTTTAAATAGATTTGCGGCACACCTGATACCGACAGATGAGATCAAAGCCTACCGATTTCAACAAGGATTGGATTCGGAGATCCAGGATGCACTGGACACAGGAGATTTTCCGACTCATGAATCGGCTCTGAAAGCTGCCCGCCATTATGAGGCAGTGGTAAAGGCGAGGGGCAGACCTCAGTCTGTTAGTTATATGTATGCCCTAGAGGCCATTACTATACATGAGATGTATATTGTAGTGGATGCTTGGACATATATAGGGATGACTTTCTTGCTCGACATGATAGTATGCTATCTGGTTACTCTTTACCTTAACGTGTACACTGATTGTCTCTCTGTTACATATTGGTAAAGCCCTTAGGATGTGTACTTGACTACCTGTACTATGATGCGGATCATACTAGTGGGGACATGGTAGTTCATAAGTACATCCTTCAAGGTCCCTAGTCGTTGGTGTATCGAGACGGGGCATCGATATACCAGAGTAGACTAGCGTATACCTTCTCGACCCATATAGATGGGAGATGGATGATCCCATATCCATTGGTGTTTGACATCAGATATGATATACGGGTGCTCAGTGGAGACTGGGTATACTGGACGGACTCGTTGAGAACTCCCAGATGGTATTATACCTCACGTCAGATGGCAGTTCTCTGGTGACACTTGTACAGGTTAGTCTGTAGACCCGAGATCGTCATAGAGTCTTGTGTGATTCCCACTGTGCTTTGATTTCCACCTACCATGTCCAAGAAGGCATGCAAAACGGTGGTTTTTGGGTACAGTCCCGGGTCACATGGAGGCAATGAGCGATAGGAGGGGTTTCGTCTCTTCCGGTATTGGGGGTTGATGTTGCGCTGTGCTCGATTGGCCATAACAGGGAAGTCTCTGGCCAGGGCTATTGTAGAGATTTACCGGTAAGTGTTACCAGTAGTTTCTTGACCTGTTATGAGCCTCACATCGGCATGACTTATCGGTTATTGGGGTCTGACGTTTACCACCCCAAGACTTGATATGCGACATATCAGACGAGCAGACCGGACTGTACGGCAAGTGTTACCGTCAGGCTTTTGCAGGAGTTAAAGCAGGCTTGCTTGCTGATCTTTTGATCGCTCAATACCCGGGTAGCCGTTACGTCCAGCTAGTACCGCTGACGGCTTGTGCATGCTTGATGTGATCATCACCTACTGCCGGCGTATTGACGAGTCTTTAGAGTCCTACGTAGAGGTTTTACTGGCTCAGGCAAAACAAAATAGGAGCACTTATGTGATATGTGCGGGACCGAGAATAATGCGTGCATGTGATACCGTATTCTATTCTCGCGACTTTTTGTATCGGTCGGTTATATGCGATATAGCCCGGTCATCGAATCAATGGTTGATTCGATAAGACGATACATTGGATGTTAGTCGGTTATATGTGATATAGCCGGATTATTAAGTCAAGAGTTGACTTGATAATTTAGTGTATAATTGTATATTTGATATACTAATTTACATTAACTAACATTGGTTCACTTAAGCATTTGTTTTTCTCACATGTGCACAACTTAATATATATGTGATATATATTAAATTGTGTATTGTTTTGTATCATGATTGTTGATACACACTGCATGGGTGTATGAGACTTACATCATGCTAATTATGATGTTGGGTTTTGATATTTAAAGTAATTCTAAAATTAGTGGATAATTAGCACAAGCATGAAGCTAGTGGAAGCTTGTGGATGCTTTGACTAAGTCCACTAGTTTTGTTTTACTTAAGATATTTAGTAACCTAACCATGATAATTAGCCATGGTTATTTCTCTACATGAGTTAGTATATGATACCCACTCACCCATGGTTAGCTTACTCACTTGGATTAATTTCATTCTCATCTCTTTCTTCATCTTCTTCTTCCAAAAAGAAAAGCTTGCTAGGGTTTGATCCAAGTGAGGAAATATTGTGAGAAAAGAGATTCTAAAGTGAACACATTTCCTATTTCATCATCCTCTACTAGACTATCACTTTAGTATAGGGTGTTTGCTTCACTTTGGTGAAGTGGTACCTTGAGTTAGCAATCCTTCGACGTAGATCGTCTTCGGCCTCGAAGACTTCAAGCAATATCATTGCTATCTTCTCATTGAGCCGTCCGAGAGTCCGGGAGCACGATGATCGCAGCGAATGGACTACTACAAGGAGCATATGAAGTGAAGGACCGATCTACAAAGGTTGTATTTCCTCTTCACTTAGATAGTAAATGGTTTACTATATGTTTTCCGTATTATATCCTAGTTATCGATTCTTGTTTAGAGTTCCTTGAAATGGCAAATTTTTGAAAATGGCATGGGCGATGCCTTCCGAAACCTTGCTGCCGTCGAGAGGAACCCTACAGTGGTATCAGAGCCTAACTAGGAAATTATACGGATATTGTTAAATTACGAACACGAAACAAACTCCGAAATTGAAACCCTAAAATCCATGTTTCTGTCGATTTTAAAACGAGCCCTAAAAATTTTTTAAACAAGTACAGAGTCATATATATGTGATAACATGAACACTGATGAAATTTGAAGGCATTTGGAAACTTTTGGGCCGGTGAGACCCCCCCCATACTGGCCATTTCCGAGCCCCCCTTCCAAATTTCTCCAGTGTTCTGTTACATGGGTTTTGGTGCTTCAGGTGTTGTTTATTTTTGCTAAATTGTCATGTGATGTTAATTTACAATAATAACAAATCGGAGTGTTTCGTAGTCGTATTTTAACTGTTTTCGGGATACTTTAGACGATTTTAAAAAGTTCAATCGGATGTTAAATACCCACTTTTTCCCTTGCCGGAAAATTTTCCAAGTGTTGGATTTTTCCATAGTTAAAAAACTTTCAAAGATCATGCAAGTTATGCGATGGACCCTCTGGAAGAACAAAACCTTAACTCGATAATGTGACCGTCAGAACCGCCACTGAACCCTCGGGTTTGTGGTGGTCCAGTGGTGCCACATGTGAGGCGTTGGTTTGGCCCTTCTATGGTTGGTTCATTGGTGCTGTGGCGTGTGCTGAATTACTTTAAACTACGCTCAAGTGTTGAGCTTTCTGGGTAATTTTGAGTGTTTATTGATTCGATTGGAATGTTTAACATCGTCTAGCTTTTTCTGTAATGTGATACAATATGTGGAATTCATACTGTTAGGCATGAAATGCGAAGTATGTGATATTTCGGATTTAGGATGTCTAAGGTGTTTATAGATTCCAAATGTTGTAGTTTTACAGTTTCTTTTCTGCGACCGTAAGTGTAATATGTGATATCGCCGGTTTCATTGCTATATGTCAACGACAATTGGGATGCGCATATTTACTTGCGTTGATGACATGTGATGATATGTGTTGCTGGATATGTTATATTGGATCGTCGTGTTTTGAATAGCCGGGTTTTTTTTTATATGAGATGAGAGTTTTTATATTCATTCATGTAAAATTAAATGTATGTAATATTCTTTTATTGGGGCACTTCCGGGTTGAGGTTGATGTCACCATATGTATATTATTTACTTTTCCGCACTAGGATAGACCCAAGGAGGAGAGCACAAGTAACCGGGTTCTAGAGTCCAGTGGGAGACCAACTCGAGGAGTCGAATCTGGGTCTCCTAATTCTAGAATTGGTAGGATTGCTTGTCGCTCTCGTAGGGGTCTAGAGGTATGGGTTTGTCTATTCATCACGACCGTGAAATCCGTGTTTTATAGAGGATCAAAATAAAACACGAACCTCCTAGTATATCCAATATTTCATATGTTTCCTCTGCTGCGATATCTGTGATGTGATCATTTGATATGTTGAGATAAATACTGAATATACTATATATGATATATTATATAGACGTTGCTTATATTTTACACCCGGCTAGCCCTGCCCCGCTCTGCCGTTAGTTACCTAACCTAACGGTGCATGAGGGGACATCGAGGCTAATGCGGATGACATAAGCGTACGTTGTATTTATATGTGATGTTTAGGTGACTTAAATGATGGTACTTGATTGGTACGAAAAATCGTGTTTGTAGTTTAACCGCAATCAGAACGGTGTCGCGCGTAGCTAGACCGAGATGAGTACGGGTCGTTCTCTGGGAAACGCGGAACCTTTTACTTTTACTTTAGATGTGTTGAGAAAGAGAGGAGGAATAAAGAATTTTGTGAAAAGTTTCTAGATCTACTTTAATGTAAAATATAGATCTAGATTATTTTAGAGATTTAAATAATATAATAATAGGGCTTGTAGGGTTCGTTAGGATTTAGTAGTTATAGAAGATTAATTAAAAGTTACCCTTTTTATCCATTAATAGATTTAGAACTAGAACGACGGTGATGCGTGTAGATTAGGGTTTCTGGAGGGAAAAGGAATCCCACTCGTAACCCTTATCTCGACACGGAACTCCGTTCATTATCTAGCCTTTACTAAAACAATCATTAATCTAATCTCTAATCGTGGTCGGAACTAGCAAAGAATTGCTAGCGCGCCCGATTAGGATGTTAATGATTCTTTTGATAAAGTTCCTAAACTTTATAGGACTTAAAAAGAGTTTAATTATTTTCATCGTCCATTAGCCTACCATAATCCTACGAACCCTAACAAGCGGAGAATTACTCGCGCATGTTGGGAGAAAAAGAGATGGAGAGAAAATGCATGAAGAAATAGAATAAGAAAAAGAACTACCTTTATTAATCAACAAGATCAAGTACACTTTTATTCCTTAGAAAATGATTACAAAAACCTAGTTTGCTTCTCGATCTCTTCTAAGGAGGTAGATGAACAGTTGATGATCAGCCTGGATGCGTGAGCCGTCTTGGACTTCGTGATCTCTTCGGCTTGATAGCTTTTTCCAAGAGGCCCTCGGTGCCTTTATATAGTGAAAACCCAGAATCTTATTGTTGAGAACTTGGTAAAATTCAGCATAGAATAATTCCCCAAAATCTTGCACTCCAATTCCATAAGATTGCGGCGGATCCGCGGCCCCAGGGTGGGTTTGGCCGCGGATCCGCGCTCAAGGGACAAGATTAATTGATAATTTTTCTTGTGCTTTCATCTGGTGACATTTGGCAATCCTAGGCATCTTCATATTTCAGAAATATTCTCTCGGTTGCTTCCAGACTTGGTCTCCAAGTTTGCTTCTTAATTTGGCAAGTTTTCTTCAACAAATTGATTTGTTTGTTAAATCCTTCATAACAACTTGGAAATATTCTGCACAACAACTCAAATAAGATTTTAGTAGACTTTGTTCTACTAGGATTAGACCAATAATATTATTTGTATACATTTTCCTACCAAATGATAATTAAAATATATTAACACATGGAAAATGGTGCTTTTACACATAAACCCTCATATGTATAATATATTATAATAAAGTCCTTTTTTAATATGAAAAATTGTAGGAAAAATGTAATACAAATGTGCAGTTTTATCAACTGAACAAATATCCCCAAACTTATCTTTGATCATCCCGAGCAAACTAGTTTATTCAAGAGGAGAAAAAGAAATAAGAAAACTAAGCACACTTTCGTAGGCAGACACGATTGCACTGAGCACGTGCAACAAGCCGTTAAACCTCTAGGTGTCCCTAGTAGGAGGAGTGTTGTCTCCTGAGGGTTTTCAGCGGATTACACCCACAAAATCCAATAACAAAAGAAAGATGGTGAAATTTACATATAAAGACAAGAACCATAAAAGAAATACTTTGAAAAGAAGAGTTTCCAACTATACTAGCTTTTCAGTTGTCATGAGCCCTATCTTAATAGTCATGAAAAAATGTTAGAAATCACATCATCTCTCAATAAAACATCGTCATTATTCTTCATTCCTACCTTTCATCCAAACATTGATCATATAACCCCACGTGTGTGTAAATAACATCCCTACACTCGGAGAATTCAATTCAAGCTATCATACTCTTGTCCATCTACCTCAGTACTTTATGAATACTTAGGTTTGCTCACACCTTTTCATGCGACCGCTAATACTTCTTGAGGTACTAACCGACCGATTACTCAAGTGCTTGCTGATTTGGTGATAGTATTTTCCTTGTCTTGCATCACCTAAGGCTTAGCAGTGACTCCCAGACCAGTTGGCCTTAGGGCACTAGGTGAAGAGGCACCCTCGCTATATTTTTTTATTGCTGCCTTGGCGATACAAAACCAGTGTTCATTTTTTTTCTTTTCACCATTTTTATACTTCCTTCATACTTTGGCTTTTAGACAAGAGCATTTCAAGGTATCCTCTACTATCCCGAGTTTCAAGACGTGTGTATGTGCATATAGTAGGGTATCAACATTCAAATGTTCGGCTTCCAGAATAGAAACTATTTTTCAGACTTATTTTTATCCTCAGATTAGTGACTTCCTTCATCTTACTAACCCTTGGGACAACAGCTCATAACTACTTATTACCAGTTCGTGTAAGAAAACTTCTAATTTTCTTGGTTTTCTTAAACTATTCTTATCTTTTGGATGTAATTTTTCACTTTCTACTCTTTTGTTATAAAAGAATTTTTTTTTTTAATTTTTGAAAATGTTGTGCTTATGCAAAATATGATGCAAATTGATGTGTAAATAAGCACAAACCTCCCCCAAACCTGTTTACAGCAGTGTCCTCACTGATGTCATCCGTTAAGCTCAAAAACCTGTAGACTTGGGAGGAAATTATTAATGGGGGCAAGAATATATGAAAGTGAAAATGCTCCCCCAAACTTATTTTTGGCTCACAAATTTGAGGACAAAAGTTATGATCAAGAGCCAAAAATATACCCCCCCAAACATGAGTTAGACAATATGAAGCATTTTAAGAGGGGGTGAGTCATTTGGTCAAAGTAAGGCTTTACAAAGACCAAAAGTTAACACCAACCATTCAAAGATTTTATCAGTATATCGTATAGGTTGGTGGAAGAATGTGTTGTATCGACTCAAGAAAAAGTGGGGAAGGCATAAGAGGTGGTCTGGAAAGGGTTTGAAATTAGAGAAAAGAAAGAATGAGGATGAATGTGAATGATTAGAAAGAAGGAATGGTGACGGTTCAACCTCTAGAGGTGGAGATTGATCAATCACAAAATCCGTATTGTTTAAAAATTCAAGTTCGTCAGCAAAAAGTTCTTCAAAACTTTTATCAATAGTGTGATTGAACATTTTGCTGTCAAAGAGTTTTATGCCAGAATTTATTCTACTTGATTCATAAAAAATCACTGAGGTAGAGGACTCAAAAAACTCATCTACCTCTTTTTCAAAAATATCCAAATCAAGTTGAATTTCTGGTATTATTGAACTTGAATTAACAGATTGTGATTTATCAAAACTCACTGAAACTATAGGAACAGAAGAAGAACCGGAGAAAGTAGAAGGTGAAATGGGTAAACAAATTGGTATGTCGAGTGTTGCTGAACCAGATGTGGAAGATGGAGGTTGTATTTCGGTCTGATCTTCGGGTATACCATTATCATCAACTTCAAGACATATTTGGGATTCGGGAAGAATTAAAGGCTCAAGATGATGACCATAAGGAAGTGAAAGGATTTGATGAATTGGTGGGCCAAAATCATCCAAAATTTCGGGTTCATCAATCAAAATATCCCCAACGTCAATCACCTCATTCAAGTGAAGGTTAAAATTCTCAAACTCCTCATCAAAAGTATGGTTTTCAATCAGTTTTGGTTCAAGAGTGGAGGTGTAGAGATCACAAGGGTTGGGTATGGTTTCACTTGAAAGGGACCCTTCATAGTTGGGTAAATCAAACACTACAAAGTCACACAACTTATCAGTCATTCTATTTGGTGTACTTGATGAATCTATGAAACTGGAGTTGTGGATTTCAGTTTGGAGGTACAGTTCTGTCTTACTACCCAAATCCTTCATAATTTGGTTCGACATTTCCATAAATTTTTCTAATGTCTGCTCTAGACTAGTCTTGGGCTGATAAGGGGTTTCAGTATAAGATTGAAATTCCTGTGGATAATTAAAACTCCCAAATGACTGATTAGAAGAACTGTCTAGAGTAGGTGGAAAAGTCGGATTGGATTGATAGGAATAGAATGGTTGCGGAACTTGGGTAGGAGTAGGATCAATATTATGATAAGAAGAATATTGATATGGGTTGGTTGGCTGGCTATTTTCAACAGACATCTTATATGCCACAAACCGCATATCAAACTCTTCTCCGGACAGTGGTGGTGATGGTTGATATTGGTCCGGGTTGAAACTTTGGCCTCTAGACCTAGCTATGTGCTCAGCAATGGACATTCGTCTAGGGGCTTCCTCACTCTGGGTATGAACTGAAACAGGTGTAGGATTAGGATATGGTTGATAAGACCTAGACTGAGGTGGCCAACTGTTTCTTCCCGCTTGTTCTATATGATCTCTTAAGGACATGGAAGAGCCGGACGGTATACCGAAGGGATTTCGAAAACAAGAGATATCTGGTTGTGGACAGCAAAGCTCGGCAAGTGTTCTTCTGTTTAGGTCACCCATTATAAGAAGAGAAGAAGGGGGAAGGGGTAAAAAGGAGAGAAAGTAATTGGTTTGTTTTGAAAAATGACGGATTTAGACAAATCACAAAAAAATGCACAACCCTAGAACTATGGTTACCTAGGTCCAGTCTCTAGACAGCTCCTAACTAAGGCTAGAAATAGGACCTCAAACCGCCTCTTCACGGACAAGTACGGCCAGGTAAGTGGGAAGGAACCACCACTACAGTGGGCCTAATTAAAAACCACTAGCCTAGACACCGCAATGTCAGTTAAGATAAACGGCCGATGCCTATACTAGTCTTTTTCCTATTGAGCTCGACAGTCCTTAGAGTCTGGTCTAGATATTTTTTAAATTAATGAAGGGTTGTTCTATATGCTAGGTTTGTGATTTGTGGGGCTTAGGAAGGGTGATGAAATCCCCACCTAATCTTGATTTGGTCTTTGCCCCTTAAAGATTCGTATTAAAATATGCAAAAACAAACCGAACAATAAAACTTTGCAAAAAGATTTTTGAGCGGCGATATTTTGCAAAGAATCCTGCAGAAAATAGATTTTATTGGATTTTAGAGGAGAGAGAAGGGAGTTAGAATCTTACCAGAGAAGTGTGAACCCTAGATCTCCTGTTTCCTCAAGTCCGTGACTCCAGATTTCCTCGCAAAAATTCACACAATAATCGTTAAATATACAATTTGCAGTTTTGTTTTAATAATGATATGACTCGTCTAAGAATTCAACACAAATAGTAAAAATAAAAAATTACGCACGTTTCCCCGGCAACGGCGCCATTTGATTGGTACGAAAAATCGTGTTTGTAGTTTAACCGCAATCAGAACGGTGTCGCGCGTAGCTAGACCGAGATGAGTACGGGTCGTTCTCTAGGAAACGCGGAACCTTTTACTTTTACTTTAGATGTGTTGAAAAAGAGAGGAGGAAGAAAGAATTTTGTGAAAAGTTTCTAGATCTACTTTAAACAAGAATGTAAAATATAGATCTAGATTATTTTAGAGATTTAAATAATATAATAATAGGGCTTGTAGGGTTCGTTAGGATTTAGTAGTTATGGAAGATTAATTAAAAGTTACCCTTTTTATCTATTAATAGATTTAGAACTAGAACGATGGTGATGCGTGTAGATTAGGGTTTCTGGAGGGAAAAGGAATCCCACTCTTAACCCTTATCTCGACACGGAACTCCGTTCATATCTAGCCTTTACCAAAACAATCATTAATCTAATCTCTAATCGCGGTCGGAACTAGCAAGGATTGCTAGCGCGCCCTATTAGGATGTTAATGATTATTTTGATAAAGTTCCTAAACTTTATAGGACTTAAAAAGGGTTTAATTATTTTCATCACCCATTAACCTACCCTAATCCTATGAACTCTAACAAGCGGAGAATTACTCGCGCATGTTGGGAGAAAAAGAGATGGAGAGAAAATGCATGAAGAAATAGAATAAGAAAAAGAACTACCTTTATTAATCAACAAGATCAAGTACACTTTGATTCCTTAGAAAATGATTACAAAAACCTAGTTTGCTTCTCGATCTCTTCTAAGGAGGTAGATGAACTGTTGATGATCAGCCTGGATGCGTGAGCCGTCTTGGACTTCGTGATCTCGTCGGCTTGATAGCTTTTCCAAGAGGCTCTCGGTGCCTTTTTATAGTGCAAAGCCAGAATCTTTTAGTTGAAAAGTTGGTAAAATATTGCAGTAATCAATCTCGCAAAATCTTGCATTCCAACTCATCAATAGTGCGGCAGATCCGCGGCCCAAGGGTGGGTTTGGCCGCGGATCCGCGTCCAATGGTAGGGATCTTTTGATCATATTTCTCTGGCTCTCTTATGGTGACATTTGGCAATCCTAGGCATCTTTAGAATTCAGAAATCATCTCTCGGTTGCTTCCAGACTTGGTCTCCAAGTTTGCTTCTTAATTTTGCAAGTTTTCTTCAACAAATTGATTTGTTTGTTAAATCCTGCATAACAACTTGGAAATATTCTGCACAACAACTCAAATAAGATTTTAGTAGACTTTGTTCTACTAGGATTAGACCAATAATATTATTTGCATACATTTTCCTACCAAATGATAATTAAATATATTAACACATGGAAAATAATGTTTTTACACATAAACCCTCATATGTATAATATATTATAATGAAGTCCTTTTTTAATATAAAAATGGTAGAAAAAATGTACTACAAATGTGCAGTTTTATCGACTGAACAGTACTTCATTAATGTGATTAATGAAAGAAAAGAAACCTAAAAGATGTTGTGGAATCGAATTTTCAAAAAAAAAAAAACAGGTAGCTACAATTCTTGCTTTGCATTGCGGTGTTCCTTGTAGAACATCCTGCACCTTATTCAATAAGGAAAGGGCCGAGATCTTTTCACCGGGAGTGACCCCTTTAGCAATAACTGGCAGATGCTACAACCCTCGATTTGTCTTTTGATTGCTTTTATAGTTTTTGCTTTGCATAGTGATATATGTGATATATCCTGCACCTCATTCGACGAGGAAAGAGCCGAGATCCCTTCACCGGGAGTGACCTCTTTAGCGAAACTGGCAAAAACCTCAAAAACACTCCATTTAAAAAATCATTTGATTCTGCAACGATATCAAGTTCATTACACAATAGGTTTTTAGAAAAACCTGTCTTAGCCCTCCGTCATTTCAGATAAGTCCTACTTAGTATTCGTGCTACGTTTGTTGACCTCCGTCAAGGCGTAGTGTGCGGTAGATGACTAGTATTTATCTGCTTATGCATATGATGCAGATTGGATTAAGGTAGTCGTACGACCTTGTTGATCTCCGTCAAGGGTCGTGCGGGTGGGTTTGATTCAATCAAGAAATAACGGGTTGAACTTGACTAGTAACCTATAGTTTGTTGACCTCCGTCAAGGTCATAGGGTGCTAGGGGCAAAATTATCGGGAATTTCAAGTGTTAAAATTTGCAATGAGATTGCATACCTTCTATGAGATAGTTGGATCCTGATACCCACTGCGAGTAATTGTTACTCCTGGGAGAGTTTTACACATTACAATTAGCATATCAAATAGGTGTCTAGAAAGGTGTCAACGGGGTTAAGCCCCTGGGAAAACGAGGTTTATTTTAATTAGGTCCGTGCGAAAGCACGGGGAACCTCCCTCAAAGTACCGGCACTGGCCTGGCTGAAAGATTGGCGAACTTGTAGGGTGTAATTAATTCCAGCTAGTCTTTCCTTTTAGGGTTTGAAGGAAGATTTGATAAAAACAGTGGGAGCCATCCTGATTAGATAAAATAATAACCAATCTGATCTTGCAAGAGCGCACGCAGAGTGTTTTCTTCTCTCTCTCTCCAGGTAGCGACCATGTCACGCCTTAATCAAGATAATAATATGGATGTATTGACCGAACCCGCTTGTTATACTGTGCTGGGGAACGTTGGTCCCGCTCAAACTTATAATTGTTATAAGACCGAGTAGGAAATAGCGGATTACCAGGATTCCCGTGCCGCCCAAACGAAGAAAGTGTATGATGATGCATCTTCTTCGGGTGTGTTCATTACCGAGAACTGTTTCTCAGTATCTTCTACGTCCTGGGTATGAGATATCGGATCAGGATCCCACATATGTAAATCTGTTACATGGGCTGCAGATAGGTAGAGAACTGAGAACGGGTGATAAAATTTCAAGAGTTGGAAACGGTGCAATTGTTGCAGCCAAGATTTTAGCAGTTATCACCCTGTATTACCGAAATACATTGATTCTGAACGAATGTTATTAGATACATGTTCCCCTCCGAAAGACGACGCGACAGACGTCTTGCCTGAAATTCGGTGCAGATGCTAATTGGTGTTATCCGTCTACCACTCCGAAGATGCCGAGTTGATTTATGACACCATGTATCGAAGGTTTAAACGGATGCGTCCGATTTAGCAGACTTCGTCAGATTCCCCCTCGCTTGAGGGGTTTTTTATTGTGGGGACGCTCTTCCCTGCAGGCGCAAGCCCCTGTACTTAATTACGCTACCGCATTGCGGTAACAACTTTCTCCTTCTCCAGATGATCACTTCATGTCGTGGGTGTTCGTTTTGTGTTCAGTTGCCCGTGGATTGTATACGGAGACTGAGTTATGTCGTTGCCCGTAGGGCATGGACTAGTCCAAATCCGTATTATCTTAGATTTGGGTTTGAGGTTTTGGTTCAAGGATACGTTAGCCGTATTTGAGGCTAAGATCAAATTAAACATTTGTTAAGGATACGTTAGTCCAGTTTGAGACTAAGATCAACTTAACGGGATCGTTTAGATCCGACAAAAGAGCGTTTATGCTCTATTGTTCCAGTTTAGGGACATAGTGGTCCATTGAATGTATGGCCGTCGGGACCCGTCACCTCTCTGACGACGTTGAAGGATTACAACGACAGATGTCAGAGGAGTTCAGAGATGTACCCTTGAACCAAAGTTGATTGGGGGATCTATAGTCCAATTTGGGACTAAAGTCTGTTTGAAAGGTTTAAGGATACGTTAGCCATATTTGAGGCTAAGATCAACTTAAACGGGATCGTTTAGATCCGACAAAAGAGCATTTGGGGGCTCTATTATTCCAGTTTAGGGACATAGTGGTCCATTGCCAGTTTAGGGACATGGTGGTCCGTCGATGTATGGTCATTGGGACCCATCACCTCTCTGACGACGTTGAAGGATTACAACGACAGATGTCAGAGGAGTTCAGAGATGTACCCTTGAACCGATGAGTTGGTTGAAAGAGCAGATGTGCTCAGTTCAAGATGATTTGAGGACTTATGGCCAGTTTGGGCTAAGTCCAATTATGTTTGAAATATTGGCCCTTTGGGCCATTAGACATTTGTCTGGGTTCAGCCCCTCATCATTCAGCAATGCTAAACAGAGGTTTGGAGGCTCTAACAACATTTTGTCTTTGATTTCCTCAATTTTAAGATTCATTTGGAGGAGGGACTTTTGCCTCTGGAAAATTAGTCAATTTGGCTAAAGGTAGTGTTAAACACTTAGAGAACAACAGTGTTAAACACTGGAGATAGAACTCTCAAATTAGTGTTAAACACTAAAAGACAATCAATGCTAAACACTGGAAATATAATCTTTAATTTAGTGTTAAACACTAGAAACAATCAGTGCTAAACACTGGAAATATAATCCCCAAATTAGTGTTAAACACTAAAGACAGAGGGGTCACGTGTGGACACGTGAGAGCGTCCAAAGGGGGGACCAGATCCCTTTTCTTCGTTCTGCAATTAAGTGTTAAACACTTTTTATTTCCTGGCCATCACGTGTGGGCACGTGATAGGCATCCATCCATTAGATATTAAAGGGATTTGTTAGGGGTCACGTGGGGACACGTGAGGGTGCCCTAAATGTGGAGCCAGATCTCCTTTTGTTTTATCCTCAAATCTGCGAATAAGTGTTAAACACTTTTATTTTTATTTTAGAGTATCACGTGTTGGCACGTGATGGGGATCTGTGCGCCAATTATTAAAGCATTTGCTGAGGGGTCACGTGATAACACGTGAGAGCGCCCAAAGCTTTCATTTCCTTTGCTTTTTCTTTCTGCGTTTTGGGAGTCACGTGGGAGCACGTGAGGCATTGCCTCAAAGCTTCTTTTCTTCAGGGATCTTTTCAACGGTCACGTGAGGGCACGCAACCCTAGTTCTTTTCATGAACAGAGATCTTTTAAGTCTCCTTATTTTAAGAATTGAATACTCTGTAGGGTTAAACCCTAATTATGATTTTGGAGGAATTAAATTCCTATTGTGAAAGAATTAAATTTTTATTTAGGGTAAAAATCCTGATTTCTTTTTAAAGAAATTAAATTCCCATATATGTAAAAGAATTAAATTCTTGATTAGGGCTAAACCCTAGTTTTTTTTAGGAGAATTAAATTCTCAAAACTCAATTCCCCTTCTAAGTTTAGGATCTGCATGGCAGGATCTCGACCCGATGAGAATTAAATTCTCAACTTATGAGGAGATGTGCTCTGTGCAGATC
This sequence comes from Agapanthus africanus, assembly GCA_030015575.1. Classification (NCBI taxonomy): domain Eukaryota; kingdom Viridiplantae; phylum Streptophyta; class Magnoliopsida; order Asparagales; family Amaryllidaceae; genus Agapanthus; species Agapanthus africanus. The sequence goes on along the minus strand of CM057343.1, from coordinate 610,799,138 downwards.
TTCAACTAGAAGAAGAACTAAGTTCTGTATTTGCAGAAGAGTTAAACTCTTAAATTTTGAGAATTAAATTCTCTTTTTGAAGTTGATCTTTTTCCCTTTTCTCACCTAAGGTTTTCTTTGTCGAGAATTAAATTCTCCTTTCTTTTCTTCCTTCTTGAGAATTAAATTCTCCCCTCTCTGTTTTTCTCTCCAAAAAAAAAGGTCCCCTCCTCTTCTTTTCTTGGCTCCTATTTATAGGAGAAGAAAAAGAATCAATTTGTTTAATAAATCTTTCATTGAAAGATTTGATTTGTTTTCATATTTAATATGATCCTTTAGATCATTCAGTGAATTTTATTCACCTTTGGCTTTTAAATCCAAAGATATTCTGTTTGTTATTTCTGGTGAGATAGGGGAAATCTTTCCTTGTCTAGGATTTTTCCATAAATTGGTGATATTTAATCACCCTTGGATCTTAAATCCAACGGTCCCCATAATCTTTTTCCATTTGGAGTGATTTAGAAAACTTTAGAATTTTAATTTTATTAATCTGTAAGGCTTTCGAAGCCAGTCACGTGCTGACATGTGACCCTTGGTCACGTGCGAGTACGTGACCCCCAATTGAGTCATTTTCTCTGCGTTTACTTACGCTTCAGTTTTAACCATCACGTGTCAACACGTGACCATTGGTCACGTGTGAGCACGTGACACCTCATTAAGGTATTTCCTTCAGCTGTTTGTTATTATTTTTGTTTTAACTATCACGTGTCAACACGTGACCATTGGTCACGTGTGAGCACGTGACCCCCAATTGGGTCCTTCTTCAGCCGTCTGTTTTTATTCATGTTTTAACTATCACGTGTCAACACGTGACCATTGATCACGTGTGAGCACGTGATACCTCATTGAGGTAATTCCTGATTTTTTAATCAGGGAACAGTGCATAGCATATTTGCTCATAACTTTTGATCCCAGATGAATTATGAAGCTCATAATATATCAAATCGAAGGGTTTTTTGAGATGCTTCCAATATCATCAGAATTTATCTGTTTCTCCTTCAGGAGTTTATCAAAATACAGGCCGGAAGATACTGGTTCGCATTTTCTTAAGCGTATCGCTGCCATTTGATACCTTGGGCTCTTCTGCGCAGAAATTTTTGGCGAGAACAAATGCCCCCCACTACTTTGCCCACGTAAGTATGTACGTGGGTGAAGTAGTGCAAAGTTATGAGTAGCCATGGAATTGAGGGCTTAGGAGACAAGTTTAGGGTCCTTGTAGCCTAAGACTTTTCAACTTTATGAGCTGTGAGGGTCTCACAAAGACTTTTCTCCCTACGGATCGAGAGAATCTCGTAGGTGTATTTTCTCCTTCGGGGTCGTGAGGACTCCTAAGTGTGTTTTCTCTCATAAGTCGTAAGGATCTTATAAGAGAATTTTCCTTCTTACCAGTCGAGAGGACCCGTAAGCGGTTGTTTCCCTCCTTATCGAGATTCGACTTTGGAGAGTGTGACCCGTGGATAGTATGCAAGAGACCGTTTTGGATCGCCTTGCAGGGCCCCAGTGCTTAGGAAACAGGTTTTTTTATCCCCGCTGCCTAAGGCTTTTCCTCACGAGTCGAGACGAATCGAGCATTTCTCGCAAAGACACTAATTTCCTCACGAGTCGAGACGAATCGAGCATTTCTCGCAAGAATATCCTAACGTCACAGTTAACCTCTGCTCTTTACGACAAAGGTCCGTTAGGGTCTGTAGTACAGGGTTTTGCCCGTCGTAACGTCGCGTTGGCTGATGTATCCCTTGATAGGCAATCTTTCTGTTCGAGTAGCCTTGCGACATGTCGTGTCTCTGATCCCTTCGGGGGCTGGACAAGACGTCTTCAAGCAATCCTCCTAGGCAGTTTGACCGTCGGAAGAGCAAGCGTTAGGAATTTTGCCATGCCGCTTTTTACTTGAGGTTAGGCTCATTTTGGAGAGCCCCGATGAGTCATAACCACTCCGCGCTGGTGTGGGATGATCTCCGATAGTCTTTCAGGCTTTATATGACTTGTCGTTAAGACCCTGAAGCTAGCAATTTGACAATTGCTTCGTTTGCTGGCATTGCGTCCTCTGTATCGAGACGAATGTCGTGGTTGTCTCTAGGTTGCTGGTGAACCGTCGAGATTTGGAACTAGGGATTTTGCCGTGGCTCCTTTTGGTGATGTTGCGTCTGTTGTGTCGAGACGAACGTCGAGGTGGTGACCACTCCGCACTGGTGCGAGATGATCTCCGATTGTCTTTTAGGCTTTATATGACTTGCCGTTTAGACCCTGAAGCTAGGAATTTGGCCTTTGCTTCGTTTGCTTGCATTGTGTCCGCTGTATTGAGACGAACGTCGAGGTGGTCTCTAGGTTGCTGGTGAACCGTCGAGGTTTGGAACCAGGGATTTTGCCGTGGCTCCGTTTGATGGTGTAACATCTGTGTCCTGCTGGAATGAGGAGGCACACCGTTGTTGGTCTCCAGGCTGTAGATGTGGCCATTGAAATTTGGAACTAGGGACTTTGCCATAGCTCCATTTCGTTGCGACTCTGAGGTCGGTTGTTGACGTCACGTCTGCATCTGGTTAGAGTGAGGAAAAACGCCGTTGGTGATCTCTAAGTTGTCGATGTTGACGTCGAGACCCTGGAGCTAGGGATCTTCCTTTGCTTCATTTGTTAACATTGTGTCTGCAATATTGCGACAAAATGTCAAGGTTGTATCTAGGTTGTCTATGAACCGTCGAGATTTGGCTTTGCTTTCTGATGGAATCTGTTGGGAAGGTATGGTTCTCTCTTTGTTTGTGCCCCTGGATTATATACAGGGATCGATATGATCTCATCTGTAGGGCAAAAAGTTTCATTCTTTCATCATTTTTTTTTATTCTTTCCGCGATGCTCTATCATTTCATCTTTTTATATCGCGAAAATCGCGATTGCCCAATCATTTCGGCTATTTTTTGCGGTGCCCGATCATTTCGGCTATTTTTCTTTTTACTCGCTGCTTTTTATTGCGAGTTGCCCAATCATTTCGGCTATTTTGCATGCATATATTTTTACTTGCTGATTTTGTTGCAAGTTGCCCTATCATTTCGGCTATTTCATATGCATTTTTGGCTCGTCGACTTTTCGCTACGAGTATGGAACTTGGGATCTGGTGCCAATCTTAGCATCAGCATCGCTGCGACTGGAATATTGCCAGGAGCGAATCATCATTTGCCGTGAAATGGCTTGGAATTTGATACCGATTTAGGCATCAGTATCGCTACCACTGGGACATTGCCAGGAGCGAATCATCATTTTCCTCTGTCGATGTCGAACAAAGGTGGCTTAGTAAACAGGGTTAGGATTCTGTCGACTAAGGCTTTTGACTTCGTGAGCCGTAAGGGTCTCACAAAGGTATTTCTCCCTACAAGTCGTGAGGATCTCGTAGGTGTGTTTTCTCCTTAGGGATTGTAAGGATTCCTAAGTGTATGTTCCCCCGTAAATCGTAAGGATCTTACAAAAGGGTTTTCTCCTTATAAGTCGAGAGGACTTATAAGGGTTGTTCACCATATGGACATATCCCTAATCACGGGTAGGACTTTGCTGGGGAAATGTTTATTCGCGCCCGTGGATTGTATACAAGGGTCAATATTGAGCCACTCGTAGGGCAATATCGAAGATTATGGGAGTTGCTTAAGAACAGGTTCAGGTCCCTGTAACTTAAGACTTTCAAATCTTATGAGCCGTGAGGGTTCCATAAGAGAGTTCTCCTTACGAGTCATGAGGATCTCGCAAGTGTAATTTCTCCTTAGGAATTGTGAGGATTCCTAAGTGTGTTGCTTCCCTGTGAGTCGTAAGGTTCTGACGCGGGTGGTTTCTCCTTACAAGGTCGAGAGGACCTTGCAAGTGTCTTTTAACGAGGTTGCGCCCTTTCGGGTTTTCACAAAAACTCGCCGGTAGTCCTGCTGTTTTTACTCACGGAGCCCTTTCGGGTTTTCATCCGTGCCCATTTTGCTTATGGACATACCGTTTTTTTTTATTCTCTTTTTTTTTAACGAGGTCGCGCCCTTTCGGGTTTTCATGAACACTCGCCGGTAGCCCTGCTGTTTTTACTCATGGAGCCCTCTCGGGTTTTCATCCGTGCCCATTTTACTTATGAACATACCGTTTTTTTTTCACGTCAGCCTGAAGGTGCCGCGGGTTGGTATTAGTTTAACGACGTTTCGGTCAACAGCCACTTTTAGGACATAGTGGTCCATCGTTAGTTTAACGACGTTTCGGTCTACAGCCAGTTTAGGACATAGTGGTCCATCGTTAGTTTAACGACGTTTCGGTCTACCGTTGCCATATTTGAGGCGAGTTTCTAGTTTACGAACTTTTTGGTCCATGGGGCTTTCTCTATGAAAGAGCACGATGCCCCCGGCATGTCCATCTTTTTCGGAGCATGTGGTTGTGGTGGTTTCACCTTCCATTTTTCGGGCAGCGCGAACTTGCCCTGTTGGCATTGGTCTTCAACCCAGTTTTTGAAGACGTAGCAATTTTCGAGTGGGTGACCCATTACTCTATGGTAGGGACAATAGTTAGGATTGTTAACGTCACCTGGCTGCAACGGACGTTTTGGATTTGGCAGAGTGATGAGTCCGCTGCGCACTGCTAGCTCGAACAATCTCTTTGTTTTATCTTTGGGAAACGAGTAAGGACGTTTCAACTTCTCATTGAGGTATCGCGGCTTGTTGTTTTGACGACAAAACGGTCTCGGGTTACTCGGCTGTTGTTGAGCATTGGCGACGAAGGTCGCTTTTCCATTCCCCTTATCCCTTTTGTTCGATCCCTTGTTCGCGGGTCCGAGATTCTTTCCGGGTAGCGTGCAATTGCACGGCTGAATGTTCTTGCAACTCCTCAATTCTTTCGTTTCAGAGATGGATTCCTTAAAGAGAGGACCGTGGGCTACTTTTTCGTCGGAGTCGCTCCCGAGGGTGAGAACCCGCGATCTACCGGGATCAACCCTATGACAATTGCCGGCAATTCTTTTACGCTCATCTGTCGCATTTTTCTGCTGTCTACGAGCTTCACGCTTTGTCCTGTTGAAGTATTGCCTATCAGCGACATACCTTTGCCACCAACACTTAAAGGAGTTGCAATCCTCGGTAGGATGTGCGATCTTCTAATGATATAAGCAGAAGTTAGGATGTACTTCCGCTTCATCAAGATGTATACCACCAGGAGAATTTTCTCTAAAAGAGGGCAGCCTCATCCCCATCGATATGGCTTTGGCGAATCGTTTTCCTGTCTTGATCCTGCTTTCATTTGCGACGGATTTACTTTGATCTGGTGGGAGTGTTTCGACCCTTTTGTCTAGTCGTCGGCGTTTTGCCTTTTCAAATATGGCCATCTCACGCTCCCGATCGGCTTTACTTTTTAGATGAATTTCATTCAGGAAGGCGTCGATCATTTCGTCTGACGGCCATAGAAGTTCTGGTTCAGGACCTACCCCCCGTCTCTCGGTGTAAGGAGCTTCTTTATCGTCTATCGACGAGTGAGAGATCACATGGCAGCTTGCCACATAATCCTCAGGTTCATCCGACGAGTCTTTGTCATCATCTCCGTCCTCATGGATGTGGCTGAGGAATTCTCGGAGTGTGACTGGGGTCCACGCCTTCTGATTATATTCTTCCAGTACGTCAACATGTTTTTGCAGATCCGTGCGCTTGTCATCTAAATTCGCTGGCTTTTGGGTCTTCTCCTTCTGCTTCGAAGACTTTGACGGCTGCGTCTAGGTGTTTTGCCCGCTGCTATCAATTCTCAGTGTTGGGAGTGGTTTCAGTATCCCATCAATGACCTCGGGCTCTGGCGGACTTTTCCACCTGACGGCTGGGCATGTGTGAAGATCCTTCAGCATTCTTTTCGTCTTTGTTGAAAGAGCGACCTCCCATGGAGCTTTTTCTATAAAAGAGCACGGTGCCCCCGGCATGTCCTCTTTTTTAGGGGCATGAGGTTGTGGCGGGTTCACCTTCCAGTTTTCGGATAATGCGAACTTGCCTTGTTGGTATCGGTCCTCAATCCAGCCTTTGAAAACGAATCAATCTTCGATTGGATGGCTTACTGCTTGATGGTAAGGGCAGTAATTGGGATCATTGACGTCGTTTGGCTGCAACGGACGTCTTGAATCCGGCAGATTGATGAGTCTGTTGTGCACTGCTAGCTCGAATAGTCTCTTTGTTTTATTCTGAGGAAATGAGTAAGGACGTCCCAGTCTCTCCTCGAGGGATGGGCGTGGACGCACGTTGTTTTGGCGAACAACCGGTTTTGAGTTGCTCGGTTGTTGTTGAGTATTGGCGACGACGATCGATTTTCCTTTTCCTTTCTCATTTTGAGGGTCTGGCTTTGGAGGAGACGGTCTGTGACCCATCTGGTCCATTTGGGCTAGTTTGTCGATCAAGGCCTGGAAAGTAGTTGGCTTGAAGAACATCATGAATTGTGAGATGGTCGCTTGCGGATCAAGAGTGCCCATGAACATGCCCACCGCTGGCGCTTCCTCGATGTGTTGCTATCATTTCGACCACAAATTCCGCCATCGTATTGCGTATTGAACCCATGTTTCGCCTGGCCTTACCCTGGCGTTAATCAATGCGGTGATCGGGGTGCGCTCGCTGGCGCTTGCAAATCTTTGTGTAAACAGTAGCTCCATCTCCGCAAATGTTTTGACAGAGTCGTTATGCAGCTTTGAATACCATTCGAAGGCCGTTTCTGCTAGGCTGCCGACGAATTGGCGAAGCAACAGTTTGTCGTCGCCTCCAGTATTGCCGCATAGAGCCCTAAACTGAGTGACATGTTGATGGGGATTGCATGTCCCCTTGTACACATGGAATTTGGGGATCGTGTATTCCGGCGAGTATTTTATTTGGTCATACCAGCCTGGATATGGTCGCCTGGTTTTAACGACTTGGCCAGCCGCTTCATTTGCCTGGTGAGCTCGTATTTGTTGAGCAATATAGTCATCCAGAGCGGCCTTGGAAATGGTTTCCTTCTTGGCTGCTGATAGAGCCGGAGGAGGATTAGATGTCTCCCCTCTATCGTCTTCAGTAATGATCGGAGGGTGTTCAGCTGGAGGATCCTGCTGTAACATCATTCCTACCATGTCTTGGAAGAGAAGCGCCATTTGTTTTATATTAGCCACTTGTTCCGCAGCCTCCTTGTCCTTCTTTACGAGCATTCTTCGAAGGAATTCAGCATCAGTCTCGTGTTCGTGACGTTGTTCCGATGACGCCTAAGGGCTTTCTTTTGGCCCGGTAAGTGCGGCCATTGCAGTCAGCATCTCTTGAAGCTTCTGTTGTTGTTGTTCCTGAGCCCTTGTTATTGATCGGGTGAGCGGTCGGTGACCCATAGAGGTGCGGCTTTCTTCTTTTTCGGAAGCCATGTAAACAATATGCACCATTATGCCCCCAGACTTGGGGCGTTTAGTCTCAGCGTCTTTACATTCTGTCGTATTCATAAGGGCTTTTCTTGGCCTCCATCTTCTTTGAGAAGTTGACGTTGAGGGGGCCGTTGCAGCGAGCTCCCAGGTAGCTGTCGCCTTCTGCGGCCTGACATGATGGTCCTTTTCTTGCCGAACTTTTATCTTTTTCTGTCGGCGAAGATAGTCTTGATCGATCACTGACTCCTGAACACGTCGCCAGACTTTGTAAACTTTGGAGGACAGCCGTTGAGAGGGCTGCTCCGGCTTCGCCTTCGGTGTATTTTCCATGAGTGGAGGAGATTTCTTCAGCACTGCAGTAGGAGAGTTCATGCGCACCTTGTTAAGCAATTCAAAGCTGTTCCCAGTTGGAACAGCAGCATTGACTTCCACCGTTGGGGCTGGTGGAGTTAGCCCAGAGGGAGAGTTGCCCCCAGCCTTCCTTACTCGGTGCCAGTGACGACGGCGAGCATGTCGTGCGATTGGAGTTGGTTTAGCCGTAGGGGTGACCTCCTCATACCCCCTGTGTTGGTCAGAATTCGCTGGTATCAGCATTTTAAAGACCGACGTCCGTTGAATGGGGACAGCCAACCTATCAAAAGCAGACTTCCGAGTAGGGGAAGCAACCTTGGTGATTTCGCCTGGAACGGGAACCGAAATAGTCAGTCTTGTGAAGACCGACCCTTTGACAGGAGAAGCCTCCTTGACGATTTTGGGAGCAGGGATGGTTATCCGCTTCGGGATGGCCACTTCAGGTATCGCGGGCTTCTTCATGGGCCCACTTGAGCTTTGGCCCAGTTTGCTGAAAACTGAGGCATTGGACTTGGACGACCCGTTGAGAGGGGCCGCGTTAGTAGTAAGCCGATCAAAGACCGACTTCTTTGGAGCTTCTTGCGACGGCATTGGGGCATTGAAGCTCATTGGTGGGAGCAGGGTCCTAAAGAACAGCCCAGTGGTGGCCTGAGTTACTTGCTCCACCGGCATCTTGAAAAGGGAGGCCGCTTGAGGCCCGTAAGTCACTCCTCCAGCAAGGACGGAGTGAGAGTTGCAGTTGCAGTTAGTGCAGTTCGAAACCATTGATCTTCTGCTCTCTGCACGGAGCAAGAAACCAAATCTAAGTACCTCGAATCCACAGGCAACCACAGCAAACTGCGATTCTTTCGCGAACACGACACACGAAGTGTGGAGTGGAAAGAGGAAGAGGTCCCACCGGGCGTGCCAGAATCTGTTCCCCTCCGAAAGACGGCGCGACAGACGTCTTGCCTGAAATTCGGGGCAGATGCTAATTGGTGCTATCCGTCTACCTCTCCGAAGATGCCAAGTTGATTTATGGCACCATGTATCGAAGGTTTAAACGGATGCGTCCGATTTAGCAGACTTCGTCAGATTCCCCCTCGCTTGAGGGGGTTTTGATTGTGGAGACGCTCTTCCCAGCAGGCGCAAGCCCCTGCAGTTAATTACGCTACCGCATTGCGGTAACAACTTTCTCCTTCTCCAGATGATCACTTCGTGTCGTGGGTGTTTGTTTTGTGTTTGGTTGCCCGTGGATTGTATACGGAGACTGAGTTATGTCGTCGCCCGTAGGGCGTGGACTAGTCCAAATCCGTATTATCTTAGATTTGGGTTTGGGGTTTTGGTTCAAGGATACGTTAGCCGTATTTGAGGCTAAGATCAACTTAAACATTTGTTAAGGATACGTTAGTGTAGGGTGTTTTTCGTCACCCCATTGAGATAGGAATACGCGCACGCTGGTCAGGCGCATTACAGATTCCCCCTGCCTAAGGTAGGCTGGGGTTTAATGATCGTGGGGATCCGAATCTCCGGCAGCCGCGGACTAAGCTGCCGTTAATTACCCCTCGCCTTTGGAGCGAGGGAACCTCCGATTGACGGGTTAAACTGGTCATGCGAACTCAATGTGCAGTGTACATGTGTTTTGTTTCGAAGGGGGGTTTTAAATATATCGGGAGCCACGCAGAGTTTTTACGGGGGTCCCGCTACCCGGATAGCGGGTTGGGGGTCAAGGGGGCTAGCAGCCCCCTTACGAGGTGCGGGGCAGTGCCCCGTTAGAAATTTTTTCTAACAGGGACAGTGTCGTGGAGTATGTGTACATTTGCATACATATGTATATATATAAAAAGGGAAAAAGACATCCAAAGGATGCGTGGGGCCAGCGCCTGGGCGCTTGAGTGCAAGCGCGCCACGTGTCGGCACGTGGGCGCTTTGCGCTCGAGCGCAGAGCGCTGGAGCGCAAGCCCGCCACGTGTCGGCACACGGGCGCTTTGCGCTCGAGCGCAAGCCCGCCACGTGTCGGCACGTGGGCGTTTTGCGCTCGAGCGCAGTGCGCTGGAGCGCAAGCGCGCCACGTTTCGGCATGTGGGTGCTTTGCACTCGAGCGCTAGCGCACCAGCGAGGAAAAGGGGGGTTTTTAGCCCCGGAAATTCTCTAAAGAGAAAATAGGGTGGAGTTAAACTCCTAAGATGCTTTGGGTTAAGGAAATGGGTCCTTCTTCTTCCTTTGCTAGCCGGATCTTGGAGATAAAAAGATGTGAGATTTAAAAATCTTTTCTTTTTGAGATCTGATGGCAGATCTGAGTTCCCCTTAATGGGTTTTGTGGTGGAAAACTATTTAGTTTTGAAAAAGGAAGAGTAAAACTCTTGGTTTAATTCAAAAGAAAGAAGAAGGTTTTGGATCCTTGAAGAAGGAAGAAAGATCTTAGATCTGAAACTTTTTTTTGAAGAGAGAAAAGTTGTTGAGATATTTCATTATCTTTGCCTTTATAGGCTATACACTTTACACATAGCCCCTTGGGCTTCACAAAATGGCATCCTGCCTATCCCATGGCTCATGTGCTATTTCTTTTTACAAATAAGCCATGGGCTTTACAAAAATTTGGCTTTATGCCTATTTTTCTTACATTTATCCAAAAAATAAAATAAAAGAAATACAACAAAATTATTTATTACAAAATTTTTATCTTGGCATGGGGGGAGGCCGGCCGCTTCATGTTCTGGCTCGACCCGGGCATGGGCCTACAGGATCTGGGCTTGGGCCCACTTGGCTTGAGGTTGACTTTGATTTTGACTTGGTCAACCGGGGTGTAAATTTTTACCCCAACAAATTGCCCCCCATCAATAAATGCACACCACATATGTGGGTCGGTGCATGAAATTGATGGATCTTCTTTCACGTGGAGGCGACTTGATTTGGTTCCCGCTTTTTGGTAAGCTGGCACTGCCCTTTTTACGACATGGACGGTCGTTGCTTGACATGTCTCCGAGACGGAGTGTTTGTGATAGACGTTTTCTCTGGCCCGGAGTGATCTGGTTCCCGCTTTGTAGGAATCCTGCGCTGCCCTTTTTGCGACTTGGACGGTCGGTGCTGCCCTTTTTGCGACTTGGACGGTCGGTGCTGCCATTTTAGCGACTTGGACGGTCGGTTCTGCCCTTTTTGCGACGTGGACGGTCGGTGCTGCCATTTTAGCGACATGGACGGTCGATGCTGCCCTTTTTACGACTTGGACGGTCGATGCTGCCATTTTAGCGACCTGGACGGTCGGTTCTGCCCTTTTTGCGACATGGACGGTCGGTGCTGCCATTTTAGCGACGTGGACGGTCGATGCTGCCCTTTTTGCGACTTGGACGGTCGATGCTGCCATTTTAGCGACCTGGACGGTCAGTTCTGCCCTTTTTGCGACATGGACGGTCGGTGCTGCCATTTTAGCGACGTGGACGGTCGATACTGCCCTTTTTGCGACTTGGACGGTCGATTCTGCCCTTTTTGCGACATGGACGGTCGGTGCTGCCATTTTAGCGACGTGGACGGTCGGTGCTGCCATTTTAACGACTTGGACGGTCGATGCTGCCCTTTTTGCGACTTGGACGGTCGATGCTGCCATTTTTGCGACTTGGACGGTCGGTGCTGCCATTTTAGCGACGTGGACGGTCGGTGCTGCCATTTTAGCGACTTGGACGGTCGATGCTGCCATTTTTGCGACTTGGACGGTCGGTGCTTGATTTGACTTTCTCTGCTTCTTGCAGTGTCAGGGGTAGACCTGACTTGCTCCGCTTCTTGCGGTGTCGAGATTGGATTCTGACTTGCTCCGCTTTTTGCGGTGTCGGAGTGAAAGTTGACTTGTTGATTTTGATTTAGGTTGACATCAGCATCGCTATACTGGAATATGGTACCAGGAGCAAATCATCATCTGTCATTTAGAGGATTTTGGGATTTTTTTTTTTGGGACTTTGAATGTGGTCTCACCGGTAGGACTTGGGAGAGGTTGGGATTGTTTTACGCCCGTGGATTGTATACGGTTTTGCAGGAAGTATGATCCAGACCGTAGGGCCGGAAAAAATTCGGGGCTTTGTCGGCGTCTGCATCGCTGCACTGGAATATGGTAACAGGAGCGACTCATCATTCGCCGTTTGGGGACTTGGAATTTGGATCTTGTTTGGCATCAGCATTGCTGCACTGGAATAATGCCAGGAGCAACTCATCATTTGCCTTGGGAGGACTTAGGATTTGGGTTTTTGGTCGGCATCAGCACCGCTAACACTGAAGCGAAATGCCAGGAGCGACTCATCATTTGCCGTTGCCCGTTGGGGAACGATGGCTTAGGAGACAGGTTTGGGTCCCTATCACCTAAGGCTTTTCAATTTTATGGGCCGTGAGGGTCCCATAAAAGCACTTTCTCCCTACGAGTCGTAAGGATCCCGCAGGTGTATTTTCTCCTTAGGAATCGTGAGGATTCCTAAGTGTGTTGCTCCTTTGTGAGTCATAAGGATCTCACGCAGGGGTTTTCTCCTCATAAGGTCGAGAGGACTTTGCGATTGTATTTCATCTCTTTTCACGAGTTTGCGCCCTTTCGGGTTTTCACAGACTCGCCGGTAGTCCTGCTGTTTTTACTCACGGAGCCCTTTCGGGTTTTCATCCGTGCCCGTTTTTCTTGTGGACATACCGTTTATTTTTTTATTTCTTTTATATTTTTTTTCTTTTTTTTTGGCGCTGGTGGGACTTTAAAAGTAGTCTCACCGACAAGATTTGGGAGAGATAGGGGTCATTTATGCCCGTGGATTGTATACGGTTTTGCAGGATGTATGATCCAGACCGTAAGGCTGATGTGCTCAATTCGCCTGCGACTTGGAGCACTCACGTATAGTATTTCTTAAGATATCGGCCATTGATAGGTGGCATGGGCCTTTCTCCCTCGGCACTTATCAGTTGGTAGGATCCTCCGTCGAACACTTTCTCGATGACGTATGGTCCTTCCCAGTTTGGCTCGAATTTTCCCTTGGCATGGCGATTGGGGATGATCGGTCTTTTGAGGACCAACACCAATTCACCTTTCTTGAAAGCGCGGAGACGGGTTATCTTGTCATAGACCCGTGACATTTGGGCTCGGTATAGCTCCAGATTTTGTTGCACCGCGAGCCTCTTTTCTTCGAGGGCATTGAGTTCTTCAAGTCGAAGGAGCACGTTTTCTTCCACCGTCAACTCATGTTGGACGGCCATTCTTAAGCTTGGAACTTCAACTTCGAGGGGGAGGACCGCCTCCACTCCGAAGAGCAATGAGTATGGAGTGGACTGAGTTAGAGTACGGTGCGTGGTACGATATGCCCATAATGCCTCGTGAAGCTTGAGATTCCAGTCTCTCTTGTTGGCTGAAGCATTTTTCCTCAGGAGCTTGCATAGAGTCTTATTGAAGGCTTCGGTGAGCCCATTGGCTCTTGGATTATAGATAGAGGAATATCTCCAGTCTATCTTGTGCTGAGTAGCGAACCTTGAGACATTGAAGCTCTTGAAAGAAGGCCCGTTGTCAGAAATGATTCTTCTTGGTGTACCGAAGCGGTATAGAATATTATGCTGGAAGAATGTCAGAATATCTTTTGTCTTGACTTCTTTTAGCGGGACAGCTTCAGCCCATCTGGAGAAGTAGTCTGTGGCGGCCAGTATAAACCGATGGCCTTTGGATGACGGAGGATCAATTGGGACATAATGTCGGTGCCCCAGACTTCGAAGGGCCACGAAGCCACCGTAGGATGCAATGGATTGGGGTGCTTGTGAATAAAATCACCGTGAATTTGGCAAATATAACATTTCTTTGCATGCTCTCCGCAATCCCGTATCATGGTGGGCCAGTAATACCCAAGCCGTTTGATTTGAAGTCGCATCTTGGGGACAGATTGGTGAGCACCGCAAACGCCCGAGTGAACATCTTTCATGACCTTTTGGGCTTCGGCCAATAACAGACACCTGAGCCAGAGTTGGTCATATGACCTGCGGTATAACGTGTCATTTACAAGCACGTATCGGAGAGCTCTTTTCTTCAGCTGAATCCTCGCAGATTTTTCTTCGGGCAGCTTGTTGTATCGGAGGTACTCTATGAAGGGTTCTCTCCAATCGGGCTCGTCTTGGATGATCGAAGCTTCTTCGGCAGGACTGCTCTTCTGTTCCGCGCTTTCCTCTTCTCGTAGAGAGACTGGGGGTAGAATTTATCGGCTCCTGACTGTGATCAGAATTTCGTCCATGTCAGGATCAGCCAGCTCCTTGGCTAGGCGAGCGAGTATGTCGGCTTTTCCGTTCAACGCTCTAGGGACTCTCGTTAGTTCAATATGAGTGAACCGTTTCATGAGTTCCACCACTCGGCCTCTGTACCGAGTTAATTCGGGTTTGTATATCTTATAATCGCCGCTTACTTGGTTGACGACGAGCTGGGAGTCACCGTAAACTCGTAGCCGACGGATTTCCATTTCTATGGCGAGCTCCAAACCAGCTATCAGAGCTTCATACTCAGCTTCGTTGTTCGTTCGAGGCTCAGTGAGAGCGAAAGAACGCCGTAGGGTTCCCATTGATGGTGTGATGAACACCAATCCTATCCCTGCTTTTATCTCCGGGACGCTTGATTTACCGGAGGTCCTTATTGATGAGGCTCCATCGAAGTAGATCTCCCAACATGGCCCATCTCCCTCGAGGTGCAGCATTTGTTCGTCGGGTAACTCACAATTTAGCGGCGACCCTTCTGGTATAGGATGAGCGGCAAGGAAGTCTGCAAGAGCTTGCCCTTTCACTGCTTTCTGAGGAGTATAAACTATGTCAAACTCAAGTAGCATAACAGCCCATCTTGCCATTCTGCCGGCTAGGCTTGCTTTGGTCATCAAGTGTTTGAGCGGGTCGACCTTAGAGATCAGCATAACCCGATGAGCGAGCAAATAGTGCCTCAGCTTCTTTACAGCAAATATTAGAGCCAGGCATTGCTTTTCGATTGGGGAGTAGTTGTGTTCCGCCCCGACTAGAGTTCGACTGAGGTAGTAGAGGGCATTTTCTTTTCCCTCCTCGTTATTCTGGGCAAGGAGCGCACCGAGTGACTCGTCCAGCGCGGCAGTGTAGAGAATCAGCTGTTTATTTGGAATGGGAGCGGCCAGCACTGGAGGGTGCAACAAATATTGTTTGATGCTTTCGAACGCTGCTTGACATTCGGCATCCCAGGTAAAAGGAGCTCCTTTCTTCATGAGCTTTGAGAAGGGCCTACATCTCCCCAATAAATTTGAGATAAACCTCCGTATATAAGCAAGCTTGCCTTGAAAAGATCTTAGCTGCGTCAGACTTTTCGGAGGGGGCATCTCCATGATGGCCTTTATCTTTGATGGGTCAATTTCGATCCCTCGATGTCGGACTATGAAGCCCAGGAATTTTCCCGATGACACACCAAAAGCGCACTTCAGAGGATTCATCTTCAGATCGTATTCCCTCAGTCTGGTGAGAACGGTCCTGAGGTCTTGGATATGATCGGCCTTGGCTTTAGTCTTGACGACCAAATCATCAACATAGCATTCGACGACTTTATGAATTAGGTCATCGAAAATATTGGTCATTGCCCTTTGATATGTAGCACCTGCGTTCTTCAATCCAAACGGCATCACCTTGTAGCAATATATTCCGATCGGGGTTCGAAATGCTGTGTTCTTCTCATCCTCGGGCGACATCTTGATCTGATTGTATCCAGACGAGCCGTCCATAAAGGTGAACAGCTCGTAATTTGAGGTGTCATCGACCATCATTTCCATGACCGGTAGCGGGAAGTCGTCTTTAGGACATGCCTTGTTGAGGTCCCTGAAATCGACACAAACTCGGATCTGCCCATTTTTCTTCTTCACTGGGACTATGCATGCGATCCAGTCCGCATATTTCTCTTCCCTGATGAAGCCGGCATCGATGAGCTTCTTAGTTTCCTCGATGACCTTTTCTTCTAGTTTCCTTCTCATTCTTCGAGGAGCTTGTTTGACTGGCTTAGCATCAGGAGATATAGCCAACTTATGTACGGCCACTTCAGGAGAAAGGCCAGGCATTTCTTTGTATGTCCACGCGAAGCAGTCGACGAACTCATGCAGCAGGGAAATTATCTGCTCTTTCATTTCCTCCGACAAGAGTGAGCTGATGTAGGTCGGCCTTAGATTATCGGGCGTTCCTAAGTCAATCTCGGTTAGCTCGTCAAAGGTTGCTTGTCCGCCATCTTCGAGCTCTTGAGGAGCTTCTTCTGGCTCGGCTATCTCGTCGTCATCATTTGACCTTTCGCTGGACTCACCAACATGGATCATGTGGCACGCTTTGGAATCAGGTTGAATGTAGCCCATGCCGCGTCTATCTGGAATTCGTCCATCGATGAGTGCTCGGACCTGGGGCGGATACCATAGCCCTTCGTAAAACTTTGCTTCGGACTCCGTTTGATATAACCGGCATCCGCACTTCTTAAAGTATTCCCGCATCTCGGGCGCATAGTATCTGGGATTGAGTACGGCTCTTATGCCTCTCTCATAGGGAAGGCACGCGACAGAAAGATCGTCCGGGTGCACAACGGGGTTTGACCTGTAAAACAGGATACCCTTCTGTCCATTTTTCCTCCCGGGCACGTAGAAAGTTTTCAGCTGGTCCACGGTAGAGACTGACAATGCGTCGAGCTCTTTGCACATCCGTTCCGGCACCCTTGTGATGGCCAGGGACCCTTCTGCGACTTCTAATGTCTCTCGTAGTTTCGCTTGCTGCCTGGGGGGCCAATCTGCACAGCTGTTGCACGGCAGGTCCTCTTCTTCTGACTCTTCAGTGTCACTGCCAAGATGAGGGCGGACTTTGCTGCTAGATGGGCCTTCAGTAACAGATTCATCCGTATCGCTACCAAAATGAGGGCGAGTTTTACGGAAGGACGGGCTTCCAGCGTCGGATTCATCAGTGTCGCTGCCGAAATGCGGGCGCACTTGGGTATTTTTGCTTTTGAAAGTGACAGGCGGCGCAGATTTGCTTTTGAGTCTTGGGGCCGGTCTATCCTCAGTCAGTTGTGGCTTAGCATTTTGGTGGTTCATAAAGTACTGAGAATCTTCATATCGGACTTCATGCACACCGAACGGCTGGATGTCTCCGTCAATGCGTCTTTCTTCGCCATTTTTAGTATACTTCATGCATTGATGGAGAGTTGACGGAATGATACCGTAATCGTGGAGCCACGGCCGCCCCAAGAGAATCTTATAAGACGTGTCGGCGTCGATCACGTATATCTTAGCTTCAGTTTGCAGCTCCCCAAATTTGATTGGCAAAGCTATAGACCCCAGAACTTGCTGGCAATTTTGGTTGAAGCCTTGAATGACAATCCTTTCCCTTGACAAGTGTCGGACGTCCATTGACAAACTCTTCAGAGTTCGCAAGTTCATGATGTTCACTGAGGACCCCGGATCAATCAATATGCGATTAATTCGATCTCCGTCGCTGTACCCGGTCACGTAAAGCGGCCGATTATGCTCGGCCGTTCCCAGTAGCAAGTCTTCATCCTTAAATGTGACTGCGGCGGCATTCAAAGCGTGCTGGGCTTCTTTCATACTAATTTCCGCAAAGTGAGCCTGATACCGCTCGGGGTTTTGTAGAGCGTGAATGAGAACATCTCTAAGCTCTTTAGATAGGACCAAGGCGTCGTAGATGCTCAGGAGAGACGGAAGCTTCCGGAGATGTGCCAAGACATTATATTCCACCGAGGAAGGACTTATGTTTTCATCATCCGGTTCTCTGCCAACTTCTTCATTAGCGACTTGTTTTTCCTTCCCTTTTGGGGCGTTGCTCTGATTTTGCGGTAGAGCTCTGCCGCTTCTGAGCTGGATTTGATTGGCCTTTGTGGTGAGCTCCTCGTCCTCTTTGGGAAAACAGAGCTCATCCTCGGAGTCGCTGCCAAGATGGATGGCGTAGCAGGTCACTACTGGGATCTCTTCAATGGAGTCTTCTTCTAACTCCTCCAGAATTTCAGCCGCTTGTACAAGGAAGAACTCCTTCAATTGAATCAATGTTCTTTCCTTTTGTTCATATTCTTCGAGGGAATCGATATATTTTTGAATGGTCGATCTCCCTGCAGACTCTTTTTCGCGCCGAGCTGCACTTTTCTTCTTCTTGAGCTTCTTGGATTTTGAGCCTGATAGAGCCGCATTGGCAGCTGGACTGGTAGGCTTCTTCTGCCCTTCCCATTCCGTCTTGGGTTCTTTCCGAAGTAGCTTTATCATCTTCTTCGTCTTATTAGATATGTGTGTACTCCACGGAGGCCGCGATGATTCCGTTTCATTTCTCGGGACAGCGGGTTCGGCTTTCTGCTCCCAGAAGGCTTCAACTTCTGTCTGTATAAAATTGGTGGTCGCAACTTGATTGTTCACCAACACACTTTTGGACAGCTCGATTTCTCCAGCCTTGTACTGCTTCTCGACCCAGTCTTTGAAGATATAGCAATCCTCGATCGCATGGCTCACTACTCGGTGTTACGGGCAATACAGAGGATTGTCGGTCATTTTTGCTTCTTGGGGTCTTTTCGACTCCGGCAATTGTAGGCCGTTGTTCAAGGCATCTTTAAATATCTTGCGGACCTTGTCCCTTCTGAAAGAGTAAACCTTGTTCTTTTTCTCCTCTAGGGAAGGCCCATCTCCTCCCAGCAATGGCTTTCGAGACCGGTTGGTTTTGGATTCGCCCGCCCTTCGCTTTTCTTCATTGTCGGAGGCATTGAAGACATTGGTATTGCTAGAACTCCCGCTTCTACGGTTGTCGTCCCGCTTGCTTTTCCAGGTTTTGTCTCTCTGAGAGTCCGGCGGGGACTCTTGCTTCGAGCGTTCCAGCATTTGGACTTTCTTGGTTAGCTCCTGAAATGTCTTGAGGCCCGCTGTACACAAGAATGGGACCATCCAATTGCTGAGGTTCCCAATGAGAAGGCTGACGGACTGGTCCTGCTCCAGCGGTGGCTCACACTTGACTGTGAGATTACGCCATCGGGCGATAAAGTCGGTGTTGCTTTAATTCTTCCCTGGCTTGGTCCTCACAAGGTCGGCAATGGAGATTTTATCACTGACACTCATGAACCTTTGCCGAAACAGGGACTCCATTTGGGCAAAGGTAATGACGGACCCGTCCGGTATACTCGCATACCATTCGAAGGCGACGCCGGTCAGGCTGTTGACAAACTGACGAAGAAGGAGCGCATCATTGCCCCCTGTATTTCCGCACGATACTTTGAAGTGGGCGACGTGCTGATTTGCATTCCCCGTTCCATCAAATCTTCCGAACTTAGGAATGACGTAGCCGCTTGGGAACTCAATCAGATCGTACTGCGCGGGGTATGGCCGCCCACTACTGCCGATTTCTTTCTGAGCTTCAGCTTCGGCCACTAATGTTTTAACCTTGCTGGTGACCAAATCCATTATCCGATCCTGTGTTAGCGGGATAGTGTTATCTGGGGCCAAGGCGTCCCCAGAAGCGGAGTGTGGCCGGCTTTCATGTGGCTCGACCAGTCTTGGACCCGAAGGAACAGGCATTGGCTGCCTCGGATTGTCATCACCCGGCTGATTAGTAGCGGCTTGCGCTTGATTGGGAGGCGCTCGAGCAATTTGAGCCGTAAGCTGCATCACCACATTCGTTAAGTCGTCAATCTTCGAATAGAGCTTGGCCATCTCTTTATCTTTGCTCCTGAGCTGTTTTCGAAGCTCTTGAAGCAGCTCTTGCTCCGCAGTCCTGGGGCGGAAAGTCGGCTCTTCCTCGCTGTCCGAGCTTGACTCTGCATGGACCGAGGGGTCTTTCTGCCTATCATCCTCATCGAGAGGGTTTTCTTCATCCAGCGGGGGCGGCTGTTCTTGGGCGGCGACAACCACATTCAGGCTAGATTGGGCTTGGGATGTGGTGGCCCCATCCTTGCTTTTGCTGCGAAGGTTGTCGCTGGGACGCCCGCCCGCCATATAGACCGTATGGATGATATATCCGGCCGTCTTTCTATCATTGGCGGCTGATTTCACGGATCGCTGTCTTGACCCCCTCGCTTCAGTAGCTGGTAGTCGATTGAAGGCGACTGGCCTAACCATGTTCTTGAATGGTGCTGGCACTTCTTTTCTGGATTTGCCCCGCTGCTTTCATGCGGCACAGAGCGCCTGATAGACCCTTGAAGAGACAGTGTCATACCTTTTCTGTTGGGGCCGGGACACGTCTCTTTGTAGAACTGTTCGGACTGCTGTCTTCTTGATTCTAGCGGTCATGGCATTTTTCTGAACCCACTTCAGAGGCTCGAAGGAATTGCTGATTCTTACGTCCGACTCAGCCATCGTCGCAGGGCAATCCTGCACTTGGAACTTCACACGATTCCATTTGGCTGAAGCCCTGGCCCTCTTGTTGGCTCGATACCTGAGCCGCTTCTGCCTTAACTTTTCTGTTCTAAGCGCCTGGCAGACTTCGACTCTTTGGGAAGACGCCACAGACCGGGCGATGGAGGGCCTTGGAGATACGCTTGATTGTGCATTTGTTGGAGTCATCGCCTGAGCTCGTCCACAACATTTGATGTTGCCCTTTGTACCGAAGTTCTTGCCCCCCGCTGGAGCACCAGAGAATCGTTCAGATACCGTCTTAAGTTTCGGTTGTGGTGCCTTGGCGATCACGACATTCGGCCTCTTACCCCTTGAGACCGGCTTGGCCACCTGTTCCGCCGGGATCTCCGCCAGATGAGCGCTTCCGGCAGGGTAGATGATGACGGAGCCAAACTGGCAGGGCGGTTCCTCCCACTGTCGACTGAAGCTTGCGGGGAGAACCACACGGGCGTTGATCTTGACCACGTACGGAATCGGGGTCGCTTTGGAAGTTGAATTCGTCTTGAGAGACATTGTCGTCTAAGGTTGATTGCTGCACAGAAAAAACATCATTTCAGTATAGACAATCGATATGTATATTGATTAAGTTCGCATGAACGCTTAACCCGAAATATGGGAGGAGAGATTGGTCCCACCGGGCGTGCCAGAATCTGTAGGGTGTTTTTCGTCACCCCATTGAGATGAGAATACGCGCACGCTGGTCAGGCGCATTACAGATTCCCCCTGCCTAAGGTAAGCTGGGTTTTAATGATCGTGGGGATCCGAATCTCCGGCAGCCGCGGACTAAGCTGCCATTAATTACCCCTCGCCTTTGTAGCGAGGGAACCTCCGATTGACGGGTTAAACTGGTCATGCGAACTCAATGTGCAGTGTACATGTGTTTTGTTTTGGAGGGGGGGTTTTAAATATATCGGGAGCCACGCAGAGTTTCTAACAGGGACAGTGTCGTAGAGTATGTGTATGTGTACATTTGTATACATATGTATATATATAAAAAGGGGAAAAAGACATCCAAAGGATGCGTGGGGCCAGCGCCTGGGCGCTTGAGCGCAAGCGCGCCACGTGTCGGCACGTGGGCGCTTTGCGCTCGAGCGCAGAGAGCTGGAGCGCAACGCGCCACGTGTCGGCACGAGGGCGCTTTGCGCTCGAGCGCAGAGCGCTGGAGCGCAAGCGCGCCACGTGTCGGCACGCGGGCGCTTTGCGCTCGAGCGCAGAGCGCTGGAGCGCAAGCCCGCCACGTGTCGGCACGCGGGCGCTTTGCGCTCGAGCGCAAGCGCGCCACGTGTCGGCACGTGGGCGTTTTGCGCTCGAGCGCAGTGCGCTGGAGCGCAAGCGCGCCATGTGTCGGCATGTGGGCGCTTTGCGCTCGAGCGCTAGCGCACCAGCGAGGAAAAGGGGGGTTTTTAGCCCCGGAAATTCTCTAAAGAGAAAATAGGGGGGAGTTAAACTCCTAAGATGCTTTGGGCTAAGGAAATGGGTCCTTCTTCTTCCTTTGCTAGCCGGATCTTGGAGATAAAGAGATGTGAGATTTAAAAATCTTTTCTTTTTGAGATCTGATGGCAGATCTGAGTTCCCCTTAATGGGTTTTGTGGTGGAAAACTATTTAGTTTTGAAAAAGGAAGAGTAAAACTCTTGGTTTAATTCAAAAGAAAGAAGAAGGTTTTGGAACCTTGAAGAAGGAAGAAAGATTTCAGATCTGAAACTTTTTTTTGGAGAGAGAAAAGTTGTTGAGATATTTCATTATCTTTGCCTTTATAGGCTATACACTTTACACATAGCCCCTTGGGCTTCACAAAATGGCATCCTGCCTATCCTATGGCTCATGTGCCATTTCTTTTTGCACATAAGCCATGGGCTTTACAAAAATTTGGCTTTATGCCTATTTTTCTTACATTTATCCATAAAATAAAATAAAAGAAATACAACAAAATTAATTATTACAAAATTTTTATCTTGGCATGGGGGGAGGCCGGCCGCTTCATGTTCTGGCTCGACCCGGGCATGGGCCTACTGGATCTGGGCTTGGGCCCACTTGGCTTGAGGTTGACTTTGATTTTGACTTGGTCAACCGGGGTGTAAATTTTTACCCCAACAGTTAGTCCAGTTTAAGACTAAGATCAACTTAACGGGATCGTTTAGATCCGACAAAAGAGCGTTTGGGCTCTATTGTTCCAGTTTAGGGACATAGTGGTCCATTGAATGCATGGCCGTCGGGACCCGTCACCTCTCTGACGACGTTGAAGCATTACAACGACAGATGTCAGAGGAGTTCAGAGATGTACCCTTGAACCAAAGTTGATTGGGGGATCTATAGTCCAATTTGGGACTAAAGTCTGTTTGAAAGGTTTAAGGATACGTTAGCCATATTTGAGGCTAAGATCAACTTAAACGGGATCGTTTAGATCCGACAAAAGAGCATTTGGGGGCTCTATTGTTCCAGTTTAGGGACATAGTGGTCCATTGCCAGTTTAGGGACATGGTGGTTCGTCAATGTATGGCCGTTGGGACCCATCACCTCTCTGACGACGTTGAAGGATTACAACGACAGATGTCAGAGGAGTTCAGAGATGTACCCTTGAACCAATGAGTTGGTTGAAAAAGCAGATGTGATCAGTTCAAGATGATTTGAGGACTTATGGCCAGTTTGGGCTAAGTCCAATTATGTTTGAAATATTGGCCCTTTGGGCCATTAGACATTTGTCTGGGTTCAGCCCCTCATCATTCAGCAGTGCTAAACAGAGGTTTGGGGGCTCTGACAACATTTTGTCTTTGATTTCCTCAATTTTAAGATGCATTTGGAGGAGGGACTTTTGCCTCTGGAAAATTAGCCAATTTGGCTAAAGGTAGTGTTAAACACTTAGAGAACAACAGTGTTAAACACTGGAGATAGAACTCTCAAATTAGTGTTAAACACTAAAAGACAATCAGTGTTAAACACTGGAAATATAATCTTTAATTTAGTGTTAAACACTAGAAACAATCAGTGTTAAACACTGGAAATATAATCCCTAAATTAGTGTTAAACACTAAAGACTGAGGGGTCACGAGTGGACACATGAGAGCGCCCAAAGGGGGGACCAGATCCCTTTTCTTCGTTCTGCAATTAAGTGTTAAACACTTTTCATTTCCTGGCCATCACGTGTGGGCGCATGATAGGCATCCATCTATTGGATATTAAAGGGATTTGTTAGGGGTCACATGGGGACACGTGAGGGCGCCCTAAACGTGGAGCCAGATCTCCTTTTGTTTTATCCTCAAATCTGCGAATAAGTGTTAAACACTTTTATTTTTATTTTAGAGCATCACGTGTTGGCACGTGATGGGGATCTGTGGGCCAATTATTAAAGCATTTGCTGAGGGGTCACGTGATAACACATGAGAGCGCCCAAAGCTTTCATTTCCTTTGCTTTTTCTTTCTGCGTTTTGGGAGTCACGTGGGAGCACGTGAGGCATTGCCTCAAAGCTTCTTTTCTTCAGAGATCTTTTCAAGGGTCACGTGGGGGCACGTGACCCTAGTTCTTTTCATGAACAGAGATCTTTTAAGTCTCCTTATTTTAAGAATTGAATTCTCTGTAGGGTTAAACCCTAATTATGATTTTGGAGGAATTAAATTCCTATTGTGAAAGAATTAAATTCTTATTTAGGATAAAAACCCTGATTTCTTTTTAAAGGAATTAAATTCCCAGATATGTAAAAGAATTAAATTCTTGATTAGGGTTAAACCCTAGTTTTGTTTTAGGAGAATTAAATTCTCAAAACTCAATTCCCCTTCTATGTTTAGGATCCGCATGGCAGGATCTCGACCCAATGAGAATTAAATTCTCAACTTATCGGGAGATGTGCTCTGTGCAGATCTTCAACCAGAAGAAGAACTAAGTTCTTTATTTACAGAAGAGTTAAACTCTTAAATTTTGAGAATTAAATTCTCTTTTTGAAGTTGATCTTTTTCCCTTTTCTCACCTAGGGTTTTCTTTGTCGAGAATTAAATTCTCCTTTCTTTTCTTCCCTCTTGAGAATTAAATTCTCCTCTCTCTGTTTTTCTCTCCAAAAAAAGGTCCCATCCTCTTCTTTTCTTGGCTCCTATTTATAGGAGAAGGAAAAGAATTAATTTGTTTAATAAATCTTTCATTGAAAGATTTGATTTGTTTTCATATTTAATATGATCCTTTAGATCATTCTGTGAATTTTATTCACCGTTGGATTTTAAATCCGAAGATATTCTGTTTGTTATTTCTGGTGAGATAGGGGAAATCTTTCCTTGTCTAGGATTTTTCCATAAATTGGTGATATTTAATCACCCTTGGATCTTAAATCCAACGGTCCCCATAATCTTTTTCCATTTGGAGAGATTTAGAAAACCTTAGAATTTTAATTCTATTAATCTGTAAGGCTTTCGAAGCCAGTCACGTGCTGACACGTGACCCTTGATCACGTGTGAGCATGTGACCCCCAATTGAGTCATTTTCTCTGCGTTTACTTACGCTTCAGTTTTAACCATCACGTGTCAACACGTGACCATTGGTCACGTGTGAGCACGTGACACCTCATTGAGGTATTTCCTTCAGCCGTTTGTTATTATTTTTGTTTTAACTATCACGTGTCAACATGTGACCATTGGTCACGTGTGAGCACGTGACCCCCAATTGGGTCCTTTTTCAGCCGTCTGTTTTTATTCATGTTTTAACTATCACGTGTCAACACGTGACCACTGATCACGTGTGAGCACGTGATACCTCATTGAGGTAATTCCTGATTTTTTGATCATGGAACAGTGTATAGCATATTTGCTCATAACTTTTGATCCCGGATGAATTATGAAGCCCATAATATATCAAATCGAAGTGTTTTTCGAGATGCTTCCAATATCATCAGAATTTATCTGTTTCTCCTTCGGGAGTTTATCAAAATACAGACCGGAAGATACTAGTTCGTATTTCCTTAAGCGTATCGCTGCCATTTGATACCTTGGGCTCTTCTACGCAGAAATTTTTGGCAGGAACAATACCGAACCTGATATAAAATACCATGAATTCCATACAAGTTCAGTATTACAATTAAATACTATGTATTATGAAAAAATAGGTTTATTCACTAGAAATGTCACAAATATGAAATCTACAACTATGAAAATTCTAAAGACAATAAATAAATACTTGAGGTGTATTTTGAAATGTATACAAATTATTTTTACATAAAACCCCCTCAAGTTCTATAAATTACCATAAGGACCCTAGTAAATATAGGTTTAAGCGGGAGCAGTCTCTTGAGCCTCAGGGAGCCAGAGATATGGGTGCTTGCCTATCTAAGATAGACAACTTAACAAAGGTGTTATCAATACGGTAATCGTCTTTGAAAAAGACACAAATCGTGTCGTCCATGTGCAGCGGGTACCGATAACATCAAAACAATCAGGACTTCAATTTTCATTTCCAATTGTTCTGACTCAGACTGGGTCTCATTAATAATCTGACTTGAATATGATTCAAGTACAAGCTACAATCTACAATCCAACATAAATCCATGAATATATATATTCAATCTATTCAATCTGTATTGACTGAACCGAACCATGGATATACTTCTATTTACATGATTCTCCAGTTACATCCATTTACTGATATCATGGTTTCGTCAAGTCATCCATATATACAAGATAATACAATTTACAATACAACACAAATAATACAATCAATACTTCGCGTTGTTTAAGGGGTAGATTGGTACGGAAGGTGTTAGAAGTGGCAAGAGACTGCAAGATTAAGACACCTGACCTATATTCCGTTGTTGTTGTACCGTGGCATAACGGTTCCTTGTGCATTCCGATTGCCCTAGTCTCTAGCATATAAAGACTCCTTTTGTATACACTGGCATTCTTCTGTACCAAGATACAAACAACAGCGTTAACATTAAATACAACAATATGACAATATAATACAACTTTAAAAGCTGCACTCTCTCTCTCTCTCTTACTCTCTGTCTATTCTATTTCCCTTTATCATTGGGACTTACCGAGCGATTTGTTCGCTGACGACATTCTCTTTCTTTCTTCTTTAAATGTCATCAGGTGATTCGGATCTTCTAGAGATCGAGCCCAGCGCTGAAGATTTGGACCAGTTTGCTGAAGACTCCGAGCTCTAGCTTCATTGTACACATTTTCTTTCAGTACTTTACATTTCTGTTATGTCACTGTTTAGGCATTGCGTTCATTCAGTTGTATTTACTTTTCCATGTATTGTAAAAAAGAATGTAAATAAATAAAATTTTTGTTTTATTATATCTTGTCTCTTGTGCATTTATATTTATATTGTTTAGATACGCTTAGCGCATTTACTTCACAGTAAATACGTAGCGGCCTCGTCGCGTCATCTTCACCGTATTCCGGGAAGCGGGGCATGACAAGCTCTCTGCCTATAAATAGCCCAGTTTTGTGCCAAGTGAGAATGCTTCTTTTTAGTTAGAATTAGTGTAGTTTAGTTTGTATCTTCTTCTTCTTCATCATCTTTCCTCCATTAAAGTGTAGTGAGAGCTCTTGAGTGGAAGTTAAATGAAGAGAAGGGCTTTTTATTATCTTGTATCTTTATTTCTTGTATTGTAATTTCAATTCCTAGTGTAATTTTAATTATTGTTGTTAAGTAGTTGTTGTTCTTTTCTTGTTTTATTTTCCTTTTCTTCTTATCCGTATTTTCAAGCCATGATACTCGATGGAGTTCCTTGCTTAGGTGAGGACCCAAGTAGTTAGCTTGCATCGTTGTAAAATCATATTTTTCCTTTCTTTCTTTGCTTCCTTCTTACTTTGTTTTTATTTTCATTTAAATGTGTGAATAATTTACACACTTATTAGGGGCTAAGCAAGGTTAGTATAAGGGATGGAAAAATCCCTTGTGCTTCTTTTCGCCAGACATCCTAAAACGAGCCTAGACTAAACAAACACAACCCTCTCACTTAGGCGCGCTATACGTGACATATAGCCGCGACCTAAGTTGACAAGTCCTTTGGGCGCACTACAAAGTGACATGTAGTTGTGACCTAATTGGATACATGGTTGCGGGTGTTTGGCCTAGGGTTGGAAAAAAAACGCACGTAGCGGACAGACAAGGGGCACTAGGAATGGATTTAGCGTTGGAAAGCTTGCTTAAACTCGCAAATCGCATTCTTATGTCCTCCTAATCCCCGCTACGTTCGATTATCCCAACATTATTTTAAAAACGGCAAAAAAAAGCACAAGACTAATCCTAACTCTACTAACCAACCTTAACCCTAACAAACTTACTTGAACAAAAATACGAACACTTAGGATAGATTTGGACCAACACATATACATTCTTTCATTAACTCGTCTAAGACAAGAACTAATATACTTCCATCTCCCTGTGGATCGACCCGTGCTCAACCGGCTAGCTGCAAAGTGACACCGTCTTGATTGTGGTAAGTAGAACAAATAGGACAAGGTAGAACGCATAATTCTGCTACAATCACTCCCACTATTCCGTCGAATACTCCTTCAAATCCTAAAAGGAGAATTAGTCGGGATCATATTCCGACAGTAACTATTACTCACAGTGGGAATCGCGATCCAACCTATCATGGCGTGGTAACCTTGACGAATGCCAACAAGTCACACAACTCCATAGAAGGCATGCAATCTCATTGCAAGTTTCAACACTTGAAACTCCCGATATCGGTTTCTAACCCTAACGACCTATGACCTTGAAGAATGCCAACAAAGTATAGACCGCTAGTCAAGTTCTACCTGTCATTTCTTGATCAACTCGAATCCACCCGCACAAGCCCTTGACATTTGCCAACAAAGTAGTGCGACTGTTCCGGCTAATCGCATCACATGCTAACAGGAAAACATCACTTAGCTACCGTACATTATGCCTTGACGCTTGCCAACAAATGCAGCACGAATACTAAGTACTCTACTTTCTTAAATGACAGAGGGCTACGACTGGTTTTGAAAAAAACCTTTAACGTGATGAACTTGATCTCATCGTAAGAACCGAGTGGTTTTGCATATTTATAGTTATGTAGATTATTGCTTAAGTGTGGATTCCCCGTAAAGAGATCAGGGCTCTTACCTCATAAAATGGGGTGCAAGATATTCCTAACTGAATACCTCTGTGCAAAGCAATAGGATAGAGCTATTTAATTTGCAAATTTATAGTAACACAATATTTTGCCAAAAAGGTCACTCCCTGTGAAAGGATCTAGGCTCTTTCATTGTAGAATGAGATGCAGGATATTCCTAACCGAATACCTCTGTGCAAAGAACAAGATTTGACTATAACACCACAATATCTGATATTTGGTTTATACAGCGTGTTTTAGGTTTATTATCTTTGCATTAATCTGAATCAATACAATCCCATCAAATAGATAATCACATTACCTAGAATCTTCTCATACAATCACAGAAAAGCATGAACGTATACGTCATCCGCATTCGCCACGGGGCCCTGGATCTTCACCGTAAGGTTACTTAACTTACGGCAGAGCGGGGGCAGGGCTAGCGCGGGTGCAAAACGTATATAGCATTTATTTATATATCCTATATATCATATAATCAATATATCATTATATAAAACATCGCAGGTGGATAATCATCATTACAGCTAAGCGATAAATATCATCACAGGCAGGTAATTATATCACAAGCAAGTAATAAACATCTCAGAATAGGAATGGTCGGATCACCTAGGAATCCCGCATTTCGTTCAAGCCATCAAATGAAACGTGATATTCCCCGATCGCGTGAATAGCCCGTGTGTAACCAAAAGCAAACACCTACGAGTGCGGCAAGCTACCAAGCAACCCAAGAAACGAGGCGACCCAACACCATCATCATGAGGGGGTCACCTAAAACTTTCTCGAATCTGGTGACTTGAGCACTCCTCCACGGATCTATCATATACCCCCTATAAGCGCGGCAAACAGCCTGCCAATTCTAGACTCGAGTGACCCGATCTCAACTCCTTGATATGGCCACCCGCTGCAATCTAGAAGTCGGTTGCTCGTGCGCTTCTCCGTGGGTAATACTAAACCTTTATTATACAACGGAAACAATGATCGCAACGTGATCGTGTCCCGAAAAATAATAATACATCAATCGGTGACTACGGCCACATGTGAACCGCGACGTCCCGAAACAAAGAATATACATATGGCGGAAACGGCGGCCACAAGTTGGAGCTCGTCCCAAACAAATGAATATACATATAGGCTACAAGCATGAATGGAAATAACAGTTATCACAACATCACACTTCCGCACGGGGGCTATTCATTTCGCGACAATCCAAACACATTCTAACAAACCAACATCTCAAATTCACTTGTGCAACCCCGTCGAATTGAACACATCAATTCGTCGGCGTTAAACACCGCGTATCTTATTCACCGACGGGTTATATCAATTAAAAACTTTAATCTATTTAACTCATCGCCCATGGCCAACAAATCACAAAAACATTGAGGCAAAACCGTTAATTCAACACTTGGAAAAACACTTTACACCCCGACATAGAAAAATCGTTAACTCGCGCGTATCGCATACACCAACGATACAACTACATTAAACACTTTAATCTAGTTTATACCATCGCAAATGGCTAACGTATCAGATAGTTTCCTAAGTTGAAGCGAAGGTTTCGAAAATTGAAAACACTATTCACCTTGACACTAAATCGATACTTTTTGTCTCAGAAACGTGTCAAAACGGACTCGAAACACGCCCAAACTTTGTGTGAACCCCAGGGCTAAAATTAATGTCACATGAGAGGAGCATAAGGGGGTAGGAAGACCCTAGGCCACCTTAATGGTGGCCTAGGGTCCTCCCAGACCCGAGAGCACCCATAGGGTGCTCTTGGGTCACCAACCTCTCCCGAGAGCACTCTTTGGTGCTCCTGGGTGAGGTTGGTCCCCTACTATTCCCTTCCCATCGTCATAACACCATATAGAACAATTCTAAGAAGTCCAGGCATGATAAATTGAGCTAAAAATAAACAGTTTTAGTTCAAGTTTGAAAAACAAGTTAACACTTCACATTGATTTGAA
Source organism: Agapanthus africanus (assembly GCA_030015575.1). Classification (NCBI taxonomy): domain Eukaryota; kingdom Viridiplantae; phylum Streptophyta; class Magnoliopsida; order Asparagales; family Amaryllidaceae; genus Agapanthus; species Agapanthus africanus. The sequence goes on along the minus strand of CM057343.1, from coordinate 610,769,019 downwards.
GTTTTGGCTTTCAAATTGGTCAAAAACAAGTTATAATCTTTTGGTATGGCTTTGATACCACTGTTGGGATGCTAGGCTTCTCTAGTAGGGTTTAAAGTGAGGCGGAAGAAGTAATTTTAAAATTCTAGAGAGCAATAGCAAACTTAATCTAAGAATCAAACCAAAATGCTAAATTTGTAACTAAACTAGTAAGTTAAAAATAAGAGTCGACGGTCTACAATCTTTGTAGCGCATTAGCCACCTCTCTTTGGGATCCGGTTAGTCTCCACGAAGTCAGGAACAAGCTTTCTCGATGATCTCGTTGCCGAAGATGACCCACCTTGAGATAATTCTAACACAAGCTTTAGTTTCAAATTGATCTTATCAAAATGAAGCAACCAACTAATTAAACTTGCTAAGGATGATTAGTGGGAGATGTAAAGTAATTAGCTCACTTAATATTTTTCTTTTCTTTTTCCATTCCTCACTTGAAAAAAATCAAGAGAAGAAGCCATGGAGATGAGATAATAGTATGAAGAAGATAATGTTTTAAGATAAGAATGGCTAAAAATGAAAATCCATCATTATCCAAAGTGCGGCATCAAAGAAAAAATAACTTATCAATTCTACAACCATCCAAAAATTCATGACTCATTCTCTTTTCTTCCATATAATTTCCATACTCCCATCTCTAATGTATCAACATACATAGCGCAATATTTATATCAAATATAAATATTAATAAAAAGAAGAAAATAATAAAGTGAGTATGATATTAGTCAATATATAAATATATCAATATATAAATATATATTTAATTATTAAATCAACACATGATTTAATAATCCGGTTATATCATATATATACCGGCTAATATCATTAAACACCCGATTAAAATACGTGTATCACATACACGTGTTTAATCAAACTCCTGCACGTATCCCTATACGTGACCTACATCGTTTCGCATGTGCTAGAAAACCTCTGTGTGGGACTCTAAACACTCGACAATACGCTGGTAGTAGGTTATGATCATATTTGTCACGCCCCGCTTCCCAAAATACGGAATACGGAAAGCGACGAAGGCCAGCCGTGCTACCTACGGTAAGGAAAAATCCTTCCATAGTCACATAAGCTTGTCTAGATTAACCTGTCAAAAATAAAATCCAAAACCAAAAAGGATAATACTGATAATCATGCCGCAAAGAAACCACAAAGAATACTAAAAATAGGTCCACTAGATAATTAATGCAAATAAAGATCTGATACAATAGATTCGAAATAAAACTAGATCCAAAAGAGATACATAAGTCCTAATGTCCCAGAAAGGCGCACATGCTAAATACTAGCAGAAAAGGAAAATAAACCTACGGTTACTGATCTTCAACAAAGTCTTGGTAGCCGCTCTGATCCTGCTCAGCATGTAAATCTGTCTCTAAATCTGAGATGGCAAATCTCAGGGATGTCAGAACACCCCAGCAAGTACTCAACGTATAAAGTGTAACATATAAAGTGTATGTGTGGTATGATAACATGAATATATGAATGTAATGAAGCCCGTGTGCGCAAGCAAAACAGATATATAAATAAACAGACGCATTAACACTATGAAACATGAATGTAAGGGGTCAGGTCATAACCTAATTGGTCACTAAAAGGTAAACTATCATATCGTAAGCTCGAGTGTGTGCGTCAACCTCTGAAGGAGTATTCCTAACTCAAGAGTGGTGCCCCAGGGGCTAGGAAACACGGGCCCAACTGTGGAATGAACAAGAGACCGCTATAGCCCGGTACGAGCTGTAAACATGAGACCGATATAGCCCGGTACGAGCTGTAAACATGAGACCGATATAGCCCGGTACGAGCTGTAAACATGAGACCGCTATAGCCCGGTACGAGCTGCCGGCATGGGACTCCTGAGATCCTGTTGTACAACACACACTCAAACTACCCCAACACCCGCGTATTTATAGCTATTATGGTAATGACTATAGCACTAATTAAGAATGCTGAAAAGAATGGAATTGTGGTATTGTAATTGTATAGATATGAAACTGGTAAATAGTAGTGTGTCATATCATGTTGTTCAGCATCCTAATCAGCGATCTCGTTCATAAAGACTAGAGTAGTGAATAGTCAGGACTTGTCAGTGGTAATAGTTATCAGGTAATAATAACTGCATAAAGGTGGTGTACAAGCTGGTATGAGTCACAATTGTTATCTTTGCCGTTAACCTTAATATGGGTATATTAATCACAATCTGACTAGAAACATATAAATGTGAGATAGGTTAACAACTTTCGAACTTAATTTTTAGTTAAAATAAATCTCATTTTAAAACCACACTCGCTAATTATTCTCACTTGCTACATAAAAGTTTGCCTATATATATATATTTGTATGATATAACGAAAAATAGATACCAACACATTTCCCTTTTGTTCTAACAGTGCAGAAAATATATATGTACATATAACCACAAAGGAATGTCGATGTACATCGACCAAAAGTAAAGCAAGAGTACTTTCCTGGAGGATAAGGATCACGGGAGGACGATGTACAAAGATGCGAGGCACGAACTCAGCTAGGATTCAACTTGGGATCAGAGTTATACGCTCTTTCTAGAATGATTTTGCCATAAACCAACAATGTACCGCACTTAACATATGATTGTATATAACCAAACATGCACAATGAAATAAACATGTAATATTTTATTTATATGGATATAAATATAGCGACATATCATGCAGTAAGAAAAACTTGCCTCGGAGACGGGAAACCGCGATAATTGAAATGCAAACTCTAAACTTGATGTTAGGGAACACGGTTAGAAACCTCGATGGACTTGGGTTCAGCTCCGGCGATCTGGGCTTGCTGCGGCAGTGGTGACGTCGTCTTGGTCGAGGATGGTGATGTCGACGATGAATTTTCCGGCGAGGTTTCACGGCAAGGAAGTAAGTTTTCTGGCGACGGCAGTGGGTGCGGGTTCTGCAGGGTTGGGTTCTAGTCGGGGTGTGCAGGGTTGGAGGAAAGAGAGAAGGAAGAGAGGTCGTGGAGAGGGGGTGGATCTGACGGGATCGGAGCTCCGACGAGAAGGGTGCAGCGAGGATTCTGGGTAGGGTTGCAGTCGTGGTCTGCAGAGGAGGAGAAGGGAAGTGGAGGAGGAAGAGGAGGTGGAGACAAGGGTGTAGGGCGATGGAGGTGAGATGGGTGACGGTGAGGTGCATGGCGAGGTTGGATGAAGGTCGGCGACGAGGGAACAGAGGAGAGGTCAGGTCATGCGGTGATGGGTTGCTGCGGGGTTTTGGTGCTCAGGTGAGGGCTCTGGTGTTGGAAAGGAGAGAATGTGGTGGTGAGGACGAGGGGCCGACGGGGAGGCGAGCTCCGGCAAGGATGCAAGCAGCAATAAGTTCTTGAGTTTGGGTTCGGGTTACTGAAGTGTGCAGGGTTCGTCAGGGGTTGGCCTGGGGTGTTGGTGAGGAGGAGAAAGGGTCGTGGTGATAGGGATGGTGACGACGAGAAAAGATCGACGGTGACGAGGTATGTAGGTTCACGGATTTTAGGGTTGGGTTTGGTTTGTACGGGAAAAGGAGCTCGGGGTTAAGAAGAGATAGGAGGAAGGAGAGAAGATGGAGAAGGTGGAAGCAAGGTCAACGAGGGTGCGGGGGCGATCGGTGGTGACAAAGTCGGGGACGGAGGTGATGGGTTGTTGTGGGTTCGTTGGGTTTGGGGCTCGGAATCTTAGGGAGAAGGAGAGAGGAAGCTGAGGAGGTGGTTGAGGAGAGGAGGGGCGTTCGAAGGGATGGTGACAAGGCCGACGAGGTGATCGGCGGCGTCGGGCGAGCGCGAGGCGTGGGTTAAGGCATAGGTTCACGAGAGGCGGCGGCACGAAGGAAGAAGGAGAAGAGAGAGAGGGAACGTGGGGTTAAGGAAATAGGGTTTTGTAAATAAATAAGAATAATTTATATATAAAGAGACAGAGTGGGTGAGTTGTTTAGTTTAGGATTTAAAAGATTTAAAAATATATTTGGTTTGGTAAAGTTATTTAGTTTGGTAAAATTTTAAATGGATAACAGTATAATATAATATTAGTTTGTTTAAAATATGATTGAATAAATTTTAACAGTTTAAGGATATTAGAATATAATATTAATAAAACTTGAGTTTTAGGCTAAATACAAAATAGTCCAAAAGACGTCCGGGTCGGATACCAAGCACAGGAAACAAAACACTATCCGCACCCAAAAACAAATAAAGTCAAGAAAAACCCACAAGATAAATAGAATAAACAAATCAAACATGATATAACTGAACTAGGGTGTTACAATATCTATAGCCCACAAGCACGTCAGCGGTACTAGCTGGACGTAATGGCTACCCAGATATTGATCGAAAGAAAGTCCATGAGCAAGCTCATCTAAACCTTGCAAAGTCTATCAGTGATATCACTGTACAGTTATGTCTTTTCAACTAAGAGTATCGCATATCAGGTCTAGGGTTTGGAATCTGTCAGACCCCAATAATTTGATAAGTCGTACGACAGAGGACTCATAATCAACCGGAGATACAATTGATAACACTTATCAGTTTATCTCCACTATGATGACCATAGACTTGTGGTTGTAGTCATGTCTTGCACAGCGCGACATCAACTCTCTATATCGGGAGAGATGAATTCCCTCGACCGCTCACTGTCTCCACGTGCTTCGGAACTATACCCAACAAAAACCTGTTTGCACGACTCCTTTGAGCCGTAGTAGGGTAGAAGTTTAAGTATAGTAGGAACATACATGAGAACTATGGCGATCTCAGATCATTAGCGACTACCGTGTACTCATGTCACCAGAGAACTGCTATTTGACATTGGTATATTACCAACTAGGAGTTCTCGGTGAGTCCGTCCAGTGTATCTCATCTAATGAGCACATGTATACAATCCTCGATATCAAACACCAATGGCTGCAGGATCAGCTATCGCCCTCCAACCAGGTCAAGAAATGTACACACTAGTCTAAACTTGAGTACCGATGCTCAGTCTCGGTATTCCTATGACTAGGGACATTTAAGAATGTGCTTATCGACTACCCATGCCCCACTAGTATGATTTCCATCATCGTCTTGGTAGTAAAACAAAATCCTAGGGCATTATCTCATGGCTAAATGATACGCAATAATGAATAAAACGCATCACATGAAAGATAAAGACAAACCAGATAGCATACTATCATCTCGAGTAAGATTGTTCTCTTATATAGGTCCTCCTTCAATTACAATAATTGCCTTGAGGGCTCCTATATCCAACAGGGAGACCGGCCATCGCCTCTCGTCGGAGTCTCGAAACGTATACACTAGTCTACTCCGGAATATCGATGTCTAATCTTGACACTCCCACGACTAGGGACATTTAAGAATGTGCTTATGGACTACCAAGTTCTCACGTATATGATCGCTATCATAATACTTGTAGTCAAGCAAGAATCTTACGGACTTCATCATTATGTATTAGCAACACGTAATAACAAGTAAAACGTATACACATTAATGATAAAGAAAAATTAGATAGTATAATATCATTTCGAGTAAGACTATTCTACTTGTATAGGTTCTCCCTCAATTATCATAATCGTGTTCTTGCAATTACAATAATTGCCTTAAGGACACTATATCCAACAGCGGCACCGCCATCCACCGGCCTTCCTCCGGCCTCATATTGACAGTTGCATATAAATATATTATCAGAAATAATTAAAATATACCAAGCACGTTAATGCAAGATTTCTTGAAATTAGATGCTTGATCATCTCATTTCCGGGAATCCGAGAATTATCGGGAATCTTCCATTCCATATAACAAGCGCAACTTAACTTCCAAGAAATAACAATCCATATCCTATAATCCCTGCAAATATTCAAAGCTTGCGGCCTGCCCCTTTCATCCCTTACTCACCCTCCACAACCAGACAAAACTGCTCCGTTCCACGATACCCCTGTTTGGTTTTACCCTTAAAGCATTTTGTTTACACCAAAAGTCGGTTGAGCCAGTCGAGTGATCCTATTAAGGCCGGTTGACAAAATGGTTGAAAGATATGCAGATAGCCGAACATAAGTAATCTGCAGCTACAAGAGAATAACAGGGCGAGGCAACGACCACTGCGAGAAGACGTCCACGAAGAACGTGGGAAACAGTGAAAGACAGTTAAGACGACACACGCATGACTAATGATTAACGAGAATCATGGAGAGTTGCAGCAACGGAGAACATTTTTGCTCATGAAGACTATATATAGGAATAAACTTGAAGAAGGAAAGATCACCAACTGATCAATAAAAAATCCCCTTATGTCAAGTCACATTAATGCCTTAATTTATTCATTCCGATAATTTTGTAGAAGACGGTATTGTTGGAAGCTCAGCCGGAGTAGAGCGAATTCCTCGCCACCAGGTAAGCCTCGTCATCACTATGGTGTCGGTCACTGGCGAATCCTTTATTGGAGTAGAGTACGTCCCTCGTCAGTAAAGTTATGTACGTGGCCGATCGCAATGCCTGAGCCTGTTCCACGCAAGTTCCGAGGTGTACAGCGCGACTGTGGGAGTAACTGTTTTGAGTCGATCTGAGGATGGAGCGAAGGTGTTGAGGTCCGAGCTTTCATTTTATGCAAGGGGGACTTTAGTAGGGCCTGGGTCAAGTAATGTCCGTCAATAGTTATGCCAGAAGACTTATCTGTGGCGTCAATAGTTATGCCAGAAGACTTATCTGCGGCGCAACTCCCTGCACAAGCTGAGATTCTTATACCGACACTTGCATGCCGACATGTCTAAACACACCGAGTCACGGCCGATGCATGTAGTGCATCGCAAGTTATAAGCATAATTGTAACATGATTGTGTAAAGGTCGCTTATGATTTGGCCAATTATGGAAAACGAGCAATACAATTGTTATCATGTCATTTCTCCTTTTAGTGTTATTGAGTTGCATGGATAATTTAAGATGCTCGTGCTCGACCGGTAACAAGGATTTGTGGTTGAGACCGCACTAAGGAAAGATCGTTATCCTCTTCTTTCTCAACATGCATTTATTAAGAGACAGGTGTTACTTTAAATATCTATCTATCTATCTGTTTTGGACGCCGGCTATTTGTATTGTAGAGAAATATCTAGAGCCAACACATGCATACCCTCTCGGTTGATTTGTTAGCAAAAGCATCTTCTCTGTGTATCAACCAAAAATCACACAACAATTAACTTCAACCATAATTCTAAACTTCAAATAATTGTTGGTATTTCCGAGGCTTTCATGGATGGACCAAGGGAATGTTCATTCTAATAGATTACTATATTGTAAGGGTACAAGTACTGGGTTTAGATCCTCCCAGATTTGGAGGCTATGATAACCATTGAATGAAAGATGCGCATGATGGACGATCCATGAATTATTACTAATGGTGTTTGAACCTGAATTTCCAGCACTGAATAGAACACCAAACATTAAGCGATGTATAAAAACGAACTATAAAAAAAATTTAAAACCTACCCTAATAACTAATATTATGCAAATTTTGAAACAATTTTCAAACATATGCTCAATAAAACCTCCAAAACTAGCAAGTAATATTTAAAACTACCTAACAACTCAATCTTAGATCCATTATTATGTTTGCTTTTCTTAAAATTCAAAATCTACGGGGTGGCAAAAACTTGCATTCTAATTCTTTTCTTCCGGTCTTTCAAAACCGCGCCAACCCAACGACTAAAATGTTATTCACCCACCGAAAAGAAAGAAATCCGGAGCTTACCTTTTCCAATTAAAAACCCCTCCAAACAAACAAAGAAAGGAGGCGAACACGGAGAGAGAGGGACACACACACGCTTAATAATAACCATCCTTTCACCACCCCCCTCGCCATCTCCATTCCCTTGCTCTCAACGCCCCCATCTCCTTTCACAATACTACCATGAACTTCACCACCCCTAAGCGCAACCAAGACTCCATGGCCGACACGCCTCCACCAGCCACTGCCGGCGACGGCTCCAGCATCGAGGTCGCCAAGCGGCCGCGCGGGAGGCCCCCGGGTTCCAAGAACAAGCCGAAGCCGCCGGTGATCATCACGCAGGACTCGCCGCACCCTTCGTCGTCGATGATGCGGCCCCACATCCTCGAGATCCCCGCCAACCACGACCTCATCGAGACCCTCTCCGCCTTCTCCCGCCGCAAGAGCCTAGGCCTCTGCGTCCTTGCCGGCACCGGCGCCGTCTCCAACATCACCATCCGCCAACCCCCTCACCCCACCGCTCCCCCGTCGTCCCCGGACGCCACCCTAGGGTTCCGTGGCCGCTTCGAGATCCTGTCGCTCTCCGCGACGGTGATGCCTCCGGCGGCGTCGGCGGTGACCGCGGCGGTGACGGTGGCGGGGCCTCAGGGGCAGGTCCTCGGCGGGACGGTGGTGGGCCCGCTGGTGACGGCGGGGACGGTGACGGTGGTCGCGGCGGCGTTCGAGAATCCGACGTGGCATAGGCTTCCGGTGGCCGACGACGACGTGGCGAGGTCTCTGTCGGTCTCGGGAGGCGGCGACGACAGCAGCGGGCATCATGAAGATACGGCGGAGGAGCAGCAGCAGCTGTATGTTCACCGCGTCGGCGAGTACGAGCACCACCACCACCGGCACCAGCAGCAGCAGGTGGTGGTGGAGCCGTGTGGGATGGGGATGTACGCGCCGCCGCATTTTCCGGCGCCGGCGGAGGGAATTTGGGCGCCGACCCCGCGGCCGCCGCCTTACTGAAAAGTTTACATTAAAATACCCTGAATTATTATCCTGTAAGATTATGGCATCGGGAGTTTTTAGAGATTAGTTTGCAGGCATTTGTTAACACTTTGTAAGCTAAATTGAATTTGTTAGTGCCCTTGGAGAATTAGATCATAGCTATTGCTATACAATAATAGTGTTTTTTTCTATATAATTTTACATCTAAATTACATATCGTGCGATCGTCCAAAACACAATCAAGCAAGATTCATTTCATGAGAATCCGATTATGTTTTACTATCGCCAGTAGCTCGCCATCATAACCCTTCTCTTTTATCTTGGCATAGGACAGGTAGTGGAATCAATCACAAAGCAAGATCCATTGAAAATTTGACAATTTTATGTCTAACTATTTTGATTAGTGCAGTTTTTCCATTTTGGTAATTTAGATACAAAGTATTGGTTATTATTTCAGAAACTACCCTTGAAGTTCTATCAATATTTTGTTATTATTTCATAAACTTGTCTTAAATGATATTTTAACATAGGAGTATATATTGGAAATAAAGCTAGGAATTTTCATCGACGGTTTGATACCCCTTCCTTTTCAATGGTTACATCCATGGCATGGTGAAATCAGAATAAGTTTCGATAGTTCGGTCAAATAATTTACTATAGCGGGAGCTGGAATTTTATGTCGGGATGATCTTGGATATGACCTCCAAAATAAAAGATGGAGACTTTCAAGGCTAACGGTCTCATTGGTTGCTTTCAGCTGCTAGAGAGACGGTCCGGATTGCGGCCTTTGAGCTTCATGCAAATAAACTGTGGATGGTGATTCTAATCTGGTTATTGGATGGATTAATCGTGAAGTCATTCCTTACGGCATTGCAATGCTGAACTTGTAGGATATCCGGAAACGAACAAGGTCGCTCGAATTTCGAGCTACTCATATCTTTCATCAAGGAAATACAGGAGCTAACTATATTTCTTAACTCAGGATTCGGGAACGTTGGATGGTGTTGTCGGTTTTGTTCAGACGACACTAACAAGTGTTTTGTAGCAGCTGGTTTGGAATGAGTGTAATGGTTGTTTCTTTACAAGAGCTTAAGGTTCAGTTTGGATGAGCGTTTGGAAATCATGGTTTTATAACCAAGCCATATTTTGAGATGTATTAGGGGAAGCGGTATGAAACTATGATTTTGTAATTATGGCGTGTTTGGATAAACTATACCATGATTTTGTAACCATGATTTAAAATGTACGATACCAAAATGGATATGCATGTATTATAAGTGTATCACTAATATTTTTATATACTTTAAACATTAATAAATAATATAATAATGTCATAAATATTAATAAAATAATTTGTAAATATAATTTTTTTTAAAATTTAATATATTAAAAATGCATATGCTTCTGGCATCTATTTTAAAAAATAATATAAAAATACTCAAATTTTAGCATTCTACTTTTATAACAAAGGGTTGCATGCATTTAAAACTAATAATACTCAATGACGATTATGACGAATGAGTTCATCTTTTATACGGTCATGGACTGCAGACATTGAACCTTGTGGTGGAGGCAACGGTGATTCTCGATATCATCTTGTACCATGTCGTTCTTGTTCTTCTCGATACTCATCTTCCAGATGCTCTGGCCAAAAATCTGGATCATTATCATATTGTTGAAATTTCAAGTCATCAGAAACATCTCTTCTTATGAAATTGTGCACTGCCATAGCAGTAATTACAATTTCACTTGATCTTCGAAATCATAAGTGGGCATATTTTGCAAAATTGCAAATCATTTTTCCACACACCAAATGTTCTCTCAATTGCGCAGGTTAAGCTTGAAAGGTGGTAGTGAAAATTTTCCTTTTTATTCTTTGGAATATTTGAGGTGTCGGGAAAGTGTGGAAGGTGATATCTTTCATATTTGTATGGAGGCATAAATCCATCTGAAATACCATAATCGGAATCCACCAAATAATACCTACCTAATAATCATATCGAACATCCGCGTTATTAAGCAAACAATGTATTAAAGGAACAAGATATTATATACCTATCCACTATAAATTAATTTTGATTAACTGGTGGTGGTTTAGGAAATTTGGACGTTGAACTGTTCAGGACTTCTGAAAATATCCTGTTGTCATGTGTTGTGCCTTCCCATCCAGCTAATGCATAAGTGAAGGTCAAGTCAAAACCACACGCCGCCATAACATTTGGAGTCGGATAGCCGTTTCTCCCAACGAAGGTCGTGACTTTCTCAGATGATTCATGACACGTCATATGAGTATCATCTATGGCACCAATGCAATGTTGGAAAAATGACATATATTTACTAGTACTAATTTTTTCTTCTGGAATATGCCTGAATTATGGGTCCAACTGCTGTATGATGTCAATGGCTAGCAACATGACACTACGCAGTACACGATGAAACATCCTATGTATTATGTATCCTAAATGCTGGAACATTTCTCTTAATGCTCTATTTGAACGTCTTTGACCTACTATAACCATGAAAATGCCCACCATTTCATGTATTGAAATTTCCCTAGTTGGGGTTAGCTAATACTTATGTGTTAGAGCGTTACAGGTTAATAGGAAGTATGATCTCCACATCTTAAACTGTTCATTTCGTCTAATAGGATGCACAGATAAGAATTCCTGTATCCACATTTGTCCCATTAGGATAGAGGTTCTACAAAGTCTTTTAGTAAGATACTTAAGGACATATTGATCAGCGAGTGATGCGACTGTTGCGGCTATAATATCATCTATTTCTTGTTCAAATTCTTCGTCACTCTCATTAGATGATGACATGCCTGAAAATAGTCATAGAGGGAGGTGAATATGACTATAATGTCATCAGGTGATTTCTACAGAAAAAACCAAGTTCAACTAAGATAAAACAACCGAGTAAAAAAAACAAAAGCAACTAAACTTAATGAAAAAGGAAACACAAGTTCAACTAATGATCTAAAAATCAATTAACCACACTACTTCAAATATCTTTCTCTTGGCGTTTCTTTTCTTTTGCAACTTTTTTCTCTAGCCAGATTTTTTGAGCCGTTTCATCTTCCAAGGCAACAAACATTTCTCTGTTTATCGCCGATTCCATTACGTCCGCAGCGTCAATGTATAGTTCATCAACAACACTTATCTCAGGAAACTCCCGTATGAACTTCGTCACCAGGAATATGGATGGTACATGTAGAGTGTTTTTTGTCATCCCATTGAGATGTGAATGCGCATGCTTGTCAGGCGCATTACAGATTCCTCCTGTGTAGGGTAGGCCGGGGTTTATTGATTGTGGGATCCGAATATCCGGCAGGCACGGACTAAGCTGTCGTTAATTACCCCTTACCTTTGGAGCGAGAGAAGCTCCGATTAATGGGTCAAACTGGTCATGTGAATTTAATGTGCAGTGTGCGTATGTGTGTGTCTTGAGAGGTTTTGGGTATATCGGGGGCCTCGCAGAGTTTACGGGGGTCCCGCTACCCGGATTGCGGGCTGGGGGTTAAGGGGACTAGCAGCCCCCTTGCGGGGTATGGCGCAGCGCCCCACTAAAAATTTTTTCTAACGGGAGATGTGTTTTGAATGTGGAGCGTATGGGAAAAAGAGAGTGTAATGCACAGTTCTTTTGTACACCAATATCCGTATTTTTATAAAGGGTTGCTTACAAAATTTATTATTTATATTAATAATTATTTTAATTATTTTAAAACCCCAACCTTTAAACCTACCCAAACCCTAACCCTATTTCTATTTCCCATTTATATTTCCTCCATTTCCTAGCCCAGCCCACCATTCCTACCCCCTCTCCTTTTAATTCTTTTTCCTCCATTTCCCAGCCCAGGCCCCTCCCTAAAACCCAAACCCATCCCTTTTTCTCCCCGAGCCCGGCCCAACTCCCCCGACCCGACCCGCATCCTCCCATATCTTCCTCCCTCGTATCCCCTTTCCCGCTCTTTCCCGCCTCTCTCCCTTCGCAACGGCCACTTCCCCACGACCCGTGCCCGTTCACCCACTCCTCGTGCGCTTCTCTCGCCCAACCTCAACTCCCCGTGTCGATCTCCCCTCTCCGACCAGCAAACCCCAACGGTCGCTTCCCCACGACCCACTCACCCTCGACTCCCATCTCCCTCGCCCAGGTCTCGACCCCTCTCGCGAGACTCGCTCCCCTCAACAACTGCAACCCCATCGCCCCCTCTACCACTCCCTCTCGCAATCTCCTCCTCTCTCCTCTCGATTCCCCTCACTCACTACCTCCTTCCACTGCACCCTCACCTCCACCTCAACACACCGAGCCTCTCATTCTTCTCCTTCCCCGCTCAACTTACAATAAAGAACCCAACACCATCGATCCTCCGCCGAACGCCTCTCCCCAACAGTCTCACCTCCTTCCTCCTCCTACTTCTCTCATTACCACAACGCCAGCACCACCACCATCGTCATCCCCACTCACCCCTTCGCCTGCATCCCCAACCACTTCCTGCACACCGAGCCCAACCCCACCTCCTCTGTCGCCGTCACCACTCCTTGCACTGCCAACCTCACCGACCCCACACCGCTGCCGCAGTGCCAGGCCACCATGCCCATTTCCCTGAACGATCGTGCCTGCTTCATGCCCACTGCTAGCGCCCGCGCTCACATCGCCTGAGCTCTCATCTCCGGCGCCCCCTGGACCTCCGTAGCCTCTCCTAGCTCCCCTCGGTGCATCGTCGATCACTTCCAGCGGACCCATCACCTTCACCGCAACACCAAAGCTAGCCCAAGTTTCAAACCGAGCCCCGGTCATTTCATCGAACACCTGTATCCGTCGCAATTGCCGCTATTCTAGCCACCGGCATCGCCGTCCAAGCCATCGCCACCGTCACTGTGCCCATCACCGCAGTCGACGCTACGTCCGTCGCAACGCCAGCGCACGTCTGTCGCACCCACCAAGCCATCAAGTCCAAGAATCAAGCTCCACCGAGGCCAACTCTTGTCGTGCTCGAGTGGTGAACACACCGTTGCCGCTACCGTAGTCGTGGTTCACCACTGTGTCCTCCGCTGCTATCATATCACCGATCGTCGTCATCAGGCAAGTATTACATACTTGCTTCATGCTATATATATAATTATTTCAATTATGATTCAATATTATTATAGGTATTTGATATTAAACTTTATGTGAAAACCCATCTTTAAATGGCGGAAATTGTGATTGTTAAACCCGTTTACTATTCATAGTGGTGCTACGGAAATTTTGTTACAAATAAATATCGTTTCACCTACAAAATATTACCCCCGATAATCATTGCGAAATCAGAATTTTCCTGAACATGCTAGACCATTAAATTCATATTAAATCTTTTACAACTCGGATTTTAGCGTTCCATGACTTGTATCGAAGATAACAGATTAACCAACAGTACTCTATAGTTGATCTCTGAATTTTAACAAGTTATGATACAGATAACTGGGGAGAATTACGATTCTGGACTGCAGTCCAGAGCAGTAATCCCAGTTATCCCTTGTTTTTAAATCACTTTATATCCTTATTCAAATGCGAGAATATGCGGAACCATATATCGTTAAGTATAAAATTGAGTTAAATTTCTTACCCTACTGGTTTCATTGGATTTCTGTTCTGCATGATATTTTTAACACATTTTATAATGTCGACATGTCCAGCTGAATTCTGCAGTGACAGATTTTACACATCAACCTAAACCTGGCCATAACTCCCTGTGGATATAGGATATTACTGATTTGCCTATTACGTTGGAAACTCAACTGATAACCCTAAATATTGTTCAACTATAGTATCGCCTAATAATGATCCCAACTGGGAGTAAAACGTGTTATGAAACGGACTTCCAGTTCTGAAACCGGATTTCCATCAGTAAACACTTAAATTGAAATGGACATATTTAGCAAACCTGAAACCTGATTGGCGCGAAACCAATTTTGATGGATAGATGATTAAACATACTGCTTACCCCCTTTACATCGTTTCGCTTAATTCTGCATGTATGATTTATAGTTAATTATGCAAGTGGTAGGACACTGACTGATGATATTCTATTCATATCGTAATTATTGTATTCTCATCATATCGTGTAGATGTCATTGCATTGGTAATCTAGTGATCGTGTGCATTACCCAGTGTTAGATATTAGTGCTTTAATTGTGGCAAGTACGTTAGTGTTAAAGCGTGAATGAATAAGTGAAGTGGCACGTACTTGTACACAATCAACGGACCCATTTAATTTATTGCATTGTCGACGTCTATGGGACATGTATAAGTGTAACTATAATTGGTATGGGACGATTATGGAAGCACTTATACTGGTGTCATAGGTAAGGCACCAAACACTGTCCATTTATCTTGGGTATCAGTCGAGACATGCTTGATGGAGATCATGTCTCCAGTTCTCGTGTAGACTTGTTATGGACCGACTAGTATTTGAATTTATGGTTGGTGTTCGATGTAGACCACAGGGTGTGGGTAGTTTTAGTGTAAGTTCAACGGAATCTCGGGAGTCCCATTGCCGGCATACACAGCGATTCTGGAGTTATATGGGTGATATTACTGATTATTAGCGAGCGACTCGGGCCCGTGTTCCCTTTCCTCTGGGGCACTACCCTTGGGTGGGGGATGCTCAGAGTGGTTGACTCTCACACTTGGACTAACGATAAGTTTAGCGACCTGGACAGTTAGACTTAGAGACTGATAGGTTTAGCGACATGCATTGATTACTGACTGATACACCTGTCGTACTGTTTACCCGCTTTACTGTTTACCTGTACTGGCTCCTTTATGCTCATATCATCACTTCATGCTTACTGTTTCATATTCATCATTATTACACTTGTTACATATGTATTTCTAATTATTGCTATTGTGTCGCTCTGACGACCTAAGTATGCATGCTCAGCGTGAGAAGTGGATTTAGCTCAGACCAGGACGTACCTCGAGGATATTGCGGACATCTTGATCAGCGACCCAGAGCTATACTCCCTTGATCTCTATCTGGTTAGTTCTTTGTATTCGTTTTGATTTAGTGACTGCATTTCTCATTACCTGTGCATTGATTACCGATTACCACGTAAAGCTAGAAGGGGAAGTGTGACTACGGCAGGATATTTCCTCGACCGTAGGAGCATGGCTGGCCTTGTAAACCCCTCGTATTCTGTATTTTGGGAAGCGGGACGTGACATGGTTTTGTTGGTATCAGAGCCAGGTTATGCTACGATTGGGATTGCAATTTCTGTATAGGGCTTGACAATCTAAGACATCCTTCGGTCTAGATTGTAAACTTGTTATTCTTGATCTTGATTCACATAGTGTGTTCTGCTACATATTTTGATCTATCCGCTAGAGTTTTGGGTGACTTAGTAGAGTTATATGATTGTAATTATGAACTGCAGCATAGTTACAATCCTGTACTCTGTTTGAGTGACTTGGAGTTCTACATTTGATTTCCACTCGTTTGAGTTTCACCTCACCCGATATTCTTGTTTCGTTGTCTATTCTATATCTTATTCTGATTCTTATTCCTTGTACCTTATGTTGTCCTAAAATTTGTTGTTTCAGGACCATGTCTTCCAACGACTCTTCTTCTATCTCCACTCCCTAAGGTCAGACCGTCGAGATTTTGAGTGTACTGCAAGGCTTGAAGGAAGCCCAGGAGTGGACGAACGACCTTTTAGCTGAAGGATTAAGAAGGGAAATGGCTCAAGCTCCAGCGGAAGCCTCCAATCGTAAGGGAACCCCTGTTAAACAAGAAAAATACGTGAAGATGAAGCGCCCATTTGTTCCGCGGCAACGGAAGCAACGGAGAACTCAACGTTGTGGATAGTGTAAGAGACCAGGACACCTTCAGAGGGACTGTCGCAAGGCTAAAGGGTAATGCCTGATTTGCGGATCCAACGAACATCTTGTCAATGATTGCCCTAGAAGGAAGGAGCTGCAAGGAGGAGATTCGTCCACACTCTCCACTCCTACTAAGTGACTTGGTTATTTCGTAGTATGAGCTTCGAGGATAGTACGGGCCCAGCGCAGGATTCCACTCGCTTGACGAGAATGCAGCAGTCTAGATATCAACGAAGAACTATCACCTTTTCTGCTTTCAATAAAAATATATTGTCACCCTTTTGTAAATATTTCCTTTCGTTCAAAATCTTGTATCCGTTGAACTTTCGAGTTTGAATGCAATAAAATTGTAAGTTGTGATGTATGTATCGTCCCCTTGCCACTCATTTTCCTTATACTGCTTATTGCACCAGTATTCTAAATTTTGATTTTTCAGTCCTTACCTACCGTATATTTTTCTTGTGCTCCATATCCTTGGTTATTCTCTTGGTGTGTTCCACCGTCTGACTCTTTCTTTTCAGGCCATGGCCCATTCTGGAGAAGCGCCGCCTCTAGATGAGGACACACGGTCATGTGTTTCCTTGGACTGCAAGCTGGAGAGTTCAGATGACGAGATCGATGGCCCACGGGTCATTTTCGGAAACAGCAATTTCAAGGACGAAGGATTCACAGCCCCAGAAGTCGACATGATCAACGACTTGGACGACGAAGAAGAGGACCCCGAAGAGGACCCGATAGAGGAAGATTCCGAGGAAGCCTCGGTAGAAGAAAATCCATGAGAGGAAGATCCTGAAGAGAATCCAGTGGAAGAAAATCCTGTGGAAGAAGATCCAGAAGAGGCGAATCACGTGGAATCATACCACGATGAAGAAGCTCCAGCCGAGGAAGAAGGACCAGGAGAAGAAGACCCCGTGGCAGAAGAACCTCCAATGGCAATCCCTGCGAGGCGCTATGGAAATGGACGCCCCTATCTTAGCGCGTGAGCTTACCGTAACCTGCAGAACTTTCATAACCGTGACTGACGTGATCTATCTTTTGTTTTCTCTGGCCAAATAAATCTATGTATAGTTTAGGGCCACATTTTATCTTTCGAGAATGTCTTGTTTGAAATTTTCTGGAATAATAATAATAAAGTTTTGGAGTTCGCCAATCTTTTTAGTATTGATTCGCATGATGCATTGACTGTTTTTCTCTCCCCAATAAATTTCTTTCCTTCTAAGATTCATTACTATTCACCCTTGCACCTTGTACTGACCTGACCCCAGCCTCTTCAACATTTAGATTAAGAGTACCATTTTCCGGCCTTTTTGAATGGGCCGTATTCCACTGTAATCCATACCCTGGCTAGCCCCTACACATTTTTAGTGCTATCTCCTATTACTATAAATACATTCAGTGACATTGCTATTTGAAATCTAGTTTTCGTTATTTTGTGTCTATAAAAAAAAATTCTTGCGTGTTATTAACTACTTCCGTTTTACTTATTCTGAATACTTTACTATTCGTCATATTTTCAATAGCGCAAATATATGCCGCACATACTATTCTCTTATTTCACCATATGAGTTTCTCAAGTTATTTTAAATTGATTGATCGATATATTTATTCTAAAATATGTTGGCCTGTCGGCAAATTTTTCACTATTGTTTGTTATTGCTATTTTATTTTCTGATATTATGCATATAGTTTATCATTATAGATGGTCCTGCCTTGTGCTTATTTAGGCATGTTCTTTTAGTTGCGTTATTTCCTATACTTATATAGACCGTGAATTTTCTACTAGCTGCTCTTGCGTAAATCGCTATATAATAGTATTTGATTTTGTGGCTTTTCGCATTACACTTATAGCTTATCGCTATTTTAATTTCGAGGACGAAATTTTCTTTAAGGGGGGTATGATGTAATACCAAGTTCTTTTGTACACCAATATCCGTATTTTTATAAAGGGATGCTTACAAAATTTATCATTTATATTTATAATTATTTTAATTATTTTAAAACCCCAACCTTTAAACCTACCCAAACCCTAACCCTATTTCTATTTCCCTTTTATATTTCCTCCATTTCCCAGCCCAGCCCACCATTCCTACCCCCTCTCCTTTTAATTCTTTTCCCTCCATTTCCCAGCCCAGGCCCCTCCCTAAATCCCAAACCCATCCCCTTTTCTCCCCGAGCCCGGCCCAACTACCCCGACCCGACCCGCTTCCTCCCCTTTCTTCCTCCCTCGTATCTCCTTTCCCGCTCTTTCCCGCCTCTCTCCCTTCGCAACGGCCACTTCCCCACGACCCGCGCCTGTTCACCCACTCCTCGTGCGCTTCTCTCGCCCAACCTCAACTCCTCTGGTCGAGCTCCCCTCTCCGCCCAGAAAACCCCAACGGTCGCTTCCCCACGACCCACTCACCCTTGACTCCCATCTCCCTCGCCCACGTCTCGCCCCCTCTCACGAGACTCGCTCCCCTCAATAACCGCGACCCCATCACCCTCTCTACCACTCCCTCTCGCAATCTCTTCCTCTCTCCTCTCGATTCCCCTCACTCACTACCTCCTTCCACTGCACCCTCGCCTCCACCTCAACACACCGAGCCCCTCCTTCTTCTCCTTCCCCGCTCAACTTACAACAAAGAACCCAACACCATCGATCCTCCGCCGACCGCCTCTCCCCAACAGCCTCATGTCCTTCCTCCTCCTCCTTCTCTCATTACCACAATGCCAGCACTACCACCATCATCATCCCCACTCACCCCTTCGCCTGCATCCCCGACCACTTCCTGCATACCGAGCCCAACCCCACCTCCTCTGTCGCCGTCACCACTCCTTGCACCGCCAACCGCACCGACCCCACGCCGCTACCGCAGTGCCAGGCCACCATGCCCATTTCCCTGAACGATCATACCCGATTCATACCCACTACTTGCCCCCGCGCTCACATCGCCTGAGCACTCATCTCCGGTGCCCCCTGGACCTCCATAGCCTCTCCTAGCTCTCCTCGGTGCACCGTCGACCACTTCCAGTGGACCCATCACCTTCACCGCAGCACCAAAGCTAGCCCAAGTTTCAAACCGAGCCCCGGTCATTTCATCGAACACCTGTATTCGTCACAATTTCCGCTATTCTAGCCACCGACATCGCCATCCAAGACATCGCCACCGTCATTGTGCCCATCGCCGCATTGGACGCAGCGTCCGTCGCAACGCCAGCGCACGTCCGTCGCACCCACCGAGCCATCAAGTCCAAGAATCAAGCTCCACCGAGGCCAACTCTTGTCGTGCTTGAGTCGTGAACGCGCCATTGCCGCTACCGTAGCTGTGGTTCACCACTGTGTCGTCCACTGCTATCATATCACCGATCGTCGTCGTCAGGCAAGTATTACATACTTGCTTCATGCTATATATATAATCATTTCAATTACGATTCAATATAGGTATTTGATATTAAACTTTATGTGAAAACCCATCTTTAAATGGCGGAACTTGTGATTGTTAAACCCGTTTACTATTCATAGTGGTGCTACGGAAATTTGATTACAAATAAATATCGTTTCACCTACAAAATATTACCCTCGATAATCATTGCGAAATCAGAATTTTCCTGAACATGCTAGACCGTTAAATTCATACTAAATCTTTTACAAATAGGATTTTAGCGTTCCATGGCTTGTATCGAAGCTAACAGATTAACCAACAGTACTCTATAGTTGATCTCCGAATTTTAACAAGTTATGATAGAGATAACTGGGGAGAATTACGATTCTGGACTGCAGTCCAGAGCAGTAATCCCAGTTAACCCTTATTTTTAAATCACTGTATGTACTTATTCAGATGCGAGAATGTGCGGAACCCTATATCGTTACGTATAAAATTGAGTTAGCTTTCTTACCCTACTGGTTTCATTGGATTCCTGTTCCGCATGATATTTTTAACACATTTTATAATGTCGACATGTCCAGCTGAATTCTGCAGTGACAGATTTTACACATCAACCTAAACCTGGCCATAACTCCCTGTGGATATAGGATATTACTGATCTTCCAATTGTGTTGGAAACCTAACTGATAATCCTAAATATTGTTCAACTATAGTATCGCCTAATAATGATCCCAACTAGGAGTAAAACGTGTTATGAAACGGACTTCCAGTTCTGAAACCGGATTTCCATCAGTGAACACTTAAATTGAAATGGCCATATTTAGCAAACCTGAAACCCGATTGGTGCGAAACTAATTTTGATGGATAGATGATTAAACATACTGATTACCCCCTTTACATTGTTTTGCTTAATTCTGCATGTATGATTTATAGTTAATTATGCAAGTGGTAGGGCACTGACTGATGATATTCTATTCATATCGTAATTATTGTATTCTCATCATATCGTATAGATGTCATTGCATTGGTAATCTGGTGATTGTGTGCATTATCCAGTGTTAGATATTAGTGCTTTGATTGTGGCAAGTACGTTAGTATTAAAGCGTGAATGAATAAGTGAAGTGACACGTACTTGTACACAATCAACGGACCCAGTTAATTTATTGCATTGTCGACATCTATGGGACATGTATAAGTGTGACTATAATTAGTATGGGACGATTATGGAAGCACTTATATTGGTGTCATAGGTAAGGTACCAAACACTGTCCATTTATCTTGGGTATCAGTCGAGATATGCTTGATGGAGATCATGTCTCCAGTTATCGTGTAGACTTGTCATGGACCGACTAGTATTTGAGTTTATGGTTGGTGTTTGATGTAGACCACGGGGTGTGGGGTAGTTTGAGTGTGAGTTCAACGGAATCTCGGGAGTCCCATTGCCGGCATACACAGCGATTCTGGAGTTATATGGGTGATATTACTGATTATTAGCGAGCGACTCGGGCCCGTGTTCCCTTGCCCCTGGGGCACTACCCTTGGGTGGGGGATACTCACGAGTGGTTGACTCTCACACTTGGACTGACGATAGGTTTAGCGACCTGGACAGTTAGACTTAGAGACTGATAGGTTTAGCGACATGCATTGATTACTGACTGATACACCTGTCGTACTGTTTACCCGCTTTACTGTTTACCTGTACTGGCTCATTCATGCTCATATCATCACTTCATGCTTATTGTTTCATATTCATCACTATTACACTTGTTACATATGTATTTCTAATTATTTCTATTGTGTCGCTCTGACGACCTGAGTATGCATGCTCAGAGTGAGAAGTGGATTTAGCTCGGACCAGGACCTGACGTACCTCGAGAACATTGCGGACATCTTTATCAGCGACCCAGAGCTATACTCCCTTGATCTCTATCTGGTTAGTTCTTTTTATTCGTTTTGATTTAGTGCCTGCATTTCTCATTACCGGTGCATTGATTACTGATTACCACGTAAAGCTAGAAGCCGAAGTATGACTACGACAGGATATTTCCTCGACTGTAGGAGCATAGCTGGCCTTGTCAACCCCTCGTATTCCGTATTTTGGGAAGCGAGGCGTGACAGAGGGGTGAGGAGCGTCCTGAGGACACATGAGATGGCACGTGGGCGTTTGACACCAGCGGTTCACGTGCATGGTGCGTGGGCGCTGGGCGCCAGCAGGTCACGGGCGCTGGACGCCAGCGGTTCATGTACATGATGCGTGGAAACTGGGCGTCAGCGGATCACACGCCCTGCACGTGGGCGTTGGCCGCCCGCGGAAAAAGGGACTTAGCCCCTGGAGTGAGAGTTGAACTCCCGAGTGACTTTTGGAGTTAAACACCTAAAAATGGGTCTTTTTATAGAGTTAAACTCCTAAAAGATATGTATTTTTGGAGTTCAACTCCTTCAAGGATTTTGATTTTGGAGTTGAGCTTCTTAAAGATTGGTTTGGATTTAAACTCATAAAGAAGAGATTGTTGTTCGGAGTTAAACTCCCAAGAGATTTTCAGAGATGATAAAAGGGGACTCCTTTCTTCTCCATTGAGCCCTGAATCTTCTCTTGAGCCTTAGATTTTTTCCAAAGTGAGATTTTTGGAGATGGGTCTCATTTTTCCTCCTCTCTGTTGGCTGGATCTTGGAGAATAGGGACGGTAAAATTAAAAGTCTCCTTTTTAGAAATTTGATAGGAGATCTGAGCTCCCTTTCGAGGGTTTTATGGTGAAAAACTATTCCTTTTGGGGAAAAGAAAAGTTAAACACTTAATTTAATTTTTTTAAAAAGAAGGTTTAGAACCTTGAGAAAAGAGAAGGAGGCACAGAACCTTAATTTTTTAGGGGAAATGAATATTATATTTCATTTCATTATCATGTTGACTTATATAGGCTTACAAGTTTACACATAGCCCCTTGAGCTTTACAAAATGGTATTTCGCCCATCTCATGCCTCATGTGTTTACTTCTTTTTGCACATGAGCCATGGGCTTTACAAAAATTTGGTTTTTTGCCCATTTATTTTACATTCATGCATAAAAATTATATCAAACTTATTTATTACATAATTTTCTTCTTGGCATGGGGGAGGGCCGACCTCTTCATGTTCGGGCTCGACTTGGGCATAGGCCCACTTGGTTTGGGTTTGGGCCCACTTGATTTAGAGTTGACTTTGACTTTGACTTGGTCAACCGGGGTGTAATTTTTGACCCCAACAAAGTGCCCCCCATCAATAAATGCACACCGCGTATATGGGTTGTGTGCATGAAATTGATAGACCTTGTTCCGTGGGAAGTGTGATTTTGAGGTGGAGCATCATTCTGGGGTCAGAGCATCACTCTGAGGAGCATAATTTCATGGTCAGAGTATCATTCCGAAGAACAGAGAATAATTCCATGGGAGGATATATTCTGAGACGAAACATAGTTTTGACGCAGAGTTCCAAGGTGAAGCATAATTCCGATGCGGGACGGGTATACCCTGAGACAAAGCGTGATTCCGGCATAGGGTAGACATTCTAAATGAAATATAGTTCCGATATAGAGGTTGATTCTGAGGTGAAGCATAATTCCGATGGGGAAGGCAGATACTCCGAGGTGAAGCGTGATTTCGACCCGGAGTATATTTTGAGACGAAACATGGTTCCGACGCAGAGGTGGACATTCTAAACGAAATATAGTTCTGATACAGAGGTTGATTCCAAGGCGAAGCATAATTCCGACATGGAAAGCAGATACTCCGAGGCGAAGCATGATTTCGACACGGGGTACATTCTGAGACGAAGCATGATTCCGACGCAAATGTTGATTCCGAGGCGGAGCATAATTCCGACAGGAAAGATAGATACTCTGGGGTGAAGTATGATTCCGACGCAAAGGTTGTTGGTTGACTTTTTTCCGAGGCGGAGCATAATTCCGACAGGGAAGGCAGATACTCCGAGGTAAAGCATGATTTCGATACGGGGTACATTCTGAGACGAAACGTGATTCCAACGCGAAGATTGTTGGTTGACTTGATTCTGAGACGGGGCATAATTCAAACATGGAAGGCAGATACTCTGAAGCGAAGCATGATTTCGACATGGGATACATTCTGAGACGAAGCATGATTCCGACGCAGATGTCGATTCCAAGACGAAGCATAATTCCGACAGGGAAGGTAGATACTCTGGGGCGAAGTATGATTTCGACACGGGGCATATTCTGAGATGAAATATGATTCCGACGCAGATGTTGTTGGTTGACTTGATTCCGAGGCGGAGCATAATTCCGACAGGGAGGTCGTTGGTTGACTTTATTCCAAGGCAGAGCTTTATTCCAACGGGGAGGTTGTTGATTGACTTGTTGATTTGATTTGATTTGATTTGGGAGTTTCTTATCCGTCCATAGGGGCTTTTAAGCATGGGACTTGAAATTTGGGTTTTTGTTTGGCGTCAGCATCGCTGCACTGAAATATGGTAACAGGAGCGAATCATTTGCCGTGGAAAACTTAGGATTTGGGTTGACATCAGTATCGCTACACTGGAATATGGTACCAGGAGCGAATCATCATTTTCCATGAGAGAATTTGGGGATTTTGGTTTTGATTTAGCATCAGCACCATTACACTAGAATATGGTACCAGGAGCGAATCATCATTTGCGGTGAGGGGATTTCTCTTGTTCCCAGTTTATTGAATTAGGGATCATATGTTCCTAATTTAACGACTTGGAGGTCATCTGTTCCTAGTTTAACGACTTAGGGTCTATCAGATCAAAAGTTTGGGATTTTGGGGTTAGGGTCGGCATCGGCGTTGCTAACACTGGAGCACAAGTGCCAGGAGCAATTCATTATTTGCTTTTGCCTATTGAAGAGAGATGGATTAGGAGACAGGTTTAGGTCTATATTACCTAAGGCTTTTCAATTTTATGAGTCGTAAGGGTCCCATAAAAGCATTTTCTCCCTGCGAATCGAAAGGATCTCGTAGGTGTATTTTCTCCTTAGGAGTCGTGGGGACCCCCAAGTGTATTTTTTATATATGAGTCGTAAAGATCCCACGAAGGTGTTTTCTTACGAGTCGAGAGCATCCCATAAGTTTTGTTCTCCTCATGTATCGTGAGGACACATGAGTCGGTTTTCCCAAATTAAGCATAATTCCAAAAGCGAAGATCGACCACGGGACCGGTGATTGCGGTGAGGCATGGACGTGATGAGGATTATTTGAGCCCGTGGATTGTATACGGTAGTCAATTTGGGGAATGGAAGTAGAGCTAGGAGAATTTGGGGGATTTGGAATTTTGTTGGAGTCTACATCGCTACACTGGAATGGTGCCAGGAGCGACTCATCATTCGCCGTCGGGGCATTTGGAGATTTGAAATTTTGTCGGCGTCTGCATCGCTAACACTGAAGTATGGTTTCAAGAGCGACTCATCATTCGTATTTGGAGGAGTTTGAAATATTTATTTATATACACTTTTTTTTACCGCGATTGCTCTATAATTTCAGCTTTTCTTATCGCGAAGTTCGCGATTGCCCTATCATTTCGGCTATTTATTCGCGGTTGCCCCATCATTTCGGCTTTTGTTTTCATTTTTTACTCGCTTCTTTTTATTGCGATTTGCCTCCATCATTTCGGCTTTATCTTACTTATTTATTTTAAAAAAATTACACTTCCAGTTTAACGACTTAGGGGTCATCTATTCCCAGTTTAACGACGTGGTGGTCGACTATTCCCAGTTTAACGACGTGGTGGTCGATTGTTCCCAGTTTAATGACGTAGAGGTCACATGTGTTTGCTTATCCCAGCTTCTCGAACTTTGATCTTGGCGGAGCTGAGTTGATGATCGTAACTTTATGGCTTACCGATACATCCGAGGACTGTGAGGTCTTCCCAACCTTATATTGGTTCTCCATCCAATCTTTGAAAACATAGCGGTCTTCGATGGTATGACTCACCATTCTATGATATAGGCAGTATATGGGATTGCCGGTCATGTTCATTTTATGCGGCCTCTTTGAAATAGGCAGTTGCAGACTGTTGTTCAAGACGTCTTTGAATATTTTGCGGATTTTGTCCCTCCTGAAAGAGTATACTTTCTTCTTTCTCTCCATCAGAGTAGATGTCTTTCCTGATACTGGTCCTCGAGGCCGATCGGTCTTTGGTTCACCTGTTGTCCGCTTACCCCGTTCAGTGTACGTATCGGAGGGACTGGAGGATGATCGCATCCGTTTTTCGCAAAGGTATTCCGCTTTTGGGCTGGAGGGGGTATCGGTTGGCTATTTCAGGATATCAATCCCTGGCTCATGAACCAAGTTTTGATTTTGTTGTAATTGCAATCGGACGACTTGGATCGTCAGATCTGCCACAACGTTTTCCAGCTCGTTGACTTTGGAACGGACCTTGGTCAACTTCTCGTCACTGTCCTAAAGTTGCTTTTGAAACCATTGGAATAATGCATGTTCTATAGTTCCGGGTATGACAACGGGGTCATCCTTACCGCCTAAGCTTGATTCTGCAAGAACTATGGGCTCCTTTAGCTTAATGGCCTGAGCAGGCTCTTCATCATTTAGATGTTGGGTAGCAACAGCCATGCCATTGTTATGGGTATGAGACGTAGGAGGACTTGTTCTTCTGGGATCCACCATGTAGATCGTATAGATTGTGTACCCATTTACTGCCTCTTCATTGGTAATATTGCTCGTTAGGTTTTTAGCTTGTTTCCTTGGCCCGCTCCTTTCCAAGAAGGGCAGACGATTGAGAGCAGCAAATTCCCGAAAGGCTTTGGTCTCCGTTTGTATGAAATTGGTGGTCGCAGCTTAATCGTTTGCTAACACGCCTTTAGACGGTTCTATTCCTCATGCCTTATATTGCTTTTCAACCCAATCTTTAAAGACGAAGCAGTCCTCAATGGAATGACCTATCACTCTATGATAGGGGCAATATTTGGGGTTGTCGGTCATATTCGCTTCTTGCGGTCTTTTTGATTATAGTAAATGTAGACCGTTTCTTAGGGCGTTCTTAAATATCTTGTGGACTTTGCCCCTTCTGAAGGAATAAACCCTATCAAGCATCTCTTTTAGAGGCGATTCTCCTTCCCCTCCCAATAATGGCTTTCGAGGTTGGTTGACAATGGGCTCGCTTGTCCTTCGCTTATTTCAGTCGGCCGAAGTGTTAAAAGATTCAGTATCGTCAGAATTTCCGTCCTTGCAATTACCGTCCTTTCGGTTTCTCCAAGATTTATTGTTATTTTGGGAATCCGAGGGGGATTCCTACTTTGAGCGCTCCAATATTTGAACTTTCTTGATCAGTTCTTGGAACGTCTTGAGACTTGCAGTGATAGTGTTGGGGTCAAAAATTACACCCCAAGGTCGAGGTTAATAAGTCAAAGTCAATGCCCAGGCCCAAGCCCGAATCCAAGTCAAGTGGGCCCATGCCTAAGTCGAGCTCGAACACGAGGAGGTCGTCCCCCCATACCAAGATGAAAATTATATAATAAATAGTTTTGATATAAAGCCTATGAATAAATGTAGGGAAAATGGGCATAAACCCAATTTTTTGTAAAACCCATGGCTTATGTGCAAAAGAAATGAACACATGAGGTATGGGATGAGCAAAATGCCATTTTGTAAATCCCAATGAGCTATGTGTAAATTTATAAGCCTATATAAGGCAACATGATAATGAAATGAATGACAACATCTGATTCCTCTCAAAAATTAGGGTTTCTGTGCCTCCTTCTCTTTTCTCAAGCTTTTAAACCTTCTTCTCTTATCTGAATTAAATCAAGAGTTTAACTCTTCCTTTTCCAAAAAGAAATAGTTTTTCACCATAAAACCTATGAAGGGGAGCTCAGATCTCCCATCAAATCTCTAAAAGGGGAGATTTTTTTAGTCTCACCCTCTTTTTCTCCAAGATCCATTCAATAAATAGGAGGAAGAAGGAGACTCATCTCCAAAAATCCCACTTTAGGGAAGATCCGAGGCTTAAGAGGGGATCCAGAGAAAGGGGTCCCCTTTTGATCATTTCCGAAGATTTTTGGGAATTCAACTCCATTTGTCAAAATCATTTGGAGTTTAGCTCCATAAATAAATTTTTTTTAGGAGTTTAACTTCACTCAAAATCTTTTGGAGTTTAACTCCATAAATAAAATTCTTTTGGGAGTTTAACTCCACTCAAAATCCTTTGGGAGTTTGACTCCATAAAGAAAAAATTCTCCCTTTTTCTGGGTGTTTCCATAGTCCCTCGGAGTTTAAATCCTAAACTCGGGGATAAGTCCCCCTTTTTTTCCTGCAGGCGCCCAGCGCCCACGTGCCGGACGTGTGAGGCGGTAGCGTCCAGCGCTCACGCACTTTGCATATGAGGCACTGGCTGTTAGTGATATATGCCCTAGAGTATATTATTGTATATTACATTTTGAAAGCTTGGGATATATACAGATATAATAACAGTCTTACTCAATATGATAGTATACTATCTGGTTTGATTCTATCTTAATATGTGTATTTGTTTCTTTTAACGTATCGCTAATACATGTTGATAGAGCCCTTAGAATTTTTGCTTGACCACCAGCGTTGTGATGGCAGTCACACTAGTGGGAGCTGGGTAGTCTATAAGTACATTCTTAAACTTGCCCTAGTTGTAAGATTATCGAGACTGGGCATCGATACTCCAGAGTAGACTAGTGTATACGCTTCTTATCCCTGTGAAGGGAGGTGGCATGTCCCGCAGCCATTGGTATACGGTACCAAAGATAGTATACAGATGCTCATTGGGTTATGAGTTACACTGGACGGACTCGCTGGGAACTGCTGGTTGGTATTATACCTATCGTCAGTTAGCAGTTCCCCGGTAACATGAGTACAAATTAGTCCGTTGACTTGACATCACTATTCGTCTCGAGTGTGTTCCCACTGTATTTATCACGCCCCGCTTCCCAGAGTACGCTAGATTGGGCACGTGACATAGCCAACCATGCTACCTGTGGGTAGGAAGTATCCATCCACAGTCACATTACGGCTGTAGAGATATCAAGAACAAGATAAAACTTTCCTAAGAACATGTCCACAAACCAGAATAACAGGAGTCAATAATAAATAAATGCGGAAGCAAATGATCCAATACAAATAACTGAAAAGTATGTCCCATAATGCGGGCTCACATCAGGAAATAAATGCAGGAAATAAAAACTAACTAATACTAACTCCTCACAGCTCAGCCTGTTGGCTGAAGTACTCCTGCTCGGACTGCGACAGCGGTACGGAATCTGGGCCATGCAAAACCCAGACGTCAGCGCGTCATGTCAACCAGTAATATAATATGAACAGTGTAATAGGCAATGCAGAAATAAACATGAATAAAGCAATAGTATGAAACAAGCAGTGCAGGGTAGTGTGCAGTGGTTAACTAAACTGTTCTATCAGGTTTTCTATCCTAAAGTCTTTGAAATCAATTTGAGTAATCCTCCATGTAACTCAAAGGATATGTCCCGTTACCCCCCGGGACCACGGATCAGGAATATGTGAACCAATAGTGGTTCTGTCCCGTTACCCCCCGGGACCACGGATCAGGAAAATGTAAGAGTCATGAATGGCTCTGTCCCGTTACCCCCCGGGACCACGGATCAAGTAATACCCTTTTGAGTTACACTTTAGTTTACACTTTTGATTTCCCCATACCCCTAAGGTTATGTGTTCAAGTCAGGTATTCAGTAATCAAGAACTAATGCCAACACAGGATCATGTAAGAGCAGGTTTGTCTGGATAGACAACAGGAATGGTCTATGAGGACTACATGTCGGGTTTGTTGGCATTAGGCACGAGATCAGGTAACAGGTCAGGTCATGGTACATCAGGTCAAGTCAACAGTAAACGGTACCATGTCAGATGCATCAATATATATCATGAGTAACAGAGTCAAGTCAAGATGTAACAATGTCGTGGGTGTGCTCACAACAGATATATAATCGAACAGGGGATTAACAGCAGGAAATAAGCAATAAATTAAACAACAATAAGCAGTTCATTCAATCACAATAGTGCATTTATATAGTGCAGCCGTTTTATTTTATTAACATGTTTTTAGCACCCTTAGCGGTGCAACAGTTTAAATGATGATGCAATACAGTTATATCAAACCTTTGAATACGAATATCCGAATGTAATAGGACTACATGGGAAAGTGCTACAATCCATTAAGCGGTAAAATGTGATTAACAGGTAAACTTGGTTCTTAGGTTAAAAGTGGCACATTGCAATTTCTATGTTAATTGTAAAATGATATATGTCATATTGCACCCAAATGAGAAAATAACTATACCGAGTTAAGTTTTGCAGGTTCAATGAGCCAAAACATATATAATTGTATAGTATAGCATGTAGCAAGTGATACTTGCCTCGACGGGTCGCGAACCGGGAAAAACGGAACGCAATGTCGGCGGGGAAACTCGCGACGGACGCACGGTTCACGGATTGAACCCAAACAACGAACAATGGGACCACGCGGACCGGGGTACCTCGCTGGAACATCGGATCACGTTGTCGGCATCGCCGGATTCCAGCGAGAAAGAGAATAATGAAACATCAAGTTGTGCAAACAATAATGCAAAGGAACCAGAGCAAAAGGGAGGAGGGAAAGGAGTAGAAGGCTTACAGGGGTTGCGGATGTCGTGACAGCGATGGGGTCGACGGCGGTGGGGCGCCGGCGAGGAGGTTTCAGGCGACGGCTAGGGCTGCGGATAATGGAGAAGGAAAGAAGGTGGAGAGGGAGAGGAAGTGGTCGGGTCTGGTGCGCGCAGGTGAAGAGGAGGTGCCGACGGTGGCGCGGGTGACGACGACGAGGGTCGCCGACGATGTCTCCGGCCAACCAGAGAATGCACGGTGGTTGCTGCGGGGTCTCTGTTGCGGCGCCGAGCACACGGGGAGAAGGAGGTGCAGTGGCTGCGACGAGGGCGAAGAGGCGAGGGTGATGGTGGTGGCGGCGTCGGCGTTGGGGCTGCGGCGGCGACGGGCACGGTGGCTAGGGCTAGGGTTGATAGGTTCTCGTGTTCGTTCTGGGAAAATTTTATGGGAAAGGAAATATATATAGGGGATAGAGAGAGAGGGTTAGAGAGAGACAGAGATAGGGAAATTAGAGAGAGAGAGAGATAGAGGAATAATGGAAGGGGCCCACGGGTTAAACAAACCCCCGTGATTGGCTGGCTGAAAGACTTTAAGAGGTTAAAGAAAGATTTAAGAGATTTAATAACAGTAAGATTTAGTATATATATTATAGTTTTGATTATTTTATTAATTTAGGATTTTGGCGCTAAATGAAACATTTCCAAATCGCGCCCGGGTTGGATCCAAAAATTCGAAATTCAAATAATAGGATTTTAAGCGGGTTCCAAATTTTAAAATGACATGTTTTATGATTTAAAAGCATACCCCCAAGTCGGATACCTGTACGCGCGCGTAGTCGTCCAAACTCGTCCGTTTCACCGAACGGGATGAGAACTCGACGTACGGACGCTACCACGCGGCTAGGGGTGACGAGTAGGCCAAGATAGATATTTTTAATTTTATTTTAGGTGCTAAAATTTGTTATCTGCAGAAATGACTTAGCCAGATAAAATTTCACGGCAAGTGTCAAACAGGCAAGCTAAAAGAAATGAGTAATATCTAATGCTCAACCAGTAACAGAAAAAAAATAGTAGTATTGGGCTCGGGTGTTACATTATACCCAACTACAAAAGAATTTCTTCCTCGAAATTCCAAGAATACAAGATAGAAAAACTACAGGAAAATGTGAGGAAACTTCTGCCGGATCTCATCTTCTCGCTCCCAAGTGGACTCTCCATGCGATCGATTACCCCAAGAAACTAGCACAAGGGGGATAACCTTGTTCTTAAGAACCTTTTCCCTTCGATCCATGATTTCAACCGGTCGCTCCTCAAAAGTTAGGTCTTCCCGTACAGTTAACTCCGAATGATCCAAGACGTGTGTTTCATCTCGAACATACCTTCGTAGTTGAGATACATGAAACACATCGTGCACACCTGCCAAGGATTGCGGTAACGCCAAACGGTACGCTACCTCTCCAACGCGCTCCAATATCTCGAAGGGTCCAACGAACCGAGGACTAAGCTTCTCTTGACTCCCAAAACGAATCACCCCTCTAGTTGGTGATATCTTCAAGAATATCAAATCACCCACGGCGAACTCTAGAGGTCTTCTTGATGTGTCAGCCCAACTTTTCTGTCTGTCTTGAGCTGCCTTCATATGCTTTCTGATAGTGTTAACCTTCTCAACTGTCTGTACCACCAAATCTGGTCCCAATAATCTTCGTTCACAACATCATCCCAACAAACAGGTGAACGGAACTTACGACCATACAAAGCCTCAAATGGAGCCATCTGGATAGTTGCTTGGAAACTATTATTGTAAGAAAACTCCACCAAGTGTAGGTGATCCTCCCATGAACCCTTGAAGTCTAACATGCATGCTCTCAACATGTCTTCAAGAGTTTGGATCGTTCTCTCCGACTGAACATCAGTTTGAGGATGATAAGCTGTGCTAAACTTCAATCTAGTCCCCAAACTTTCCTGTAAACTCCTCCAGAAGTGTGATAAGAACCGAGTGTCCCGATCGGACACGATGCTCACCGGTACGCCATGCAATCTTACAATCTCCTGCATGTATCGTTCTGCCAAAGTCTCCGTTGATTGACCAACCCGGAAAGGAATAAAGTGAGCTGCCTTGGTCAATCGATCGACAATCACCCATACTACATTGTTGCCTTTTGGACTTCGCGGTAAAGCCGTCACGAAATCCATGGTTATATGTTCCCACTTCCACTGAGGAATCGGAAGTGGTTGCAACAAACCAGCAACCCTTTGGTGTTCAGCCTTGACTTGCTGACATACCAAGCACTTAGCCACGAAGCGAGCAATCTCCCGTTTCATGCCTTCCCACCAGAAATGCTGTTGAATATCTCGGTACATCTTTGTGCCTCCTGGATGTACAGAGTAAGCTGAACTGTGTGCCTCCTTCATAAGCTCTTCACGAACATCTCCCTTTGGCACACACACACGGCTACCATACCTCAACGAACCATCTTCGTGGACCAGTAAATCTGTTCGTAGTCCGGCTTCAACCTGCTCTCGAAATTTTTGCAGTCTAGGATCCTGCGATTGTGCCGCTTTAATCCTCTCAACCAAGGACGACTGTACTTGCAACTGCATCAACTGTCCCGTAGAATGTGGTAGCACAACCTCCAAGTCAAATCTTCAAAAATCCGCAATGATCTCCCTCTGCGTAGTTAACACCTGAATTGCTGGTAACCGACTAAGCGCATCCGGCACGACGTTAACTTTTCCCGGATGGTACTTAAGATCAAGGTCGTAGTCGGCCATCAGCTCCAACCATCTACGCTGCCTCATGTTCAACTCCTTCTGAGTGAACACATACTTCAAACTCTTGTGATCTGTGAAAACTTCGACTCTCTCACCCAAAAGGTAGTGTCTCCAAATCTTCAAAGCGAAGATCACAGCCGCAAGCTCCAAGTCATGAGTTGGATAATTCTTCTCATGGGTCTTCAGTTGTCTTGATGCGTATGCTACGACCTTCCCATGCTGCATCAAAACACATCCCAATCCTTTCCCAGATGCGTCGCTATGAATCACCAGTCCTCCGGAATTGTCTGGTACGGTCAGGATTGGGGCGGTTATCAACTTCTGCTTCAATGTCTCAAAAGCCAACGCACATTTATCCGTCCATACAAAAGGTACCTCCTTGCGCGTAAGCTTGGTCAACGGTTCTGCCAAACGAGCGAAGTTCTCCACAAATCTCCTGTAGTACCCGGCTAATCCAAGGAAACTTCTTATCTCGGCTACATTCCTTGGAATAGGCCAATCTCGAACTGCTGCAATCTTTTCGGGATCGACGGCGATTCCGTCGCCCGACACAACATGCCCCAGAAACTTCACTTCTTCCAGCCAAAATTCGCACTTACTCATCTTCGCATACAGTTTCTCCTGTCTCAACGTCTGCAGTGCGATCTTCAAATGCTCAGCATGCTCCTCAAAACTCTTCGAGTAAACCAGAATATCGTCAATGAATACCACAATAAACTGGTCCAAGAACGGTGAAAAGATTCGGTTCATCAAATCCATGAATATTGTCGGCGCATTCGTTACTCCGAAGGGCATCACTAGATACTCGTAATGTCCATACCGAGTTCGAAACGCCGTCTTGCAAATATCCTCTGCTTTCACTCGGACCTGATGATATCCGGATCGCAAATCCAGTTTCGAGAATACCCTCGCGCCACTAAGCTGCTCAAAAAGTTCTCCAATGCGAGGGATCGGGTACTTGTTCTTAATAGTTACCCGGTTTAATTCTCGATAGTCGATGCACATCCTTCTCGTGCCATCCTTCTTCTTTACTAGAAGGACTGGAGCTCCCCAAGGTGAGTTACTGCTTCGAATCCAACCCTTATCAAGCAATTCAGCAACCTGTTTCTTGACTTCTTCTAATTCCACTGGTGCCATTAGATAATATGCTTTGGATACCGGCGCTGCACCAGGAATAAGATCAATCGCGAACTCCACGTCTCGCTTCGGCGGTAAACCCGATATATCTTCAAACACATCCATAAAATCGCGAACAACCGCCGGCTCTTCATTACTATCAACATCCATTGCTGCAAGAATAACATTTGTCGGCCTAGCCCTAAACTCGACTGGCCTGACAGAACTGATTCCTCCAGTGAAGGTAAACTCAGGATGTCCGGGAATCTGGAAAATTACCTTCCTTGCCCTACAGTCAATGTGAGCGTGGAAAGTGCCAAGAAAGTCCATTCCCAAGACGACCTCGTAGCTGCCCGTATCAATCACCAAGAAATCTGCAAAAAGCTCCCGTCCGCACACCACAACTGTACAGTCTTTACACTCCCTACTAGATACAATTTTCCCATTCCCAGTGTGTATGTCCCAAAAACTAGACAGGGTCATGCAAGCAATCGAGTGTGTAGTTATAAACTTGGATGACATAAAACAATGGGATGCACCAGAATCAAATAATGCCACTGCGGGAAAACCATGAACGAGTAGAATACCTGAAACCACTTCTCCTGATGCCTTAGCTTCCTCAGCTGTCAAGGTGAAAGCTCGAGCCTGATTAGGTCCTTGAGTCAGCTGTTTCTGCCCTTGGAACGGTTTCTGCGGAGGCTTCTGAAAATCATCCCTCGTACGAAGCTTCGACGGACAGGCACCAATTGCGTGATCAGCCGCTCCACAAACCAAACAAAGTCCCAGCTTCCTTCGACAATCCTTCTGCGCGTGCCCAGGTAAACGGCAGTAGTCATAAATCATGCTCTTTCTTCGATCAACGATCACAGGCTTCTTCATGGGTGCTACACCTCGACGGTCTACTGGAATACTTCTGCGACCATGATCTCTGTTAGGTACAAATACGGGCTTCCTTGCCGCAACTGCTGTCTGCTGCAAGCTCCCTTTTATCCCAGATAAACTCTGCTGTTCCCGAGCTGCCGTAAGAACCTGTGAGAAAGTGGTCAAACCCAGGGAGACAATCTGCCTCTGGATGTCCACATCCAAGCTGCGCATGAACCTCCGTGCCCTGTCTGCATCGTTGGCAACTAAAGGTCCAGCGAATCTGCTGAGTCTCGTCCATTCTGCTGCATGCACATCCACGGGTGCTCCATTCTGCCTCAGCCCAATAAACTTCTCTTCCATTTCCTCCCGTGCAGTTCGCGGGAAGAACTTCTCCAGGAAACTCTTAGAAAAATCCGCCCATTTGATCGGTTTGGGCAAGCGAGTCTCCTCCACAAGCCACCATTCTCGAGCGTAGTCCACTAACTGAATGCGTACCACATCAACTCTTTTGTCATCTGGAATCTATGCCGCAATCAACAAATTCTCCGTGTCAACTAGCCACTGCTCGGCTGGCAACGGCTCCTCCAAACCAGTAAAGGTAGACGGACCCAAACGTCTGAAATCTGCCACGGTCCCTACTCGGTCAACTGGTTTAGCTCCAGCGTTGTTCACAGACTGCTGAACGAGCTGCAAACCTTCCTGGAACGAGTCTGCCTGCTGCTGGATCAGCTCGGTCTGCCTCTTTTGATTCTCTAGCATTCCCCTTATCACTCCAAGCATGGCGGCTTCGTCCACACGCCTTTGGTACGTCTTCAAATTCTTCCTGAAATCAAGAAAACACCCAACATTAGCATGATGATAGATTTGATATATATAGATCAAGGCTAGAACTCCAAGATACTTAAATAGAGTACCACATTGTAACTATGCCGTGGTATCATAGCCACAATTACTTAACTCCACCCAAGTCGCCTAAGTCCTAGGGATAAAAAGAAATCAGGTTTTCGAGTCGACATGCAAAGTAAGTTTGCACGTCGATATAATCAGGAAGAATGTGATTCAAGAATGGTAAAACGGTCAAGGCGGTAGGACATGTTTCCTAAACACGGGTATTCTGATTCGTGTATTGGGTACAATACCCAACTACAAAAGAATCAACCCAACTAACCTATAGCTCTGATACCAAAAGAACCATGTCACGCCCCGCTTCCCAGAGTACGCTAGATTGGGCACGTGACATAGCCAACCATGCTACCTGTGGGTAGGAAGTATCCATCCACAGTCACATTACGGCTGTAGAGATATCAAGAACAAGATAAAATTTTCCTAAGAACATGTCCACAAACCATAATAACAGGAGTCAATAATAAATAAATGCGGAAGCAAATGATCCAATACAAATAACTGAAAAGTATGTCCCATAATGCGGGCTCACATCAGGAAATAAATGCAGGAAATAAAAACTAACTAATACTAACTCCTCACAGCTCAGCCTGTTGGCTGAAGTACTCCTGCTCGGACTGCGACAGCGGTACGGAATCTAGGCCATGCAAAACCCAGACGTCAGCGCGTCATGTCAACCAGTAATATAATATGAACAGTGTAATAGGCAATGCAGAAATAAACATGAATAAAGCAATAGTATGAAACAAGCAGTGCAGGGTAGTGTGCAGTGGTTAACTAAACTGTTCTATCAGGTTTTCTATCCTAAAGTCTTTGAAATCAATTTGAGTAATCCTCCATGTAACTCAAAGGATATGTCCCGTTACCCCCCGGGACCACGGATCAGGAATATGTGAACCAATAGTGGTTCTGTCCCGTTACCCCCCGGGACCACGGATCAGGAAAATGTAAGAGTCACGAATGGCTCTGTCCCGTTACCCCCCGGGACCACGGATCAAGTAATACCCTTTTGAGTTACACTTTAGTTTACACTTTTGATTTCCCCATACCCCCAAGGTTATGTGTTCAAGTCAGGTATTCAGTAATCAAGAACTAATGCCAATACAGGATCAGGTAAGAGCAGGTTTGTCTGGATAGACAACAGGAATGGTCCATGAGGACTACATGTCGGGTTTGTTGGCATTAGGCACGAGATCAGGTAACAGGTCAGGTCATGGTACATCAGGTCAAGTCAACAGTAAACGGTACCATGTCAGGTGCATCAATATATATCATGAGTAACAGAGTCAAGTCAAGATGTAACAATGTCGTGGGTGTGCTCACAACAGATATATAATCGAACAGGGGATTAACAGCAGGAAATAAGCAATAAATTAAACAACAATAAGCAGTTCATTCAATCACAATATTGCATTTATATAGTGCAGCCGTTTTATTATATTAACATGTTTTGAGCACCCTTAGCGGTGCAACAGTTTAAATGATGATGCAATACAGTTATATCAAACCTTTGAATACGAATATCCGAATGTAATAGGACTACATGGGAAAGTGCTACAATCCATTAAACGGTAAAATGTGATTAACAGGTAAACTTGGTTCTTAGGTTAAAAGTGGCACATTGCAATTTCTATGTTAATTGCAAAATGATATATGTCATATTGCACCCAAATGAGAAAATAACTATACCGAGTTAAGTTTTGCAGGTTCAATGAGCCAAAACATATATAATTGTATAGTATAGCATGTAGCAAGTGATACTTGTCTCGACGGGTCGCGAACCGGGAAAAACGGAACGCAATGTCGGCGGGGAAACTCGCGACGGACGCACGGTTCACGGATTGAACCCAAACAACGAACAATGGGACCACGCGGACCGGGGTACCTCGCTGGAACATCGGATCACGTCGTCGGCATCGCCGGATTCCGGCGAGAAAGAGAATAATGAAACATCAAGTTGTGCAAACAATAATGCAAAGGAACCAGAGCAAAAGGGAGGAGGGAAAGGAGTAGAAGGCTTACAGGGATTGCGGATGTCGTGACAGTGATGGGGTCGATGGCGGTGGGGCGCCGGCGAGGAGGTTTCAGGCGACGGCTAGGGCTGCGGATAATGGAGAAGGAAAGAAGGTGGAGAGGGAGAGGAAGTGGTCGGGTCTGGTGCGCGCAGGTGAAGAGGAGGTGCCGACGGTGGCGCCGGTGACGACGACGAGGGTCGCCGACGATGTCTCCGGCCAACCAGAGAATGCACAGTGGTTGCTGCGGGGTCTCTGTTGCGGCGCCGAGCACACGGGGAGAAGGAGGTGCAGTGGCTGCGACGAGGGCGAAGAGGCGAGGGTGATGGTGGTGGTGGCGTCGGCGTTGGGGCTGCGGCGGCGACGGGCGCGGTGGCTAGGGCTACGGTTGATGGGTTCTCGTGTTCGTTCTGGGAAAATTTTATGGGAAAGGAAATATATATAGGGGATAGAGAGAGAGGGTTAGAGAGAGACAGAGATAGGGAAATTAGAGAGAGAGAGAGGAATAATGGAGGGGGCCCACGGGTTAAACAAATCCTCGTGATTGGCTGGCTGAAAGACTTTAAGAGGTTAAAGAAAGATTTAGGAGATTTAATAACAGTAAGATTTAGTATATATATTATAGTTTTGATTATTTTATTAATTTAGGATTTTGGCGCTAAATGAAACATTTCCAAATCGCGCCCGGGTTGGGTCCAAAAATTCGAAATTCAAATAATAGGATTTTAAGCGGGTTCCAAATTTTAAAATGATATGTTTTATGATTTAAAAGCATACCCCCAAGTCGGACACCTGTACGCGCACATAGTCGTCCAAACTCGCCCGTTTCACCGAACGGGATGAGAACTCGACGTACGGACGCTACCACGCGGCTAGGGGTGACGAGTAGGCCAAGATAGATATTTTTAATTTTATTTTAGGTGCTAAAATTTGTTATCTGCAGAAATGACTTAACCAGATAAAATTTCACGGCAAGTGTCAAACAGGCAAGCTAAAAGAAATGAGTAATATCTAATGCTCAACCAGTAACAGAAAAAAAAAGTAGTATTGGGCTCGGGTGTTACAGTATTTAGATTACTACCCTACCACGGCTCAAATGAGTCGTGCAAACAGGTAGTAGATGGGTCCAATTCCGAAGCACTTGGAGGGAGTAGGGGATAGAAGGAATTCAACTCTCTCGATATTGGGAGTTGATATCACGCTGTGTATAGTTAGCTAATACACAAAGTCCCTGGTCAGGATAAGTGAGATTTACTGGTAGGTACACCAGTAGTTTCTTAGGGTGTATTTAATTCCATACCGACATGACTTATTGCGCTATTATGAGTCTGACGTTTACCGCCCCCTAGGCCCGATATATGATACTCTTAGATGAACAGACCAAACTGTACGGAGAATGTCACCTATAGGCTCAGTAGGGTTTTCGGACGAGTTATCGTGTCGATCTTCCCTTCAACAGATACCTGGGTAGCCATTACGTACAGCTAGTGCCACTGACGTGCTTGTGATTAAACCCACTACCAGCGTATTGTCGAGTCTTTAGAGTATCACAGAGAGGGTTTCCCGGTTCAAGCAAAACGGTGTAGTTTGTGTATGGTTTTACGCAGGGGTGTTCGATTGAACACATGCATTTAT
Organism: Agapanthus africanus; assembly: GCA_030015575.1. Lineage (NCBI taxonomy): Eukaryota > Viridiplantae > Streptophyta > Magnoliopsida > Asparagales > Amaryllidaceae > Agapanthus > Agapanthus africanus. Next base: position 610,729,130 of record CM057343.1, on the reverse strand, counting down.
GCACATGCTTTGATCGGACGGTTCAGTAGTACTAGCAGGTTTGAAAGACAGCCAGTTTTGATGCTGGTATTATATTGCTCTCTTTTGGGTATTTGTATTTTAATACGAATACGGTATTTATACGAATACGTGTATTTGTATAAATACGGGTATTTGTGCTTTGATACAAATACATGTATTTCTTTTTAAATATGAATACGCGTATTTTGTATTTTCGGTACAAATACGGTATTTGTATTTTGGTAGAAATACGGTATATGTATTTATACGGGTTTGAGTATATTTGTTTATATACATGCATTTGTATTTATTTATAAGTGTATGTGTATGTATACTTGTGAGGTGGCTACACTCTCTCACTTATCTCCTCACCATTTAACATTGAAGTGTGTGGGCTTGTGACTCGCCCTAGTGAGTCACCAAGCCCACCCACTTTTTTTGTTTGTGATGAATAGATAAGATGAGAGAAAGGTGAGATATTTTCAAGAGATGGTTGATATTTTTCAAGTGAGAAAAATCTCTAGTAGCCACCATCTTCATCTTCTTCCTCAATCCTCTCTCTTGAGTTGTGAGGATTAAAAGGGAGCATTTGTTTTCACAAACTACACCAAGCTAAGTATCTTATCTTAGCAAAACTTGATTTTTAGTTGCTTTGGACGAAGCTATCGATTTAATCGGCATCCTCGGATGGATCATCTTTGACATGGAAGATCGGCTTCGAGGGCTTGTTCCATCAACCCAAGGAGCTTGAGGAGTCAACTTTCAAGACCCGAAGGACCGTCTAAAAAGGTTGTAATTTCAACCGAGTAGTTAAAACTCTAGTTAGGGTTTGCTTAGTATAGTGTTTGGGCTTGTATCCTGGGGATTTAGTGTTATGTGCTCAAGTTTTTAAAGTTTTTGATTCCGCATAGCCGTAGTTGATACGGAAAGGAGCATATATACACTTACACTAGTATCAGAGCCTATCTAAACACTTAACTAACTGAATAGACAAAGTTTAGAGTTTCGAAACGGAAACAGCTCCGAAACAATAAAATCTATATCCAAGTTTTTTTTAAATAAGTGCAGAATGCTACTTATGATGTAACTAGAACACTTGAGAAAAACGAGGCACTAACTCCTAGACAAAACCGCCAGAAATGTAGTTTTTCCCGCCATGGCCGGTTCTACTGTGGACTTGTGTCTCGTGTTTCTTGTAGTGTTTTGAACTCTTAGATTTAGGATTTATGGTATTGTTTGATTTTGCCCAGATTTCATATTGTGTTATCTTTGTGCTTAGGCAATATGGAGTGTTTCTAAATCGAAATTTTAACATCGTTTATTCGCTTTAAGTTCGTATATGTGTTTCGAAACATCGACTAATTGCTATACGTCGATTAGTAGGAGTTGCATATATCTAGTATCTTGTGATTGCGGTTTATGGATATGAAGTATTGGATCGTCGTGATTGAATACCTGGGGGGATGTGAGAAGAGTGTTATTTTCTTTCATTCATGTAATTTGATATGTGATGTAATATTCTTTTGTGGGGCACATCCGGGTTGAGGTTGTAGCCACCGTTGTATTATTTCATTTACTTTTTCTTGCACCTAGGATAGACCCAAGGTGGGGTGCACAAACTACCGGGCTCTTGAAGTACCGAGTGGCCTACTCATCTCATTGAGGGAGGTTGCTTCACTTCGGAAAATTGGCGGGTAGTTTGTCGCACCCGTAGGGGTCTAGGGTGAGGGTTTGGCTATTCATCACGACTGTGAAATTCGTTTTTCGTTATAAGCTTAAACGAAATACGGAAATCCAAGTATATCCAATATATTCATTTGTGTTACTTGTGCTGTGATCTGTGATCTGGAATGGCTATTATTGCGTGAGACGAATGGCTATATATATAGAATATATATAATAAGCGTTGCTTATGTTTTACACCCGCGCTGGCCCTGCCCCCGCTTTGCTGTTAGTTAAGTAACCTAACGGTGCATGACGGGGCCCTGTGGTGAATGCGGATGGCATAAGCGTACGTTCTATTTTCGTTTCTTTCTGCAATGATAGGGTTAATTGATGGGACAACATTAATATTTTTTAATGCAAAGAAAATAAACCAAAGTTAAATTGTTGGAACAATTTCAAAACCACTCGGTTTTCTTTAAAAAATAAATTTTAAATGTGGAGCCTAAACCACTCCTTTTAAAAGCTATCATGGTTCTTTCGACTATATCAAGTTCATTACGTTCACGGTTTTCGCCAAAACCAGCCGTAGCCCTCCGTCATTTCAGATGGGTATTCAGTAGTATTCAAGCTATGTATTTTGACCTTCGCCAAGGCATAGTGATTGGTAGCTGCTGGGTATACATCTGTAGCATAGATAGATAAGTCAATCTGGGACAGGCATACAACTATTTTGGCCTTTGTCAAGGGTTTGTACGAATGGGTTCAGATTAACCTGGATAATGACGGGTAGAACTTGCTTGCATCTTATGATATTTTGGCCTTTGTCAAGATCATAAGCGCCTGGGGCAAAAATCTACATCGGAAGTTTCAAAGGAAAAGGAAACTTGCTAGTTTTGCATACCATCTTAAGTGTGATGATTTTGGTAGGATTCCTTCAAAGTTGTCACAGAATGATAGTTGGATCCTGATCCCACCGTGAGTTTTATTACTCCTTGGGAGAATTTTTCACTTTGCAATCAATGATATAAACCAAGTAGGTGTCTAGAACGGTGTTAGCGGGGCAACGCCTCTAGGGAAAAGAGGTTATTTAATTAAGGAATTTTGCGAAAGCGTTGTAAAAACTCCCTCGAAATACCGACACTAGCTCGGCCGAAAGGTTAAGAAAGAATTGTAGGGTGCGATTAATCCCGACTAATTCTTCTTTTATGGTTTGAAGAAGGATTTGAGGGAACAGTGGGAGCCATCCTGTTTAGATAAACTAATAACCAATCTAAACTTGCAAGAGTATTATGCTGAATGTTTCTTCTCTCTCTCCTAATTGCAGTGGCCAAGATGACCGGGCTTAAATTACTACTAGATAAAAATATATTGACAGGGCCAAACTATAAAGATTGGCTAAAGAATGTCCGGATGGCGCTTACCTATGACAAGTTGGGCTACCTCCTTACTACTAAAGCGCCCTCCGTCCCTGGTCCAGATTCCACCGTCGCGGATATTGAAATCCGTAAGACATGGGAAATAGACTGTGCGAAAGCCAAGTGCCTCGTGCTGGCCTCAATGGATAACGAATACCAGAGGCGGCACGAGAAGATGGACTTAGCTTCCATCTTCCTCCATACCAAAGATTTATATGGAGAGTAATCTCGTATCGCAAGATACGAGACCTCGAAAAAATTATTTCAGGCGAGGTTAGCTATCGGGTCATCTATAGGGGACAATGTCCTTAAGATGATCAGTTATATTGAAGAGCTCGCGGACCTTGGGACCACGTTGGAAAACGATTTGTATACAGACTTGATTCTACAGTCCTTCCCCTCTACCTATACCCAGTTTATATTGAATTTCAATATTCAAGGAAAGGAAGTTACACTTCCAGAACTTCTCAATATGTTGTGGAGTGCAGAGGGCACCCTAAAGAAAACCAGGGAGACACTCGCTCTGCTTATTGGGGAATCTTCTTCCTCCAGATCCAAGGCGAAAGCCAAGGGGAAGAAGAAGAAGGCCCCCACCAAGCCAAAAGGTGGTGCCAGTAAGGTACAGGAAAAGGGCAGGGCAAAAGTTGGGGGGCCGACAGTAGGAAAAGAGGAATGTTTCTATTGTCACAGGAAAGGTCATTGGAAGAAGGACTACATGGCTTGGAAAGTCAGGAACCAGGATTCGAAGCAAGTTGTGGGTTCGGCTTCAAGTGTGTTTATGATTGAAAATTGTATGTCAATCAACTCTACTTCTTGGGTATTGGATACCGGTTCAGGATCTCATATCTGTAATTCATTCCAGGCACTGAGAAGCCGTAGAGTTATAAAGGCAGGTGATATGACCCTCAGGGTTGCTAACGGAGCGAGTTTGGATACTGTTTCCGTAGGGGAATATCACTTAGGATTGACAAATGGACACATTTTGGTTTTATGTAACTATTTTTGTGTACCTAGTTTGACATGTAATATCATCTCTGTATCTTTACTATCTAAAAAAGATTATGATTTTATATTTGTAAACGATATTGTAAACATTCACCTTAATCATGGTTTGATTGGGTCAGGTACACTAGACAACGGTATATACGTATTAAACCAACACAAGGTTTTCAATGTCCAAAACACACTTAAAAGAAAGACTCCAGAATTAAATCAAGTTTTCTTATGGCATTGTAGACTAGGTCACATCAATGAAACACGGTTGACGAAGTTGCATAGAAAGGGATATTTGGATCCGTTTGAATATCTGTCTTATGCAACTTGTCAATCATGTCTCAAAGGAAAGATGACAAAGACTCCGTTCACTGGACACGGAATAAGAGCCACCGAGCTCTTGGGACTCATACACAGCAACGTGTATGGTCCAATGTCTACACATGCAAGAAGTGATTATTCCCACTTCATTACTTTTACGGATGATTTCTCAAGGTATGGACATGTATTCTTAATGAAAAATAAATTCGAGACCTTTGAGAAATTCCAAGAATACAAGAATGAAGTGGAAAAACAAACATGCAAAAGTATCAAGACACTTCGATCTGATCGAGGTGGTGAATACTTAAGTGCCGAGTTCCTGGATTACTTAAAAGAGAATGGAATTCTTTCTCAGCTTACTCCTCCATACAAACCTCAACACAACGGTGTATCGGAAAGGCGGAACCGCGTCTTATTAGATATGATACGTTCCATGATGAGTAACGTTGAGTTACCGCGATCCTTCTGGGGTTATGCACTAGAATCTGCTGCATATCTTTTGAACAAAGTTCCTTCTAAGTCAGTGCCTACCACACCATATGAAATGTGGAGTGGGAAGAAACCCTATCTTAAGTATCTAAAGATATGAGGATGTCCAGCTTTTGCTAAAAAGCAGCATGCAAACAAGTTCGAGGTACGATCAGTACTGTGTAAGTTTGTGGGATACCCAAAGAATTCCATGGGATATCTTTTATATTACAAAGAGGAACAAAAGGTTTTTGTTTCTCGGCACGCCCACTTTCTGGAGACTCAATTTCTTGAAAAAGAAATAAGTGGGAGCGCAATAGAACTGGAAGAAATTCCAGAACCACAAACTATTACTGAAAGCATGGTGGAACTAGAAGTTTCAAAAAAAACCGGATGTCCCTGCGCCACTTCGCAAATATAGTAAGCAATCTCATCCACCCGAGAGATACTACGGTTTTCTCGTAGACGGGGATAAAGAGGATTGCATCATCAATGATGATGAACCGACTAGTTTCCAGCAAGCCATTACGAGTAGAAACTCAGTAAAGTGGCTGGATGCAATGAGGACCAAAATGGAATCCATATACACCAACAAAGTTTGGACTTTAGACATTGCACCTCAAGGGGTAAAACCCGTAGGTTGCAAATGGATCTTCAGAAAGAAGATTGGTGCAGATGGATAGGTTGAAACCTATAAAGCTAGACTTGTAGCAAAAGGTTTTCGTCAAAGATCTGGCTTAGACTATGATGAAACCTTTTCTCCAGTGGCTATGCTTAAATCCATTCGGATCCTACTTGCCATTGCTGCCTTCCATGATTATGAAATTTGGCAGATGGGCGTAAAGACCGCTTTTCTGAATAGAAATTTGGAAGAGTGTGTTTATATGGATCAGCCAGAGGGTTTCATAGAGAGTGGGAGCAGCGGAAGAGTGTGCAAGTTGGTTAAATCCATTTATGAATTAAAGAAAGCATTATAGAGTTGGAACATCTGCTTTGATGAGACGGTCAAAGAATTTGACTTTATCAAAAATCTAGATGAACCATGTATTTATAGTAAAATTGTAGCGAGAACTGTCGTATTCCTCGTCTTGTACATGGATGACATTCTCCTGATAGGAAATGACATTTATATGCTACAATCAGTCAAAGCATTCTTGTCATAAAAGTTCTCCATGAAAGACCTGGGTGATGCCTCGTATATTCTGGGGATCCAGATCTATCGTGATAGATCCCCAAGACTGATTTGGAAAGGGGTCGCATGAGTATTATACCCTACGCTTCTGCGGAAGGATATATAATGTATGCAATATTATGTACCCGACCAGATGTTGCTTACGCAGTGAGCATGGTAAGCAGGTATCAGTCAAACCCTGAAGAGAAGCACTGGATAGCAGTAAAGAACATTCTCAAGTACCTGAGAAGGACAAAGGAGATGTTCTTGGTGTACGGCAGTAAAGACCTCCAAATCGAGGCATTCGCTGACTCCAGCTTCCAGAGTGAAAAGGATGACTCCAAATCCATGTCGGGTTATGTCTTCACCCTCAATGGAGGGGCAGTCTGTTGGAAGAGCTCCAAACAAGATACCATTGCTAACTCAACGATAGAGGCAGAGTATATCGCTGCATGTGACGCCGTGAAAAAAGAAGTCTGGATGAAGAAGTTCATAACAGTACTTCAGGTGGTTCCGTCCATTGTTGATCCAATACCTTTGTATTGTGACAACAACGGGGCAATAGTTTTAGCGAAGGAACCAAGGTTCCATCAGAAGTCTAGACATATCTTGAGGCGGTATCACCTGATCAGGAAGATCGTGGATCACCGGGAGATCGAGGTGCGGATAGTAGACACGGAGAACAACACTGCAGATCCACTCACAAAGGCCATCCCTCAGACGCAGTTTGAAAGGCTATTTGAGATGTTAGGTCTGCGATATGCCAATGCATGGCCTTAGTGCAAGTGGGAGATTGTTAGTGATATATGCCCTAGAGGCCATTATTGTATAGTACTGAATTGTATATTACATTTTGAAAGCTTGGGATATACACAGATATAATAACAGTCTTTCTCAATATGATAGTATGCTATCTGGTTTGATTCTATCTTAACATGTGTATATGTTTCTTTTAACATATCACTAATACATGTTGATAGAGCCCTTAGGATCTTTGCTTGACTACCAGTGTTGTGATGGCAGTCCGTCACGCCCCGCTTCCCAGTGTACGGAGAAGGGGACGCGACGAGGTCCGCTACGTATATACTCAGAAGTACATACGCTAAGCGTATCTAAGCAATATAAAATAAATACACAAGAGACAAGGGATAATAAAAACAACAACTTTTATTTATTAACATTCTTTTGTACAATACATGAAAAGGAAATACAACTGGGATAAAAAGATGCCTAAACAGTGGCATAACAGGAAATGAAAAGTACTGAATGGAAAAGTGTACAATGAAACTACAGTGCTGGATCTTCAGCAACTGCTCCAAGTCTTCTGCAGATGGCTCGATCTCTGCCGGGTCCAAACCATCTGACGACATTCAAAGAAGAAAGAAATAGAATGTCGTCAGCGAACAGGTCGCTCGGTAAGTCCCAAAGATAAAAGGAAAGTAGAATAGACAGAATAAGAAGATATCTTTAAATGTTGTATATTATTGTTGTAATGTTGTGTTAACGCAGTTGTTTGTAGCTTGGTACAGAAGGATGCCAGTGTATACGAGAGGGGTCTCTATATGCTAGAGACCAGGGCAAACGGAATGTACAAAGAACCGTTAAGTCACGGTACAACAGCAATGGAATATAGGTTAGGTGTCTTAATCTGACCACCTCGTGCCACCTTTAATACCTTCCGTACCAATCTACCCCTTAAACCACGTAGTGTTTTATTTGTATTGTTATCTTGTAAATTGTATTGATTGTAAGATTGATTGACTGACTGACCAAAACCATGATATCAGTAAATGGTTGTAACCATAGGGTCATGTAGATGGAATAACTGAGAATCATGTAAGTGGAATGTATATCCATGGTTCGGTTCAGTCAAGTTGTATAGTTTGATAATTGGATTCATGGATTCAAGTGTTCATATTGAATTAGAATCTTGTAGATTATAGATTGACTTGAATCATATTCAAGTCAGATCAATCAGACTCAAACCCGAGTCAGACAGTTAGAAGTGTAAATCGAAGTCCTATAACTGGTAAGGTCCTTAGGGTAATTTATAAAACTTGAGGGGGTTTTATGTAAAAATACTTTTATATAATTTTCAAAATACACCTCAAGTATTCATTATTCGTCTTTAGAGTGGTAATGAGGGTGGATTTTATATTGTGACATTTCTAGTGAAAATTTCCTAGTTTTTATAAATAAAGGTATTTATCTATAATATTGATTTATTTGAAGTTCATGGTATTTTAATGTAAAATTTATTCTTATGATTTTTAGAAAAGGTGGAAAATTTATCTCAGAACAAAATAGGTATTTTAATGATAAATATACATATATTTATAATAAAAATAATTTTAATATATATTTTTTATATTCTAAAAATCTCATTTTCTTAAGATGTCGTATTTTAAATCTTTCGAGACCGAATGCTCCTTGCGGAGGTCTGAATCTCGCACTACTAAGCCCGAGGATGTGCGATAATCCGCACCATCCCGAACGGGTTTCCCAAGGTGGGTTGTAGCGGCGCTTTGGATTGATTGTAAAATACTAAATCCTTTAGAAAACGGTTTTATAAAGTAAAAGGTATTTATTTGTAAAAATGTCAATTTTCCGTATTTTAGATTCTAGGGTTTCCTAAGTCAACTAGCCTATTTCTAAATGGTCTAAACGACAAGTTGTTAGATACCTCAAATCGCCTCTTCACCGCTAATTGTGGCCAGGTAAGTACAAGTGAGGAAAGGAGGGATCCACTCACGAATCACCGTGTGTCGGGCCTTTTAGAGTTACCTTTCTCACTTGCCTAGCCTAGACACCACAAAGTCAGGTTTAGATAAACGACCGATGTCCACAACTTATCGTATTTTCCTAATAAGAGGTATTTATTTAAAAGTGTATCAACTCTAAATCTTTTATGATAGTTTTATTAAGTATATGGTATTTAAATGTAAATTCTTGTTTTCTCGTATTCTAAGGTTTCAATGGTATCGTATTAGATTGTATGTAAGTGTGTGAGGAGGTAGGTCGTTATCTCGTGATCTACTATAAATGTGTAGCAAGTTTGATGGTGTTAAATGAAAGAGTGAAACATTGTGGTATTTAAGAGAAAAATACGATAAATTGTGAAAGCTATCATTTCATGTGGTGAAACTTGTTCAAATTCTTTGATTAGTATTTAGTAGTCAACATAAAGAAGTTTAATATGATTGTATTAGTGAGAAGTGAAATTTTTAGAAATACGAATCGGAAATCGGATTTGTTCCGATTCCGTCGGGTTTGTAATTTCGTATTTTCTTGAATAGGGAAGAAAGAGATAGAAAGGGACTTACGGGTTTTCGATTACACTAGAGTGAGGGGGAACTAAAGGTATTGCCGATGCGTTGCGTCGTTGCCGATAATTCCTAAAAACGTCGCCGGAATTTCCGCCGGAATTTCGTCGGAGCTTCGCCGCGAGCTTGTTTTCAAAGTACACAACTCTTGGAAAATTTTGAGAGAGTGAGCTTAGGATTTTGGGATGAGAGGGTAGAGGGGAGGGGGTGTATTTATAGGGTAGGCTAAGGGTAGGGTAGGTGAAGGGTTTTTAAATTAAAAAAAATGTATAAATGTATAAATCATTAAAAATTGGAGTAAATAGGGTATATGAAAGGTTTTAATGTAAAAATATATTAAAAAATCATTAAAATGGAGTAAATGGGGATTTCAAAGGTCTCTGAAACCGATCTAGGAATTTGAAGTGTACAGGGGTGTTTAGAAGATGAAGAGACACAATATTGAAGAAGGGAACTCGACCGTCCAGACGAGTCCGGCCGGCGGCGCCGGCCCGAGTCGGCCGGTCCACCGGTCGAGTCGGTCGAGTCGGGGCATGGGGAGGTGGGGGGTCGTCTAGTGTAGCCTCTGGTATATTTAGTTTTTAAAGTGTAGTGGGAAAATCTGGAGTTATCTTGTGTGGACTGTTGGGCTTACATAAAATTAAAAACAAAATAAATATTAAAAATAATGTGGGGCATAAAATTTGAACTCTGGTGGCTTGGTTCAGCAGTGCAAGATATTACTAATGAGCTACAAGCTCTTTCTTGTAATTAAATTGCTAATCAATTACTTAAATATTGTGCTCAGGCAATAAATACCCCTTTATGGATTTTTTAAAAAAAATATTTGAAAAAAATTTGTATAGGAAAAAGTGTATAAGAAAATTAGGATTGTCACTGTAACAACCCTAATTTTTCCATACAAATTTTTGTACGATTTTTTCAAATTTTTTTAAAGAGGTATTTATTGCCTGACCACAAAATAAGTAATTAATTAGCAATTTAATTACAAGAAGGAGCTTGTGGCTCATTGGTAATACCTTGCACTGCTGAACCAAGCCACCAGAGTTCAAATCCCATACCACACATTATTTTTAATATTATTTTGTTTTGAATTTTTAGAATACCAAGAGTTTACACGTGCATATCTCACAAAAACCCCACTACACCCAAAAATGTAACATTGCCAGAGGATAAATAAACCGTCGGGGGGATTCCGGCCGCCTGACTCGGCCGGAAATCGGCCAACTCGGCCACGACTCAGGCCGACTCAGGCCTCCTACCGAGTCACGGCCGAGTCGGCCGATTCCGGCGACGACCCCAACATGAAAATGGTGTCTTTTCACATTCCCTACACACCTGTATAATTTATTTCCTAAGACCATTTCCAGAGCTCTTTTAAAGCCTCATTTACTCCATTTTTTAATACATTTTAATATATTTTTACATTTTTTCCAATTAAACTCTTCATATACCCTAACCCTAGCCTAACCCTATAAATACCACCCCTAAACACTACCCCCTCACCCCTAAATTCTGAGCCAACTCTTAAGAAATTCCTAAAAACCCTAGTGTACTTTGGAAGAAGGGAAAGGGGAAGCTTCGGCGAATTTTTGGGCCATCTTCCGACGACGATCCTAGGAACTCCCGATGACGAAACGACGCACCGTCGACTCCTCTCGTCTCCCCTTCCTCTCCTCTGTTAACTAAACCCGTAAGTCCCCATCTCTCTTCTCTATTCTTTTTCTAAAAAATACGGAATCACAAAACCCGACGGAATCGGAACAAATCCGATTTCCGATTCGGTTTCTTTCTAAAACCTCACTTTTCTTTAATACAATTATGCTAAAACCAATTCATGTTGACTATTAAACACTAATTAATCATATTGAACAAGTTCTATATCAAAAGTAATTGCTATTTCCATTTTACCGTATTTTTTTCATTAAAATACCATATAGTTTCTTTTCTACATTTAAACCATCAAAATCTTGCTATACCTTTAAGTAGATCACGAGATAATGACCTACCTCCTCACAACACTCATATGCAACATAGCACAATAGCCTCGGGAATATAGAATACGGGAAAACGACATCTTTACAAATAAATATCATTACTAATAAAACCATTTTCTAAACGATTTAGTATTTATACAAATCTTTGCAAAGCGCCGCTACAACCCATTTGGGAAATCCGTTCTGGATGGTGCGGATTATCGCACATGCTCGGGCTTAGTAGTGCGAGATGCAGACCACCGCAAGGAGCATTCGATTTCGAAAGATTTAAAATACGACATCTTAAGAAAATGAGATTTTTAGAATTATAATATATATATTAAAATTATTTTATATAAATATATATATATATATGTAACATTAAAAGATCTATTTTGTAAGAATATAAATCTTACAACTCTTTTCAAAAATCACAAGAATCAGTTTACATTAAAATACCATGAAATCCATACAGGTTTAATATTACACTTTAATACCATATATTACGAAAATTAGGTTATTCTCAATAGAAATGGCATATGTATAAAATCCACATTTATTACAACTGTAAAGACGATAACTAAATACTTGGGGAGTATTTTGAAAACTATACAAAAGTATTTTTACATAAAACCCCTTAAGTTCTATAAATTACCCTAAGGATCCTAGTAAATATAGGTTTAAGCGGGACCAATCTCTTGAGCCTCAGGGAGCCGGAGAAGTGGGTGCTTGTCTATCTAAGGTAGACAACTTAACAAACGGTGTTATCAACACGGTAATCGTCTTTGAAAAAGACACAAATCCTGTCGCCCATGTGCCGCGGTTATCGATAACATCAAAACAATCAGGACTTCAATTTACTTTTCTAATTGTCTGACTCAGATGAGTCTCATTAATAATCTGACTTGAATATGATTCAAGTACAATCTACAATCTACAAACTACAATTCAACATGAATCCATGAATCCATATATTCAATCTATCAATCTATACAACTTGACTGAACCGAACCATGGATATACATTCCATTTACATGATTCTCCAGTTACATTCATTTACATAATTATACAGTTACATCCGTTTACTGATATCATGGTTTCAGCAAGTCATCCAATTATACAATCTACATTACAAGACAATTCAAGTTGCAATACAATACAACAATACAATCAAGATAACACGGGGTTTAAGGGGTAGACTGGTACGGAAGGTGTTAAAAGTGGCACGAGACTGCAAGATTTAAGACACCTAACCGTATACAATTGCCGTTGTTCCGGGCTTTCTAACGGAGCCTTGTACTCTATATTCCATTTGCCCTGGTCTCTAGCATATAGAGACCCCTCTCGTATACACTGGCATTCTTCTGTACCAAGCTATAAACAACAGCGTTAACACAGTATTATAACAATATACTACAATTTTAAAAGCTACCTTCTTATTCTATCTATTCTACTTCTCCCTTATCTTTGGGACTTACCGAGCGATCTGTTCGCTGACGGCATTCTCTTTCTTTCTTCTTTGAATGTCGTCAGGTGATCTGGACACGTCGGAGATCGAGCCCATGAGTGAAGACTTGGACCAATTCAGTGAAGACCTCGAGCTCTAGTTCATTGTACACTTTCTATTTTAGTACTTTTCATTTCTTCCATTGTTTAGGCATTGCTTTATTTCAGTTGTATTTACTTTCCATGTATTGTACAGAAAGAATGTGAATAAATAAAGTTGTTGTTTTATTATATATTGTCTCTTATGATTTTACTTTTATATTGCTTAGATACGCTTAGCGTATTTACTTCACAGTAAATACGTAGCGGCCTTGTCGCGTCCTCTGCCCGTATACTGGGAAGCGGGGTGTGACAGGTTTTGTTGGTGGCCCATGCAGCTCAGAGTTGTATGGAACCCTACCGTTCAGTTCTGTTCTGCGTGAACAACCTAAGCAATATAACACAAGAACCAGCAACTAAAACATTCTTTACAAACATGTTCCTTGAATCTTATCAAGTTCATATTCTTTGAATCATATACCTTAAATCTGTACTAACCTAAATTTTTCTTCAAGGTTATGGATTCCCCAAACAACACCAGCACCAATTTCAACAACACTCCACCTCCACTACCAATCACACCTGCCATTTCTGCTCCACCCAACAAGCAGATGGTTCTGCTTGAGGAAATTTGAAGTATCCTGATTGGACTGCAGCAGCAGACTGCTATATTAGTGAACCGATCAGAAGCAGAAGCAACGGTGTAAAGCCCTCTGCCACCCAGATGGCAAGAAGAGCCTACACTGCCCAACCTGCAAAACCCAAGAGGCAGAAGGAAACAATTAACCAGTTGAGTCCACACTTCTGCCACTACTGCCAGAGTGCCACTACTGCCAGAGAAAGGGACACTTGTAGAAGGACTGTAGGCGCGCAAAAGGCTTGTGCCTAGTTTATGACGCATCCGATCATAGAATTGGAAACTGTCCATATAGACGCAAATCAACTCGCACACCCACCATCTATCAGCAGCAACCAGCTATCCAGACTCCTGCACCTAGTCTTTCACTCCCAGCACTATCTCCACATGGACCACCTCTTCCTAGTCAGGCATCAATATACCAGCATACACAGAAAAATGTGTCGAGACGCCAAGCCTCCACCTTAGCAGCCATAGAAGCCGAAACTGTAAGCCAAGGTAACACCGGTAAGCCTTTTTCACATTTTTAAACCCTTGCACCATCTTGTTATACACTATCTATACTCCAGTCACCAAACTTTCTCTTAAATCTGTTACACTTTCCTTTTACAAATTTCGAGGACGAAATTTTTATAAGGAGGGTAAAATGTAACAACCCTAATTTTTCCATACAAATTTTTGTACAATTTTTTCAAATTTGTTTAAAGGGGTATTTATTGTCTGAGCACAAGATAAGTAATTAATTAGCAATTTAATTACAAGAAGGAGCTTGTGGCTCATTGGTAATACCTTGCACTGCTGAACCAAGCCACCAGAGTTCAAATCTCATACCCCGCATTATTTTTAATAATATTTTTTTTGAATTTTTAGAATACCAAGAGTTTGCACGTGCATATCTCACAAAAACCCCACTACACCCAAAAATGTAACATTGCTAGAGGATAGATGAACCGTCGGGTGGGGATTCCGGCCTCCTGACTCGGCCGGAAATCGGCCAACTCGGCCTCGACTCGGCCGATTCAGGCCTCCTACCGAGTCACGGCCGAGTCGGCCGATTCCGGCGACGACCCCAACATGAAAATGGTGTCTTTTCACATTCCCTACACACATGTATAATTTATTTCCTCAGACCATTTCCAGAGCTCTTTTAAAGCCTCATTTACTCCATTTTTTAATACATTTTTACATTTTTTCCAATTAAACTCTTTATCTACCCTAACCCTAGCCTAACCCTATAAATACCACCCCTAAACACTACCCCCTCACCCCTAAATTCTGAGCCAACTCTCAAGAAATTCCTAGAAATCCTAGTGTACTTTGGAATAAGCGAAAGGCGAAGCTCCGGCGAATTTTCCGGCCATCTTCCGACGACGATCTTAGGAACTCCTGACGATGAAACGACGCACCGTCGACTCCTCTCGTCTCCCCTTCCTCTCCTCTGTTAACTAAACCCGTAAGTCCCCATCCCTCTTCTCTATTCTTTATCTAAAAATTATGGAATTACAAAACCCGGCGGAATCGGAACAAATCCAATTTCCGATTCGGTTTATTCCTAAAACCTCACTTTTCTTTAATACAATTATACTAAAACCAATTTATGTTGACTATTAAACAATAATTAATCATATTGAACAAGTTTTATATCAAAAGTAATTGCTATTTCCATTTTACCGTATTTTTTCATTAAAATACCATATAGTTTCTTTTCTACATTTAAACCATCAAAATTTTGCTATACCTTTAAATAGATCATGAGGTAATGACCTACCTCCTCACAACACTCATATGCAACATAGCACAATACCCTCGGAAATATAGAATACAGGAAAACGACATCATTACAAATAAATACCATTACTAATAAAATCATTTTCTAAACGATTTAGTATTTATACAAATCTTTGCAAAGCGCCGCTACAACCCATTTGGGAAACCCGCTCGGGATGGTGCGGATTATCGCACATCCTCGGGCTTAGTAGTGCGAGATGCAGACCTCCGCAAGGAGCATTCGGTCTCGAAATATTTAAAATACGATATCTTAAGAAAATGAGATTTTTAGAATTATAATATATATATTAAAATTATATATATATATGTATGTAACATTAAAAGATCTATTTTGTAAGAATATAAATATTACAACTCTTTTCAAAAATCACAAAAATCAGTTTACATTAAAATACCATGAAATCCATACAGGTTTAATATTACACTTTAATACCATATATTATGAAAATTAGGTTATTCTTAATAGAAATAGCATATGTATAAAATCCACATTTATTACAACTCTAAATACGATAACTAAATACTTGGGGAGTATTTTGAAAACTATACAAAAGTATTTTTACATAAAACCCCTTAAGTTCTATAAATTACCGTAAGGACCCTAGTAAACATAGGTTTAAGCGGGACCAATCTCTTGAGCCTCAGGGAGCCGGAGAAGTGCGTGCTTGCCTATATAAGGCAGACAACTTAACAAACGATGTTATCAACACAATAATCGTCTTTGAAAAAGACACAAATCCTGCCGCCCATGTGCAGCGGTTACCGATAACATCAAAACAATCAGGACTTTAATTTACTTTTCTAGTTGTCTTACTCAGATGAGTCTCATTAATAATCTTAATTGAATATGATTCAAGTACAATCTACAATCTACAATCTACAATCTACAAACTACAATTCAACATGAATCCATGAATCCATATATTCAATTTATCAATCTATACAACTTGACTGAATCGAACCATAGATATACATTCCATTTACATGATTCTCCAGTTACATTCATTTACATGATTATGCAGTTACATCCGTTTACTGATATCATGGTTTCGGCAAGACATCCAATTATACAATCTACATTATAAAACAATTCAAGTTGCAATACAATACAACAATACAATCAAGATAACACGAGGTTTAAGGGGTAGACTGGTACGGAAGGTGTTAAAAGTGGCACGAGACTGCAAGATTTAAGACACCTAACCGTATCCAATTGCCGTTGTTCCGGGCTTTCTAACGGAGCCTTGTACTCTATATTCCATTTGCCCTGGTCTCTAGCATATAGAGACCCCTCTCGTATACACTGGCATTCTTCTGTACCAAGCTATAAACAACAGCGTTAACACATTATTATAACAATATACTACAACTTTAAAAGCTACCTTCTTATTCTATCTATTCTACTTCTCTCTTATCTTTGGGACTTACCGAGCGATCTGTTCGCTGACGGCATTCTCTTTCTTTCTTCTTTGAATGTCGTCAGGTGATCTGGACACGTCAGAGATCGAGCCCATGAGTGAAGACTTGGACCAATTCAGTGAAGACCCCGAGCTCTAGTTCATTGTACACTTTCTATTTCAGTACTTTTCATTTCTACCATTGTTTAGGCATTGCTTTATTTCAGTTGTATTTACTTTCCATGTATTGTACAGAAAGAATGTGAATAAATAAAGTTGTTGTTTTATTATATATTGTCTCTTGTGATTTTACTTTTATATTGCTTAGATACGCTTAGCGTATTTACTTCACAGTAAATACGTAGCGGCCTCGTCGCGTCCTCTGCCCGTATACTGGGAAGCGGGACGTGACAGTCACACTAGTGGGAGCTGGGTAGTCTATAAGCACAACCTTAAACTTGTTCCTAGTCATAGGATTATCGAAACTGGGCATCGATACTCCAGAGTAGACCAGTGTATACGCTTCTTATCCCCTTCAGGAGAGGTGGCCTGTCCTGCAGCCATTGGTATACGGTACCAAAGATAGTATACAGGTGCTCATTGGGTTATGAGTTACACTGGACAGACTCGCTGGGAACTGCTGGTTGGTATTATACCTATCGTCAGTTAGCAGTTCCCTGGTGACATGAGTACAGATTAGTCCGTTGACTTGACATCACTATTCGTCTCGAGTGTGTTCCTACTGTACTAAGATTACTACCCTACCACGGATCAAATGAGTCGTGCAAACAGGTAGTAGTTGGATGCAGTCTCGAAGTACTTGAAGGCAGTAGGGGATAGAAGGAATTCGTCTCTTCCGGTATTGGGAGTTGATATCGCGCTATGTACAGTTGGCCAATACACAAAGTCCCTGGCCAGGGCAAGTGAGATTTACTGGTAGGTACACCTGTAGTTTCTCAGGGTGTATTTGGTTCCACACCGACATGAATTATTGCGCTATTAGGGGTCTGACGTTTACCACCCCCTAGGCCCGATATGCGATACTCTTAGACGAACATACCGGACTGTACGGAGAATGTCACCTATAGGCTCAGTAGGATTTTCGGACGAGTTATCGTCTCGATCTTCCCTTCAAAAGATACCTGGATAGCCGTTACGTACATCTAGTGCCACTGACGTGCTTGGGGTTAAACCCATTGCCAGCGTATTGTCGAGTCTTTAGAATCCCACACAAAGGGTTTCCCGGTTCAGGCGAAACGGTGTAATTTATGTATGGTTTTACGCAGGGGTGTTCGATTGAACACGTGCATTTATGCACTTGTTTTAATCGGACGGTTTAGTAGTACTATCAGCTTTGAAAGACAGCCGGTTTTGATGCTCGTATTATATTGCTCTCTTTTGGGTATTTGTATTTTAACACGAATACAGTATTTATATGAATACGTGTATTTGTATAAATACGGGTATTTGTGCTTTGATACAAATACATGTATTTCTTTATAAATATGAATACGCGTATTTTGTATTTTCGGTACAAATACGGTATTCGTATTTTGGTAGAAATACGGTATACGTATTTATTCGGGTTTGAGTATACTTGTTTATATACATGCATTGTACTTATTTATAAGTGTATGTGTATGTATACTTGTGAGGTGGCTACACTCTCTCACTTATCTCCTCACCATTTAACATTGAAGTGTGTGGGCTTGTGACTCACCTTAATGGGTCACCAAGGCCACCCACTTCTTTTGTTTATGATGAATAGATAAGATAAGAGAGAGCTGAGATGTTTTCAAGAGACGGTTAATATTTTTCAAGTGAGAAAAATCTCTAGTAGCCATCATCTTCATATTCTTCCTCAATCCTCTCTCTTGAGTTATGAGGATAAAAGTGAGCATTTGTTTTCACAAACTACACCAATCTAAGTATCTTGTCTTAGCAAGACTTGATCTTTAGTTATTTCGGATGAAACTATCGCTTGAATCGGCATTCTCGGGTGGATCGTCTTTGACACAGAAGATCGGCTTCGAGAGCTTGTTCTATCAACCCAAAGAGCTTGAAGAGTCAACTTTCAAGACCCGAAGGACCGTCTACAAAAGTTGTAATTTCAACCGAGTAGTTAAAACTCTAGTTAGGGTTTGTTTAGTATAGTGTTTGGGCATGTATCCTGGGGATTTATTGTTATGTGCTCAATTTTTTAAAGTTTTTGATTCCGCATACCCTTAATTAACACGTCAAGGAGCACATATACACTGGCGCCCACGTGTCTCGCACGTAGCCCGCGGGCGTCCAGCGCCCGCGCGCAACGCACGCGTCCTTAGCATGCTCCTCGCCCCACTTTTCCCATGTACTCCACACTAAAAATACCTCCCCCGTTAGAAAAAAATTCTAACGGGGCGCTGCCCCACACCCCGCAAGGAGGCTACTAACCCCCTTGACCCCCAGCCTGCTATCCGAGTAGCGGGACCCCCATAAACTCTGTGTAGCCCCCGATACATCCAAGTCCCCTCAAGACACACATACGCACACTACACATTGAGTTCGCATGACTAGTTAACCCGTCAATCGAAGGTTCCTTCACTTCAAAGGCGAGGGGTAATAAACGGCAGCTTAGTCCGCAGCTGCCGGAGATTCGGATCCTTGCAATCAATAAACCCTGACCTACCCTAGGCAGGAGAATCTGTATGAGCCTGACAAATGCGCGCATTCCCATCTCAAAGGGGTGACGAAAAACACCCTACAAATTCTTGCACACCCCGTGGGACCTTTTCTCTCCTCCGGGTTAAATATCCATGCGAACTCAATCAACATAGATATCAATTTCCTGAACTGAATTCATGTTTCTTTATACAGGTTAACATTTTCCAATTGCAAACTTCAGACGCAACAAAATATCTCCAAGTCCAAGCTCAGCTCTCAACACAGCTCCCATCTCATACACGATGAAGATGGACACCAGGACAGTCCTCCCGGCCAGTTTCGGGCGACAGTGGGAGGAGTCGCTGCTACCATTTGGCTCTGTTCTTTTCGTGCCAGCTAACTCCATCCCTGCTCCTCAATGCCCCGGTGACAGATAAACCGGCTCAAAAGGAAAAAGGCAAAATGTCATGGTCACAAAGGCACCTCAGCCCAAGCACAAATCCGTTTTCGAAAGACTCTTTGTTGCTCCAGCTGGGGGCAAGGCCATCAACACCAACAAAACAATAAGGCGTTTCGAGCAAGCTCCAGCGGTGCCCTTGACAACTGCTCGATCGGGTGTCTTCTCTAAGCTCCCCGTCAATCGACTCATGATGGCTTCCTGGATAACGGATGCCCTCCAAGCCCTCAAAATCGAGAAGTTAAAACAGAAAAGGCTCAGATACAGAGCTAACAAAAGGGCCAGGGCTCCTGCTATGTTGAACTTCATTAGGTTCCAAGAACAAGGCTGCCCCGAAACAACAACGAAATTGGCTGTAAAGCTCGTTAACTCTTTTGAACCGTTGAAATTGGTTCAAAGGAACGATATGACCGCAAGAGTCAAGAAAACTGCGATCTAGACAGCGCCACCCAAGGACTCAGTCAGGCCAACCGTCTTCAATCGCTTATCCTTTCCCGAAGAAAAAGGGCCATGACGACGGTCCGAAAAATCAGCCGCCAAAGATAAAGAGATGGATGGACATGTGGTCCACATTGTCTACATGGTGGGCACGCGCAGTAAGAGCAAGGACGAGGCCACCACATCTCAAATCCAATCTGGTGTGAATGTGGCTGCCACTTCCCAAGACCAGCCTCCTCTGGAAGGTAATGAAAACCCTTCCAGTGAGGCAGATAAGCAGAGAGATCTCTCGGTTTATGAGGAGTCGGGCTCGGAAAGAGAAAAGGAGGCAATCTTCCGTCCCAAGACCGCAGAGAAGCAACTTCTCCAAGAGCTCCAAAGGAAGCTCAGAAACAAAGACAAGGAGATGGCTAAGCTCTACTCGAAGATTGAAGACTTGACAAATGTCGTCTTACAGCTTACGACACAAGTTTCCTTTCAGCCACCCAATCAAGCGCAGGGCTCTGCTCATGAACCGGGAAATGGTATCCTGAGGCTGCCGACGCCTATTCCCTAAAATCCAAAGATGGGCAAACCGTATGAAAGTCGGTCGCATCCTATCTCGGGAAATGTCTTGACTACCGATGACAGCAACCCGCTAACTCAAGATCAAATCATGGATTTGGTCGCCAACAAAATCAAAACATTGGTAGCCGAAGCCGAAGCTCAAAAAGATGTCAGCAGTAGTGGGAGATCATATCCTGCTCGGTATAATCTGGTAGAGTTTTCTAGTCGCTATATCATCCTTAAATTCGGAAGATTCGATGGGACGGGAAATGCGAATCAACGCATCGCCCACTTTAAAGCCTCATGCGGGAATACTAGGGGCAATGATGCGCTTCTCCTCTGCCAGTTCGTTTATAGCTTAACCGATGTCGCTTTTGACTGGTACACGAGCATACTGGATGACTCCGTTACTACATTCATCCAAATGGAATCTCTGTTTCAACAAAAGTTCATGAGTGTAAGCGATAAGATCACTATTGGCGACCTCGTAAGGACCATGCCAAAGAACAACGAAAGCAGCACGGATTTTATAACCCAATGGCGCAATCTCTCCGTCAAATGTGAGCCACCAAATATTGCCCTAAGAAACGGTCTGCTTTCCAAAATGTTGGAGCGCTCAAAACTGGAATCTTCCTCGGATTTCCAAAATAGCAATAAATCCTGGAGAAACCGAAAGGACGATAATCGCAAAGGCGGAAATTCCGACGATACTGAATCTTTTAACACTTCGGCTAACCGAAATAAGTGAGGGGTGAGTGGGCCTAATGCAAACCTGCCTCGGAAGCCAGTGTTGGGAGAGGGAGAAGAATCGCCTCTGAAAGAGAAGCTGGAAAGGGTCTATTCCTTCAAAATGGACAAAGTCCGCAACATATTCAAAGACGCCCTAAGAAACGGTCTACATTTGCCAGAATCAAAGAGACCGCAAGAAGCGAATATGACCGATGACCCCAAATATTGCCCCTATCACAGAGTGATAGGTCATGCCATTAAGGACTGCTTCTTCTTCAAAAATTGGGTCGAAAAGCAATACAAGGCAGGAGAGATAGAACTGTCTAAAGGCGTGTTAGCGAACAATCAAGCTGCGATCGCCAATTTCATACAAACGGAGACCGAAGCTCTTCAGGAATTTGTCGCTCTCAATCGTCTGCCCTTCTTGGAAAGGAGCGGACCAAGGAAACAAGTCAAAAGCCCAACGAGCAATATTACCAATGAAGAGGCGGTAAACGGATACACAATCCATATGATCTACATGGTGGAGCCCAGAAGAACAAGTCTTCCTACGTCTCATTCCCATGACGATGACATGGCTATTGCTACCCAACATCGGCTCGGTCTAAATGATGAAGAGCTTGTTCAGGCCATTAATCCAAAGGAACCCGTGGTTCCAGAGGCAGTAAGGATGACCCGGTCATCATACCCGAAACTATAGGAGCAAGTATTATTCCAATGGCTTCAAAAGCAGCTTCAGGACAGAGACGAGAGGTTGGCCAAGGTCCATTCCAAAGTCGATGAGCTGGAAAAATGTCATGGCAGATCTCACGACCCAAGTCGTCCGATTGCAATTGCAGCAAAATCAAAATTTGGTTCATGAGCCAGGGATTGATATCCTGAAACAGCCAACCGATACCCCCTTCAGCCCAAGAGCGGATCACCCTTGCGAAAAACGGCCGCGATCAGCCTCCAGTCCTTCTGATACGTACACTGAACGTGGTAAGCAGACAGTAGGTGAACCAAAGACCGATCGGCCTCGAGGACCAGGATCGGGAAAAGCACCGACGCTAATGGAGAGAAGAAAGAAAGTCTACTCCTTCAGGAGGGACGAAGTCCGCAAAATATTCAAGTATGCCTTGAACAACGGTCTGCAACTGCCTATTCTAAAGAGGCCATATGAAATGAACATGACCGGCAATCCCATATACCGCCCATATCATAGAATGGTGAGTCATACCATTGAAGACTGCTATGTTTTCAATGATTGGGTAGAGAACCAATACAGGGTTGGGAAGAACCTACCGTCCTCGGATGTACCGGCATGCCACAAAGTTACGGTCATCAACGCAGCTCCGCCGAGATCAAAGTTCGAGGAGCTGGGATAAAAAAACACAGCTGACATCTACTTCATTAAACTGGGAACAACTGACCACCACGTCCTTAAATTGGGAACAGCTGACCACCATGTCGTTAAACTGAGAACAGCTGACCTCCACGTCGTTAAACTGGGTACAGCTGACCTCCGCGTCGTTAAACTGGGAACAGCTGACCACCACGTCATTAAACTAGGAACATTCGAGCCCTAAGTCGTTAAACTAGAAGTGTAAAAAAAATTGTAAGTAAAAAAGCCAAAATGATGGGGCAACAGCGAATAAATAGCCGAAATGATAGGAAAATCGCAACCTTCACGATAAGAAAAGCTGAAATGATAGAGCAATCGCGGTAAAAAAAACCTCCAAAGGCGAATTATGAGTCGCTTCTGAAACCATACTTCAGTGTTAGCGATGCAGACACTGAAAAAATTTCAAATCCCTGAATATCCCAACGGCGAATGATGAGTCGCTCCTGATACCATATTCCAGTGCAGTGATGCGGATTCCAACCAAAATCCAAACCCCAAAATTCCCAAACGGCGAATTATGAGTCACTCCTGGTACCATTCCAGTGTTTAGCGATACAGACGCCAACTAAAATCCAAATCCCCAAACGGCGAATGATGAGTCGCTCCTGATACCATATTTCAGTGCGGCGATGCAGACGCCAACCAAAATCCAAATCCCTAAACGGCAAATGTTGAGTCGCTCTTGATACCATATTCCAGTACATCGATACAGACGCCAACCCAAAGCCCAAATTCCCAAAATTCTCCCAGCCCTATGGTTGGTCCCTAAATTGACTACCGTATACAATCCACGGGCTCAAATAATTCTCATCACACTCATGCCCCACCGCAATCACCAGTCCCACGGCCGGTCTCCGCCATCGGAATTATGCTCTATTTAGGAAGACCCACTCATGTGTACTCACGATACATGAGAAGAACAAAACATATGAGATCCTCTCAGCTCATAAGAAAACACCTTCGTGGGATCCTTACGACTCATAAAGGAAAAACACATTTGGGGGTCCCCACGACTCCTAAGGAGAAAATACACCTACGAGATCCTTTCGACTCGTAGGGAGAAAATACTTTTATGAGACCCTTAAGGCTCATAAAATTGAAAAGCTTTAGGTGATAGGGACCTAAACCTGTATCCTAAGCCTTCCCTCCCCAACAGGCAGAGGCAAATGATGAATTGCTCCAGACACGTATGCTCCAGTGTTAGCAACGCTGATGCCGACCCCAACCCCAAAATTCCAAACTATCGATCCAATAAACCCCTAAGTCGTTAAACTGGGAACAAATGACCTCTAAGTCATTAAACTGGGGACAGATGATCCCTAAGTCATTAAACTGGGAATGAAGGAAATCCCCTCGCGGCAAATGATGATTCTCTCCTGATACCATATTCCAGTGTAACGGATCCTCATGCCAAACCAAAACCAAAATCCCCAAATTCTCTTATGACAAATGATGATCGCTCATGGTACCATATTACAGTGTAGCGATGCTGATGTCAACCCAAATCCAATGTTCTCCATGGCAAATGATGATTCTCTCATGGTACCGTATTCCAATGTAGCAATGCCGACGCCGAACAAAAACCCGAATTCCAAGCCTCAAGCTCAAAAGCCCCGCTGGACGGATAAGAAACTCCCAAATCAAATCAAATCATCAAGTCGACCAACGACCTCCCTGTCGGAATCAAGTCGACCAACGACCTCCCTGTCGGAATTATACTCCATCTTGGAATTAAGTCAACCAACAAGCTCTGCATCGGAATCATGTTTCGTCTTAGAATGTACACCATGTCGAAATCATGCTTCGCCTCGAAGTATCTGTTTTCCCTGTAGGAATTATGCTTCGCCTGGGAATCAAACTCTGCGTCGGAATCATGTTTCGTCTCAGAATGTACCCCATGTCGAAATCATGCTTCGCCTTAGAGTATCTTCCTTCCCTGTCAGAATTATGCTTCGCCTGGGAATCAACCTCTGTATCGGAACTATATTTTGTTGAGAATATCAATCTCTGCGTCGGAATCATGTTTCGTCTCAGAATGTGCCCCGTGTCGAAATTATGTTTCGCCTCGAAATATCTACCTTCTCTGTTGGAATTATGCTCCGCAAATCGAAATGATGCTCCGACCCCCAGAATTATGTTCCGCTCTTTGGAATGACACTCCGACCCTGGAATTATGCTCCGCAAATCGGAATGATGCTCCGACCGTGGAATTATGCTTCGCACTACGGAATGATGCTCCGACCCCTGGAATTATGCTCTGCTCTTCGGAATGATACTCCGTCCCTGGAATTGTGCTCCTCAAATCGGAATGATGCTCCGACCCCCGGAATCATGCTCTCGGAAAGATGCTCCGCCCCCGGAATGATGCTCCACCTCAAAGTCAAACTTCTGCGGAACAAAATCCATCAATTTCTTGAACAAACCTCATTCACGCGGTGTGCATTCATTGATGGGGGGCACTTTGTTGGGGTCAAAAATTGCACCCCAAGGTCGAGGTCAAAAAGTCAAAGCTAAGGCCTGAAATGTAAGCCTCGGGCCCAAGCCCGAATCTAAGTCAAGTGGGCCCATGCCCAAGTCGGGCCCATGCCCAAGTCGGGCCCAAACAAGAGGAAGTCATCCCCCCATGCCAAGATGAAAATTATGTAATAAATAGTTTTAATGTAATTTCTATGAATAAATGTAAGGAAAATAGGTATAAACCAAAAATTTTGTAAAGCCCATGGCTCATGTGCAAAAGAAATGAACATATGAGGTATGGGATGGGCAAAATGCCATTTTGTAAAGCCCAAGGGGCTATGTGTACATTTGTAAGCCTATATAAGACAACATGAGACAACAATTGATTCCCCTAAAAAATTAGGGTTTTTGTGCCTCCTTCTCCTTCCTCAAGGTTTTAAACCTTCTTCTCTTATCTGAATTAAATTAAGAGTTTAACTATTTCTTTTTCAAAAAGAAATAGTTTTTCACAATAAAACCCATGAAGGGGAGCTCAGATTTCCCATCAAATCTCTAAAAGGGAAGATTTTTTTAGTCCCACCCCCTTTTCTACAAGATCCAGCCAACAGAGAGGAGGAAGAAGGAGACCCATTTCCAAAAATCCCACTTTGGGGAAGATCCGAGACTTAGGAGAGAATCCAGGGCTCAAGGAAGAAGAAAGGGTCCCCCTTTGATCATCACCGAAGATTTTTGGGAGTTCAACTCCATTTGTCAAAATCTTTTGGAGTTTAACTCCATAAATAAAATTCTTTTGGGAGTTTAACTCCACTCAAAATCTTTTCGAGTTTAACTCCATAAATAAAATTCTTTTGGGAGTTTAACTCCACTCAAAATCCTTTGGAAATTTAACTCCATAAAGATAAAAATCCTCCCTTTTTTAGAGTTTCCAGAGTCCCTCGGGGTTTAACTGCTAATCCCGGGGCTAATTCCCCCCTTTTTTCCTGCAGGCACGCCCATGCGCCGGACGCATGAGGCGCCGGGGCCCATGCGCCTCGCAAGTGGCCTGCGAGCGCCCAGCGCCCACGCGTCACGCACGCGTCCTTAGGACGCTTCTCGCCCCTCTTTTCCCATGTACTCTACACTAAAAATACTTCCCCCGTTAGAAAAAATTTCTAACGGGGCGCTGCCCCCTTGACCCCCAGCTTGCTATCCCGGTAGCGGGACCCCTGTAAACTCTGCATGGCCCCCGATACATCCAAGTCCTCTCAAGACACACATACACACACTACACATTGAGTTCACATTACTAGTTGACCCATCAATCAGAGGTTTTTTCACATCAAAGGTGGGGGGTGATTAACGGTAGCTTAGTCCGCGGCTGCCGGAGATTCGGATCCTCATAATCAATAAACCCCGGCCTACCCTAGGCAGAGGGATTTATATGCGCCTGACAAGCGTGCGCATTCCCATCTCAATGGGGTGACGAAAAACACCCTACACATAGAAAAAGATTCATCCAGGTACCGAGATTTCCGATGAGAAGATTGACGGATTAGTCTTGTTCCAATGATGGCTCACATTTGACGGAGAGATTGCGCCATTGGGCTATAAAATCCGTGCTGCTTTCGTTGTTCTTTTGCTTGGTCCTTACGAGATCGGCAATGGTGATCTTATCGCTGACACTCATGAACCTTTGTCGAAACAGAGATTTCATTTGGACGAAAGTAGTAAATGAGCCATCCGGTATGCTCGCATACCAGTCGAAAGCGACATTGGTTAAGCTATTAACTAACTAGCGGAGGAGAAGCGCATCATTACCCCCAGTATTCCTGGATGAGGCTTTAAAGTGGGCGATGTGTTAATTCGTATTTCCCGTCCCATCGAATCTTCCGAATTTAGGGATGATATAGCCACTAGGAAACTCTACCAGGTCATACCGAGCATGATATGATCTATCACTACTGCTGATATCTTTTTGCACTTCGGCTTCAGCTACCAATGTTTTGACTTTGTTGGAGATCAAATCCATGATTTGATCTTGAGTTAGCGGTTACTGTCATTGACAGTCAAGACATTTCCAGAGATAGGATGGGACCGACTTTCATGCGGTTCTCCCACCTTTGGATTTGAGGGAATAGGCGTCGGCTGCCTCGGGACACTGTTTCCCGGTTCATGAGCAGAGCATTGTGCTTGATAGGGTAGCTAAGAGGAAACTTGGGCCATGAGTTGTAAAACGATATTTGTCAAGTCGTCAATCTTCGAGTAGAGCTTGGCCATTTCCTTATCTTTGTTTCTGAGCTGCTTCTAGAGCTCTTGGAGAAATTGCTGCTCTACGGTCTTGGGACGGAAGATTGACCCCTCTTCGCTTTCCGAGCCCGACTCCTCATGAACTGAGGGATCTCTCTGCTTTATCAGCCTCACTAGAAGGGTCTTCATTACCTTCAAGAGAAGGCTTGTCTTGGAATGGCAGCCACATTCACACCAGATTGGATTTGAGATGTGGTGGCCCTATCCTTGCTTTTGCAGCGTGTGCCCACCATGTAGACAGTGTGGACCACATATCCAGCCATCTTTTTATCTTTGGCGGCTGATTTTCAAACTGTCGTCATGGCCCTTCCTCTTCTGGAAAGGACAAACGACTGAAGATGGTTGGCCTGACTGGGTCCTTGGGTGGCGCTGTTCGGATCGCAATTTTCTTGACTCTTGTGGCCATGGCATTCTTCTGAACCAATTTCAGCGGTTCAAAAGAGTTAGCGGGTTTTACAGCCAATTCAGCTGTTGTTGTGGGGTAACCTTATTCTTGTAACCTCATGAAGTTCAGCCTAGCAGGAGCCCTAGCCTTAAGCATTTTCTATCTTAGCTTCTCGATTTTTAGGGCTTGGCGGGAATCCGTTATCCAGAAAGCCATCGTGAGTCGATTGACGGGGAGCTTAAAGAAGATACCCGATCGAGCAGTTGTTAGGGGCACCGCTGGAGCTTGCCCGAGACACCTTATTGATTTATTGGTTGTCACGCCCCGCTTCCCAGAGTATGGTAAGGAGACGTGACGAGCCACACGATGTATTTACTCAGAAGTAAACACGCTAAGCGTAAATAAGCAATATAGTAAAGTACATAAGTAAGACATGAGATGTAAAAGAACGGCAACTTTTATTTATTAAGCATCCTTTACAATACAACTGGAAATGTAAATACAATACTGAAAAGCAATGCCTAAACAATGGCATGTACTGAAAGTAAAGTATATACAGGTGACTAGAGCTCTGGGTCTTCTGAGAACTGCTCCAAATCGTCTGTGCTGAGCTAAATCTCCAGAGAATCAGATCCCTCTGACAACATTCTAAAGAAAGAAGAGAAAAGGAATGTCGTCAGCGAACAATCGCTCGGTAAGTCCCAAAGAGATGTAGAATGAGAATAGACAGGTAAGAGATTATAACTGGTATAAAGTTGATAGTTATGTTAACGCGGTTGTTTGTAGCTTGGTACAGAATTATGCCAGTATATACGAGAGGAGTCCAGCTTACCCCGTGGACTATGGTATACGGATCACAAGGCCCCGTCAAAACCTACGGGACAACGGCAATGGATGTTCAGGTTAGGTGTATTAAAGTGACCGTCTCGTGCCACTTTTAACACATTCCGTACCAGTCTACCCCTTTAAAACCCCGTAATGTATTTTGTATTGATGTGTATTGTTTTTTTTAATAGATGTAAGACTTTCCGAAACCATGATATCAGTAGTTCATGTAAACGGAAAGAATATAAACGGATAGTCATGTAAACAAAGTCAAATGTATATCCATGGTTCGGTCAAATCAATTCATGTTGATATAGATTGTATTCTGTTATAAATGGATTCATGTTGAATTGGAGTAATTCTTGAATTGTATTCAAGGATGGATTGATTTCAGATTAGACTGAGACTCTGACTGAGTCAGACACTTAAACAGAATTGAAGTCCTGAATTAGTTTTGGAGTTATCGGTAACTGCTGCACATGGACGGCAAGATTTGTGACTTTTTCCAAGCCAATTACCGTATTGATAACCCCGTTTTAGTTGTCTATCTTAAATAGGCAAGCACCTAAATTCTCCGGCTCCCTAAGTCTCAAGAGAACCGGTTCCACTTAAACCTATATTTACTAGGGTCCTTATTGTAATTTAATATAACTTGAGGGGTTTTATGAAAAATAGTTTTGATATATTTTCCAAATACACCTCAAGTATTTAATTACCATATTTAGGATTTTCATGGATGTGAATTTTAAAATATGAAATATTCTAGTGGATATAAACCTAAATTGAATAGTATATGCTATTTCATGTAATTTGACTTGTATTGATCCTTGATGGTATTTTCATGAACTTTTGTGATTCTTTTCTTTTGATTAGAAAACATGGAATATATTATATATTTAAAATAGATATTTTATAATATTTATATATATATATATAATTATTAAAAATAGAATTTATTTATTAAATAGAAATCACGTTTTCTTAGAAATTGTAATAAAAATTCCATCGAGATCGTATGCTCTGTGAGGAGGTCTGCATCCCGCCCTACTAGTCCGATGGATGTGAGATAACCCGCACCAACCAAATCGGATTCTCCAAAATGGGTTGTAAGGACATAATCGTATGGAATTTGATTAAAACAATCTTAAAGAAATACGGTTTTATTAGTTTAGGGTATTTTAATGTAAAAAATTGTATTGTCCCATAAAATATTGTTCCAAAAGCCATCGTGATATGTCATGATGAGTGTTGTGGTGTTCTAGGTCATTAACTCGTGAATTTTTCTAAAGGTAATATGAGCAAAATGAAGAAATAATATCGTAGGTAAACTTGGTGGTATTTTAACAAAAAAGTGAAATACAAGTTGCATATCATTTTATTTTGAATTGAAACTTGTTCTAAATATTATTTTAGGGTTGTTAAACAAGATATAAAGAGATGGTTAATATGTAGTTAAGAAAAATTGATTTTTTAAAGAAATTAGAATCGGAAGTCGGATTAACTCTGCTTCCGACGAGTTTTAAAAAGAGAACTCTTTTTAATAGAAAGAGAGGAGGGGAGAGGGAACTTACGGATTGAGAAGAGAGAGGGGAGCTAGAGGATGGGTTTTCAAGTGTCGTGGAGTCGTGGGGCAGCCGGATTTGTCCCGAGTCGTCGCCGGAACTTGACCTTGAGCTAAGTCCACTTATACAACTTCTTGAGAGAGTTTTGGCAAAATATTTCTGAATGAGGAGGGCTATGGTGTAGGGTGGTATTTATAGGAGAAATTAGGGTTTGGGGTATTGAAGAATGGAATTAAAATGCATTAACATTTTGGATTAATACCTCATTTTAATTCTCTGGAAATGTGCAGGGAAATCAAACAGACTAGGGTTAGTGGGGGAGTCCAAGGGGTGCTAGGGTTAAATTTTTGAAGCGTTTGGGATGGGAGGACCGGCGGCGCCGGCCCAAACCCACATCTCGCCGGTCGTTGGTGGGATGTGGGCTCTGGATTTTGGCCACGTGTCATGGTCGTTTCATATATCTCAGTGCACATGTTTGATTTCTGAGACTTTTCATTTTTACGTGTTTTGTACGTGTAAACTTTTGGGCTTCCAAAAAGTTTAAGAGAAAAATCAGCAAAAATAATATGTGGCTGAGAGGATTCGAACACAGGGGCTACGTCACAGCAGTGCAAGGCTTTACCAATGAGCTACAAGATATTTCTTGCTGTTCAAAAGCAAATAAAATACTTCTAGTATACACAGGATTGCAAACATTCCATTTGTACATTAACTTTTACACAAATTTTCTGTACATTAAAACGGAGTCGTTACATTCTACCCTCCTTATAAAAATTGTGTCCTCGAAATTTACAATTATTTAAGGACTAATTTACAAACAAGTGAGGGTATCTTGCACGCATGTCGTCTTCTCTTTCCCACGTTGATTCTCCTGGCGAGTCTTTTCTCCATATCACCCGGACCAAGTTTACTTCCTTGTTCTGAAGTAACTTTACCTTTCTGTCCAGTATTTCAACGGGTTGTTGCTCACAAGATAGGTCCGTCTGTACAGTGAGTTCAGAGTGATTAAGAATGTGACTGGAGTCACTCACATACCTTCTAAGTTGGGATATGTGGAACACATTGTGCACTCCTTCCAACGAGGGTGGAAGTGCCAAGCGATAAGCCACTTCTCCGCTCGTTCGAGTATGTCTTACGGTCCAATGAATCTCGGACTTAGCTTACCCCTTCTTCCAAAGCGAATCACTCCACGGTTTGGAGAAATCTTTAGAAAGATATGATCTCCCGGTTGGAACTTCAAGTGACGGCGCTTTGCATCAGCCCAGTGCTTCTGTCGGTCTTGGGCTATGCGCATTCGTTCCCTGATAGTGCAAACTACGTCTACAGTCGCCACTATCATCTCAGGTCCAAGGAGTTCTCTATCTCCGATATCACCCCAACTTAATGGTGATCGATATTTCCTTCCATAGAGCGCTGCAAACAGTGTCATTCCAATACTTGCTTGGTAGCTGTTGTTGTATGAAAACTCCACAAGATGTAGGTGATCTTCCCATGATCCTCCGAAATCTAGCATACAAGCTCTTAGCATATCTTCAAGGATCTGAATCGTTCGCTCAGACAACCATCTGTTTGTGGATGAAAAGCTGTGCTAAAGTTCAGACTTGTTCCCAAGTTAGCTTGCAGACTCTGCCAAAATTGCGATCGGAATCTGGTGTCACGATCGGAGACAATGCAAACCGGTACTCCATGTAATCTCACGATCTCCTGCATGAGTTCATGGGTATCAGAGATAGTACACTATGAAGAGTTTAAATCTTACTTAGATTCTTACCTCTATGTATTTCTTTGCTAGTGTCTCGGTAGATTGGCCAACTCGAAAGGGAATAAAGTGAGCCGACTTTGTGAGTCGATCCACAATAACCCATACAACATCGTTACCTTTCGTGCTGCGAGGAAGTGCAGTCACAAAATCCATGATAATGTGTTGCCACTTACATTCTGAGATAGGTAACGATTGAAGCAAACCAGCAGTCCTATGATGTTCAGCTTTCACTTGCTGACACACCAAACATTTAGCGATGCTTCTGGCTACTTCACGCTTCATTCCATGCCACCAGTAATGTTGGCGTAGATTTTTGTACATCTTTGTACCACCAGGGTGTACTGAATATGGGGAGCTGTGAGCTTCTTTCATCAACTTTTCCCGAACAGGACCTTGTGGTACACACAATCTACTGCCATATCTCAAAGATCCGTCTTCATGGATGATGAAGTCTGTTCAAAGTCCACTTTCTACTTATTCTCTGATCTTTTGCAACTTGGAATCACTTACTTGAGCTGCTTTGATCTGATTGACAATTGTAGACTGAACTTGTAAGTTCCTCAAACTTGAAGCGTTACCTGACATGACCAGTTCTATCTCCATCTGATGCAAATCTTGCTGTATCTTCCACTGTGTGGTAAGGTTCATTGATAGTGGTGTTCCCCTCCGAATGGCGGCGCGACTGGGCGTCTTGCCTGAGATTCGGGGCAGATGCTAATTGGTGTTATCCGTCTACCTCTCCAAAGATGCCAAGTTGATTTATGGCACCATGTATCGAAGGTTTAAACGGATGCAACCGATGTAGCAGACTTCATCAGATTCCCCCTCGTTGAGGGGTTTTTGATTGTGGGGACGCTCTTCCCTACAGGCGCAAGCCCCTGCAGTTAATTACGCTACCGCATCGCGGTAACAACTTTCTCCTTCTCCAGCTAGTCACTTCGTGTCGTGGGTGTTTGTTTTGTTTGTGCTTGCCCGTGGATTGTGTACGGAGACAAATTTATGTTGTCGCCCGTAGGACGTGGATTAGTCCAAATCCGTATTTTCTTAGATTTGGGTTTGGGGTTTTGGTTTGAGGATACGTTAGCCATATTTGAGACTAAGATCAACTCAAACGTTTGTTAATGATACGTTAGTCTAATTTGAGACTAAGATCAACTTAACAGGATTGTTTAGATCAGATAAAAGAGCGTTTGGGCTCTATTGTTCTAATTTAGGGACATAGTGGTCCATTAAATGTATGGCCGCAAGGACCGGTCACCTCTCTGACGACGTTGAAGGATTACAACAACAGGTGTCAGAGAAGTTCGGAGATGTACCCTTGAACCAAAGTCGATTGGGGGATTTATAGTCCAATTTGGGACTAAAGTTTGTTTGAAGGTTTAAGAATACGTTAGCCATATTTGAGGCTAAGATCAACTTAAACGTTTGTTAAGGATACGTTAGTCCAGTTTGAGACTAAGATCAACTTAACGGGATCGTTTAGATCCGACAAAAGAGCGTTTGGGCTCTATTGTTCCAGTTTAGGGACATGGTGGTCCATCTCCAGTTTAGGGACATGGTGGTCCATCTCCAGTTTAGGGACATGGTGGTCAAATACTAGTTTAAGGACATAGTGGTCCATTGGTAGTTTAAGGACGCATAAGTCCGTGGGTTTAAGGACCCCACAGTCCGTATTTTAGTTTAAGGACGCATAAGTCCGTGGGTTTAAGGATCCCACAGTCCGTCTTGATGTGTGGTCGTCGGGACCCGTCACCTCTCTGAAGACGTTGAAGGATTACAACGACAAATATCAGAGGAGTTCAGAGATGTACCCTTGAACCAATGAGTTGGTTGAAAGAGCAGATGTGCTCAGTTCAAGATGATTTGAGGACTTATGGCCAGTTTGGGCTAAGTCCAATTATGTTTGAAATATTGGTCCTCTGTTGGTCCATTGAAGGAGAGACTTTGCCTCTAGAGACGTAGCCAATTGGGCTAAAGCTAGTGTTAAACACTAAAGACCAACAGTGTTGAACACTGGGAATAAGATTAGCAAGTTAGTGTTAAACACTAAAAGATAACCAGTGTTAAACACTAGCAACAGGGCTTTCAAATTAGTGTTAAACACTAAAACAAATCAGTGTTAAACACTGGTAATCAGAGATTTCAAATTGGTGTTAAACACTAAAGCAAATCAGTGTTAAACACTGGGAACAAAGTCTTCAGATTAGTGTTAAACACTAAGGAGAGAGAGGGGTCACGTGTGGACACGTAAGAGCGCCCTGATTTCCCTTGTTTTATTCTGCAGATCAGTGTTTAACTCTTTTAATTCTGACGGCCATCACGTGTGAGCACGTGATGGAGGCCCCCGCTCTGGTCTGTTAGAATGCTCATTAGGGGTCACGTGGTAACACGTGAGGGCGCCCTAAATGTGGAGCCAGGTCTCCTCTTGGTTTATCCTCAAATCTGCGAATAAGTGTTAAACACTTTTGTTTTTATTTTAGAGTATCACGTGTTGGCACGTGATGGAGGCCCCCGCTCTGGTCTGTTAGAATGCTCATTAGGGGTCACGTGGTGACACGTGAGGGCGCCCTAAATGTGGAGCCAGATCTCCTTTTGGTTTATCCTCAAATCTGTGAATAAGTGTTAAACACTTTTGTTTTCATTTTAGAGCATCACGTGTTGGCACGTGATGGGGTTCTGTGCGCCAATTGTTAAAGCATTTGCTGAGGGGTCACGTGATAACACGTGAGAGCGCCCAAAGCTTTCATTTTCTTTGCTTTTTCTTTCTGTGTTTTGGGAGTCACGTGGGAGCACGTGAGGTGATGCTTCAAAGTTCTTTGCAGGGGATCTTTTCAAAGGTCACGTGACCCTAGTTCTTTTCATGAACAGAGATCTTTTAAGAATTGAATTCTTTGTAGGGTTAAATCCTAATTATGATTTTGGAGGAATTAAATTCCTATCGTGCAAGAATTAAATTCTTATTTAGGATGAAACCCCGATTTCTTTTCAAAGGAATTAAATTCCCAGATATGTAAAAGAATTAAATTCTTGATTAGGGTTAAACCCTAGTTTTGTTTTAGGAGAATTAAATTCTCAAAACTCAATTCCCCTTCTAAGTTTAGGATCTGCATGGCAGGATCTCGACCCGATGAGAATTAAATTCTCAAGTTATGGGGAGATGTGCTCTGTGCATATCTTTAACCAGAAGAAGAACTAAGTTCTTTTTTGTATAAGAGTTAAACTCTTGGATTTTGAGAATTAAATTCTCTGTTTGAAGTTTTGATTCCCTTTCTTTTCTCACCTAGGGTTTTCTTTGTTGAGAATTAAATTCTCCTTTCTTTTCTTCCCTCTTGAGAATTAAATTCTCCTCTCTTTGTTTTTCTCTCCAAAAAAGTAGATCCCCCTCTTCTCTTCTTGGCTCCTATTTATAGGAGAAGTAAAAGAATCAATTTGTTTAGCAAATCTCTCATTGAAAGATTTGATTTGATTGTTGAGAGATTTGATTTATATTTATCATTAATCTGGGCCTTTAGATCATTCAGTGAATTTTATTCACCGTGGATTTTAAATCCAAAAGATATTCTATTTGTTATTCTGGTGAGATTTTCAGGGAAATCTTTCCTTGTCCAAGATTTTTCCATAAATTGGTGATTTTTAATCACCTTTGGATCTTTAATCCAACGGTCCCCATAATCCTTTTCCATTTGGAAAGATTTAGAAGCTTTTAGAATTTTAATTCTATTTCGAAAAATTTAAATGATCTTTTTTCAGAATTTAATTCTGTTGAACAGCAAGGCTTTTACAGCCAGTCACGTGTTGCCACGTGACCCCCAATTGAGTCCTTTTCTCAGTGTTTACTTACGCTTCAGTTGTAACCATCACGTGTCAACACGTGACCATTGGTCACGTGTGAGCACGTGACACCTCATTGAGGTATTTCTT
This sequence comes from Agapanthus africanus, assembly GCA_030015575.1. Taxonomy (NCBI): domain Eukaryota; kingdom Viridiplantae; phylum Streptophyta; class Magnoliopsida; order Asparagales; family Amaryllidaceae; genus Agapanthus; species Agapanthus africanus. The sequence goes on along the minus strand of CM057343.1, from coordinate 610,693,036 downwards.
TCAGCTGTTTGTTTACGCTTCAGTTTTAACCATCACGTGTCAACACGTGACCATTGGTCACGTGTGAGCACGTGATTCCTGATTTTTAATCAGGGAACAGATTTTAGAATTTAATTCTATTCATTATTTTAGAGGCCTTAAAAGCCCATCACGTGTCTGCACGTGACCCATGGTCACGTGTGAGCACGTGATGCCCCATTGGGGTCTTTTCTGAGTTTTTATTATATTTTTAACTCCTCCAGCGGGTTCTTAAAGGTCCATCACATGTGGACACGTGATACCTCATAACTTTTGATCCCGGATGAATTATGAGGCCCATAATATATCAAATCGAAGGGTTTTTCGAGATGCTTCCAATACCATCAGAATTTAATAGTTCCTCCTTCGGGAACTTATCAAAATACAGGCCGGAAGATATTGATTCGCATTTCCTTAAGCGTATCGCTTCCATTTGATACATTGGACTCTTCTGCGCAGAAATTTTCGGCGGGAACAAATGCCCCCTACTATTTTGCCCACGTAAGTATATACGTGAGTGAAGTAGTGCAGAGTAATGCATGGCGTATGACCAGTTTCGGATTGGTATATAACTTTCAGGATCTTGATCTAAAAAGATAACGAGCGGACACAAGCGTCGTCATTTATCATTGACTCAAATCTTGACTCTTAAGAGATATAGTTCCAAACCCTTAACTCCATTAGCTGCACCATTTTATCTCTTTATGTCTTACTCTGGCGTGGAGTAGTTTATACGCTTATGAGTAAGTTCTCCATTTCAGTGGCATGCAGCTTTGGTAAGTGTGGCTCATAGATGGTCCATCTTGACCTCTTTGCAGGGCAGTGATGGCTTAGGAGACAGGGTTAGGATCTGCCACCTAAGATTTTTCAACTTTATGAGCCGTGAGGGTCTCATAAAGACTTTTCTCCCTACGGATCGAGAGGATCTCGTAGGTGTATTTTCTCCTTAGGAGTCGTGAGGATTCCTAAGTGTGTTTCTCTTATAAGTCGTAAGGATCTTGTAAGAGAATTTTTCCCTCTTACGAGTCGAGAGGACCCGTAAGCGGTTGTTCCCCTCCTTGTTGAAATTTGACTTCAGAGAGTGAGACCCGTGGATAGTATGCAAGAGACCATTTTGGGCCGACTTGCAGGATCCCAGTGCTTAGGAAACAGGTTTTTTAATCCCTACTGCCTAAGGCTTTATCTCACGAGTCGAGACGAATCGAGAAGTTCTCGCAAAGACATCAATTTCCTCACGAGTCGAAACGAATCGAGCAGATCTCGCAAGAATATCCTAACGTCACAGTTAACCTCTGCTCTTTACGACAGAAGTCCGTCAGGGTCTGTGGTACTCAAGGTTTTGGCCGTCGTACCGTCGCATGAGCTGATGTATTCCTCGATAGGCAATCGTGCTGTTCGAGTAGCCCTGCGACTGCCGTGTCTCTAATCCCTTCGGAGGCTGGACAAGACGTCTTCAAGCAATCCTCCTTGGCAGTTTGACCGTCGGAAGAGCAAGCGCTAGGAATTTGCCATGCCGCTTTTTACTTGAGGTTAGGCTCATTTTGGAGAGCCCAGATGAGTCATAACCACTCTGCGCTGGTGTGGGATGATCTCCGATAGTCTTTCAGGCTTTATATGACTTGCCGTTAAGACCCTGAAGCTAGGAATTTGGCCTTTGCTTCGTTTGCTGGCATCGCGTCCTCTGTATTGAGACAAATGTCGTGGTTGTCTCTAGGTTGCTGGTGAACCGTCGAGGTTTGGAACTAGGGATTTTGCCGTGGCTCCTTTTGGTGATGTTGCGTCTGCTGTATCGAGACGAACGTCGAGGTGGTGACCACTCCGCACTGGTGCGAGATAATCTCCAATTGTCTTTCAGGCTTTATATGACTTACCGTTAAGACCCTGAAGCTAGGAATTTGGCCTTTGCTTCATTTGCTTTGGTATGTCCGGATCCTGTTGGAGGAAGGACGCTGTAGTGACATCTCGTCTGCTGTATCGAGACGAACGTCGAGGTGGTGATCACTCTATGCTGGTGTGAGATGATCTCCGATTGTCTTTCAGGCTTTATATGACTTGCCGCCAAGACCCTGAAGCTAGGAATTTGGCCTTTGCTTCATCTGCTTTGGTATGTCCGGATCCTGTTGGAGGAAGGACGCTGTAGTGACATCTCGTCTGCTGTATCGAGACGATCGTCGAGGTGGTGACCACTCCGCGCTGGGATGATCTCCGGTGGTCTTTCAGGCTTTATATGACTTGCCGTTAAGACCTTGAAGCTAGGAATTTAGCCTTCGCTTCGTTTGCTGGCATTGCGTCTGCTGTATCGAGACGAATGTCGCGGTTGTCTCTAGGTTGTTGGTGAACCGTCGAGGCTTGGAACTGGGAATTTTGCCGTGGCTCCGAGTGTCGCGTCTGAACCCTGCTGGAGGAAGAACGCTGGGGTGACATCTCGTCTGCTGTATCGGGACGAACGTCGAGGTGGTGACCACTCCATGTGGGATGATCTCCGGTGGTCTTTCGGGCTTTATATGACTTGCCGTCAAGACCCTAAAGCTAGGAATTTGGCCTTTGCTTCATTTTCTTTGGCTCGTCCGAATCTTGTTGGAGGAAGGACGCTGTAGTGACATCTCGTCTGCTGTATCGAGACGAACGTCGAAGTGGTGATCACTCTATGCTGGTGTGAGATGATCTCTGATTGTCTTTCCGGTTTTATATGAGTTACCGTCAAGACGTTGAAGCTAGGAACTTGGCCTTCGCTTCATTTGCTTTAGTGTGTCAGAATCCTGTTGGAGGAAGGACATCTCGTCTGCTGTATCGAGACGGCGTCGAAGTGGTGATCACTCTATGCTGGTGTAAGATGATCTTCGATTGTCTTTCAGGCTTTATATGACTTGCCGTTAAGACCTTGAAGCTAGGAATTTGGCCTTCGCTTCATTTGCTGGCATCGCGTCTGCTGTATCGAGACGAATGCCGAGGTGGAGCTGGGATTTTGCCGTTACTCCGCTCTGTTTCGACCGTGAGGTCTTTTGTTGACGTTGTATCTGCATCCTGCTGGACTGCGGAGGAACACCGTCGGTGACATCTCGTCTGCTGTAACGAGACGAATGCTGAGATGGTCTCTAGGTTGTCTGTGAACCGTCGAGATTTGGAACTAAGGACTATGCCGCGGCTCCGTTTGATGGTGTAGCATCTGTGTCCTGCTGGAACGAGGAGGCACACCGTTGTTGGTCTCCAGGCTGTAGATGTGGCCATTGAGATTTGGAACTAGGGACTTTTCCATGGCTCCGTTTCGTTGCGACTCTGAGGTCGATTGTTGACGTCATGTCTATATCTGGTTGGAGTGCGGAGAAACACCGTTGATGATCTCTAAGTTGTCGATGTTGACGTCGAGACCTAAAGCTAGGGATCCTCCTTTGTCACGCCCCGCTTCCCAGAGTACGCAAGATTGGGCACGTGACATAGCCAACCATGCTACCTGTGGGTAGGAAATATCCATCCACAGTCACATTACGGTTGTAGAGATATCAAGAACAAAATAATAAACTAATCTAATACATGTCCAAATCCATAATAACAAGAATCAATAAACAATAAGTGCGGAAGCAAATGATCCAATATAATAAATAAACAGTACGTCCCATAATGCGGGCTCACATCTGGGAATGAAATGAAAATAAATAAACTAAACCCTAAGGAACTCACAGTTCAGCCTGCTGGCTGAAGTACTCCTGCTCGGTCGTCTATAGTGGTAAGGAATCTGGGCAATACAAAACCCAGACGTCAGCTCGTCATGTCAACCAAATAATATAATATAAACATGGCAATAAGCAATGCAGGTATGAACATGAATAAAGCAGTACTAAGAAATAACAGAGCAGGGAAAATGTGCAGTGGTGACTAACTGTCCTATCAGGTTTCTACTCTATAGTCTTTGAAATCAATTGATGAATCGTCGATGTAACTCAATAGTATCCCGTGCGTGCCCGGGACCACGGTCAAGGTCCTCGGGGCTGAATCCGAGACGTGCCGCTAAGCAGTAATAGGTAGTAGGATGGATGAGTGATGTCAGCATCATCACTCCCGGACTGGCCAAGCCCATAAGACTGATCAGAACAAGTATCGAACTGTTGAGTTACAAGTCGGTTTCACCTTTGATTTCCCCATACCCCCAAGTTATGTATGTCAGGTCAGGTATTCAATAGTCAAGGACTAATGCCAACACGAAATCCGGTGAAAATAGGTATGTCTGGCTAGACAGCAGGAATGGTCAGGTTGTCGGCATTAGGCATGAAATCAGGTAACAGGTCAGGTCACGTTTTAACAGTTTGAGTCGATATGTATAGGGTGTCATGTCCGGTGTATCAGTACATGTGTCAGGTGTATCAAGATCGGTCAATAGGTAGTGCAATCAAATGTATGCTGATAACAGGTACAGTAACGAATAAAGAACAACAGCAGGAACGGCAAATAACAATATTATTCCACGTAAACACAGTGATGCTTTGTATTCTTTTATTAACGGGTTCAAGCACCCTTGGGGTGCAATAGTCACAAAGTGAAACAATATCAACAACATACGTAATGAAGCTACATGAATTTAAACTAAAACATAATAATTGTCTCATGGGTGATTTAACAAATGAGGCGAGGACGATCTACTTGGTTTAGTTAGTTAAAGTGTGAATTAATAACAGACCGATTAATTACAAGCAACTACTATATTGATTTAATGTTACGGATAATTGTGACCATCAATTCTAAGTTATAAGAGATATCGATGTTACTAATAGCTGTGTGGTTATAATATGATGATTAAGTTTGTAGCAAGACTTGATCTTGTGTACTAGCATGTTAAAGCAAGTATTCGGATACTTGCCTCGACGGTTTCGCAAACCGGAAAGCACGGATGCAAAGTCGGCAGAAAACACGAGATGGTAGCACGGGCCACGGATTGAGTCCCAACAGCGAACAACGGGACCACACGGACCAGGGTACTTCGCAGGAGCGTCGGGTCCAAAAGACGGCATGGTCGGAAACCGGCAAAAGTCCAAAGTAACAACGTTAGCAAACACGATAAACATGAGCAATCGACCAGCGAGGGGTTTTGCACAAAAGGAAGGACAAGGAAAGCTTACAGGGAGACACCAGGGGTAACCCCGGCGGGCTCGACGGCGCTGGAACGCCGGCGAGGCAGCGACGGCGACTGCGAAGGCCTGAACAGCCACTGGGTTCGCTGGAGAGGGGGTGCGACGAGTAGAGGAGGGTGGTGGTCGGCTCTGGTGATCGAGGGGGAAAGGAGGTGGCGCGGGTGACGTCGACGAGGGTCGACGGCGCGGTTCCCGGCAACCCGGGATTGGTGCTAGGGTCGGGCTCGGGTCTGGTGGAGGTCCGGCGAGGGGAGGAGGAAGGCGACGACGAGGTAGGGACGAGGAGGAAGAGAGGGAGTCGCGGGCGTCGTCGGTGACTGGAGGCGGCGTCGACGACGAGACCTGCGGTGGTTGGTGGCGTCGTCGGGTTTGGGTGCAGGCACGGAAGAGAGCGGAGGAAGGAGGAAGAGGGTGCGGTAAGGCCGAGGAGGTGTTGACGGCGACGGCGAGGTCGCGGTGGGGTCGGCGGCGAGGTCACGAGGAGCTAGGGTTAGGGTTGCGAGAGGTTTCTCGTGATGGGGAAGAGAAGGAGGCGGCTGCATGAAGAATATATATAGGAGGTGAGAGAGAGTTGTTAGAGAGAGAGAGAGAAAGAGAATGGAGAGAGACAAAGAGAGGCGGAGAGAGATAGAGAGGGAAAGGGGGGCCCACGAGGGATTTAAATCCCTCGTGATTGGCTGCCCAAGAGAAGGAAATTTTTAAAAAAAGATTTTGAAAGGATTTAAAACGATTTTACTGTTAAAGAGTATATATATTCGTATATAATTTAGTTTTATGATATTTAATTAAATGGGCTTTTTTGGCGCTAAATGAAACATTTCCAAATCGCGCCTGGGTTGTACCCAAATGTTCCAAATTCAAATTATAGGATTTTAAGCGAGTTCCAAATTTTGAAAAGAGGTGTTTAATGATTAAAATGCATGCCCCCAAGTCGTACACTTGTACGCGTGCGTAGTCGTCCAAACTTGCCCGTTTAGCCGAACGGGACGGAATCTCGACGTGCGGACGCTACCACGCGACTAGTGGCGACGAGTAGGCCAACATGGACATTTTTAATTTCATTTCAGGTGTTAAAATTTGTTATGTGCCAAAATGACTTAACCGGTTAAAATTTAGCAAAAAACACCAGAAAATCAGGATAATTGGAAATGAGCAATATATAACCCTCAACTAGTAATAGAGGTAGTATTATTGGGCTCGGGTGTTACATCCTTCGCTTCATTTGTTGACATTGTGTCTGCAATATTGCGACAAATGTCGAGGTTGTCTCTAGGTTGTCTATGAACCGTCGAGATTTGGCTTCGCTTTCTGATGGAGCCTGTTGGGAAGGTATGGTTCCCTCTTTATCTGTGCCCCTGGATTGTATACAGGGATCGATGTGATTTCACCTGTAGGGCAAAAAGTTTCATTCTTTCATCATTTTTTTAATTCTTTCCGCGATGCTCTATCATTTCAGCTTTTTATATCGCGAAAATCGCGATTGCCCAATCATTTCGGCTATTTTTCGCGGTGCCCAATCATTTCGGCTATTTTTCTTTTTACTCGCTGCTTTTTATTGCGAGTTGCCCAATCATTTCGGCTATTTTGCATGCATACATTTTTACTTGCTGATTTTGTTTGCAAGTTGCCCCGTCATTTCGGCTATTTCGTATGCATTTTTTTTTGGCTCGCTGATTTTTTTTGCGCAAGTAGGGGATTTGGGATCTGATACCAATCTTGGCATCAGCATCGCTGCGACTGGAATATTGCCAGGAGCGAATCATCATTTGCCGTGAAAGGACATGGAATTTGATACCGGTTTAGGCATCAGCATCGCTGCAACTGGGATATTGCCAGGAGCGAATCATCATTTGTCGTGAAAGGACATGGAATTTGATACCGGTTTAGGCATCAGCATCGCTGCAACTGGGATATTGCCAGGAGCGAATCATCATTTGCCTTGAAAGGTCTTGGAATTTGATACCGGTTTAGGCATCAGCATCGCTGCAACTGGGATATTGCCAGGAGCGAATCATCATTTGCCTTGAAAGGTCTTGGAATTTGATACCGGTTTAGGCGTCAGCATCGCTGCAACTGGGATATTGCCAGGAGTGAATCATCATTTGCCTCTGTCGATGTTGAACAAAGGTGGCTTAGTAAACAGGGTTAAGGGTCCTGTCGGCTAAGGCTTTTGACTTCATGAGCCGTAAGGGTCTCATAAAGGTATTTCTCCCTACAAGTCGTGAGGATCTTGTAGGTGTGTTTTCTCCTTGGGAATCGTGAGGATTCCTAAGTGCATGTTCTCTTGTAAGTCGTAAGGATCTTACAAAAGGGTTTTCTCCTTATAAGTCGAGAGGACTTACAAGTGTTGTTTGCTGTACAAGCATATCCCTAGTCACGGATGAAACTTTGTTAGGGAAATATTTATTCATGCCCGTGGATTGTATACAAGGGTCAATATGAGCCGCTTGTAGGGCAATATCGAAGGTTGTGGGGGTTGCTTAAGAACAGGTTAAGGTTTCTGTAACTTAAGACTTTCAAATCTTATGAGTCGTGAGGGTCCCATAAGAGAGTTCTCCTTACGAGTCGTGTGGATCTCGCAAGTGTAATTTCTCCTTAGGAATCGTGAGGATTCCTAAGTGTGTTGCTCCCTTGTGAGTCGTAAGGATCTCACGCGGGTGGTTCCTCCTTACACGGTCGAGAGGACCCTGTAAGTGTCTTTTAACGAGGTTGCGCTCTTTCGGGTTTTCACAAACACTCGCCGGTAGCCCTGCTGTTTTTACTCACGGAGCCCTTTCGGGTTTTCATCCGTGCCCATTTTTCTTATGGACATACCGTTTTTTTTTATTCTTTTTTCTAACGAGGTTGCGCCCTTTCGGGTTTTCACAAACACTCGCCGGTAGCCCTGCTATTTTTACTCACGGAGCCCTTTCGAGTTTTCATCCGTGCCCATTTTGCTTATGGACATACCGTTTTTTTTTCTTTTTCTTTTTTTTTCTTTTTTTTTTTACTTTTTCGTTTTTTTTTAACCACGCCAGCCTGAGGATACCGCTGGTTGATAGTAGTTTAACGACGTTTCGGTCATTTGCAAGTTTTAGGACATTGCGGTCCGTCGTTAGTTTAGGGACGTTTCGGTCCGACGCCAGTTTTAGGACATAGTGGTCCACCATCGCCGTATTTGAGGCGAATCTCTAGTTTACTGACTTTTCGGTCTATGGGGCTTTCCCTATGAATGAGCATGATGCCCCCGGCATATTCATCTTTCTCGGAGCATGTGGTTGTGGCGGGCTCACCTTCCAGTTTTCGGACAGCGCGAGTTTGCCTTGTTGGTATTGGTCTTCAATCCATCCCTTAAAGACGAAGCAATCTTCGATTGGATGGCTTACCGCTTGGTGGTAAGGGCAGTAATTTGGATCATTGACATCGCCTGGCTGCAACGGACGTTTCGGACTCGGCAGGTTGATGAGTCTGTTGCGTACTGCCAGCTCGAACAATCTCCTCGTTTTATCCTGAGGAAACGAGTAAGGACGTCCTAGTCTCTCCTCGAGGGATGGGCGTGGACGCACGTTGTTTTGGCGAACAACTGGCTTTAAGTTGCTCGTCTGTTGCTGAGTATTGGCAACGAAGGTTGCTCTCCCTTTGCCCTTTTCATTCCAAGGCTCTGTCTTTGAAGAGGAAGGCCTATGGCCCATCTGGTCTATTTGGGCCAGCTTGTCAATCAAGGCCTGGAAGGTGGTCGGCTTGAAGAACATTATGAACTGGGAGATGGCCACTTGAGGGTCAAGAGTGCCCACGAACATGCCCACCGCCGGCGCTTCTTCGATCCGTTGTTCGCACTTCGACCATAAGTTTCGCCACCGTACTGCGTATTGAACCCACGTTTCGCCTGGCTTTACCCTGGCGTTAATCAGTGCTGTTATCGGGGTGCGCTCGCTGGCGCTGGCAAATCTTTGTGTAAACAATAGCTCCATCTCCGCAAATGTTTTGACAGAGTCATTAGGTAGCTCCGAATACCATTCAAAGGCCGTTTCTGTTAAGCTGCCGACGAATTGGCGAAGCAGCAGTTTGTCGTCGCCTCCAGTGTTGCCGCACATGGCTCTAAATTGAGCGACGTGCTGATGCGGATTTCCCGTTCCCTTATATACGTGGAACTTAGGGATCGTATATCCCGGCGGGTAACTAATTTGGTCATACCATCCAGGGTAGGGTCGTCCGGTTCTAGCAATTTGCCCAGCCGCTTCATTTTCCTGGTGAGCTCGTATTTGCTGAGCTATATGGTCATCCAGTGCGGCCTTGGAAATGGTTTCTTCCTTGGCTGCTGAAAGAGCCGGAGGAGGATTCGATGTCTCTCCTTTGTCATCTTCAAGGACAATCGGAGGATCTTCAGCAGGAGGATCTTGCTGGATCATCATCCCTACCATATCTTGGAAGAGAAGCGTCATTTGTTTTATGTTAGCCGTTTGCTCTGCGGCTTCTTTGTCCTTCTTTTCGAGGACTCTGCATAGGAAGTCAGCATCAGTTTCTTGTTCGTGACGCTGCTCTGATGATGCCTCTGGGCTTTCTTTTGGCTCGGTAAGTGCGGCCATTGTAATCAGCATCTCTTGAAGCTTCTGCTGTTGCTGTTCTTGAGCTTTTGTCACGGATCGGGTGAGCGGTCGGTGACCCGTCGAAGCACGGCTTTCCTCCTTTCCGGAAGCCATATAAACGGTGTGCAGCACCATGCCCCCAGACTTGGGGCGTTTGTGCTCTGCGCTTTTACGGTTCGCCATATTCACGGGGGCCTTTTGCGGCCTCCTTTTCTTTTGAGTGATTGACGTTGAGGGAGCCGTCGCAGTGGGTGCCCAAGTAGTCGTTGCTTTTTGTGGCTTGACGGAGTAATCCTTCCCCTGCCGAACTTTCATCGTTTTCTGTCGGCGGAGATAGTCTTGATCAATCACCGATTCTTGGATCTGTCGCCAAACCTTGTAAATTTTAGAGGGTAGCCGTTGAGGGGGCTTCTCCGGCTTCTTCTCTGGAGTATCCTCCACAGGTGAAGGAGTTCTCTTCAGCATCGCAGTAGGAGAGTTTCTGCGCACCGTGTTCAGCAATTCAAAGCTGTTCCCGGTTGGAACAGCAACATCGATTCCCACCGTTGGAGTTGGCGGAGTAAATCCAGAGGGGGAGTTGCCCCCAGCCTCTCTTACTCGATGCCAGTGGCGACGTCGGGCGTTTCTTGTGGATGGAGTCACCTCCTTTGTTGGATAAGCTTCTTCCTGCCCCCTGCCCTGGGTAGGGGAAGCAGCTTTGAGGACCTCGCCTGGAGCAGCAACAGGAATAGCCAGCCTTGTAAAAACTGACTTCTCGGAAGGAGAAACCCTTCCAATGATTTCGTCTTCTTGAGCCGGGATAGCTATCTGCCTTGGGATGGTAGTTTCGGGTATCGCAGGTTTGCAGACGTTCTGGCCCAGTCCGTTGAAAACTGAGGTATTAAAACTGGGCGACCCGTTGAGAGGGGTCGCGGCAGTGGTAAGCCGATCAAAGACCGACTTCTTTGGGGCTTCTTGCAACGTCATTGTGGCATTGAAGCTCAACAGTGGGAGCATGGTCCCGAAGAATAATCCAGTAGTGGCCTGAGTTACCTGCTCCACTGGCATCTTGAAAAGGGAGGCCACTTGGGGCCCATAAGTCACTCCTCCAGCAAGGACGGAGCAAAAGTTGCAGTTGCAGGTAGTGCAGTTTGAAGCCATTGATCTTCTGTTTTCTGCACGGAGCAAGACACCAAATCTTAGTATCTTGAATCCACAGGCAACCATATCAAACCGCGATTCGTTCGCGAACACGACACACGAAGTGTGGAGTGAAAAGAGGAAAAGGTCCTACCGGGCGTGCCAGAATCTGTTCCCCTCCGAATGGCGGCGCGACTGGACGTCTTGCCTGAGATTCGGGGCAGATGCTAATTGGTGTTATCCGTCTACCTCTCCGAAGATGCCAAGTTGATTTATGGCACCATGTATCGAAGGTTTAAACGGATGCAACCGATGTAGCAGATTTCATCAGATTCCCCCTCGTTGAGGGGTTTTTGATTGTGGGGACGCTCTTCCCTGCAGGCGCAAGCCCCTGCAGTTAATTACGCTACCGCATCGCGGTAACAACTTTCTCCTTCTCCAGCTAGTCACTTCGTGTCGTGGGTGTTTATTTTGTTTGTGCTTGCCCGTGGATTGTGTACGGAGACAAATTTATGTTGTCGCCCGTAGGACGTGGATTAGTCCAAATCCGTATTTTCTTAGATTTGGGTTTGGGGTTTTGGTTTGAGGATACGTTAGCCATATTTGAGACTAAGATCAACTCAAACGTTTGTTAGGGATACGTTAGTCTAATTTGAGACTAAGATCAACTTAACAGGATTGTTTAGATCCGATAAAAGAGCGTTTGGACTCTATTGTTCCAATTTAGGGACATAGTGGTCCATTAAATGTATGGCCGCCAGGACCCGTCACCTCTCTGACGACGTTGAAGGATTACAACGACAGGTGTCAGAGAAGTTCGGAGATGTACCCTTGAACCAAAGTCGATTGGGGGATCTATAGTCCAATTTGGGACTAAAGTTTGTTTGAAGGTTTAAGAATACGTTAGCCATATTTGAGGCTAAGATCAACTTAAACGTTTGTTAAGGATACGTTAGTCCAGTTTGAGACTAAGATCAACTTAACGGGATCGTTTAGATCCGACAAAAGAGTGTTTGAGCTCTATTGTTCCAGTTTAGGGACATGGTGGTCCATCTCCAGTTTAGGGACATGGTGGTCCAATACTAGTTTAAGGACATAGTGGTCCATTGGTAGTTTAAGGACGCATAAGTCCGTGGGTTTAAGGACCCCACAGTCCGTATTTTAGTTTAAGGACGCATAAGTCCGTGGGTTTAAGGACCCCACAGTCCGTCTTGATGTGTGGTCGTCGGGACCCGTCACCTCTCTGAAGACGTTGAAGGATTACAACGACAAATATCAGAGGAGTTCAGAGATGTACCCTTGAACCAATGAGTTGGTTGAAAGAGCAGATGTGCTCAGTTCAAGATGATTTGAGGACTTATGGCCAGTTTGGGCTAAGTCCAATTATGTTTGAAATATCGGTCCTCTGTTGGTCCATTGAAGGAGAGACTTTGCCTCTAGAGACGTAGCCAATTGGGCTAAAGCTAGTGTTAAACACTAAAGACCAACAGTGTTGAACACTGGGAATAAGATTAGCAAGTTAGTGTTAAACACTAAAAGATAACCAGTGTTAAACACTAGCAACAGGGCTTTCAAATTAGTGTTAAACACTAAAGCAAATCAGTGTTAAACACTGGTAATCAGAGATTTCAAATTGGTGTTAAACACTAAAGCAAATCAGTGTTAAACACTGGGAACAAAGTCTTCAGATTAGTGTTAAACACTAAGGAGAGAGAGGGGTCACGTGTGGACACGTAAGAGCGCCCTGATTTCCCTTGTTTTATTCTGCAGATCAGTGTTTAACTCTTTTAATTCTGACGGCCATCACGTGTGAGCACGTGATGGAGGCCCCCGCTCTGGTCTGTTAGAATGCTCATTAGGGGTCACGTGGTAACACGTGAGGGCGCCCTAAATGTGGAGCCAGATCTCCTCTTGGTTTATCCTCAAATCTGCGAATAAGTGTTAAACACTTTTGTTTTTATTTTAGAGTATCACGTGTTGGCACGTGATGGAGGCCCCCGCTCTGGTCTGTTAGAATGCTCATTAGGGGTCACGTGGTGACACGTGAGGGCGCCCTAAATGTGGAGCCAGATCTCCTTTTGGTTTATCCTCAAATCTGTGAATAAGTGTTAAACACTTTTGTTTTCATTTTAGAGCATCACGTGTTGGCACGTGATGGGGTTCTGTGCGCCAATTGTTAAAGCATTTGCTGAGGGGTCACGTGATAACACGTGAGAGCGCCCAAAGCTTTCATTTCCTTTGCTTTTTCTTTCTGCGTTTTGGGAGTCACGTGGGAGCACGTGAGGTGATGCTTCAAAGTTCTTTGCAGGGGATCTTTTCCCCCACGTGACCCTAGTTCTTTTCATGAACAGAGATCTTTTAAGAATTGAATTCTTTGTAGGGTTAAATCCTAATTATGATTTTGGAGGAATTAAATTCCTATCGTGAAAGAATTAAATTCTTATTTAGGATGAAACCCCGATTTCTTTTCAAAGGAATTAAATTCCCAGATATGTAAAAGAATTAAATTCTTGATTAGGATTAAACCCTAGTTTTGTTTTAGGAGAATTAAATTCTCAAAACTCAATTCCCCTTCTAAGTTTAGGATCTGCATGGCAGGATCTCGACCCGATGAGAATTAAATTCTCAAGTTATGGGGAGATGTGCTCTGTGCAGATCTTCAACCAGAAGAAGAACTAAGTTGTTTTTTGTATAAGAGTTAAACTCTTGGATTTTGAGAATTAAATTCTCTGTTTGAAGTTTTGATTCCCTTTCTTTTCTCACCTAGGGTTTTCTTTGTTGAGAATTAAATTCTCCTTTCTTTTCTTCCCTCTTGAGAATTAAATTCTCCTCTCTTTGTTTTTCTCTCCAAAAAAGTAGATCCCCCTCTTCTCTTCTTGGCTCCTATTTATAGGAGAAGTAAAAGAATCAATTTGTTTAGCAAATCTCTCATTGAAAGATTTGATTTGATTGTTGAGAGATTTGATTTATATTTATCATTAATCTGGGCCTTTAGATCATTCAGTGAATTTTATTCACCGTGGATTTTAAATCCAAAAGATATTCTATTTGTTATTCTGGTGAGATTTTCAGGGAAATCTTTCCTTGTCCAAAATTTTTCCATAAATTGGTGATTTTTAATCACCCTTGGATCTTTAATCCAACGGTCCCCATAATCCTTTTCCATTTGGAAAGATTTAGAAGCTTTTAGAATTTTAATTCTATTTCGAAAAATTTAAATGATCTTTTTTCAGAATTTAATTCTGTTGAACAGCAAGGTTTTTACAGCCAGTCACGTGTTGCCACGTGACCCCCAATTGAGTCCTTTTCTCAGTGTTTACTTACGCTTCAGTTGTAACCATCACGTGTCAACACGTGACCATTGGTCACGTGTGAGCACGTGACACCTCATTGAGGTATTTTCTTCAGCTGTTTGTTTACGCTTCAGTTTTAACCATCACGTGTCAATACGTGACCATTGGTCACGTGTGAGCACGTGATTCCTGATTTTTAATCAGGGAACAGATTTTAGAATTTAATTCTATTCATTATTTTAGAGGCCTTAAAAGCCCATCACGTGTCTGCACGTGACCCATGGTCACGTGTGAGCACGTGATGCCCCATTGGGGTCTTTTCTGAGTTTTTATTATATTTTTAACTCCTCCAGCGGGTTCTTAAAGGTCCATCACGTGTGGACACGTGATACCTCATAACTTTTGATCCCGGATGAATTATGAGGCCCATAATATATCAAATCGAAAGGTTTTTCGAGATGCTTCCAATACCATCAGAATTTAATAGTTCCTCCTTCGGGAAATTATCAAAATACAGGCCGGAAGATATTGGTTCGCATTTCCTTAAGCGTATCGCTTCCATTTGATACCTTGGACTCTTCTGCGCAGAAATTTTCGGCGGGAACAAGTGGTTGGCGATTAAGTGCATCAGGTACTACATTCACCTTCCCTGGATGATATTGTAGGTTGATGTCGAAGTCCGCCGTAAGTTCTAACCATCTTCTCTGCCGCATATTAAACTCTTTCTGAGTAAACACATATTTCAAACTTTTGTGGTCTGTGTAGATATCTACCCGTTCTCCAAGAAGATAATAGCACCAAATCTTGAGAGCAAAGATAACGGCTGCCAACTCCAGATCATGCGTTGGATAGTTGCGCTCATGAACCTTCAGCTGTCTTGATGCATAAGCTACAACTTTACCGTGCTGATGTAGAACACATCATAATCTCTTACCGGATGCATCGCAATGCACTACGAAACCTCCAGATTGGTCCGGTATTACGAGAATAGGTGCTGATGTCAATCTTGACTTGAGTTCCACGAAAGCTTGTTCGCATGCTTCTGACCACACGAATTCTTCATCTTTACGCGTGGGCTTGGTCATGGGTGTTGCAATCTTCGAAAATCCTTCAATAAATCATCGGTAGTATCCCGCTAATCCCAAGAAACTTTGAATGTCCTTCACTGTCTTTGGTGTCGGCCATTCGCTTACTGCTGATACTTTAGCTGGCTCTACAGAGATTCCTTCACCTAAAACGATATGTCCGAGAAATCCGACTTGTTCTAACCAAAACTCGCACTTGCTGTACTTGGCATAGAGTTGATGCCGTCGCAAAGTCTCCATGACAATTCTTAAATGTTCAGCGTGCTCTTTCCGATTCTTTGAATTTACCAGGATGCCGTCGATGAATATGACAACGAACCTGTCTAGGTACTCTCGGAAAACTTAATTCATTGGGTTCATGAATATGGCGGGTGCATTGGTCACTCCAAATAGCTTCACGAGAAACTCATAATGTCCATAGCGAGTCCTGAATGTCATCTCCGGAATATCAGATTCTTTGACCTTCACCTGATGATAACCCGAATGAAGATCTAATTTTGAGAAAACGCAAGACCCACTTAACTGATCGAACAGATTGTCGATTCGCTGTAGTGGATACTTGTTCTTTATCGTGACTTCATTCAAAACTCTATAATCAATGCACATTATGTATGAACCTTCCTTCTTTTTCATAAGCAAAACTGGAGATCCCCAAGTTGAAGTGCTGGGACGAATCCATCCTTTCTGCAGAAGTTCGTCCAGATGAGTACGGACCTCCTTCAAACCTTCAGGGCTTAACCGATATGGTACTTTGATCGCCGGTTGTGCACCAGGTACTAAATCAATTCCGAATTCAAGAGCTCGATTGAGAGACAAACCTGATATGTCTTCAGAAAATACATCGTCGAACTCTCGAACTACCTCTTGTTGGATATAGTGCCCTCAGAGTCAATTATTGGATCATAGGCACGTGATTGCAATGATTGAGGGAGGACCTATACCGGTAGGACAGTCTTACTCAAGATGATAGTATGCTATCTGGTTTATCTTTATCATCGTGTACAGCTTTAGGGGACATTACAGGTCACTATTGCACATTGGTAGAGCCCTTAGAATTCTTGCTTGACTACCAGCAGTATGATGGCGATCATATACGTGGGAGCTGGGGTCTATAAGGACATCCTTAAAAGGTCCCTAGTCGTGGGAGTTTCGAGACTGGGCATCGATACTCCGTTAGTATACTAGTGTATACAGTCGAGACCCCGACGAGGGGCGGTGGCCGGTCTCACAAGCCATTGGTGTCAGTTGGATCACCTAAGATGTATACAGGTGCTCATTGGGTTATGAGTACACCGGACATGACTCGCCGAGAACATGCTAGTTGGTATTATACCTGACGTCAGATAGCAGTTCCCAGGTGACATGTGTACAGGTTAGTTCATCGACCTGAGATCGTCATTTGTCTCGTGTGAGTTCCCACTGTGCTTTGATTACTACCCTACCATGGCTCAAAGGAGTCATGCAAACGGGTTTTAGTTGGGTACAGTCCCGAGCCACATGGAGGCAGTGAGCGGATCGGCAGGGGTTTCGTCTCTCCCGGTATTGGGGGTGAGATCGCGCTGTGTCTAGGAGAGCCATTACACGAAGTCCTTGGCCAAGGCAGGAGATTTACTGGTAGGTATTTCAGTAGTATCTCAGGGTGTTCTGGGCTACACTCCGACACTACTTGTACCGCTTTTGGGGGTCTGACTTTTACCAACCCCCTAGGCCCGACATGCGATGCTCATAGACGAACGGACCGGACTGTACAGCTATTGTCACTGACAGGCTCAGTAGGGTGTCAGGATGAGTTCGCTCATCGACCTCCCTTTTGGTCAATACCTGGTAGCCCGTTACGTACAGCTAGTACCTCTGACGTGCTAGTGGTTAAATCCACAACCAAAGTATTGACGTGTCTTTAGAGTCCCCCACAGACAGTTTTCAAGTTTCGGGCGAAACGTTGTAGAGGCCGTATGGATTTATGGCAGGGTTCGAACGTACGCGTGCACTTGTGCACGTGTCATGGTTCGGACGGATAATACTAGCGGGCTTTGGTTTAAGCCGGATCCTAGTATTATACTGTGTAGATTTTGTCTCATTGCATTTGTATTCGGCCGGAATACAAATGCGGGTATGTATATACAGTTGCGGGGTTATCCTGTAATTTATTACGGGATCGCTTTTTGAAATTGTCAGTTTGTTTTCTTGATTTGGCCAAATTCCTTTTCTTCTTTGGCTGAATTTTTCATTGAGGGGCTTATTTGCAAAAGTGAAGATTTACTAAATGGGTTTTTTTTTGTGGTGGCTGGTTCTCCAGCAGTTGATGAAGCCTCTTGAGTTTTCTAGAAGGGATTAGCTTCTTTTTTTGCATTAATGTGATTGGATTTGAAAAAGACTTGGGGGTGACATTTTTTCTTATGG
Source organism: Agapanthus africanus (assembly GCA_030015575.1). Classification (NCBI taxonomy): domain Eukaryota; kingdom Viridiplantae; phylum Streptophyta; class Magnoliopsida; order Asparagales; family Amaryllidaceae; genus Agapanthus; species Agapanthus africanus. The sequence continues at coordinate 610,675,433 of CM057343.1, read as the reverse complement.
TCACCACCCCTTGCTTTGTGCTCACCCCCAACTCCTCTTCATTTCCCTGGCCGAGCTCTTTTATGGGCTGTCCATTTTTTTGGTGTGAGGTTTAATCTCATTTTCTTGCAACAAAAATCCTTGGCTCATCTCCAAAAGTTCATTCCTCCTTCTTCACTACAAATGGCAACTTCTATTAACCCTTGGGACAAAGGTTTCTACGTATATTCTACAGCAATCTTGGACACATCGGCTAGCAAACTTCGTGTCCGAGTTGCCTCGGTTCAGAGGTGGGAGCCCGTAAAAAGACTCAATGATGTGGTGCCCTTTCCGACGAGGAGATCGAGATCGGAGATGCCGCGAGGAGCTTGGGATGGTGGCCAAAGACCGAAGGACACGGATCGAATGGTATTGCTTTTCTAGCCCTTCTCTAGTTATCTAGTTGTAGGTTAATGGTTCGATCCGGGATTAAAGTCTGCGATAGCGCCGATTTCTAGTTTAAGAAAAGTTTTCGTTTCCGCATTTTGGCCTCCGACAGACGACCGGGGCGCTACCGTAGACTTACATGGTATCAGAGCCACTCCATTAACCTTTACTAGCTTGCTCTAACGTGTTTAGAACTTTGATCGAACGAAATTTCCAAAACCGCGATTCCAATTTATGCAGTTTCTGTCGAAATTTTTTTGTGCTCTAAATTTTTTTTTGGATATGTCAGAAAATCAGGCAGGGTTTTTTAAGAGCACTGTAGAAATTTCGTAGGACGATCCCACAGGAACGCCGCGGAACCGCGGCCTTACCCTCGTTTTAGCCGCGGTTCCGCTGCCGTTCTGGGGCTTCATCGCACCAACTTTCTTCAGGTGGTCTCTGACTTGGAAATGGGGTTTCTGGTAATTTTATTTTTGGCCCAGATTATTTTGAGTACTGGGTATTGTACTTGGGACCCACTTCGGGAAATTTTGTCGATCGAAAATTTTAAACATGTTAGTTCACAGTATTTACATTATATCTACGACCGTGAATGTCATTTGATCGGTAAATCTTGTCTAATTGCTATAGCCCTTTTAGACGGACTTGCGAACGTGACATTCACGTTGATGTTCTGTGTTGTGCTGTGATGTTGCGGATTTGTCGTGGTGGATAGCCTGGATGCAATGGTAGTACAGTTTGGTTGTATTTGTACATTTGATATTGCGGGGCGAGCGTCCGACATGTGGACTGTCGTCACTACCTGTTTGTATATTATTCTTTTGGGGCACGACCGGGCTAAGGTCGATGTACCCGTTGTATATATTTTACTTTCTGTACTAGGATTACCCCGCGGTGGGGTGCACGGATAGCCGGGTTCTAGAGGGCAACAGGCCCGCATCTCATGGCTTTGAGATGTAGGGGGCTTCACTCTAGAATTGGCGGGATATTCGCCGCACTCGTAGGGGGTACAGGTTGACCCAAGGAGGGGTGCTCAAGTTACCGGATTCCGTGAAGTGCTGGGTGGTCCATTCACTTTGCTGTAGGGGGCTGCCTCGCTTCAGGTTTTGGCGAGTAACTTGCCGCGCCCGAAGGGGTCTAGGATTTCATTGCACAGGCTATCCACACGACCAGGGGAACGTCGGGTTTCAGTAGCAGCTCTATGAAACCTGGGTATCCCAGATTATCTGTATTGTTATGTGATGCTTATTATATTTCTGTGATATTGCATTTTATCACGCCTTGAGCGAATATTATATATTGATATATATATACTAGTAGATGCTGTATATGTTTTACACCCGCGCTAGTCCAGTCCCCGCTCTGTCGTTAGTTAAGTAACATAACGGGTGATGACGGGACCCAGTGGCGAATGCGGATGGCATATACGTACAACATATTTTCGTTCTTTTGTGGTGTAATTAATTGATGGGACTGCATTGATTCGGATCAATGCAAGATAAACAAACCTGTTTGATGTTGTTGGAACATTTTTCAAAAAGCTGTTATTGCAAGGACGTTCTCTTTTGTTTTGCACAGTGGTATTCGGTTATGAATATCCAGCACCTCAGTCGACGAGGCAAGGGCCGAGATCCCTTCACCGGGAGTGACCCCTTGGACAGATGTTTGCGCCAGGGTAATAACTTCACTATAGCCAATTACTTTTTGCTTTGCATCGTGATATTCAGTTGGAATATCCTGCACCTCATTCTACGGGGAAAGAGCCGAGATCCCTTCACCGGGAGTGACCTCTTTAGCAAAGGTTTTCGCCACTATATTTTTATAAAAAGCTATATGGTTCCTTCAACGATATCAAGTTCATTACATTAAAGGTTTTTCGCCAAAATCCATTCGTAGCCCTTCGTCATTTCAGACGGGTAGCACTTAGTATTCATGCTATGTTTGTTGACCTTCGTCAAGGCATAGTAAATGGTAGCTGCTTGTTACCTTTTTGTTGCATAGATAGATGCGTTGGTTTGGGACAGTCGTATAGCCTTGTTGATCTTCGTCAAGGGCTTGTACGGGTGGGTTCAAATTAACCTGGACAATGACGGGTAGAACTTGACATGTGACTTATGATTTGTTGACCTTCGTCAAGGTCATAAGAGCATAGGGTAAAAATCACATCGGGAGTTTCTAAAGAAACTGAAACTTGCCAGATATGCGCATACCTTCTGGAGTGTGATAACGTGAGTGGATTCCATCACGTTATCATGCAATGATAGTTGGATCCCGATTCCCACTGATGAGTTGGTTTACTCCTCGAGTGATCCCGACTAATTCTTCTTTCAGGTTTGGAGGAGAATCTGAGGTTACAGTGGGAGGTTTCCTGATTAGATAAATTGATAACCATTCTGATCTAGGTTAGAGTGCACGCTGAGTGTTTCTTTTCTCTCTCTCTCTTTGGCAGTGACCATGACCCGACCCTTGACTATGACTCAGTGACCAAGTTAACCGAACCTTCTTAAAACACTGGCTTTTGGATTGTCAGAGTTGCATACCTCATTGCAACTCCTACTTTTACCCTTTTCTCCAGAACACCCCGTATTACTACGAACATCCACTTCCATTGGATAAAACCATCGTATGGTTATATACGAACCCGAAGGAACTTGTTCCAGATTCAAGGATGGTTTCCGGTTCTGGAGAAATTGAATGGGACTATTCAGTTGTCTTTTCCTTTTACCTTCTCTCAGGTTGCGAGTGCTCCTTGGATTAGGACAGTACACCTATTACGCTTATTGGATAGTCTTCTTACAAACCATAGGCAGGTGCCGAACGTAAGGGAATGAAGAAAACCAATTAGCCTAACGAAGGTGTACAGAAGGTATTAAGTAAAGACAAATAAAGGGATTAGTAAGAGGGCAAAGTAAACTGCGACTGCTATTCACGACCAAACCAAGTATTTCATCGCCACTCCTACTTCACCTTTGTATTTCTCCAGGACACTCCGTATCACTACGAAGATCCACAGTTATTTGGATACTCCATCGTATGGTTATATACGAACTCGAAGGAACTTGTTTCAGTTCGGGGATGGATTCTGGTTCGGGAGAAATAGGAATAAGGTTTTATTCAGTTGTCTTTTATCTTTACCTTCTCTCGGGTTATGAGTACTCCTAGGATTAGGAGAGTACACCCATTATGCTTATTAGATAGTCTTCTTCCAAACCATAGGCTGGTGCCGAACGGTAGGGACGGAAGAAAACCATTTGGCCTAAAGGGGTGTACAGAAGGTAATGACTAAAGACATATAAAGGGATTTGGAGAGATGACAAATAAATATACGGTTACAGTTGTGAATCTGATAATGGAAGAGGCATTACTAGGAATACCCGGATACCCCTTCGAAACATTTACAGGTTTCAGTTTCACTGTGTATTGTTAAAAGAAAACTGATTTCCCAATTAGTCCTTGCTCCAGGGTATATATTTACCAGGTTTGATTCTCACATCTGTATGGTTTTACAGATAATAAATGGGAGTAAGTTATTGGGAATTGGATGATCGTCCTCATTATAGCGGGATTCGTTGTAATTGGTGATATTTGAGGAAATCACCTGGGTTGTTTGCCGGACGGCAAATATTTGGTTTTGAATATCCATTGTTATGCACCAATTTCAAACTGATATATCTGTACATTTATTTTTATAAAGTGAGATATAAATTTTTGAAATTATGTCTATGACATTTACCTATATCAGTGGATGGTTAGGTAAGGAGCATTAAAACAGCGGTGTAATTCTTCTTAACCATAAGTACAGTTTTCAACCTACGACACACGGGGAATGAGTTATTAGACTAAGGGGACTTATACAGAGTATTGTATTTTGTCCAGTGTCCATGAGGACAAGGGGTTGGTACTCGTACTATATTCTGTTTACTTGTGACTTCTCTAGTTCTTAGACATGTGTTTCGTAGAAATTCAAGGACTAAGTTTTGAGAAGTTATAGGTATAAGAATAAAGTAGAGAACCAGGCGTTGCAAGTATCAGGATTCTTCAAGGTGATCAAAGATGTAGATACTTGTGTATGATATTCAGTTAATAGTAATGATTAAGAGAACTTGCTTCTCTTTCAGGTTACTCATAATTGGAAGCACTCCTAAGTTGAGTAATGCTGATCGGCTTCTCTCCATTTAGTTGACATGCACTGGAGACAGCTGCATGATTTGAATCTGGTTCCAATTAAATCAGTGCCTCTGTTTCTATATTGGATATAGAATAGTTCATATCTTAACAATGTTAAGGTACGGGGAGTTGTCCGGCTTATGCTTAGACACAACGACAACTAATATGGGCTAACTACTGCACTAAACTATAGGGTTAAGCTGTCAAGCTAAACTAAAGGTAAGGAAGCCGCCTAATGTCTGAGTCGATACATATGTATATATATATATATATTAGTCGGTGATCCCGCCTCGATAATATCACATCCGATACCATATCTATAATCAAATATTCCCAAGTCAAGAGTGCGGATCAAACATCAATATATAGCTCATACGTAAATCCGTCGTACGGCATCGCAAATCTGGGTACGGGTCAATATCACATTAATCATCTGGTATCCTCTTTATCCAAGATCATAATCTGGGTACTGATCTACGTCTAGTACGATACTAATATCATCAATATAGTCATGATCTGACTGTTGATCTACAGCCTCATACAAACCGATATCATCATCATATATCGTCATAAAGAGGTATACATCGCCTAATGCGACCTATTATGGATATCTTAACATATCTTATCTCATATCACGATCACATGTCAACCATTCAATGTATAACACTATTCACATGTATCGTCGTCCCAAGATCCGCTATAACATCAGGACGTATCTCAAGTATGAATCCTGCCATATCACCGTTCTCGCGGTCTCAATCAAATCTTAACGACTCATCTCAAATCCCAAATACTATCCTCAAATCCAGTATGTGAACACATTGTCCCATACCCATGTGAACACATAACAATATAACCCCATATAAGCACATATGAAAGAAGAATGTATGCAAGTATGGGTGTGTGCGTGTAAATGTGGTTCAACCTCTACTCTAGGGTCTCGCAACACTAAACTAATCCGATCACACCCAAAATCCATCTATGTCATCAATACTCTCAAACAATATATATAATCAATATATGTGTATACGTATTCGTATACATCACTACGAACTGCGGGGGTGCTATACGCCATCCACCCGACTTCTCCCCGTAGATATAAATCTACTCACCTGGTCCTCGCTCGCCGGTGCCGACGTCGCCACGCGCTTACTTGTCGTCTCTAAGTCCACATGGGGTACCTACATATCATAACGCACCGTATCGCATTAAAATCCGACTCATGACCAAAACGACATACGAATCCCACATAGGTCAAAACCTATGGTTGCTTCCACAAATCAACCCAAAAACCCTCGACGTCGGCGTACAAACGCCAAACCATCGAGAAAAACCCAAACACACCCATTTACACAATCACAAGCACTAATTATAATATAAAATAGGTTAAAATTCACAAAAACCTCAAACTCACTTTAAAAGCTATTTTCCCGAAAATCTAGCAAGCAAAATTACCCGTTTTAGTACAAAACTCGACGTTTAAAAAAATCTAGCGACCGCAATATCCACTCAATATCATAACCAAGTCATATAAACCATTCCAATAATTTATTCTCCTCAAAATATATATATTTACAAACCTAGTTAACAAAATTAGCACAATTTTCCATTTTAGCTCAAAACTTGGTGTTTTAATCAACTTTAAATATTTTAACAATTCTAGTGGCCATAATTCTCATTAAAACATATTAACTAAGCCACACAACCATTAACTAGATTTTAATATCACTCTTAATATTAATTACAAAAAAATCTAGTTTGCAAAACAAACATAATTAGGATAATTTACATATAACAATTTGCAAACTAACAATTTGATCATGTTTCACATTTCACAAAATGATGAATTCCACTTTGCAACCATAATCACACAACAAAAACCCTAACTTTAATCTAATCCTTCTCTTTCAACCCACATCTTTCAATTAGAACCAGAATTCATTTCCTAATTAAGTTAGATTAAAGCAATAACCAATAATTTAACAAAAAGGTCAAGATTTTATACCTCAAAGCCATCTTGAGATCAACATGAAACTAGACCTCCAAAATGAAATCCTTGCACCAAGATCCATGCTAAAAGGGATAAGGGAAAATAGGTAGGGCTTTGATTTGAATTTTAGCTTTGATTTTTGATGGAAATTGGTGAATTTTTTGATGGAAAATGAGAGGAGAAGAGGGAAGGAGGGGCTGCTGTTAGGGCTGGGAATTTTCGGCCAGGTGGGGGGTGAGGGAGGAGAGAGAGTGAGGTGAAGTGGGGAGAAAAGACAAAGTCCACATTGACTTCTTTCATTTTCTTTTCTTTTCTTTTCTTTTCTTTTCAAAAGTGAAGTGATTGGAGGGAGAGAGGGGGGGAGGGCTGTCAAAGGGGGGCCACATGGGGAGAGGGAGAGAGGGTGAGGTGTGGGTGTGTGGGTTAGGGAAAAAGATAAATGTATTACCCCAATTTCCATTAACACTAATTTCACTAATTAAGCCTTTTTTCTTCGATATTTCTAAAACCGTTTTGGCAAACGATTTCATTTCAGAAACAATACTTTGCATGCCAGTTTAGTGTGTCATGAATTATAAAATTTGTATCAACCCATTCCAATTTCTAATTTTCCCTAATTAAATGTATTAGTGACGGCTTAAAATAATATTAAAATAATTAATTTCGGAAAAAATTTCAGAAAATTTGAAATTTCACCAGTGGCTCAATAAACACCAAATACTAGAAATTACATAGCTAGAATATGTATATTTAATTTTATAATAAAGATATTTGTATTTTGACTTTTTACAGAAAACCCCCTTATTTTACCGATTTTTCCGAAATTTTACCGAAACGATTTTCAAAACGTTACAGATATTAGATAATCGAATATTAATACATATCTTACCTGCTCAATATGGTGAACTCTGCATCATACTCATCCACTGATTTGCTCCACATAGTGCCTTGTTGTAAGTGGATGAATTGCTGCTCCATGTCGAATCGGGCAGTCTCTGGAAAATACTTCGCATCGAACATTTCGCGAAAAGTATTCCATTCGATCGGCTGGGCAAGATGACTTTCTTCCGCCTTCCACCATACTCGGGCGTTATCTGTGAGTTGCATCTTCGCAACCCTTACCCAAGCAATGTCTGGCACTTGTGCTGCTGCCAGACCGTCTTCGATCGACTGAGCCCATTCTTCAGCTTCCAAGGGGCTCTCTTTCCCAGAAAATTGCTTCGGATGAAGTGCCCGGAATTGCTTCACTCCAGGTGCTTCCGCTTCTGGACGGTTCATTAGTATGGCAGTCTGTTGTTGCTATCGTTCTAGGAGGCTCTTAATTGCCTCGAGCAGTACCGTCTACTCGTTGATCGGAGCTACAACGGTAGGCGTAAGTAGAAGAGATGATCGTGGTGTGTTGTTGACGTTTGTACTCGTGTTGTTGGGAGAATCCATAACCTTGAAAGAAAAATAAGGTTATGATAGATTCAAAGATTATGAAATATAAAGAATGTTTAGTTGCTGAGTCTTGTAATTCTTGTGTTATATTGCTTAGGTTTCCATGCAGAACTGACCTGCATGGTAGGGTTCCATGCAACACTGACCTGTATGGTAGAGTTCCATGCAGAACTAACATGCATGGGCCACCAACAAAACCTGTCACGCCCCGCTTCCCAGAGTACGGTAAGGAGACGTGACGGGCCACGTGACGTATTTACTCAGAAGTAAACACACTAATCTTAAATAAGCAATATAGTAAAGTACACAAGTAAGACATGGGATGTAAAAGAACATCAACTTTTATTTATTAAGCATCCCTTACAATACATCTGGAAATGTAAATACAAGACTGAAAAGCAATGCCTAAACAATGGCATGTCAAAGTATATACAGGTGACTAGAGCTCTGGGTTTTCTGAGAACTGCTCCAAATCGTCTGTGCTGGGCTCGATCTCCAGAGAATCAGATCCCCTGACAACATTCCAAAGAAAGAAGAGAAAAGGATTATCGTCAGCGAAAAATCACTCAGTAAGTCCCAAAGAGATGTAGAATGAGAATAGACAGGTAAGAGATTATAACTGGTATAAAGTTGATAGTTATATTAACGCAGTTGTTTGTAGCTTGGTACTGAATTATGCCAGTGTATACGAGAGGAGTCCAGCTTACCCCATAGACTATGGTATACGGATCACAAGGCCCCGTCAAAACCAATGGGACAACATCAACGGATGTTCAGGTTAGATGTATTAAAGTGACCGTCTCGTGCCACTTTTAACACATTCCGTATCAGTCTACCCATTTAAAACCCCGTAATGTATTTTGTATTGTTGTGTATTATTTTGTTTAATAGATGTAAGACTTGCCGAAATCATGATATCAGTGTAAACGGAAAGGATATAAATGGACAATCATGTAAACAAAGTCAAATGTATATCCATGGTTCGGTCAAATCAGTTCATGTTGATATAGGTTGTATTCTGGTATAAATGGATTCATAATGAATTGGAGTTATTTTTGAATTGTATTCAACGATGGATTGATTTCATATTAGACTGAGACTCTGACTGAGTCAGACACTTAAACAGAATTGAAGTCCTGAATTATTTTTGGAGTTATCAGTAACTACTGCACATGGACGGCAGGATTTGTGACTTTTTCCAAGCCAATTACCGTATTGATAACCCCATTTTAGTTGTCTACCTTAAATAGGCAAGCACCCAAATTCTCCGGCTCCCTGAGGCTCAAGAGAACTGGTCCCGCTTATACCTATATTTACTGGGGTATTATTGTAATTTAATATAACTTGATGGTGTTTTATGAAAAATAGTTTTGATATATTTTCAAAATACACCTCAAGTATTTAATTATCTTATTTAGGATTTTCATGGATGTAAATTTTAAAATATGAAATATTCTAGTGGATATAAACCTAAATTGAATAGTATATGGTATTTTCATGTAATTTGACTTGTATTGATTCTTGATGATATTTTCATGAACTTTTGTGATTCTTTTCTTTTGATTAAAAAATATGGAATATATTATATATTTAAAATAGATATTTTGATAATGTTTATATATATAATTATTAAAAATAGAATTTATTTATTAAATAGAAATCACGTTTTTTTAGAAATTGTAATAAAAATTTCATCGAGATCGTATGCTCCGTGAAGAGGTCTGCATCTCACCCTACTAGTCTGATGGATGTGCGATAACCCGCACCAACCAAATCGGATTCTCCAAAATGGGTTGTAAGGACATAATCGTATGGAATTTGATTAAAACAATCTTAAAGAAATACGTTTTTATTAGTTTAGGGTATTTTAATGTAAAAAATTGTATTGTCCCATAAAATATTGTTCCAAAAGCCATCGTGCTATGTCATGATGAGTGTTGTGGTGAGCTAGGTCATTACCTCATGAAATTTTCTAAAGGTGATATGAGCAAAATAATGAAATAATACCGTAGGTAAACTTGGTGGTATTTTAACGAAAAAGTGAAATACAAGTTACATATCATTTTATTTTGAATTGAAACTTGTTCTAAATGTTGTTGTAGGGTTGTTAAACAAGATATAAAGAGATGGTTAATATGTGGTCAAGAAAAATTGAGTTTTTAAAGAAATTAGAATCGAAAGTCGGATTAACTCCGCTTCCGACGAGTTTTGAAAAGAGAAGTATTTTTAATAGAAAGAGAGGAGGAGAGAGGGAACTACGGATTGAGAAGAGAGAGGGGAGGTAGAGGATGGGTTTGCAAGTGTCGTGGAGTCGTGGGGTAGCCGGATTTGTCCTGAGTCGTCGCCTGAACTTGACCTTGAGCTAACTCCGCTTGTACAACTTCTTGGACTTTGAAAATTTAGAGAGATTTGGCAGAAGATTTCTGAATGAGGAGGGCTATGGTGTAGGGTGGTATTTATAGGAGAAATTAGGGTTTAGGGTATTGAAGAATGGAATTAAAATGCATTAACATTTTGGATTAATGCATCATTTTAATTCTCTGAAAATGTGCAAGGAAATCAAACAGACTAGGGTTAGTGGAGGGAGTCCAAGGGGTGCTAGGGTTAAATTTTTAAAGCATTTGGGACGGGGGGGGGATCAGCGGCGCCGGCCCAAACCCACATCTCGCCGGTCATTGGTGGGGTGTGGGGCTCTGGATTTTGGCCACGTGTCATGGTCGTTACATATATCTCAGTGCACATGTTTGATTTCTGAGGCCTTTCATTTTTACGTGTTTTACACGTGTAAACTTTTGGGCTTCCAAAAAGTTTAAAAGAAAAATCAGCAAAAATAATAAGTGACTGAGCGGATTCGAACACAGGGGTTACGTCACAGCAGTGCATAGCTTTACCAATGAGCTACAAGAAGTTTCTTGCTGTTCAAAAGCAAATAAAATACTTATAGCATACACAGGATTGCAAACACTCCATTTGTACATTAACATTTAAACAAATTTTCTGTACATTAAAACGGAGTCGTTACATTGGTGTTGATGGACTTGCCCCCAGCTAGAGCAACGGAGATTCGTTCGGAAACGGATTTGTGCTTAGGCTAAGGTGCCTCCGCGACCATAACATTTGGCCTTTTTCCCTTTTGAGGCCGGTTTATCTGTCGCCGGGGCTTGAGGAGGAGGGATGGCATTAGCTGGCATGAACAGAATAGAGCCAAATGGTAGCAGCAGCTCCTCCCACTGTAATCCAAGACTGGCCGGGAGGATCGTCCTAGCGTCCATCTTCATCGTGTAGGAGATCGGAGGTGTGTTGAGAGTTGAGCTTGTCCTTAGAGACATTTTGTTGTGTCCGAAGATTGCAATTGGAAAATATTAACCTGCACAAAGAAGCATGATTTCAGTATAGGCAATCCATATATATGTTGATTGAGTTCTTATGAATATTTAACCCGAAATATGGGAGGAGAGAAAAGCTCCCACCGGACGTGCCAGAATCTGTAGGGTGTTTTTCGTCACCCCATTGAGATGGGAATGCGCACGCTTGTCAGGCACATTACAGATTCCCCCTGCTTAGGGTAGGTCGGGGTTTATTGATTGTGGGATCTGAATCTCCGGCAGCCGCGGACTAAGCTCCGTTAATTACCCCTTGCCTTTGGAGCAAGAGAACTTCCGATTGACGGGTCAAACTGGCCATGCGAACTCAATGTGCAGTGTGCGTATGCGTGTGTCTTGAGGGGTTTTGGGTATATCGGGGGCCTCGCAGAGTTTACGGGGGTCCCGCTATCCAGATAGCGGGCTGGGGGTCAAGGGGGCTAGCAACCCCCTTGCGGAGTGCGGGGCAGCGCCTCATTAGAAATTTTTTCTAACGGGAGATGTGTTTTGAGTGTGGAGCGTGTGGGAAAAAGAGGGATGAGGAGCGTCCTAAAGAAGCATGAGATGGCATGTGGGCGCTTGGCGCCAGCAGTTCACGTGCTTGGCACGTGTGCACCGGGTTCCAGCGGATCACACGCCTAGCACGCGGGTGCTGGGCGCCAGCGGTTCACATGCATGGCGTGTGGACGCTGGATGTCAGCGGATCACGCGCCCTGCACGTGGGAGGTGGGCGCCCGCGAAAAAAGGATTTAGCCCCTGGACTGGGAGTTGAACTCCCGAGTGATTTTTTGAGTTAAACTCCTTAAAAAGGGTCTTTTTATGGAGTTAAACTCCTAAAATATCTTGATTTTTGGAATTCAACTGCTTTGAGAATTTGGATCTTGGAGTTGAACTTCTCAAAAATTGGTTCGGATTTAAACTCCTAAAGAAGAGATTGTTGTTCGGAGTTAAACTCCCAAAAGATTTTCGAAGATGATGAAAAGGGACTCCTTTCTTCTCCCTTGAGCCCTGAATCTTATCTTGAGCCTTAGATCTTCCCAAAGTAGGATTTTTGGAGATGGATATCCTTCTTTCTCCTCTCTGTTAGCTGGATCTTGGAGAAAAGGGACGTTGAAATTAAAAGTCTCCCTTTTAGAGATTTGATGGGAGATCTGAGCTCCCCTTCGAGGGTTTTATGGTGAAAAACTATTTTTTTTTTAGAAAAAGAAGAGTTAAACTCTCGCTTTAATTCAAAAAAAAGAAGGTTTAGAACCTTGAGAAAGGAGAAGGAGGCATAAAACCCTAATTTTTTTTAGGGGAAATGGATATTATAGTTCATTTCATTATCATGCTGTCTTATATAGACTTATAAGTTTACATATAGACCCTTGGGCTTTACAAAATGGCATTTCACCCAACTCATGCCTCATGTGCTTACTTCTTTTTGCATATGAGTCATAGGTTTTACAAAAAAATTTATTCTTGCCCATTTATATTACATTTATGCATGAAAATTACATCAAGCTTATTTATTACATAATTTTCTTCTTGGCAAGGGAAAGGGCCGGCCTCTTCATGTTCGGGCTCGAGTTGGACATGGGCCCACATGGTTTAGGTTTGGACCCATCTGACTTGGAGTTGAATTTGACTTTGATTTGGTCAACCGGGGTGTAATTTTTGACCCCAACAGTACATAATTTTCTTATAAAATGCTCACAAATGAAGAACGAGATTTTGTGTTTCGAGCTTCAATAATATCCACAAAGCGGGATATATTATTTGTTATATTTGCTGCACCCTCACTTTTCTTGGACAACTTTCTCTTTTTGTCTTTTCCTCTTGTGCCAGCTTCGGGGGATATGTGAAGGTACACCCATTTGTTCTGCAAAGGTCGGAAACTCCAAGGGCATCTGTAAGGCCCGTGCAGAAGAGTTCCTCAATATATCTGCATATATATTGAAATCTTCTACTCTATGTGTGTATGGATTAGACATATTTGTCGCATCCACTTCTTCTTCTTCATCATCCCTGAAGGTTTGAGGCAAAACACCAACCGATGGAGTATATGAGCTGCCACTGGTAGCAGTAATATCTCCAAAAAGATGGTTCAATTGTTCAGCAAAGTTTCGGGGGTTGTTCCTAAACTTTTTGACTTCTTTACCAAGCGCCTGCATTCATATTCAAAGATCGATATGACAACACATTCTTAAACGGTAGGAATTTTAACTTAATCTTGTTGTAACTTGTACTTGCCACTACGCATTATCTCCAGTGTAGGTCTTTTTCTCAAGATCTCATCCTACTCCGTTTGTCTTCCTAACCTTTTCCATAAATTCCATTCCTTCTTCAGGCCGTCCCATTTGTTTTTCAGTTATGCCCATTCCAAATTTGAGCGATTACGCTGGTTGAACCGTGTTTGGATTATTTGCCAACCAACACTCTTTTAAACAACGCGGTATTTTCTTGTTTCTGTCTTTCCTCTATGCAACATTGGATGAAAAGCGTAACATCTTTCTTTCCTCATGTTGTCTTTTCAGAGTTTTCCATTTTTCCGAGTATTGTGCAACATAAAACTATAATCATACAAGTATTGAATAATACCTATTTTACGTTTAATACAACTATTAGCATACAAAGATTGTATAATTTAAACTAAATAAATTGAAATTGTTAAAAACATATAAATATCATAACATACTAATGATGATCCTTGTATGCACTATTAGCATACAAATTTACAATAATTAGCATTCGATTTTACGCTAATAAGTATTACCCAAAAAAATAACTACAAGTATACAATTTTACAATTATTTCCACTAAAAAAATCAGCAACTATTAAAAATATAAATAACATACTTTGAAAATTAAAATTTAGGAGAGAGGAGAAAATGTTGAAGAGGATGTAAATATTTAAGTTTAAAATTTTGAATTGGTGGAGAAAAAATGAAGGATTGATATTCAATTTATACGCAAAATAGCAACAATAAAAAATCATCAAAAATTAAAAATTCTGGAAAACCCCATTTTTGGGAAAATCTCGAAAGGGCAACTTTCATAATTTTGACCGTCGCCTTTTCAATTTGAAAAAAATTTAAAAATGGAGGGGGAGGGGGAGAGCTTTTCCCACCGTTAGAATCGAGCGGTGGGAACCGTGCGACTGCTTCCCGAACAAGCTGTAAGTAAGCCCAAGTATCAATAATAATAATAATAATAATAATAGTTATAACGAGGCAAAGTCGTGTTTCTCAAACTTTGTATTTTTCTGTTATTCATTCAAAAGTAAGGATTTACTCTCGTTTAGCCTATTTGTTAACATCATGTAATGATCTTCCATATGCTTATTTTCTCATCATTAAGATGTCAATGCAGGACTTTCTACCTATCTACTATTTATTTATTTAATTTACAAAGCTAAGTACAAAGCAAAGGAATTTATTAACTAATTAACCAAGCTTATACCTTCAAAAGATCCAAGCAAATAATTCGAACAGTAGCTTTCTTTAGAAGACAACCAATAGAAAATAGCATCTCTCCTTTATAACAATGTGAGGTTGCAGAGCAAGTACAAAAGCAAAGGAAGATGCTCACAAATCTTAAGCGCGTGACCTTTTGCAGTGGGAAAAGGAAGGTGAGATAGGGTTTAGGGCTAAAAAGGAGAAGGAAGAAGGAGCTAGGGCATACTGTACCATTTTTCAAAAGCAGTGTCTTTTTGTCTCTTAGGGGTAAGAATTCACACTTGATTTAACAAGAAGATGAGGCTAGGGCTAGAACACATACAAAACCAACTTTAGGGCTAGCCCTGTACTTTGGTAACTTTACCATCATAGCCATCTCCTCTTGGTGTTAACTAAAGCAAAAGTCTCTCTCTCTCTCAAAACACACAGGAGTGGAATTAAAGCTGGTCTTATCCTGCAAGCTTGTGTAAGAGGCATGACTGCCTTTGCTTTGCTTCTACATGTACCATTTGAAATTGTTGGAACCAAGCTGTACTAATGGGTTCTGCTGCTTCCAGGTTTTCTTTTAATAGATTCATTCATTCTCCCCACCAGCATAATAGACTTCATATAGATTACTATGATTTATATTTGATAGATGGATCAATGAGAAATAGCTCACTTGGTATGTGACTTTCCCTCCCGAGGAGAGAGCCGAGCTCGACCCCCTGTAGGGGTATATGGCCACAATTTAATATTTTCGGGAGAAACGAGGGCAGGACGAGTGATTCACTTTCCCTTGTTTTACCCTTGGCCTCTATCTGCATACCGTAAAGAGCGGTTTGGGATGGATCTAGATGGTACAAGCTTAGGCAAATGACCCATCCGGATCAAGAGTTTTGAGATACGACAACAATTAAGAATTTAAAATACCACATATGCATTGCCGAAGATAATTCCAAATTAGCCTAGTGGCAGAAGTGTTTTGCGGGAAAGACCCAAGTTTCAAATCTCTTAGCCAGCATTTAGTTTGATCTCTTCCAGAACTTGTTGTAACTTGAAGGTAACCTAAATTGTAATTCACCTCCAAAAAGTTTATAAATTATTCGGTTTTACTTGCAATAATTGAGGTTGCTCGCTTGGTTTGATTCAAATATGTTCTTTCTTTCTTTCTTTTTACTTTTTGAATTTTTTTCTTTAAAATTGCTTGTCCTATCTAACAGTCGCTAGCTCCTCCCACTGAATGCGGCGCCATGAAGCCCGTAAATTCATTGGAACAGTATATAACAAAGTTTTTGATAGTCAAACATCGGTCAAGTCTCTCAAGAAAAGAAGGAACAAACAAAGAAAAACTTCACTAAAGTACCATGATCCATCAGCATCTTCTTTATAAATTGCACATAAATACCGTAAACTCAGACACTCCCAACTAAGTAGTGCCATGAACTTTTAGTGCTTATCAGTTTAATATCATACTTTGTTTTCTAATTTAGAATTTTAATAAATATCATATGAACAATTTAAATTGAACTCGCTTATGATATTAAATTCTACGCCATTGACAGTTTATGGTATATATTTGCAACTGAATAGGTTAATGGTGTTTATTTGCAATTTATAAGGTTTCTGGTATCTATGCGAAAAATACAGGTAAATCATGGTATATTAATGAAATTGGAAAAAAAGTTTCTACACAACAAACTACACAACAGTCACAAAAACGGCGAATCCCGTACTTAAATGCGTGGGTCCCATAACAAACGTTTAGGTGTATTACATAGGAAAATTGCAAACTACTGGAGAGAGTGCGGGATTTAAATCCAGGAGATGAAGTTGCCACAAACTAATGCTTAATTCATGGGTTTGTGGAGGTGGTGGATGCTTGGACAAGGCTTACTTGCAAGTTTCACAAATTAATAAAATGATAAAGATAAGAATGAAGTACAAGTGCATGGAAATATATTAGACCCTGACAAAACACCAGAAAAGAGAACTTGATTGAAAGGGAGAATGCTTGGCTTTAATTAGATCCCATATTGTTTGTATTCTTGTCGACACATTAAAGGGGAAGCATAAAGAGAATGAAATGCCAACTTGTCACTCAAAATTATAGGCCCTACCAACAACCACCATCTACCAACCTATGCAACAACCCAATAAGAAATGATCCTAAGAAGATCAAGGCATAAGCTGGAAAGCAAGCCGGAGACGGATTCAGATTCTCTGCAATGTGCACTATCGATCAGACAATTTGTATAACAAGGAGAATACAAGCAGCAGCTGTTTAATTTTGCTTTGATATTAATTGGTTGGGTTTGATCGGGGTCGGTTCGGATGGACCTGTTAGTCCGAGACAAATTGTTAGAATGCAAGAAAATGATAATGCTTGCCATAATCTTTGAGTTGCGGTGTGATGGGCTTTAAAATGAAATTACCAAGAAAAACTATTCAACTTATATAGGCATGCAAGAATATAAAGTTAATACTTCTTATCTCTCGGTCTTCATCATAATACGATGCAAGAGTAACTCTAAGAGAATCTAGTTATGGTTTTCGGGTCAAAATTATCTTCTTATTGTAAATGGGCAAGTTCATTGATTCCGTTGAACTCCAAATACCAATGGCTCCAATGGGACCCTCATGTTTGTATGACTATCTCTAATTGAAGGATATGTCATCTAAGTCACCCCTTCATTTATGGTGATTGATTGAGATAGCTTGTATAGATCCAATTTAAATTTGCAATTTAGATGATTTTTTATTTCCTTTTTATGGATGAACGCGTGTGGAAGGGGCATGGTACATCAGGTTATAAATTATTGGCTTATTTCTTGAAAAATGGTATGGTATAATTTTTGAAAACCTACTTAAGCTTTTTCGTTGCCTAATACCCCTATACTTTAATTATGTTACTTCATAACCCCCTATATTTTTTTTTTGTTAAGTTATGCGGAAAAATAATGGAAAATGAAACATGTGCAACACAGATAAACCTATTTTCTTTTTTCCCTTCCAATATTGCCCTTTATACACCATTAATAATGTTGCCTACCCTTCTTCCCCAAATTAAAACTTTGCAGCTAGCCCTAGTTCTTATTCTTTATTGTTTTCTGTTATAGGGTAAATCAAGTGATGGCAAATTCTCGGTGTAGGTCCACAACATCAGTAGTATCTAAATTGATGAACAGTGAAAACATATGCGGAAGAATCATAAGCAAATCTGACAATTTAGCGTTGCAAGAGGGAATGCCTTTAATTTTCGGTAAATCAGATGAAACCCTAGTTCGAATTTGGGAAATCCAATTACCGCTTGCACCCTCACCTCCACCACATTCACCATCCGTTTAGCAACTTTGAGGAATTGGGGGGTGGGTGTTGTTGCTTGAATTGGCAGCGGGTGCCCTAGCTCTGAAATTGGGGCAAAAAACACGGGTTTTTTCATTTTGGGGAAGGGACAAATTTGACTTTTGGTTGGGATTTAACAACATAGGGTTAAGAGATAACGAAATTAAAGTATAGAAGGGTATTGGGTAAAGACGAAAGCTCAAGAAGGTTTTCAAGAATTAGGCCAAACTGCAAGGATGTTTACAAGAAATTAGCTTAATTTATTTGATCTCTAACGTGGGAGTTCACCGATTCGATTACATTGGATATCGACTTTCAAAAAGAGCCGCTGACATTCGAGGAAGATGCAAATTTAGATACTACACAGTAAAAATGTCAATTTCAGAGCTAGTATAACTTGAAAGAGCAAGCGATTTGTTGCTGTGCTTTTTCCAATACAAAATAAATTTTAGGACCAGTTTTGAAAATGGGGAATTGAATGTCATGCATGAGAATTTGCGCACAGTTGGATTTCTAATATTTCTCACTTTAGGAGTAGTGAAAAGTTGGAGAAGAAAATTTTGTGTTTGCTATAGTAGTAAAGCAAAAATAATAGGAGCAAGAAGGAGAAAATAGCAGGACTTAGGAGAGATAAAGTGAAAAAGAAGGATAAATTGTCAAAAAGCCCCCAGGCCGCTCGGGAGTTGTCTTAAAAACCCTGTCATTTTTGAAATTGTTGGGAAGGGCCTATTGTTCAAAATCTTTGTGAAAAAACCATGTGTTGTATTTCATTTAAGTCTTGTATTCTCTCAACTGTTTGGATATTACATGCAACTATTCAGATATTACACACAACTACAACTGGTTAGATATTACTGACAACTGCTGATATTATACGCAACTGATATACATGGGCTTTTTTTATTGGGTGTAGGGTTTTTTTAAAATTGCAAAAAGCCAGGTTTTTTTTAAAACAAGTTTGAAGGCTTCTTGACAATTTACCCTAAAAAAGCATGAAAGAGTTGATGTGACAATCTCATCCCGTGTCTGCCCAAAAAGCTCCAACTTTGATATCCTAATTTCGACCCTGACACATCTGATTTCAGGATTTGAAGGTCTAGAAGTCGCTTGTCCAAACAAACGCTAGAAATCCAAGTTTAGGAGTGAAAAATCAAAAGTTTGAACTCTTCATTTGCACTTTCTGTCCAAGTCATGCAAAACAATGCCCTTAGTTGCCCTACATGAATTTGGTTGAATCGTCGTATAACTTTGAATCCACGTATAGAGTTAATATGGCATTAGAGCCGAATGGATTTAAATCCAACCAGATACGTTTTTCAAAAGCACGCAACAGAGTACTAGATTATCAAAATAGTCCCTTAACCCTATGATTTTGGTGCAAAGGCCTAACCTTGATAGACATGTAAGTCAGACATTTTGATATCTGCTTAAACCTCCAGTTAGGATGAAGCAAGGGGAGCAGAGCTTCAAAGCCACACTCATTGCCTAATCACATTGAATAGAAATTCATACTCCAGTGTTTCAGAAGTATTGGTGTCGGCATTTACCCTATATTTGTCGAAGAAACAGCTTTGACATTTGTAATTTGTTTAACTTTAGCTCAATATTTGGGTTGTTCTTCCCCCGTTTGAGCATCTACGATTATACTTCGCTCTGACAAGAGCCGTCTCCTCGGTTGAATTAACAATTATTATATCATTCTTAATTCTCTCTATTCATGTTTGTCTGGGTCTGCCCCTACCCTTAGTTTGTAAAGATTGGCCAGAAGAGATGGCAGTCGCTATATTAAGAATCATGAATCAAGTCTTCAGGAACTGGGCCACTATGTCAATCTCTACAAATTTACCTGAATTCGAAGCATAAAAAAAATGTTAAATTTAGTTCATTGTGATAGCAATTTAGAGTCCTAAATTCAACTACCTGATGCTTCTCAAAGCAATTGCGAGGGCACCAGGAGCTTCCAGTATTGTTAATTACTGTTTTTCTTGCTCATAGGATCTGCATCTGATGGCAGAAAGAAAGATTCAGTAAACACAGAAAACCCGCATTGACCAAAACGCAAGTTACCATTACCAGAACGTTAACAGAAATAGAAAAATAGGAGAAGAGATAAGAGATTGATTTTACAGGAGGCGATTGAAATTTAAATAACAATAATAAAATAAATGGGAGTTTATTCCTCAGGCAATTGCTCGCAGAAACAAAGAATTTGTCATTCTATTATTCTAGTCAGATCATCCTTCTTCAGCATCAAACATGCTCGAGATGGATTATGAGTCTATGACAAGTGCAAAAGAACCCTCCCAGCCTTTGGCTCTCTCAATAACTCAATAGTTCAGATGGAAAATAAGAAATTAAATGTAGTAAAAGTAATCAAGGAGCAGTGGTCTCCTAAACACGGAATAAGCCTCCTTGACAGAATTCCATAGTAGCAGAATAATAATAACAATTTAAAGAACTATTTAAATAATGTTTAATTAGGACTAGCATGCTGCCTAATTGTCATAATGTATCGCAACGACAACAATGATGACAAACAAGAACAAACAAATGCTTTCGTTTTCATCTAATTTGGTCATGCGTGTCTTTTCAAAGCTTGCATGTATGAGAAACATGCCCGCACATATCCTTCACCTATACTGAATTACAAATTTGCATTGTTATTTCACCCACATACCTTTCATCCTTATCACTACGATAAAACTTTCTAACGCGTTTAATTACTTCGCTTTCCCGCACCACCTTAACCAAGGAAACATGGGACTCATGTTCCATCCTCTCCGAGTCATCTTTTCATTTCCATGAGAATTATGAAAAAGCATACTCTAAAACACCATAGCTGCCACATGTGTGCAAGCTTCAAAGCTTTATGATCTATAATGATGGTGATATTTTACCTACAGAAACCTTTCTATTAACCTCTTTTTTTCAATCATTGTATTCTAGCTAGTTGGTTGGCATGCTAGATCTATTGTGAACAGATGAATACTATTTGTGGTTTTATAAAGAAGTATTTTAGAATACGCCTTTCTCCATGTGGTATCCAAGCCACAAGGTTGTGTTATTGCAAGAAATTACCTTGTGCAAAGGAGTGGCGCATTTGAGAAGGAGTTGGGCATTGGAGATGCCCTCATTACTCACATGCACATGGTTATCTCGACATCAGGCTCTTATATAGTTCCAACTACAAAAAATTGAGGGCATATTCGGAGCTTATTGTGAAGAATATCTATTAGAGATTGGTGGAAGTGACAACTGGTTCATTTCAGCTGCTAGACTACAAAGTGCAAAGACTTTGAAGAATGTAGGATGGCGAACGCTTTTCTTATAATTAGGCTTATAATTCGTAAACGTAATTGGTAGCAAACTGGTAATTGCCTCATTGGTTGCAAATTGAATATGATATTTGAAAATACCCTTGATGGGTTGTTTAATAAGAAGAATGTTGCTCAATTTGCAATTTCTAGAACAAGTTGACTAAAGCAACTCAAGGTCTTATCACTTCTTGTAAATCCAGAGTCATATGGATATCTCTCTATTGGATCCGAATAAGGTAAATTTCAACTTCAGTCGATGTAGTGCATCAAACAGGTACATACGAAGTAAATCAATACGCCGCATGTATACGTAGTTGGGAACCTATTGAGATTTGAAGACCTTTCTTCACAAGAGTCCTCATCTCGTAACATGGCTATGTGTTCCATCCACATGAAAATGAGACGCTTCCTTTACTTTAAAAATAAAGAAAAGGAGAAGAAGCAGGAGAGACGCAATGAAAAATCTCATAAATTATGTTCGTCAATGAACACAAGGATAGGAATGCCCAAGCCAAATAGAAGACATCAATAAAGACCCAACGACACAGCTTTGAAGGTCAACTAGACCGGGGGGTGGGGATGTGCAGCAAAGTAAAAAATACAAAGTAAGCAAATGCAAAAGTTGCTTAAAATTATGTATCAGAAAATAGTTGCGTGAGACAAGTCGGAAGGAGTCATATGTTCTCAAAGAAAAATACTGAAAGGAATAATGGAGAAAGAAAAGGGAAGGGGGTAAGAAAAATCCAAGCTTTGAAGAATTAAACCTGGGTTTTGGGGCCAAAGAATCAAAGACTAGGGATGTAAAACCCATTTCATGCATATGGGTCTACAAAGTCAAGACTCGCCCAGAAGGATTAATCTATAGGCACAAGGTGTGGCAGGCAGTTCAAGAATTCTCTTAGAAATATGAAGTGGACTATGACGAGACATTTAGTCCTGTAGTAACTCGAGTTTCTAAAATTACTATTGAACGAATTCTTATAGCTCACTATAAACAAGGGAAGTTGTGGGAAATGGATCTACAGGGATGCTTTTTGCATGCAAGGTGATCAAGAAATTACATGGAGCAACCTATAAGGGATTTGAGAGTGAAGCAAAGCACAGTGACATATGAAAACTAAGAAAAGTTCCCTTAAAAATAAGGAAGCACCATGGACATGTACTGAAAATGGTGAGTTTCTAGTTTGATGTGGGGCTTTTGCAGACTCTGGTATATACATCAAGAAGCATGGTAACAAGTTGTTAATTGTGTGCCTATGTGCAGAAAGATTTCTCTCTCTATGAAAGTGTGATTAATCTATTGAAGCACGCATGATCAGCTGCAAGCCAATCACTACATCACAGGAGCTTACTATCAAGTTTTGTGATAGAATGGAAAAGCGCTAGAAGATCTGAGACCATGTATCAACAGCTCAACGGAGGTCTTATCTATCTAATGATAACAAGGTATGGCATTGCATCTGCAGTGGGAACCAATACACTGCAGAAGTCAAACATGCCCACTTAGAAAATTGGGAAGATTAGAAGGCATGTTTAAGAAAAAGTTGACTATGACCTTCTATGACTAAAGGTGAGATAGTGAAATGATCCAATAATGTAATGCTGGCAATGCCATAAATCATGAAACTTGAAAGGTGAGTGAAGGTGAGGTAGTTATTTAGTTTTGGCTCAACAGTTATCACACGACCGCAACGGAAGAGAGCCTGTCGGCTGCCAGAATGGAGATCATAGGGCCAGTATACGTGTTTTTGGATGCTAAATCGCAATCGCAAGCGTGTAGACAATGGATACAAATCCAAACAGAACACCCTAGATGAATGCAACAATATGCGAACACACATGACATTCGAAATCAGATAATGGTGGTTAATAATAAAAGGTATAATGTCAGCTACATAATCACAGTTACCATTGGAATTTTAAGATTTAGGCTATGTGATAAATAGTAATTCAAGATTGCGATTCAACTAATAGTTCTCTTAAAGAACAAATTAAATAATCGCATTCACATAAATTGATCCATTTGGCAACAAAAAAAAAACACATAAAATGATCACGAAAAATTAGATCTAAATGATCCATATCTAAGATTTTCATCTGGTAAGCGCTAAGAATGTTGTGCTCGATTCAACTACCAACAAATAATCTACCACTGACATCGACGCAGAAAAAGAGGACAAGGGGGACACGGCGAGTCTCTAGGATGCTGGAGAACACATAGTGATGATGCTCAATATTGGCGATCCCTAAGATCAGGACACGTGGCGGATGGCGTATCCCAGAACTCAGAAGAAAGGACCCACAGAGGCCGACCAGACCACCCCAGTACCCGACCTACAAGCACAAGCTGGCCCTCCTCGGAGCCCCCTGCAAATTGGCATCCTCGGCCCTTCAGCTCGTCCCGAGCTGCCACAAGACCAAGACTCCTCGGCCATCTCGCTCGTCCCCGAGCCCCCCGGCCGAGGCCGTCTTCCTCGGTCCTCCGACCAACTCCACCGCTCACGGGCATAACCGCCGCTCCGCAAATCTCGCCATGCGCGGATTCTCCGCCAGCAACATCCCACGTTCCACGCCATCACGATCCCCATTAATGAGCGATCCGCTCTCTACGCGGGCGTGACGTCGGGAGCGTGGTACTCCGCGCTAAGCTTCTCAAATCACCAACCTCCTCAAAACCCATTGAGGCCCACACGCAACAAGAGATCACCTCCAAAATCCATCGAGAGATCGACGGAAGACAACATCTGACGGAGACCCGAAAAGGACCTCCATCAGTTGACGCCGTCTGTGGGAACACAAACTCCACAAAAACAAAGTTGGCCTTCCGATCTCCGTCCACATGGCAAGCAACCATCCTGAAGATCCGGGTACCAGCCGCCGTCTCCCCCTCACCAGAGGCGCGAATGAACTTCCTCCGGCGACCATCATCAACACCCTCGCCAGCCGAATAGATCGGCTGCAGTCCCTCGTAGAGACGCTCGTCCGCGTCCAAACGGCCGGGCCGAGGCCCCAGATCGCCGCTCCTCCGCCTCCAGAATGATCTGCCCCCGTCGGCACGGCTAACCACCGGCAGGCTACGACTCCTGACCACAGATCTCACGGGCCGATACTCCCTGAGGCCCGTTGGACGCCCCACGGCTCCACACCAAGGTCCGCCGCCGGAGCGCCTCGCCTCGAGCCTCCTCCCGGCCCTTACCCTCTTGAGGAGATGTCGGTCACCTCGCCTGCCCACAGGCATGACCGACACCCCCTCCCTCGACGAGGTCGCACAGAAGGGGCTCGCCACGACGGCTCGAGAGCCACCTCGCTCGGGGATCTGAGGAACCTCATCAAGAGGAACCGGGGCCGTGCCCAGACGCAGGCCTCCCACAGCAGAGGCCAAGGATCATGAGGCGCTGAGTCCTCTAGGTACCACGGTTGGCTCGACGCCCTCGAGAAGAAGATCGAGGGCATGCGCCGGGAAGGTCACCTCTCGGCCGACGAGGCTGAGTACGCCGCCAACTCGCTCACCAAACCGTTTAACGAGGGACTGCTCACTGTCCACGTCTCCTCGCGCAACAAACCCCCGAAGGTCTCTCTGTTTGATGGAAAAACCGACCCCAAAGACCATTTGGATGCCTTCACCGTGGGGATGAACTTCCAGGACCATTCTGACGCCGCCCAGTGCAGGGCCTTCCCAACCACCCTCATCCGCGCAGGTCGGGACTGGTTCCGAGGGCTCGAGCCTCGCTCTATCTCGACCTTCGACGAGCTGGCTACTCAGTACCTCGGCCACTTCGTTGGGAACCGTCGGCAGAAGCGCACGGTCGACTACCTCTTCACAATAAAGAGCGAGGACAAGGAGACGTTCAAAGCTTACATCACCCGCTTCTACAACGCTCTCCTCGAGGTCCCCGAGCACCGGGACAAGATCGTCATCACGGCGCTCAAATATGGGCTTAGGCACAAAGAGTGGTTACGCTCCTTTGCGTTGGCACAGCCTAAAACCATGGCCGAGGTGAAGGCGTGGACCGAGCGCGAGGTTCAGCTGGAGTCCGAGGTGAACGCCAGCCTCCCTCGAGCAGAACGGACCGACCAGAAGAAGAGAGCTCGGGAAGAGAGGCCGGAGCGTCAACAGCCCTATCACCTGAAGTTCCAGGAGTACACCCCACTCAACGTCTCCCTTGCAGTATTACTAGAGGAGGCCCAGGGCAAGGGGTTCTTCAAGTTCCCTCCAATCCCGCGCCAGGCCTCGAAGTGAACCCGGGAACCTTACTGCGCCTTCCACCGAACGATGGGCCACGCCACGGAGGATTGTAAGCAACTCCGGGACTACATCGAGGAGCTCATCCGATCGGGACACCTCGCTACCTACTTGAGGGACAAACGGCAGGCCGACCGCGAGCAGGAGCAGCGTTCCCCACCCGCCGAGCTGACCATCGGCCAGATCATGCTCGTCTCAGTAGATGACCAGTCCGGCGCTCAGGAAGCCCCGTACACGGTGCCGAGCACGGAGACCAACAGGCCCCCGGGGAGCTCGGGCCGTGCTAATAAGGTCATCTATTAGCATGAACTTTTCTGTCAAGGCAATGTAAACTCTCCTAGGGTCTGTTATTAATTTAATAAAGATCATTGGAACATGCGAAAAAAGAAGGAAAGATTTTATTTATTCAAAAATAAAGGGGTATTATGGGCTTCTCGGCCTTACATACAAAAAGAAAAAGAAAATTACAACAGCAGGGGAAGAGGGTGCTGTCACGCCCCGCTTCCCAGAGTACGCTAAGATAGGCACGTGACAAAGCCAACCATACTACCTGTGGATAGGAAAAATCTTTCCACGGTCACATTACGGCTGTAGAGATATCAAGAACAGGAAAGTAAACTAAACTATCTAGTACATGTCCATAAGCCAGAATAAATGAGTCAGGAAATAATATAATATGCGGAAGCAAAATATCAAATAAACACCTGGAAAGTGAGACTGGATACCGACAGGATCCCCACTGCTCGGTCTAGCAGCGGCAGTACTCCTAATCAGCCTACGACAAAGGTAGAGGATCTGGGCCATGCAAAACCCAGACGTCAGCGCGTCATAACATCAAGCAATAATATAAACAGGGGTAGCAAAACATGCAGGTATGATCATAAATAGTAAAGCAGGTGTAACAGCAATATAAATCAGGGCAGTGAAGGGTAGTGTGCAGTGAGTAATTTAACTAGTCTATTGGGTTATCTACTCTCAAGTCTTTGAAATCAATTTGATGAATTATCGATGTAACTCAATAGTATCCATGTTTCCCTCCGAATGGCGGCGACGACGTGAGGACGTCTTGCCTGAGATTCGGGGCAGATGCTATATGGTTTTATCCGTCCACCTTTCCGAAAATGCCAAGTTGATTTATAGCAC
Source organism: Agapanthus africanus (assembly GCA_030015575.1). Lineage (NCBI taxonomy): Eukaryota > Viridiplantae > Streptophyta > Magnoliopsida > Asparagales > Amaryllidaceae > Agapanthus > Agapanthus africanus. The sequence continues at coordinate 610,648,605 of CM057343.1, read as the reverse complement.
CGTGTATCGGAGGTTTAGACGGATGCGGCCGATGTAGCAAATTTCGTCAGATTTCCCCTCGTTTGAGGGGTTTTTGATTGTGGGGATGCTCTTCCCTGCAGGCGCAAGCCCCTATAGTTAATTACGCTACCGCATCGCGGTAGCCACTTTCTCCTTCTCCAGAATTTCACTTCGTGTCGTGTGTGTTTGTTTTGTTTGTGGTTGCCTGTGGATTGTATACAGAGACTATTTATTTCGTCGCCCGTAGGACGTGGATTAGTCCAAATCCGTATTTTCTTAGATTTGGGTTTTGGGTTTTGGTTTAAGGATACGTCAGCTATTTTTGAGGCTAAGATCAACTTAAACGTTTGTTAAGCATACGTTAGTCTAATTTACAGACTAAGATCAACTTAACGGAATCGTCAAGATCCATTTTCAGTTTAGGGACATGGTGGTCCATTTAATATATGGCCGTAGGGACCCGTCACCTCTCTGACGACGTTGAAGGATTACAACGACAGATGTCAGAGGAGTTCATAGATGTACCCTTGAACCAAAGTTGATTGGGGAATCTATAGTCCAATTTGGGACTAAAGCCTGTTTGAAGGTTTAAGGATACGTTAGCCATATTTGAGGCTAAGATCAACTTAAACGGGATCGTTTAGATCCATTTCCAGTTTAGGGACATGGTGGTCCATTTAATATATGGCCGTCGGGACCCGTCACCTCTCTGACGACGTTGAAGGATTACAACGATAAAAATCAAAGGAGTTCGGAGATGTACCCTCGAACCGGTCGTAAATTGGTTTAAAAAAAGAGCAGCTGTGCTCAGTCAATTTAATTTGAGGACTTACGGCCATGATTGGGCTAAGTCCAGTTGGAAAATATTTAACATTTTTATTTGTTTTTGGTCTATTAGACCTGTGCTAGGGCTTTGCCCACATTTAAATAATGCATTGCATTACTTTTTATTTTTGTTTGGGCTCTGCCCATAAAGGATGCAGAGCATCAATTTATTTTGGGCTCTGCCCATTTATAAAGGATGCAGAGCATCAATTTACTTGGGCTCTGCCCATTATAAATGATGCAGAGGATCAATTTTACTTGGGCTCTGCCCTTTTATTGCTCTGGAATTTATTTAGGCTTACTAGGTCTTTTTGATTTGGGCCGGCCCTTTAGCAAAAGAAATGCATTGCATTTGTCAGGCGCTTTGCGCCAATCAAAGAGCGCAAGCGCTTGTGGTGAGGACACGTGTCATGCAAGCGCAGTGCGCTGCTCTGCTGCGCTGCTGACACGTGGCGCGCTCTGGTGAGTTGCGCCAGTTTCAGAGAGCAAGCCTCTATTTCAAAGCGCATAGCGTAAATGGTTGAGATACTGACACGTGGCGCTTTCTGGTGGCTTGCGCCAACCCAAGAGCGCAACAGTGCAGTTTTGCAAGTGCAAGGCACTAATTTAATAATTTGAGAATCTTTCAGATTCCAGAACCAATGGTTCATAAGAAGTGCAAAGCACTGTTTGTTTTCTTAATCTAATTTAGATCAAAGAAAACAAGTTTCTCTTGTTTTCAGAGAACCAATGGTTCGTAAGTGCAAAGCACTATTTTTATTCGTTTTTATTGAAAATCATTGATCTTGTTCTTAGATCAATGATTTACTAGAAGAAATTCTTCTATCTTAAAAGTTTTTACTTTTTTTCTTCCTGAAATTTCTTCAGACTTCTCTCTGTTTGAAATTCTTGATTTCTCACAATTGTTGATGCCTTTGATTTGAGGTCTAGAGGCCTTTATATAGTGCCCATAAATTTGTTAAAGAGATCTTTCTCTGAGTGGTTTGGGGAATTTTCCCCATCATTGGATCTTTGATCTAAGGGTTTCTGTTTTACAGAAGGCAATCTTCTTGTTTTAACAAGAACAGAAAAAATCTTACTCGAATTTAATTCTGTTTGGCGCAAACGCCCCAGCGCGTGACACGTGTCAAGCAGCGCACAGCGCAGCGCATTTGCGCTGACATGTGTCGCGAGCGCAAAGCGCAGCGCATCTGCGCTGACACGTTTCGCGCAGCGCAGTGCTTGCGCAACTGAAGCGTTGCTTCCTTTAATTTTGTTTTAAATAGAGCTTCGCTCTGATTGGGCGCGCTGCCTCGGGCGCTGCGCTGATGTATCAGCTTTTGACACGTGGCGCGTTGCGCGCAGCGCAAAGAATCTGAAGCGTTGCTTCGAATTTTTAATTTTGAAATTCAAACAGATCTTTGCTCTGATTGGGGGAAACAAATGCCCCCCCACCGTTGCGCTCACGTGATGCGCACATGAGTGCAGCGGTGGCAAGATCCTGACCGTTGGATCAACGGGTGAACTGAAGGGGCGCAAGCGTCTTATAAATAGGACCTCTGGCCCTTTAGAAAACTTCACCATTTTCTAGATTTTGATTCCCATAGCTTTGCTCTTGCTTAGAACTTCAGAGCTTTGCTCTCGTTTCCAGAACTTTAGAGCTTTGCTCTCATTTTCCAAGTTAAAAAAACTTTAGGTAAAATTATTCTTAGGTTAGATTAATTTTAATTAACCAATAGAGCTTTGCTCTCATAGATCTTCTGATCTAAAGAAATTCCCTTTGGGGTTTCACCAACAGAGCTTTGCTCTCATGAATCCATAGATCTACAGAAATCTTGTTCATGAATTTTAACCCATGAGCAGAGCTTTGCTCATGGATCCAAAAATAGATCTTTTTGATCTAAAAGTGAAGAACTTTTAAGAGTATTCAAAAATTTTGATTTCTTTAGGAGTTTTAAATAAATTTTCTCATCATCATCACAGAGCTAGGCTCTTTTAAGGAATCTTATTCCCCTGAGACCAGAGTTTGACAAGTGTCACTCTGTAACAGAGCTTTGCTCTAAAAGAGGAGATTTCCTCCTTGTCTCTAAGGATTTTTTATTAATGGGAATATTTTCTTGGGGACCAATTGACAATCTCATCCAATGATGGGGTTGTCTTGTTAACTGACGTATTGTCATCCATATTTTGTGGGTCCCCCTTCGGTCTCCTACTCACCGCACTGCTGTGTAGTGTAATTAATTAATTTTAATTTAATTGGTTTTTAATTTAATTAATTAATTAGTGAAAATTTTTCTTAAACGCTAAGCGTTGGAATTACAACACTAACGGCTAATTTCTGTTCATTTGCAGCGATCATGTCTCTCGACACCTCATTCCCGTTTGCTCGTTCAGAGGAGGGATTTCCCGAAGCGCCCTTGGACCGTGAAGTCTTGGCTATGATTAGGGACCACAACCCGGAATATAAGAGTCTCCACCTTTGGGGGTCGTGGTACAATCAGATTATTATGGGTCGACATAGCTTCACATGCGCAGTACCGTCAGAACCCATCACGGCGATTCATTACGCCAGCCCACCCCCGGTGCAGTATGCCGTAAAGATGGTTGATTGGACATCAAAGGGTTTTCTTCATCCGGCCATAGATGCAGTCCCGGTCCAGCGTCCCATGGTTTTGGATATCCTGAGACGCCGTATCTGTCAAGGCGAGGCACGACCTTGGGGGCAATCATATAACATAGGTCTGATTCCCCGCCACCCATTCGGCTACCTGCCATGGGCTCGGTATATCCTGTCGATGAAGAAGTCGCAGTTGATAAGGTTAGGATTGTACACCGCGGTCTACGTCTCCCTCTTCCAGTATCCCACGCTTCCCACCTAGTGGTTCAAAGCCTTCTTTGAGCAGTGGAACATCCCCACTCACACTTTCCTCGCAATGGATCGAGAAGTGTCGATTTCTCTGGAGGAGTTCACAGAAGTCTCCGGTTTACCGGTTATAGGGGAGCATTATGAGGAATTGCTTCCGACAGACGAGTATGTCTTCGGCGCCAAGCCGGCGATAAGGGGCCTCACGCCGGAGAATGCTGTTCAACACCAATTCCCAAGTCTGATCAAGGTGTTGAACATCTACGAGGCCCTTTTCATTGAGCGTGGGAGCCGCGGAGTTAGTTTTGAGGACTTCATCGCCCGGTTCCTTCACCCAAGCGCCCTTTCGGCAGAAGCTGTCAAGTTCGCCACTCTCGAGGACCCTTTCGGTCTAGGTTTGGATAACCTACCGGCGAAGGAAATAGACCAAAAGGTTTTTTACCTTCCTAACTCCCTGACTGTGTATGTCACGCCCCGCTTCCCAGAGTACGCAAGATGAGGCACGTGACATAGCCAACCATGCTACCTGTGGGTAGGAATTATCCATCCACAGTCACATTACGGTTGTGGAGATATCAAGAACAAATAATAAACTAATCTAATACATGTCCAAATCCATAATAACAAGAATCAATAAACAATAAGTGCGGAAGCAAATGATCCAATACAATAAATAAACAGTACGTCCCATAATGCGGGCTCACATCTGGAAATGAAATGAAATAAACCCTAAGGAACTCACAGTTCAGCCTGCTGGCTGAAGTACTCCTGCTCGGTCTTCGACAGTGGTACGGAATCTGGGCCATGCAAAACCCAGACGTCAGCGCGTCGTGTCATCAATCATATAATATAAACATGGGAATAAGCAATGCAGGTATGATCATGAATAAAACAGTACTAAGGAATAACAGAGCAGGGTAGTGTGCATTGGTGACTAAACTGTCCTATCAGATTTCTACTCTACAGTCTTTGAAATCAATTGATGAATCGTCGATGTAACTCAATAGTATCACATGCGTGCCCGGGACCACGGTCAAGGTCCTCGGGGCTGAATCCGAGACGTGCCGCTAAGCAGTAATAGGTAGTAGGATGGATGGTTGATGTCAGCATCATCACTCCCGGACTGGCCAAGCCCGTAAGACTGATCAGAACATGTGTCAAACTGTTGAGTTACAAGTCGGTTTCACCTTTGATTTCCCCATACCCCCAAGCTATGTATGTCAGGTCAGGTATTCAGTAGTCAAGGACTAATGCCAACACAAAATCAGGTAAAGTAGGTCTGTCTGGATAGACAGCAGGAATGGTCAGGTTGGTCGGCATTAGGCATGAAATCAGGTAACAGGTCAGGTTCCGTTTCAACAGGTTGAGTCAATATATATACAGGGTGTCATGTCCGGTGTATCAGTATATGTGTCAGGTGTATCAAGATCGGTCAATATGTAATGCAATCAAGTGTATGCTGATAACAGGTATAGTAACGAATAAAGAACAACAGCAGGAACGACAAATAACAATATTATTCCATGTAAACACAGTGATGCTTTGTATTCTCTTATTAACAGGTTCAAGCACCCTTGGGGTGCAATAGTCTCAAAGTGAAACAATATCAACAACATACGTAATGAAGCTACCTGAATTTAAACTAAAACATAATAATTGTCTCATGGGTGATTTAACAAATGAAGTGAGAACGATCTACTTGGTTTAGTTAGTTAAAGTGTGAATTAGTAGCAGACCGATTAATTACAAGCAACTACTATATTGATTTAATATTACGGATAATTGTGACCATCAATTCTAAGTTATAAAAGATATCGATGTTACCAAAAGCTGTGTGGTTATAGTAAATAATATGATGATTAAGTTTGTAACAAGACTTGATCTTGTGTACGAGCATGTTAAAGCAAGTATTCGGATACTTGCCTCGACGGTTCCGCAAATCGGAACGCACGGATGCAAAGTCGGCAGAAAACACGGGACGGGTGTACGGGCCACGGATCGAGTCCCAACAGCGAACAGCGGGATCACACGGACCAGGGTACTTCGCTGGAGCGTCGGGTCCAAACGACGGCACGGTCGGATTCCGCCAAAAGTCATCGGCAACGAGTTAGCAACATGATATATGTAATAAGATCAGCGGGGGTTCTAGCACTAAAGGAAGTGAATGAGATCTTACAGGGAAGCACCAGGGTAACCACGATGGGCTCGACGGCGATGGGACGCCGGCGAGGCAGCGACGGCGATGCAGCAAAGGCTGGAAAGCTTCCTGGTTCTCTGGAAGAGGTGGTGCGGTGAGTATGGGGTTTGCTGGCCTGCTCTGGTGATCGAGGGAAACGGGCCGTCGGTCCTCGCCGTCGTCGCCAGAGCCACCTCCGACCGCCTCCGTCTTCCCTCGATCACCAGAGCAGGCCAGCAAACCCCATACTCACCGCACCACCTTTTCCAGAGAACCAGGAAGCTTTCCAGACTTTGCTGCATCGCCGTCGCTGCCTCGCCGGCGTCCCATCGCCGTCGAGCCCATCGTGGTTACCCTGGTGCTTCCCTGTAAGATCTCTTTCACTTCCTTTAGTGCTAGAACCCCCGCCGGCGATCTCGATCCGCCCCCGGCCTCGCTAGCACCCCCTCGGTGAGCTTCTCATCCTCCATCTTCTCCTTTCTTCTTCTTCCTTCTCTGATTAAGGTTTCTTGATCTGGAAATTTTCCGCCGTCGCTGCAGGTACCCCGCCGGAGCTCCGTCGCCGTGGTCGGCGATCACCACCCGTCTCACAGATCCTCGTGAGCGGTCCCTTCTCCATCCTCCTTCCCTTTCTCTTTGTTTTCTTTTTATTCTTGTTGCAATTCTTGATTGTCGCTGTTTTTGCATCTCGCCGGAATCCGGCCGTGCCGACGACTTGATCCGACGTTCCAGCGAGGTACCCCGATCCGCGTGGTCCCATTGCTCGTTGTTTGGGTTTAATCCGTGAACCGTGCGTCCGTCGCGAGTTTCCCCGCCGACGTTACGTTCCGTTTTCCCGGTTCGCGACCCGTCGAGGCAAGTATCACTTGCTACATGCTATACTATACAATTATATATGTTTTGACTCATTAAACCTGCAAAACTTAACTCGGTATAGTTATTTTCTCATTTGGTTGCAATATGACATATATCATTTTACAGTTAACATAGAAATTACAATTTGCTACTTGTAACCTAAGAACTAAGTTTACCTGTTAATCACATTTTACCGTTTAATAGATTATAGCACTTTCCTATGTAGTTCTATTACATTCGGATATTCGCATTCAAAGGCTTGATATAACGGTATTGCATCATCCTTTAAACTGTTGCACCGCTAAGGGTGCTCAAAACCTGTTAATATGATAAAACGGCTGCTCTGTATTAATGCACTATTGTGATTGAATGAACTGCTTATTATTGTTTAATTTATTGTCAATCCCCTGTTCGATTATATATCTGTTTGTGGGTACACCCACGATGTGTTCGTACCTTGACTTGACATTGCTACACGATGCACCTGACATGGTACCATTTACCTTGACTTGACCCGATGTACCATGACCGGACCTGTTACCTGATCTCATGCCTAATGCCAACAAACCTGACATGGAGTCCTCATGGACCAATCTTGTTGTCTATCCAGACAAACCTGCTGTTACCTGATCCTGTGTTGGCATTAGTCCTTGACTACTGAATACCTGACCTGACACATATAACTTGGGGGTATGGGGAAATCAAAAGTGTAAACTAAAGTGTAACTTAAAAGGGTATTACTTGATCCGTGGTCCCGGGGGGTAACGGGACAGAGCCATTCGTGACTCTTACATTTTCCTGATCCGTGGTCCCGGGGGGCAACGGGACAGAACCACTATTGGTTCACATATTCCTGATCCGTGGTCCCGAGGGGTAACGGGACATATCCTTTGAGTTACATGGAGGATTACTCGAATTGATTTCAAAAACTTTAGAATAGAAAACCTGATAGAACAGTTTAGTTACCCACTGCACACTACCCTGCACTGCTTGTTTCATACTGTTGCTTTATTCATGTTTATTTCTGCATTGCCTGTTACACTGTTCATATTATATTACTGGTTGACATGACGCGCTGACGTCTGGGTTTTGCATGGCCCAGATTCTTTACCACTGTCGCTGTCCAAGCAGGAGTACTTCAGCCAGCAGGCTGGGTTGTGAGTTCTGTAGTGATTAGTTTTATTTTCCTGCATTTTATTTCCAGATGTGAGCCCGCATTATGGGACATACTTTTCTGTTATTGTATTGGTTCATTTGCTTCCGCATTTATTTATCATTGACTCTTGTTATTCTGAATTGTGGACATGTGTTCGATAGTTTTATCTTGTTCTTGATATCTCTACAGCCGTAATGTGACTGTGGATGGATACTTCCTACCCACAGGTAGCATGGTTGGCTATGTCACGTGCCCAATCTTGCGTACTCTGGGAAGCGGGGCGTGACACTCCCTGAGTAGACCAGAATATCATCGATGATCACCACTATAAACTGGTCCAAGAACGGTGAAAAGATTCGGCTCATCAAGTCCATAAATATCGCCGGTGCATTCGTTACACAGAAGGGCATCACTAATACTCATAATGTCCATACCGAGTTCGGAACACAGTCTTGCAAATATCTTCTGGTTTAACTCGGACCTGATGATATCCGGATCGTAAATCCAACTTCGAGAATACCCTCGCGCCGCAAAGCTGCTCAATTAATTCACCAGTGCGAGGGATCGGGTACTTGTTCTTAATAGTCACCCGGTTTAATTCTCGATAATCGATGCACATCCTTTTTGTGACATCATCTTTTTTACTATAAGAACGGGAGCTTCCCAAATTAAATTTCTGCTGCGAATCCAACCCTTTTCAAGCAATTCGGTAACTTACTTCATGACTTCTTCCAACTCTACTGGTGCCATTGGATAGTACGTCTTTGAGATTGGCGCTGCACCAGAAACAAGATCAATCGCAAACTCCATATCTCGTTTTGGCGATAATCCCGAGATGTCTTCGAACACGTCCATGAATTTTCGAACTATAGCCGGCGCTTCTTCCTTATCAACTTCCATCGACGAAAGAACCTTGTTTGTCGGCCTAGCCCTAAACTCGACTGGCCCGACAGAACCGCTTCCTCCAGCAAAACAAGCTCCGGATGTCCAGAAATCTGGAGAATCACTTCCCTTTCCTTACAATCAATATGAGCATGGAAAGTGCCGCGAAAATCCATTCCCAAGACAACAACAAACAAATGGATGCACCAGAATTGAATAATTCTAATGCGGGGAAAACATGAACAAGTAAGATACCGAGATGACTTCATCCGAAGTCAAGATACCGAAGAGGATTAAGCACGGGAAACATGACTCAAGCTGGCGATAAAACAATAACTGGTAAGCAATAAAACCGAGGAAAACAAGGTAATATAACGATCATGGAATAAGGAAGTGAGTCAAGACTAGGACTCCAGGTAACTTAAATAGAGTACCGCATTGTAACCATACTGCAGTTCATGGGTACAATTACATAACTCCACTCAAGTCGTCCAAATCCCAGTATCAGAATCAAGAAACAGGAAGGAACAATAGAGAACCAAAAGGGTTTCAAGTCGAGATGCAAAGTGATTTGCATATCGTCAAGGCGAAGGATAAAAGAAAGATATGATTCAAGAATCATGATAACAAGGTGGCAGGACATGTTCCTAATCACGAGTATTCTGATTCGTGTATTGAATCCAATACCCAACTACAAAAAGAATCAAACTCGATTAACCTATATCCCATGGTTCTGATACCAAAAGAACCATGTCACGCCCCGCTTCCCAGAGTACGCTAAGATAGGCACATGACATAGCCAACCATGCTACCTGTGGATGGGAAAAATCCTTCCACAGTCACATTACGGCTGTAGAGATATCAAGAACAGGAAAGTAAACTAAACTATCTAGTACATGTCCATAAGCCAGAATAAATGAGTCAGGAAATAATATAATATGCGGAAGAAAAATATCAAATAAACACGTGGAAAGTGAGACTGGATACCGACAGGATCCCCACTGCTCGGTCTAGCAGCGGCAGTACTCCTAATCAGCCTACGACAAGGGTAGAGAATCTGGGCCATGCAAAATCCAGACGTCAGCGCGTCATAATATCAAGCAATAATATAAACAGAGGTAGCAAGACATGCAGGTATGATCATAAATAGTAAAGCAGGTGTAACAGCAATATAAATCAGAACAGTGAAGGGTAGTGTGCAGTGAGTAATTTAACTAGTCTATTGGGTTATCTACTCTCAAGTCTTTGAAATCAATTTGATGAATTATCGATGTAACTCAATGGTATCCCGTGCGTGCCCGGGACCACGGTCAAGATTCTCGGGCTGAATCCGAGACGTGCCGCTAGGCAGTAAAAGGGTAGCATGTAAAGATGAGTGATGTCAGCATCATCACCCCGGGGCTGGCCTAGCCCATAAGACTAATCAGAACAGGTGTCGAACTGTCGAGTTACAAATCAGGTTTCATCATTGATTTCCCCATACCCCCAAGTTAAAAGTGTTCAAGTCAGGTATTCAACAATCTAGTGCTAATGCAAATACAGGATCAGGCAGGTACAGGTTTGTCTGGATAGACAACAGGAACGGTCCGTAAGGACAACAGGTCAGGTTTGTTGGCATTAGACACAAGATCAGGTAACAGGTAAAGCCATGGTACATCAGGTCAAGTCAAGTACTGTATATAGGTGTCCTGTCGTGTCAAGAGTGTACGGTACCATATCGTGTCAAGAGTGTACGGTACCAGGTCATGTCAAGTAGGAAATGTAACAGGTCATGTCAGGATGCACAAGATGTCATGTGGGTGCTCATAATCAAACTAGCATGTATACATCACAAGCATGTGTGCTAATAAAACAATAAACTGGAACATGTAATATGATAAGCAATAGGTGCAGATTAAACTACTTAGATGTACGGTTATCAGTTTGGGTTTAAGAGATAGTTTCAACATTACATGAATACAGTATGACAAATATGGATGTTAAAATCATGTTAATATGTAATAAGTAATTTAGAGATGCAATTGAATATAAATCAGGTTAGTTGTATGCAAATGGTCGTCCGACAGGGTATAAAATATAAATGGGTACTGTGGGCTATGCAAATAATTATTATATGATTTAAATATGAATGTGGGTACTATGTATAATAGAACTAAATGCAACCTGGTATGTTTCGAGCTATGAATCTAAAATGATATAACGGGACGTCGCAATGTTGAAATGGAAATTATGGTATTAAAAGTAAACTACAGGTTTAACGTGCACTCAAATAGGTATGTAGTAATTTAAATAGCATATATAGTAAATTTAATAGCATGTAGCAAGTTTCACTTGCCTCGGAATAAAGGTCGATATGCAGACGGCCTGGTGGGACATGACACGATACGGTGTGTGAAACGGCACGACACGGTACTAGGTCTAGTCGCGATCTGGTGCATGGTCTGGGCGCGATCTGAACACGATCTGGTGGTGGTCTGGGCGCGATCTGGAGACGATCTGGTGCATGGTCTGGGCGCGATCTGGACACGATCCGGTGCATGGTCTGGGCGCGATCTGGACACGATCGGGCGCATGGTCTGGAAGCGATCTGGACACGATCCGGTGCATGGTCTGGACGTGATCAGGACACGATCTGGTGCATTTCATCGAACACCTCGCGTGTAAAATCGAACATTGTCAGAACGGAGATCCGGAGGAACGAAAACGATCGTCTCGTTCACGCGAACTTGGGCCAAACCTTGGAGTCTCGATTCACGGCCCGGAATGGCGTCGAACTGCTGTTGCAGTCAAGGATTTGGTGTCGTCGAGGTGGCTGTTGCGGCTGTTGCTGTCGCGCAGAGAACAAGGCGACAGTGGCGACGACAGAGGTTGAAGAAGAAGGCGGCGATAAAGATAACGTGGGTCTCGGTAATGGATCTCGGCAGGTAAGAATCGAATTCAAAATAAGGAGGCGACGGGAGATGAAGCAGGCGGCCATGGCGATCGAAGACGACGAGGGCGGCAATGGGTTTAGAGTCGGGGTTGTTGTTAGGTTTCGGAGATGGAGGCAAGGACGTGTATGGCCGAGAGGGTGGAGGCGATGATGGCTGCAACCACGACGATGAGTGCTGGGTTCTTGGGGTTGTGCAAGGGATGCTCGGGATGCATGGGAAATGGAGAGGAGGTGGCAAGGGAAATGCCGACGAGGGTGGTCGGTGGTGAGGGTGCCTGAAACGGCGACACGACGAGGGAAGAGGGTCGCAGGCATGGGTTAGGTGTCGGGGATCTTGGGTTGCAGGGGTCGCTAGGGTTGTAGTCGGAGGTGAAGGAAGGAGGATGTCACGGTGACGAGGGCGTCGAGGCGATCGGCGACGTGGGCGGGGTTCGAGAGGTGAAGGCGGGAGCGAAAGATGAAGAAGAAGCAGAGAAAGAGAGAGAGAGAGAGAGACGTGGTGTTTTTGAAGAAAAAATAATTAATTAGTTAATATATTAATATGCAAATATATATAGAGAGAGAGAGAGGTACGATCAGAGGGTTTAGGAGGTTAAGATTAATATGTGTGTATATTAGAGGAAAGAGAGAGAAAGATATTTAGGGGAGGGGGAAAGGGAGAGAGAGTCAGGAGAGAGAGAGAAAAGCTGAGATTAGATTTTTAAGTTAAAATATATATATCTTTTTAGTTAAGAAACTTTAGAAGTAAAATAAAGATTATAATATTATAATATTAGCCCGTTTTGAGATTTTGGCAAAAACAAACTCACTCCAAAACATGCCCGGATCGGGTCTAAAAATTCAGATTAAAAATATGAAAAATATATGCGACTTCCAAATTTCAAAATGAATGCTCAGTCAAAGAAAAATGCATACACCCAAGAACGGATGCACGTACGTACGCGTAGCCATCCAAACACGTCTGTTTCACTGAACGGGACGAGAACAAGATACACGGACGCTACCACAGGGTTAGGGGTATCATGCAGGCTATGAAATGCAATTTTATTTATTTCCGTGACCTAAAAATGTTAAATGATAAAGGATGCAATACCAGGTAAAATGCATGTATGAACTAATCATGAGATGCACGTGTCCATGTAACAAGTCAATGTAATCTATAGATAAGACTCTAACAGGTTCAAGCAAGCGGGTCGGGTCGAATGCAATATAAAATGTAAAAACACCATTCGCACCCAAGATACGTTAAATCAAGAAATATCACGAATAAAGAAATACGAGAACTGGAATTGGTATAAATGAACTCGGGTGTTACAGGTGCAGAGAGCACTGCTCATGATACTCGCTAAAGATTTCAGCCAGCCGAGGCCTCGCGAAATCCAACCTCTGCCCTCGGTTCCCCCCGCGCGCGTTGACCCCAAGCCTCGGCTCGTAGCACTCGCGGACGAGCGCCTCTGAACGAGCCAGCCGGTTCGCGGAAATCAGGCCGAAGCGCCTCCGAGACCGCAGCTTGCCCACGGCCTCGTTATAGAGCTGTTCAGACAGGGGGTTGTAAAGCCCCGGCGACGCCCTCCAGATGGAGTACATTGGCAGCAGCAGCAGGGAGGAGCGTCGAAGGAGCAGCCGGCCGAAGTGGTCCTCGATGCTCCCATAGACCAACTGCACCGTGTCCTCGGAGCAGTTCTGGTCATAAAGGTATACGTCTTCGAAGTGGATGATCTCGGGGATGGTAAACGGGAAGTCTTGCATTCTCGACAATCTGTTTATGAAGGAAGGAAGGACCAGTGCTCCTTCAGCCTTATATAGCCCACTGTGCCCCAACGAAGTTCAACAGCCGCCCGCTTTCGTCCAACAAGTCGCTGCCACACGGTGATCATCAAACCTTCTCTGGCGGATTCGAAACGACGCGACCCTGGCGCTTCGCCTCCCCCCATATTCAATGCACATGCTATGCGCACGGTCGCCGCTACCGTTCCTGCTCCCCATGCCTACAACTGGATGGTCGGGTTAAACCTCACGAAGAATTAGCTGAGCGTCCATCCTGCTCGGCTATACCTAGCCGGTAGCTTCCCTACTCGCAATGCCAGGGATCAAAGCGCTCGCCAAGAGGCAGCCGCGCAGCTTCACTATCCGGTTATCCTTAGAAGGCATCCTACGGCCCCTCCAACGCTGAGTATCCGAGTCTTCCTTAGAGGCAGCTCAGCAGCTACCTTGCTCGACTATCCCTGGCCGGTAGCTTCCCTACTCGCAACGCTAGGGATCAAAGCCCTCGCCAAGAGGCAACCGCGCAGCTTCACTGCTCGGTTATCCTTAGCAGGCCTCCCACGGCCCCTCTAACGCTAAGGATCCAAGTCCTCCTTAGAGGCAGCTCAGCAGCTACCCTGCTAGGTTATCCGCGGCAGGTAGCCTCCTACTACGACCGACAGGGATCAAAAGGCCTCCCAGAGGCAGTCGAGCCCGAGGATCCCTCGCTCGGCTATCCTTCAGGACAAAAGCCCTCGCCAAGAGGCACCGGGTAGTAACCCTGCCCGGCCAAGGGTCCTTGGTAGGTTTCTTACAGCCCCTCCCGCGCTAAGGATCAAAGTCTTCCCAGAGGCAGTCGAGTCCTTGCTCGGCTATCCCCGGCTGGTAGCTTTCTACCACAACCGACATGGATCAAAGTCCTAGCCAAGAGGCACAGGCAGTAACCCTGCTCGGTCCTCGTCCTGAAAGATCAAAAGCCCTCGCAAGAGGCAACCGAGCAGCTACCCTGCTCGGTCATCTCCAGCTGGTAGCTCTCTACCCATGACGCTAGGGATCGAAGCCCCCATAAGAGGCACCCGAGCGGCTACCCTGCTCATTCATCCCAGGCTGGTAGTTTCCTACCCACGACGCCGGAGAACTAAGCCCTCGCCAAGAGACAACGGCGCAGCTTCACTGCCCGGTCATCCTTAGTGGGCTTCTTACAGCATCTCCAACGCTAAGGACCCAAGTCCTCCTTAAAGGCAGCTCAGTAACTACCCTACTCGGCTATCCCCGGCTGGTAGCTTCCAACCACAACCGACAGAGATCAAAGTCCAAGCCAAGAGGCACTGGGCAGTAACCCTGCCCGGTCCCGTCCTGAAGGATCAAAGCCCCCGCAAGAGGGCCACCGAGCAGCTACCCTGCTCGGTCATCTCCGGCTGGTGGCTCCCTACCCATTGACGCCAGGGATCGAAGCTCCCACAAGAGGCACCCGAGCGGCTACCCCGCTTATTCATCCCAGGCTGGTAGTTGCCTACCCACAACGCCAGAGAGCTAGGCCCTCTCCAAGGGATAACCGAGCAGCTTCCCGTTCATGCTCGGCGACGACACGACGGACAGCCCCAACTGGGGGCATCAAGTCTATCCGAGTCTGAGCGATCCCCCCTCGACTTCGGGGCCATGAAGACGCCTCCTTCAAGGCAGTGCTTGGCACGCTTGGCAAGTGATCGAGATCAACTCGACGAACGATCGCTAGACAGATGGCCGACCTGACATGGAAGCCCAACAGTGCAAGCAGAGATATTTTACAAGCATTCTTCATGAACAAAAGACAAAGTGCAAACCGATGAAACCAAAGAAAAAGTTTTATTACTAAAAGGCAAAGTCTTTACAAAGGGTATTCTGGGCTCCCCAACCTTACAAAATGCCCGGAGGCTTACAAAATTCCAGAAGCAATAAAATAAGAGGAGGAAGACGGGGGCTTTAGGCCTCGGGGCCAGGAGCGACCTCGGGGCCCTCGACATCCACCACGAGGCGAGCTGGGTCCTCGACGATTTCTTCTCCAGGAATCTCCTGCCCCTGCTCATCGGCGTCCGTGAGGGGGTATTCGGCCCATAGCTCTTCGTCGGTGAACCCCGACATCCGGGCCTTAACGGCGTCGAGGGCCTCGTGCCAGATGAGGGGTCGTGGCAACGGCCAGGTCATCATAGTAGTCCTTAGACTTTTTGTAGCCCTCCACCGCCTTCGCCGCCGAGAGGTCGGCCAACTTCGCCGCTCTCAGGTCGGCCGACTTCGCCGACTCAGTCGTCGCCCCTAGCTCCTTCCGAAGGGTTTTCACCGTCTTCTTCAGGTTGCCGGCAAGCACCTGAGCATCCTCTAGCTTGGCCTCGGCAGCCGCGGCGGCCTCGCGGTACCGGATGACCTCCCACTTCCCGGCCTCCACCTCGCCCTCCAAGGCGGCGGACCTCGCCATCACCGCATCCAGCTCCTGCTTGGAGCTCTCTTCCAGCGAGGCGAGCTGGCCCGCAGCGTTCATCGTCGGGGCTGTCACCTCGGCTTCCATGCGTAAGGCGAGGGCAACGTGCTGGAGAACTTGAAAGGCAGGAGAGAGATCAGGAAGACGAGGGAGGCACCGAATCTAAAAAAAATATCAGCCAAACACTTACCTGCACGGACTCCTGGGCGATGGACGCCAGCTGAGCCCTAAAGGTCCCTCCCGGGGACTCTACCCACGGCCGATGCCTCTATCTCATGCAGTGGGCTATCCGGGACGGATGGCTCCGAAGGCACAGCGAACTGAAGGCCCCCCTTCCTCCACCATGATCGGCGAGGACGGGCCCCGGGAAGATCTCCTCTTGAGCGACTCCGAAGGAGAGCCGATCTCCTCCTCCGAGGCCGGGTCCTCCAGAATCCGAGCCCGCTTCCGGCCCGACACTTTGCTGGGCCCCGGGGCGAGATCCGCCTCCGAACGCTCGCGGGACGCGAGCACCGGAGGAGGAGCCGAGGCAGGCTTTGAGCGGGAAGAGCTGGCACCGCCAGCCTTCGCGACCTTCCTCGGCTGGCGCATGGAAGCTCGGAGCGAGTCCATGTCTATGGGTCCTGCAAAAAACCGAATGTAAAGAAGTCAGCGACACAGGCAATATACAAGCCAAAAAACAAACCTAAACTTACCGACGAACTCAACGGGGCTGAGCCCGGCCCAACTCAGGACCCTCTCAGACAACAGCACGTCGAAACGGGGGATGGGCTCCCATGACGCCACTCTCACCGCGACGGGGGTCACTAGACTGGTTCCCTGGCAAGTATTTCTCCCTCGACCACTTTGTAGGCACGGGCTAGTTCTCGCCCTCAGGAGGGGAAACGAAGAACTTCTTCCAGTTGTGAATGGAAGAAGGCAGGGCCATAACCCCCCGTCCGGCGGCGCCCCCTGTCGCTTTCTGAAAGAGAGATAAACCCACTAGGGTCGTCCGCTCGACCACCAAGGTGATTTTTGAAGACGATGGAAGAATCAAGGAGGGAGAGGCTGAAAGGAATCGCATGTAATTTCAGGCGGATTAGGAACCCGAGAAGAATCCTCCACGAGTTCGGCTCTAACTGGCCGGGGGCTAACCCGAAGAAGTTCAACGCTTCAACGACCTCAGGAGAGAAGGGCAGGCGCATTCCACCCCAAAAGCTTTCAATACAGGGGCGATCTCCCTGCCCCGTACTTGGTCCGCCCTCTCTCCCTCCTTGGCCAGACGAAGCGTATAACGTGAGGGGATGTGGAAGCGAACCCGAGCATTGGCAAGCTCGTCCTCATGCCTCACCCAACACGAGGCGCCGGGGGCAACATCTACCGCCTCCTCCCTGGAGGCTGCCCCCCCGCCGCACGATCCCGGAAAGAGGGCCCGACCCCTGCTCCCCGGATGACTCAGGCTCACCTAAAGGGTTTCTAGAACTTACTGCAACAATATCTACTGACTCGACAAAAGAAGATATCTAACCTTGAGAAGAAGGATCCTCGGGAAACGAAAGTGGAAGAAAGAAGACGGACGCCGAGCTACCAGGACTTAGAACGGGAAAATATAAAGGAGTAGGGGCCCTGGAACGGGCCCCACCTCTATTTATCACCACGAGCAATCTCATCCAACGGCGCTCTTCATCTCCCACCAAAACGCCTCCTCGCGTCCAACGGCTCCGATTGCTCCACTTGTCGTTCCCACACTGGACCGCACCCTTTCAGGCGTCGCAGGTCTGCACGCGTCGCGTCAGCCAAACGACGTTTGACACGTGGACCGTCGCTTTAATGGCAGGATGCACGAACCGGCGCACCTTCCTTAAATACAGAGATCTCGCCCTGATTCGCTAGCAGAAAAGACAGCTCACGGCCCGGGGACGCGTCCCGGCGAAACCTTAGGAGGGAGCTCACCCCGGACGGCCCGGCAATCCACTTCTGACCCGACCCACTAACTGGTCTGGACAAGAGTGAGGGGCTAATGATGATGCTCAATATTGACGATCCCAAGATCAGGACACGTGGCAGATGACGTGTCCCAGAACTCGGAAGAAAGGGTCCACAGAGACCGACCAGGCCACCCCAGTACCCGACCTACAAGCACAAGCTGGCCCTCCTCGGAGCCCCCTGCAAATTGGCCTCCTCGGCCCCTCGGCTCGTCCCGAGCTGCCACAAAACCAAGACTCCTCGGCCTTCTCGCTCGTCCCCGAGCCCCCCCCGGCCGAGGCCGTCTTCCTCGGTCCTCCGACCAACTCTACCGCTCACGGGCGTAAGCGCCGCTTCCGCAAATCTCGCCATGCGTGGATTCTCCGCCAGCAACATCCCACGTTCCACGCCATCACGATCCCCATTAATGGGCGATCCGCTCTCTACGCGGGCGTGACGTCGGGAGCGTAACTGCCGGCGAGATTCTCGCGCCTGCTGCTGCGTGCCGCCACCGCTATATAAACCCCCATCACAGAGGGGTCAAGTAAGCCATGTTTTATTCCACTTAGCCGTTACTTTGCTCGGATCTCGTGCTAACTTAATCGTCGGAGGGTCCTCGGTGGTACCAAACCACCCCGGGACTTCTTTGCAGGTACTCGGCGCTAAGCTACGCAAATCACCAACCTCCTCAAAACCCACTGAGACCCACACGCAACAAGAGATCACCTCCAAAATCTATCGGGAGATCGACGGAAGACAACATCTGACAGAGACACGAAAAGGACCTCCATCACATAGCTGTTTTATACTGCCTGAGATATTTTGCCTATGATCACAGGAATGTCCTGATCTATTTTGCATAAATCTGGCATGTTTTTTGTTAACTCGACGGATGTGTTGAGTTTGTTCTGAAACTCTGATTATGGGAGATGTAACTTTTATCATTAAAACTTTTAATGATATTCGGGTGGGATAAATAGCCACCTCTTTTCAAAAAAAAAAAAAACAAACAAATAACCTACCACTGTAAATAACCTCCTCCTTACATAGCCTCCTCCTTGATTTCTTCACAGTATCTCTCTTGTGAGAACAATTGTCCGTATTAAATTAAGCTAATGGAAGAAACTAACATTATGTCTAGTGGAAACTTCTTCTTCACAATGACCTTCTTGAGAGAGCTAATATTCATATTAAATTATGTCCAGTTGAAACTTATATTTATATCAAGGGTTTTCAGATCCGAAATATAAAGACCCGGATCCTGCTATCAAGAATCACGATCGAGGTAAAGACACAGTTTTTAATTCGAATGAAGGATCCAAACAGGGGCGTTCAGGTATAAATTCTTCTGCTTCATACGTTGATATTCTTCAAAATGGAATTGCTAAAAATCAGTCTTTCTTGGGTAAAAAAACCTAGCTTGCATCTTGTTAAAGGTTCTAACAAGCACAAAAGATGCTTCAAATGTAGTAGTTTTGATCATCTTATTGCTAGCTGTAAAAAATTCCTTGCTGTATGCTATGACTGTGGTTTCTCTAGGCATAAAGCCAAAAATTGCACTCGTTCTAAGGCTTCCTTGAACAAAAATCTTGAGATACCCAGTTGTTTCAACTCTACTACTGCTTATTTTCCTCCTATCCCTAGATCCA